>PVKZ01000438.1:65000-665000 GCA_004027375.1 Macroglossus sobrinus
CGGCGTTTATTTCTCTCCCCTTTAACCAGCAGCATGTGGCACTAGTTAGGCTGTGCTACTTCTGGGCCTGTCTTAAGAAGGCCTGGAGGCTTCCACTTTTACATAGCTCTGATCTGCTGTGTAAGTCTGGATATCCAGCTAGAGAGATCCTGTGGACAGGAGAGGTGCTGAGGATCCACACAGAGCAAGAGGCCTGGTCATTCCAATGTCTGGATTGGTCCTTTGGGTGACTTAAGCCTCAGCCACCATCGACTGCAACCACAAGAGGGACCAGCAACAGAATCATCAAGCTGAGCCTACCCAGCTCATACTCTAGACAGCTAGTAACAGTTGTTTGAAGCCACTATGTTTTAGGTTTGTTTATTACACAGCGACAGGTAGGTCCTGTTATTATTCCCATTTTCAGAGGAAGAAATAGATAAAGGGCTATAAAGTTTGCATGACTTACTTGCCCCAGGTCACGGAGCTTTGTGAGTGGAAAGGTTAGAGCCCAGATCCGTGTGACTCAGAGCTTGGGAAGAAAGACTTGCTGCAAATAGTAAACCCTCAGTTAGTGACTGAAGGCAAGTTCTTTTGGACTGGGTGTCCAGACACAGCCCCCACCAACAGTACTTTGGGGGTACAGAGCAGGGATTCATAGTAGAGGTGCGGTAGGAAAGCAGAACTCTGGACATCACCCCCAATTTCTCCCCGCCCCTCACTCTTGGATCTGCTCATTGATCTGGTTTCTCTATGGAAGTTCCACAGAAGCTTTTCTTTGAAAAATGTGTTCTGGTTTAAAAACCACTTGACAAGATAATCTCTAAGGCCCCTTCTAGCCCTGACATTCCAGGATTCCATGAATGAAGGATGGGAATGAATGGATGGGTGGACAATCAAACTGCCGTGGTTCCCATCTCTGGATGAATGATGTGGAGGTACAGAGAGAGGGAGTGAATCCGCGAAGCTCTGAGTGACTTCGAACACAGGGGAGATCTGGAACTGGGAAAGAGAAAGGCAGGGAGACATCTACAGGGATGAGAAGAGATGGAGAAGGATAGGCCTGGTAGGGATGGAGCTGGGGAGGCAGCCCGGGTACCTGGCAACACAGTGTAGCTTCAAGGGTTAAGTGCACATGCTCTGGGATTAGAGGCATTAAATTCCAGCTCTGCCCTTTACTGGGTGTTGACCTGTGACACTGTTTTTAATTGCTTTAAGCTTCAACTTTCTCATCTATAGTAGCCATCTCATAGGCTTAGCATACAGTAAAGGAGACAATGCAGGTGAAAAGCATAACTCAGTGCTTGGCACTTAGTGAGCATTCCAACATGGTAGCTGTGACATCTTTTTAGGAGAACCAGAGTGACTTGCATCAGCTGAAGACCCAGCAGCATGGCTAACCCTAGGGGGCCCAGAAAGGTGCCCCAGGTAGAGGTACATATTGAATATGTGTTTGGAGATGGGAGGTGGGAGGATAGAGCAGAATCTAAGACTGCTGGGGCGTGGGGTGTCATGCAGAGAGAAGAGAGACACGTGGCAGGTACCCAGATACCTCAGGCATGCCAGGAGCTGGGGACTGAGCTGTGGTCTACAGAGGAGACAGGTGTTAGGTCTGGGACAGGGTTGCCAAGCTAATGGTGATATTAATGAGGTCACGCAGTTGAGTTGGCCATTTGAGAAGACTGAGGATGAATCTGGAAGGCTCAGGTGCCATCCCACCCTACGATCTACCAGGAGAGGGTCATTCCTTTGGCTTGTAAGGATCCTCAATGTAAGGCAAATAGAATCTAGTAAGGATCTGCAGTTCATGGAAAGTGAGGTCAGGCCCCTGAGTGAAACAGGACAAGTCAGAGAGACAGTTTTCCCTACTGGTCAAAAGCACACACCAGGTGACTGGGGTTTGAATCCTGATTCTACCATTAACTAGTTGCATGACCTTGGGTAAGTTACTTAAGCTCTCCGTGCTAAGAGCACTGGCAGTAGTCATGATTCCTGATCTCATGGTATTTGCAGTCTAGCTGGAGAGACAGGTGCTCAGAAAAGGCTTGCCAACACCAGAGGTGGCAAGTGACACACCCATTCACAAGGGAGGATCAGTGACTCGAGCTAGAGCTAAGGGGGATGTCAGTGTGTGTTTTCAGAGAGGTCTTCACAGACAGTGAAATGCCAGTGGGTTTGGAGAGATTCAGAGGAAGGTATTCAGGAAGAGGAGAGCCTGGAGACAGAAATGCAAAGGGTCTGTCCCACCAGAGCAGAAGGTGGGTTCATGGGGTAGGGAGCCACATACCTTGAATGGAGATGGAGAAGTTTGAAACTCCCAGCTATATCCAATCCCTCCAGGCTCAGGTAGGGGCATGGGGGCATGAAGATGAGTCAGAAGGACTCACAGGTGCCTCTGCTGAGGCTGCTTCCATGCTGATAGCCCCTGCCAGCTGCCCCAGCCTCCCTGGGTCCCCAGGGTCAGGCCATTACAGGGTGAGATTTATCATGGGCAGGTGTGCTCCAAGACTGTATATTATCCAGGATTATGAACTGTAACAGGATAATCTCTCTAATGTAATTCAAGCTCTCGACATGGCTTATGGCTCCTTAATGTACCTCAGACTGAAGAATTACAAGAACATTCTCCCCCAAGCTCCCCCATGTGCCCTCCCTTCCTCCTCTGTCAACCCCTAAATGATTTAGGCAATTGCCTGAAGCGAGAGCTTGGCATTTAGTCATAATTCAGTGCAGTTCAGTAAACATGATGGGCAAGGAGTTTTCCCTGCCTGCCCTTCGCCATGAAGGCCTCTCATTCATCCTCCACCCAAATCCACTCCCCAGGGACAGTCCAGAGTCAGGACAATCCGGGGACCTTGAGACCCACCCCAAGGTGCCATTTAGGCACCAAGACTTAAGCTGCCAGGTTTGGGCTTAGGGTCCCCAATTATCCAGTCTGATATTACCCTGGACTTCATACTCTCCAGACTGAGAAGATAACCCCAGAGCCACAGAATAGTTGGAATCCAGGGATCTTAGGAGTCCTATGAATCAGCCCTGTAAGTTCATGCCCCACAGGGAAACATTCAAATCTTCTGCAAGCCACACCACTAAATGTTTTACCCAGTTTTACTTTCCATAGCTTTGCTCCGCCTAAAAAAAAATAACAATAACCTTTCCCCTAAAAGCTGCAGCTCCCACAAATGGCAATCACTCATCTAACCCAATGCCTTCCACTCTACAATGATGATCTTGTAACTCAGATAGGTTTTCCCTAATGATAGATGATATTTATTGAGCATTTAGTACGTGCCAGGCATTTTTCTAAGTACTTTACATGGTTCATTAATTGAATGCTTCCAGCAATCTTTGAATAGGTGCTATTATACCCCCATTTTACTGATAAGAAAACTGAAGCTCAGAGAGGCAAAGTCAAGGCCACAGATCTATTAAGTGGAGAAGTTGGGATGTGATCCCAGGAAGTTTGGCTATAGAGCCTACGTTCCCACAGGGTCATACAGCACTCAAACCCAGGACACAGTGTGCTCCACTCTGGGTCCCAGGGTTCCCTCCATTTACTGAGCACTCTGCTAATGTAGCAATGAACCAGGGCAACAGGGTCTTCTCCTGGCTCCTAGACAGCATCAGTACATTTGCACAGTGGCCCTGGAGCCTCCTCTGCTTCCCAATCCCTAGGCTGAGCAGAAATCCAGGCCTCCCCTCTGCCAGCCTGTGAAGAGGCCATTTGAAAGCCCAGTGCAGGCAAGCAGCACCTCTTCCTCAGCTGCTTTCTTGTGCCCAACCGCCGTCTCACCCCTTACCTTAAACACAGAGCCCAAGGTTTCCAGGCTGCCAGGATCCCAGGAAGGCAAGAGAACTGTCTCCAGTTTTAGGAAGAGGTCACAGGTTGGGAAGAGCTCCTCCTAAAATCAGTTACATAAAAACAAGACAGTCTCAGGGCACATAATGGCATCTATCAGTGCCTCCTGTATACACTCCTTCCTTAATGTTCTTCTTGACCCTGGCAAGTTGCTTAGTCCTTCGGCAACTCTGTTCTCTTCTCTAAAGTGGGCTAATAATAGCAACAAGGACTAAATTAGAAAATGTAGGTTAAAAAAAACTTTGGATAAAGCACTCCAGGATGGGGGATGGGGAAAGTAAATGGGGTAAAGGGGGTCACATATGTGGTGACAGAAAGAAATCTAACTATAGGAGGTGAATACACGGTATAAATATATATATATGCCTCACATTAAAGTATACAACTGAAACTTATTGGATTTTGTTAGCCAATGTCACCTAAATAAATAAATAAATAAATAAATAAATAAAATGAAATTTAGTTAAATAAGACACACACACACCTCCCGCTGCATTGGTCAGTTAGTTGAATTTCATTGTGTCCCCTTCTTCATCCCTGCACCCGTACCACAGAAAAAAAAAAAGAGAAATCCTTGTGAGTTGTCTACCTGTGATCTCTGGGTCCAGAAACACAGGTTAGCTCTGATGTTACACCAGCCACTCTAGATGCAGAGTCTTTGACATTTGGGAATCTTTACCCTGGAAAAGGCTGCTATGTAGTTGGAGGCCCTCAGGGGGATGCTACCAGATGTAGAGGAAGTTTGCAATCTATACTGTTTGTTTACTAAATTGTATAAATGCATATGATACTTAGTGTAATGAAATGAGCACCAGCTTAAGAGTGCATGGACACCTGAGTCATGATCCTGCCTCTAACTTCCTTCTCTGAACTTCAGTTTCCTCGTCTGTAAAATGGGGTGTGGGAGGAGGTTCCAGGCACCTTCTAGTCTAACATTCTGTATTAGGATTTACTTTCTTCTCGGGTTTGCCCTGATCGATTCCCAGGTGTTTAGATTCTTCCTCTTCTGGTCTCTTCTCCCTTTTTGTAGTCAATTTCCCCCACCTCTTCTTGCTTAGAGACCTGTTGTTCCAGAAAGTGCCACAAGGGGGAGCCTTCATTTGGACCACTTGGGTCAGGAAGGAAGCCAACACAAGTAGTGCAAGGCAAGGGAGGGTGTTTGCCAATCCCAAGGGATCCCAAGATCTATATTAAAATAGAAGGGAAGGCTAAGCCCAGGGCTCTAAGCTACAAAGACCATACTCTAAGCTCTCAAAGGACTGAAATCTTGCTTTATTTCTTGTCCCTCTGTCATACACTTTTAAGTTCCTATGGTGGGGTTATCTCATTTGACCCTCAATCTAACCCATGAGTCATACCAGGAAGGTGGAATCTATCCCCTCTATAGTTAGGAAAACTGAGGCTTGGAGAAGCTCCAGGTTCACCCAGGGTCACACAGCCAACCAGGACCAGAGCTGCTGATGACCCGTCTCCTGACCACTGGCTCATGTCTAGCTTTGCATGTCCCTGCCTTCCCCAGAGCCTTGGCCCAGGCTGAGCATATGAAAGAATGAGGGTGCCCTCTGGACTAGGATGTAACTTCCCTGGGTAAGTCTTCTCTGCCTTGCACTGGTCAGCACAGACACAGAGCTAGCCGAGACCTTGGTTCTACTCTCACCCTCCAGAATCACCAAGTTCACCTCTTACCGTGTCACTTCCATGACTAGGAAGTCCTGGCACTGCAGTCATGCCCTTGCCAAGAGCCCTACCCTCCTTTGTCTTCGGAGTCTTGCTCAGGTGTGTCATCTCCTCCAGGAGGCTTCTTTTGACATCCCCTCCCACAATAGCAAAGTTTGGATCATTCCCCTGTCTAGTCCCAAATAAATTGCCTGGTTATAACACATCGATCATTGTTTTAAACTTATTAGACCCTAGTCTGAGCTCCTCCAGAGTGAGAACTGAGTGTTATTCATCATGACTCCCAGTGCCTATCAAAACCTCCGGTCAGCCATCAAAGATTCATCTCGGGTTCTCCCCTCTACAGCATTAGAAGTCACTGTGCCTCTGCCCCGGGGACCTTAGTGGAAAGAAATTTTAAGCATATGCAACCTGAACAAATGAATGATTGATTAGCAATCCCCTCCCCTCTTACCTCTCCTGATACCTCAAGTATCAGGAAAGGTGACAATTTCATATTTCTGGAAAGACTTCAGAACCCTCCTCAGGCCACCTTCCACCCCTCTGAATCACAAGCCCCCCCCCCCATACACACACACACCTCTTAGAGATATTTTATACAGCTTGCATCCTCCTGGCTTGGCTTCTCCAGGTGACCAAAGGCCTTCTGGTCAGAGAGAGAGATTAGTCCATTGGAGTAAAAAGAAGAGGGCAGCTCCTTCAGTTCCTTCTCCAAGCAAGCCCAGCCTCAGGTCTCCTCCCCTCACACAAAACCTGGCCTATTTTGCTCAGCACTTACTCTTTCCACCCCATCAGGTGAGTTGTAGAAAGCCTAGGACAGGATGTTTAGCAGGTAAGGTTTAGGAGGAACCATGGAACACTCAAAGTTGAGAGGGACTTTCATTGGATCCAACTTGTACAGGTAAGAAAAGTAGGGTACAGGATGGGAAGGTGACTAGCTTATTCCTTCAGCTACTCATTCATTCAACAAATATTTACTGAGTGCCCACTACGTGGGAAGCCTTGTTGTAGGACTGAGACTTTATTTTTAAAGTTTCTGCCTTCATAGCATCTACAATCTCGTAGGAGGTGATAGACAAACAAATCAGCAGGTAAATATGCAGCATGTCACCTGGTGATAAATGCTACTGAGAAAAGTAAAGCAGGGGAAGAAAGATGAGGAAGCTGTGTGTGTACTGAAGTGTGGGGGAGGTCAGAGTGAGAGTGAGAGAAGGAAGCATTGTAGGAATCTAGGAAAAGATTATTCCAAGCAGAAGGAATAATAGCAGATGCAAAGGCCCCGAGGCAGAAGTGTGCTGTGCTGCCTGTGGAATAGTGAGGAAGCCAGTGTGACTGGAGTAGAAGGAGGGTAGGCCAGAGAGGTGATCAAGTCATCCAGGGTCTTGTAAGGACCTTTTTCTCTGAGTGAGATGTGCAGTCATTAGATTTTGAGGGACACGATCCTGCTGCTCTGTTGAGAACAGACTGATGGGGCAAGACATGCAGAGGGACAAGTTAGGAGGTTTCACAATATTCCAAGCAAAAGAAGATGATGGCTTGGAACAGTGGGGAAAAGTAGCAGATTCTAGACATATTTTCAAGGCAAAGGAAACAAGATTTGCTAAGACATTTGGCTAAAGACGACAGAAAAAAAGTTGAGAATAACTCCAAGATTTCCTTCCCGAGCAACTGAAAAGGTAAAGTTGCCCTTTTCTGAGATGGAGAAGACTGAAAGGAGCAGGTCTGGGGGGAAAGACCAAAATTTCAAAGTTGCACATGTTGAGTTTGAGATGACTGCTAGACTTTCAGGTGGAAATAGAAAACAGGATTTATAGGTCTGCAGGTCAGGAAAGAGATTAAGGTAGAGCTAAGAGAACAAAAACAAAATCTCAAGTCTCCTGACTCCCAGTAGAGTTCTTTCCACAGGACAGAAAGGACTTTCCTGTGGGCTGCAGAAGTTAAATACCTGCGCTCAAGCCTAGGGTACAAAGAGAGGAAATACGGTAACTGAGCGCACGCCCTTAGCCCCAGCCAGTTCCACAACAGTGTGGGAGAAGTCTGCGGAGAGGGGCTGCGCCTGCAGGGGTCTGGCTATCTTGGGGGGGGGGGGTGGCTTGGGAGAGGCCCGAGGGGCCAGGACTCTGCACGCATCTGGGGCGGAGTGGAGCTCCTGGCTCCGGGGCGGATCTTCTATGAGGTCTGGGTTTCTTCTCTCGGCAACGGTCTTGACTCGTTTCCTTGAGCCACCGTCAGATATTTATTTAACCTCGCAGTTCAGCCTCCCAGGGGCCGGCTGCGAGGGATGGAGGCAGGGCGGGAGAAGGCAGGCGGAGATGGGGAGCGAAAGGGAAAACCTTTTCTTCCCTCTGAACAGGCCGCGGCTGCCTCTCTCACTCCTGGGGTCCCACCCCGGGCCCCAAGACTTCGGGGGTCAGCCAGATTCTCCATGAGAATCCAGGAGTCGAGCTAGCTCATCCCCATCGATTTAGGAATGAGGAAACCAGGGGGAGGTTGTCCAAAGTCCTGCAGTGAGTCAGGGTGGTGCCAGGCTACCAGTCTCTGGGGCCCCCATTCTTTGTCCATCAATGAACACCCGAGGCCCCGCGGTGCCAAGGGAGTTAACAAAACTTGAATTCTGTATCATTCCCCAGGTGTATCATCAGCCTTGTGACTTTGGGCTAAACACTTCCGTCACCAATCTGAGCCTCCGTTTGTTGTTGGTATGTAAAAAAAAAGGAGTCCTCACTCTTATCCAGCCTTCTTTGTCTTGCTGAGGGACAAATATATATATTTTTCAATACCAGCTGCCAGTTGTCTAGCCCCAGTGAACCTGGGACAGTCCTGGGCTCCATGTACAGGGCCTACTGTTCTCCCAGTTTTGTACACGCGCCTCGTGTCTAGCCAGTGAGGATGAGGAGTTAGAGGGAGGGGCGAGGAGGGGCCAGAACCCAGCTCTCAGGCCAGGAAGGAGTCCCCCACCCCCAAGCCACGAACCCGCTACTGGCCCAGGGGTCAGAGCTGGGGACACTGGAGGAGGGGAAACTGGGGGCCAGGGAGAGCGGAAGTCCCCGCTGGGAGGCCCCACTTCCCCTCCCCCAGGCCGGCCGCGGGGCAGGTGAAGAGGGGACCGGGCTCCGCTCCAGGTGGCGGGGCAGCGACGGGGGTGGGGAGAGGCAACAATAGCACTTTTATTTGGGACTGTTAGGTTCTGAGCGGGTGGGCGGAGGAGGAGGAGGCCGACCGGGCTGAGGGAGGGGGGTGGTCAGCGGCATCTGGCTGCACACCTGCTCCTGCTTAACCCTGTGCGTGCTGGGGCTGGGCCTGGGCGCTGGCTGTAGGAGGCAGGCGGAGCGCGGAGGACAAGACTCAGGCAGGGGTGTGAGCGGCTGCCAGGATGGCCAGCCTCGCGGTTCCCTAGCCAGGGCCGGCGGTCTCGGGGCGCGCGGGAATGGAGACCCTGGCAGGACAGGGGAGATGTCCCCGTACTCTTGGCGGTGCCCCTCAACCTGCACTGGCCTCTTGGGCGCAGCCCGAGGCCCCAGAGTAGGCCTCCAGCGCGCCAGCGCGTCTCGGGCGGGACGCAGGGAAGGCGAGGGGTGGCTCCAGGGCCTCGGCGCGGATTCCCTGCCGCCCTCGGGCCGTTCCGGGAAGCCGGCCTTCCGGAGGCGGCGCGGCGGCCACGGTCGTGCCAAGGGCGCGGGGCGCTGGCCAGGACCAGCGGGCGGCCTCCGGGCGGGGGAGCTCTCTCTGGGCGCGCCCTCTCGCCCTAAACGCTTCCAGGCGCGGCGCTGCAGGTGAGCCGGGGCGCCCAGCCGCACCGCACCCTGGACTGGGCCTCGCCGACGCTCCCTGCCGGCGGGGCACCCGGGCAGTCGAGCCCCGCGCTGCACCTGCCGGCGCCGGGACCCCTGCCCGTCCTCTGTACCCCCACTGCTCCTCCCAGACTAGGGCTGGAGCGCTCGCCAGCGGTACAATCGGAGCTTGTTTGTGGGCGGAGGAGCCGCGCCGGGTGCGGCGGCCCAGCGCCAGCCCACTGATCCCGTAAAATATTATTTGTGTTTAAAAATTCCAGTAATTGGCTATGCAGCCGCTTTTTCCGAGCCCAATGCCAAACGCAGTAAAATCGCAGTCCGGCTGGGGTTATTTTCATCATGCAAATTCCCATTTCTGTAAACAGGGTTAAAGCCCCTGGAAGAGACAGAGCTGAAACCAGAGAAGAAAGGCAGAGGAATTTGTTCTCCGAGTTCGGGAGCTCGTCAAACTGGGTCTCCATTCCTGCGGTGACCTGGGTGCTTGGGGAGGGTTATGCAGATAGCCCCCCACCCCACCCCCATCGCTTTGCCTTCACGACCAGTGCTCGGACTCTACTGGGCAAAATCCCTGGAGTCTTTAACTTTCCCATCCCTTTTCTTATCTCAATAACTCACATCATCAAATCACAGAATTGTAATTCTTTTCTTCTCCTCCTTTTTTTTTTTTTTTTTAATCACAGGGGCAAACTGAAGCCCAAAGAGGGGAAAGGACTTAGCAAGCTTGTGCTAGAGCCCAGGCTAGCAGGCAGATTGAGCGACTGCCCAGCCATCGGGACCCCCTGCAGGGCTTAGAGGAGAAGGCTGGTGCGGGTGCTCAGTGTGGCCAGCACAGAGAACCTCGGGGCGTTTCTGGGGCATTGGCTATGGGCACAATAACTGGGGAAGACTCTGTCCCTCTCCAAACATACACACTTCCTGTCCCCAGGAGCTGGGAGCTGTCTGGGGGCAGGGGGAGGAGGAGGGAGTCCCCGCCATGGCCTTGGAAACCCTGAGTAATGGACAGCAGAGTCTCTGCCCTGCTCCACCCAGTGACGGCTGCTGTCTGCAGTGGGGAGCAAAACCGCACAAATAGGAGGAATAGGTTTGTTAAACAGATGCCGAAAGGGAGCCCAGATTCCGAAGCGGGAAGGAGAATTGGGGCTCAGAAAAGGGCATAGTAATTTATTGGTAAGATATCATTGCTATATCATATTGGGCACTTACTGTGTGCCAGGAACAACTTCATATGTGTCTCACTTAATCCCCACAAGCAGCCTAAGAGATGGGTACTAATATTATTCCCACTTTCCAGATGAAGATACTGAGGCTCCAAATGGTTAAATCACTTATCCAAGGTTGCTAGTAAGGAAAGCCCTTTCTCTGGAGATTTTTGTGAATGAAAAAAATCTTTCACCAACTCCAAGTTTTCATACCAGACCAGGCTCTTCTGCCTTTCTCCATTTCCCCCTGCAAGCCTAACCTTCTTCAAGCTATAGCCTCCTCTTACCCCCAGCCCCAGAGGCTGAGGAATATCTGCATAATAAACACTATATGATGCTGCATTTAGACCACTAACTCAGGCAGGTTAAAGACAAGAAGGTTATGGAGCTCTTTGCATAAAAACAATCACAAAACTTTTCCTAGAAAAATGTCTCCTCCGTGGGCTCATGCTCACATGCAAGAGCGTGCGTACACACACACACACACACACACACACACACACACACACACACACACACACACACAACCAAAAACAGGGGTCCGGGTTGTGGTTCAAAGAAGAAAGACATCTCTCGTGATTTGGGATCATTTTACAGTGGAGTGGTCAGCCTTGTGAAGTGCTGAGCTTCCCGTCACTACGAAAGTCTCAGCGTAGACTGGAGGTTTCCTATGGGGACCAAAGAAATGTGGTACCAAAAAGTGGTGCCAAAGAAAGAAATTCCTGGATCCCCTTTGGCTCACTTATTGGAAACGAATTCCAACCCTAGTATTCCAGCTATATTACTGTGCAAATATAGGTCTTAACTTGTAATCAGATTCAATTCAGAGTTAATATGTAAGTTTCTCATCAATCTCTGAACAGAAATACCATCAAGGTGGCTGGTATCAAGGGGAGAAGGACAAAGGACCCTCAGGAGGGCCAAATGGTAGGACAAGCTTCCTAGGGTGGGAAGAGATACATTGTGGTGGTTGGCAGGGAGTTCCTAACTGAGAAAGGAAAAGAGAAAATGGAGCGTCTGGTGGATTCTGCAGGTACCTGCAGCATGGGGACTCTAGAATGAGGAAGTACAAGAGAAAGCCACTACCCAAAGTCCCAAGGGCCTATCCCAGGTCCCTAAAGGTTTCACCTCGCCCTTAGAGCTCATCTCAGCCCTCTGGATTTCCTATCTTGGGTCTTGCTTTCTGCTCAAGTAGAGCCTTAAGTGTGTTATGTTCAGGAGAGGAGTCCTCCTCCTAGCATTGTGTGGTCTGGACATGAGTTTTGGGGCCCAAAGATGTATGAAGGATGTCTTTCCCTGCCCCTCCCTCTGCCTAACTCCAGGTCCTGGCATCCTCCTTCCCAGAGCCCATCACAAAATTAAGAAGTGGGGTGACTGCTTCATCCCTTAGGGAAGAAAAGTGCTCCCCAAATGAGCTGAGAGCTCTACTTGGGAGGCCATCTGTGGCATAGGATCTGTGGGGGATTGGGATGCAGTGCACTTCCAGAGATCCTACCCAGACTAGGCATGGTGAAGCCACAACGGCTTCTTGGGGTATATAACCCATGAGTATGATGTCACAATGGAATTTGGAAGCATAGCTGGTACCTTTAAGCTCATTCTTTCTGGAGCTTGAAGGACTGAGAAAGGGATGCTTTCCCCCTCATAGTCCCCTCTCCCCTTCTCCCACCCCAGAAAAGATAGGATGGAGTCGAGTGGGTTCCACAGTCTTCTGTCCATTTGGCAAGTAAAATTGGAGATCCTTCTCAGGGACAGGCATGATCCAGACCACAAATCCCAATCTATAAGGAAATGTCATTTAGAAAGAAAAATATACATAAAAAGAAAAGAAAAAGAAAAAAAACCACTATGTTGCAATAAGGATTCCAGTGAGCATAACTTAACGTCAAGTACAAACTATATGGTTGATTCCATGAGAGAGGAGTAAGGGGCTAAGGGGACCTAAATGAGGAATGCTTCAGAGTAAAGGACAGTCAAGCCTTTGAGCAGGATTTGCAGGACTAGTAGAATTTTTATCAGGTTAAGAGGGGTCTGGCAAAGTATTTTGGGTGATGGGAAAATTCATCCAAGCAGTGTGGAATAGGCAAGACTAAAGCAAGAACCTGGGGGTGAGGAGGTTAGCTGGGAGATATGGGAAGAGATGAAGGAGTTTCTAACTCTTCTCCCCCTCCACCCTGCCCACTCCCACCTCTACCCCGCCCAGTTCAGGACTTGCTCTCAATCTTGGGAGGTTCTCTTCCTCCTCTCTCACATTTTTTTAAGAAAGGGAGCTTCATCTCCAAACTGTGTCTGTGATCTCACCAATGGAGGACATTTGTGGCAAAGAAGAGGAGGAAGAAACAGGGTGTGTGTGGCAAGGCATCATCCTTGTCTTCTGTCTTGCTTGCTGTGTTTGTCATCTCTGACTCCTGCTCAGATGTCCTCCTCTGCTCTCCTTCTGGACTCTCTGCCTCTGTCCCTCTCAGGGTCCCTTGGTTGCTGCCTGCTAGTACCCATCTCTTTCTCATTGCCTCTTCTCTTCCCAATCTGACTGATTCCATCCTTTGCTCAGGAACAAGACTCTGAGTGAGCTGGCAGGTGTCAGTGTGGGGGTGATGGCCTAGCCCAAGTCCTCAGGGAGCAGGCCCTGTGATGGGAAGACATGTATTTCTACCTAATTCCCCTGGTATTCCCACCTGACCCCGCACCGGGCCCTGCTTCTCTGGGTACAGCCTAAGGACACAGGTAATGCTCCGTGCCCTGCCCACCCCAGCCTCCCTCTCTGACCTTCAAATCCTCCCTCCTTGTCATCCAAAGAGTAGTTCACTCTTTAGGGATCCAGCCCCAGTGAAGCCTCAATCAACTACCCACATGATGACCTTCCAGATAAGTCTGGCTTCACAAGGCCAGACCACGGGCCTCCCCTGAGCCTCCAATACCTCCCAGACCCTTCGACAGCTGACCTGATATCAGTTTGGTCTTTGATTATTATCAAAATCCCCACCAAGAATTCATGACTCAAAGGTTGACATGTACCCTCTGCCAATGAGTTCTCCTCCCCAGGTGCATATGACAGCTCTTTACCACACCTTTCTTCAAATAAATATTTTTGTTAAATTAGCAATAGTCTGCCTCTTTCTTCTGTCCAAAAGAGAGAGGAGAAAGACAGCTTCAGGTACATTCAGGTGCATTATTTCATTTACTCTTCATAACAGCCCTGAGAGGCTGAAAATACATCATATTTGGTAGATGAGGAAACTGAGGTTCGGAGAGGTTGTTATTTGCTGAAGTGGCAGAGTGAAAATGTGTTATCAGACCTGAGTCTGAAGCCCATATCCCTTTCTCTGACCCTTATAACAATATCCTGGAGGCAGATCAATGGCAGTATAATGAACAAGAAAGAGACAGAGAACATACAATACCCTGACCTCTATTAATTGGAGCCCGTTTTAATGTCAGGTTTTCTCTGAAGACTTAATGCAAACTGCCCTCATGTTCCCGCCTTGAAACCTCACTTTCCTCACATGTAGCTTAGGACAAGACAAGTAAACATTACCCACACCCCCAATTCTCCTGCCCAGGAAACACAAAAAATTCTTTTCTCCCCTAATGACAATCACCTCCTTCAAAACCCAATCCATAACCAATTGTAATATGTGGACCTAATTTGAATTCTGATTCAAATAAGCAGAAATAAAGATATATTTGTGACACAATTGAAAATTTAAACACTGACTGGATATTTCTTGGATATATTATCAACTTAATTTTTTAAATAACAGACTTCTTTTTGGAATAGTTTTAGGTTTGTAGCAACATTGAGAAAAGAATACAGAGAGTTGCCATATACCCTACCCTACCCCCACCCTACACACACACACACACACACACACACCCCATTTTCCTCTATTATTTATTTTATCTTTTTATGGAGACTTAGCTACTTTCCTCTATTATTAACATCTTCATTTGCATGGTACATTTGTTATAATTAATGAACAAATATTGATACAGCATTATTAACTAAAACCATAGTTCATTCAGGCCTCCTTAATCATTACTTAATATTTTTTTCTGTGACAGGATCTCATTCAGAATACCACATCAGGCTTAAGTTGTCCTGTCTCCTAAGTCTCCTCTTGGTTGTGACAGTTTCTTAGAATTCCCATATTTTCAATGACCTTAACAGTCTCAGAAGTACTGCTCAGATATTTTGTGAAATGATGCTCTATTGGAATTTGATGTTTTTCTCATGGTTAGACTGGGCTTGTGAGTTTCAGAGAGGAAGATCGCAGAGGTAAAATGCCATGTTTATTACATATTGTACAGGGTATATACTATCGGCATGATTTATGACTGTTGCTGTAGACCTTGACCACTAGGCTGAGGTAGTGTTTGTCAGGTTCTCCACGGTAAAGTTACTATTTTTTCCCATTTTCATACTAGGCACTTTGGCAGAAAAGCATTATGGCCAGCCCATGCTTTATATAGGGTGGGGAGTTTTGCTGCCCCCACCCCTTGAGAGTGGAGTGTCTACATAAATTATTGAAATTCCTCTGCATGGGAGATTTCTCTCTTCTCCCCCATCTATTTATTTATTCAATTATTTATGTTAGCATGGATTTAGGGGTATTTATTTTATACTTTGGGTAATAAACCAATACTACTATATTTATTTTATTGCTTAAATTGTTCCAACTTTGATCATTGGGAACTATTTCAGTTGACTCCCGTGTCCCTTTGACACACCCCCATCAATGTAGGGTGTTTGTTTTATTTTGTTTTGTTTTGTTTAAGCACTTTCAAACTTTCCAGCACTATAAGTTACTCCAAACCCATCTTGTATTTTTCTTGCCCTAGTCATAGAATCAGCCATTTCTCCAAGGAGCCCTGGTTTTTTACTGGAGAGTAGCATTGGAAACCTAGATCTGGGTGCTGGGTATGCTTATTGCTATTGGGGTTAAAACTTAGTTTTAATTTTTTACATGATAATGGTATTGAAGTTATTTTTAAAAGAGTCTTAACTTTTTTTAGATATACATGAAATATTTATAGCTGAAATGATATGTCTGCAATTTGTTTCAAAATAATATGGAGAGAGATGGGACCAGACTAGCCATGAATTGCTTATTGTGGAGGCTAGATGATGGGATATGTAAGGGCTCTTTATACTATTCTGTCTCCTTTAGTATATTTTGAAACGTCTGGAGTAAAAAAAAATTAAAAGTACTAAAACTAACTCAGTTCCAATCACCTCCTCTAATAGCTGTTCTTGATTCCTCTCACATGGCCTGGGATCTGCTCCTTACTCCGATGGGTGTTCCCATCCTTTCTGTGTCTGAGCGCTGCTCTGCAGGTGTCCCAGGCCTCTGTTCACAAGCAACCTGAGGATCGGGCACCTCCTTAAAGTGGTGCACACTGCAGCATTACCCATCTGGGGGTGCTCAGCACCAGAGAGGGAAAAGCTACCCCCACCAGCCATGCCCAAGAGCTACAGCATGGCAGACACCACACCAGGCATTTTTACAGATATAGTCTCCTCATACAATCCTAGGATGTAGGCATTATTCTTACCGAGTTTACAGATGAGGAAACTAAGGTTAAGACAACTACAGAACATCCCTGACCATATACATGGCTTCCAACAGATAGAGCTGACCCTTTTTGAACCCATCCTAAGTAGAGGGAATCTAAGGTGATGTACATTTTCCCTCCCCATCCACTCTGCATCCTTCTCTTCCTTCCTCTGTGTCCAGAGGCTGACCCCTCTCTGATCACTCAGCTCTGTCTTCTGGCTTCCCTTTGGGTTCAGCCAAGGGAAGCATGACAGAAGATTGCAGAATAGAAGAGAAAAGTGGGGCTGTTTGTTCCCTCAGGGTCCTCCCTGCTGTGCAGGTTTAGCCATGGCTACGTCCCCCCACTGAAGGCCGTGGTCTTGTGGGGCAGGCTTGCCCACAGCTCCAGTACTCACTGACTTAGGGAACCACCTTCCCTTCCCTTTCAGGCCCAGGTGCTGACAGCTTTCCACTCAACAACTGGAATTTGCATCCCTTGTTAGTTCTCTGCATTTAATGCCCCTGGAATGGGCCCCTGCTGATCGACCCAGTAACATTGAAGAAGGATTTAGTCTCAACTAATGGTCAGAAAAAAACACCATACTGGCCATTGTGTGAAGAGAGACAGAAGGGTCCAGAGCCAAGGGGTAAAGATAGGGGAAGCTTTGGTTTAGGGCTGAGATCTTTTAATTAAATGAATGTGCTATGGGTTTTGTCTTCTTTCTATGTTGCTTTCCCCAGGGATCCTTCTGTCACTGAACCTCTGGCTTTTATTTCCCTTTATCCTGCTCTCTGCCCCATTTCCAATCTCTGTCGGCTTGAGCATGTCTCGTCCTTTGTCATTTTTACATCTCGATATCAGTTCTTTTCCTGCTGTCTTTCTGTGCTTCTCTGCCTCTGATAGCCTCATCTGTCTGTCCCTCCCTCTATGCCTGTCTCTTTGTCTTTGTTTCTGTCTGCTCCATCTCTACCTACCACTGTTTTTACCTTTTTGATCTCTCTCTGTTTCTAGCTTTCTGCCTCTATTTTGTCCTGTCCATTTCTGCCCCTCTGGCCTTCTCTCTCCCATCCCTAGGACCTACCTCTGCTCAGGGATGTCTTCATAGCCTGAGCAGAAGGTGCTATATCAGGCAGGGTCCCAACAGAAAACCCAATTCACCCTCAGTTAGTGCAAATGAAGAGATGTAAAGAAAGCACTCTTTCCAAAGTTAAGAAGAGGAACTGGGAATGTTGAGACCCAAAGACTAGCAACACGAGATGCCACACCACCTTAGGTCTTACATGTCAGAGAAGCAAAAGTACTATGTGAGTCTATGAAAGCTGCAGCCCTAGAGCAAATGCTGCCCTGTAGGAGCTGCTATCATGGAGAGATGCAGCCACATGAGTCTCTTCTCCCATCTTCAAACCCCTTCTGGCTACTCTAATTGGCTGAATCCAACGAGAAGCCAGAAGGCTCAGCACCCCCTGGCACAGAGCAGAGCAGAGAAGGGTAGAGAGCAGACTGGGCCGGGGGTGAGGCACAAACAAGATAACCATAATATGGGATGCCCTCCAGAGTTCTGGCTGAGGAAACCCTTTGGTCATCAACCTCCAGGGCAGGTTCCTAAGCCCCTCCTACTAAGCCCCCTAGAGAAACAGGGTCTGAGGAGCTGAATTTGGAGGTCTCAGACCTGCTCTTTACTGTCGAGGCCATATGTTTCTCAAAGCTCAAGTGAAAGGATGCTGTGATCATCTGTTTCCTCTGCTCCCAGACAGTCCTTGTTTTGCTAGCATATAGTTAGAATTTGGTTTTTGCAAGTGTCAGAAAATCCAAAATAACATTTGCTTGTAAAAGATAAAAGTTTATTTCTCTCACACATATAGCAATCCCATATATAGGAAGCTCAAAGTCAAGTGGGTGGGTTCACAAAGTCATTAGAGATCCAGGTTCCTTCTATTCTACTGCTATCTTCCTCAGTACATAGCTTCTACCTCATGACCTAAAAGAGTTGCTCAAGCTCCAGCCATCACACCTTCATTCGAGTGAGCAGCAGAAAGGACCTCAAAGAAGAATCCTTCTTCCATTTAAGAAGACTTCCGGGAAGCCCCACACACTTTCATTGACATATCATGAGCCAGGATATTGTCTCATGGCCATGCCGAGCTACAGAGGAGACTGGGAAATACAATCTTTATTCTGAATGGGAACATGAGCAAGAAAAGAATTGATGATTCCATTACTAAGGAAGAGGATGAAAATAGATATTGGGGCCAACTACTAGCAGTATCTGTCACAACTGGAATGGTTGGTGCTGCCAGATTTGGAAATGCTGAGGAAGCAGCAGGGAGATGGTACATGTAGCAGAGTTTAAGGAAAAGGCGGGGAAAGTCAGACTCTCACTCTCTGCTTCCCCTTCTGCCTCAGGAAGACTCTCCACATGCCTCCTTTCCATCAGCTGCATCTATCTAGAGTAAGTTTTCCCTCCTGCTGTCCCACTTGTGGCCACAGTAGTCAACCCTCACTAATATACTCTGCCAATACCATTGCCATGTGGCAAGACCCATGGTCATTTTTCTGTGCTAAACCTCCACTTCGAGGCACCTTCCCCTTGAAAACTCCTCCTCTCCTGAATCTCCCATTACTCCTCTACTTACCTACCCGTCTCATGGGCTGGGCCACTACTCCCTGGCTGTCACTGGTCTCTCTCTAACTCTAAATGGTGGGCTTCTTCCTTGCCCAGGCCAGACCTCTTTTCTCTTCTAGGTAGACACTTTTCTCAGGTGTACTCACCCAGGACCATGGATTTAGAGACTCCATTGCTTAAGGCCCTAAAATTTTATCTCCAGCCCTAATTTTCCCTTCTGATTTATTTCTGTAACTGTTCTCAGATATGTCAGATGTAATAGAACCAAAACAGAATTCCAGTGTTCCTCCCCCTCAGGCTTTCCCATTCAGGAAGTGCTGCCCACATCCACCAAAATACTCAAGCCCAAAGCTTAGGCACCCCCTTTGATGTCTCCTTTTCCTCAACCTCACCCCTCAGCTCCAACCCATCAGCTAGTCCCACTTGGTCAAATCCATCCTTTCTCACCACTTTCATTACCACAACCTGAGGCTAGACCATCTGCCCTCCAGCTAACCTCTGCTCAGCCTCCATTGGCCCCCTACTCTCACTTCTATACTCACCCATCCCCTTCTTTTCAGGGTAGCAGGGACACTCTTGGAGCATTAATCAGATGGAGTCCCTCTTCCCTTTTCAGTGATCCCAACTGCACTGACAAGATGATCTCAACATTTCACCATGGCCAACAGCATCCTACCTACACAGTGCAGCCTTTCGCCCACCTCACCCACTGCACCTCCACCATTGTCCTCTCGTTTCCTGAACTCACCTCATCACTCTTTTTTTTTCTTTTTCTTTTCTTTTTTCCAGTTCTGCAAACAGGCTACAATCTTTCCTACCCTTTGCACCATCTGTCCCTTCCATTCTGTGTGCTCTTCCCCAGTTCCTCCTCATCCTACAGGTTCAAACTCCCTGCCATGCTCTCAGGTGACCAACCGTCTTAGCCCATTGTTAATTTTCTTAATTCTTTTGCAATTGTTTTATATGTCCATTGACTTTCTTATGGTCTATGTCACGCCACCAAAACGTAAGCAGTATGGCCTTGGCACATGCAAGGTGTTCAAAAATTCTGTGTTGAGTCTATAAATAAGCTCTTCTCTATCTTCCATCATGCTTAATTCATGGCCAAGGCAACTACTGGAACTCAGTAAAGATGCTGTTGACCATTAGTTTCCATCTTGATCCAGCCCGAACATTTCCAAAGTTCTTCAAAGGCCTCAGCAGCACAGGTTTCTTTGAGCTTGCTCTAGGCTACCTCCCATCTGGCCAACTCTGTCTGCCTTCACTCTCTTTCTGCTCTCTGCTGGCACACCCTCAGCCCACGCACACACAGGCATTCACTCACCAGCAAGCCTCAAATAAAGCATCATTCATAAAGCACCTACTATATGCCAGGTATGCCTAGTTCTCACAAACAGCTCTAAAGGATAGATTAGATTCCTTTTCAAATGAAAAGACATGGCACAGAGAGGCTAAATAATTTGCCCAAGACCACACTCACTAGTGATTGGTAAAGTTGGCTTCCAAGCCAGGGCAGTCCGATTCATTCCAAGTGTTATCAGGTTAGCAGCTGGGGCTGTGAGGCTTTTAAGCCCTCCCTCTCTTTAGCATGCTAAACCTGCCCTTGACACCCCATCTTGCTCTTTGGCCCTGGGGTTCCACCAGGAGCAGGAAGTAAGGAAACAGGACTCTGAAAGTTAGAAATTCTGAAAGGGCTATGATAGTCAAGGTGATGGTGTGTGAGGGATATGGAGTTTGGAGAGGAACAGAGCTCTGGCTTCAGGGGTCATGTGAAAGGAGGGGTTGATGAAAGGAAAAGACAGAAAGGTTGATGGTGAGGTTTAAGCACCCCGATCTCTGAATGCTTCTGTCTCCTTGCCTTGCCTATCATATAGCTCTGCTCAAGAGATTTGAAATTTCTCCTTGGGCAGGGTCGAGAGGTAACCATTCTCACACCTTGACCCACAGTGCCCACAGTGCCCACAGTCCATTTGAGGGGCACAGGGTTAGCTGGAGCTAAGGCCTGTGAGGCTTGTGACTTGAGGTTAGAAGAGGAGGGGCAGGTTGAATGGAGGTGTTTCCAGTCATCTCTGGGAGAGAAGGTGAGGTAAGAGGGGCTCTGCAGCCAGGCTAGGTCAGGGGTGAGAAGCCCAGGGTAGGAGAGGCCTAGCCCCGCTGCCTGACAGATGGGGAGGGGCTCTGGCAATAGAGAGCTGGGCCAAGAGGAATAAGTGTAAAGAGAAATGTCACCCTCACTCACAGTTTGTCCAGGCCTGGGAAGAGAAGAGGGAGGGACCTTGTGGTCAGGAGACCCTTTGTTCTGCCAGCTTTTTGCACTGAGTAGAACAAGCCCCTCTCTAATCTGAAGCCTCCAGCTCCCCTGCCCATAAGAATTTGCCCTCCTCCTCAGGCCTCAGGCCTGTAGGTTAGGGACAAGAAGAGGTGTGGGTGTGCCCAAAGGGGCCACCAAGGTTCAGCTGGGGCTGATGGCAGACACTTGCCCTGGTCCCAGCCAAGCTTGGGAGAGGAGGTGACCAGGATCAAAGGTCCAGGCCAGGCTGGTCCCTAGTACTGGATTGCTTTTCTGGCTGCTAGGTCCCTCCTCAGCCGGTGGGTAGGTTTACCACCCCATGACAACACTGGTTCTCTGCTCCCCTCTCCTTCCTTTTCAGACACCCTCTTCCCATATGCACGAGGGGAAAGGTCATGGACACTAGACTCAGAAAAACAGTTCAAATCCTGACCTTACTTCTCAGTAGCTGGCTAACTTTGGGCAAGCCACTTAGCCTCTCAGAGCCTGTTTCCCTGTCCCTATAATTCCTATAAAAGTTTTATAAACATAAAACCTAGACTGACCTCATGATGTCTTAGTGAAGACGAGTGACAGGATGTCTGGGAGGCCACAGCACCTCACATTCTGCACAGGGATCTTTTCCAGGGAAGGGAAACCCTAGCGAGCTTCCTAGAGGAGGTGGCTGGGAGTGCTAAGGGGCCAGTAGGGGCGCTGTGAGTGCGCTGGCCCATCAGGACCTCTTTGAGCTGTCTGTAGTGGGGTGTCGGGTCTAGCGAAGACAATGTAGGGTCTATAAGCTAACACACAATGTAGGGTCTATAAGCTATTGTCCCTCTCAGCCTAGGATAGGGCTTGGGCCGCACAGCCCGCGTCTTACCACCCCTAAGACTCCCCCACCCCCGACCCACCACAGGGCGGGCTGGTCTCCCCTTGGGGGGCCGGGGCCAAGAATGGGCGCGTCAACTGGGGCAAATTAACACGTAGGAAAACACCCCAGCACCTGGAGAAACAGGAGCTGGGGCCGGGGGAGGGCGGCCAGAGTCTTGGAAGTCAGAACCCGAACGGAGCGATAATTCACCCGAGTGTCCGCGGCCTCCCGCCCGCTCCGCTCCCCACCCCACCGCACAGCCTCTGGTTTCAAAGGCGGACAAACAGCACACTGTGCTGGGCCCGGTTGCCTCTCTAAATCTTCTTGTCTTCAACTTCTTGTAACTTGAGCCGGCGGAGCTGACCCTCCCTCGGAGGCCTGGGTACTGGATGAGGGGGGAAGGCACTTGGGGGGGGAGGGGCATAGAAGTCTGTCCTGTCCTACTGGGGTCTCAACCCTCCCCCATTTCTTCCGGATTGGGCAGCCTCCGGGACCCTCCCACCTCAAACAGCAGCCTCCTTCCCTACCCTTTTGGGTGGGGGTGGGGTGGGGGTCCTCTGTGCGGCAGATGTTGCTTTAGAGGAAGCCTTTGCTTGTTCACATGCACCACAGCGTTGGGGTGTGTTTGTGATGCTAGATGTTTCTGAGCATGAGCGGAATGTGAGTATGTGTGTGAGAAGGAATGGGGGAGGCTGTTGTGAGCTCACACCTCAGCATGTGGAAAAGTCATTTTGGTGCTTGAGTTGGGAGCAGACAGGGATGGGGAGCACACCCCTCCTCTCACCCCAAGGAGAAAGTGAAGTAACCAGGGAGCAGCCTCCCACAGTCAGTCCCCAACTGAGACAGTGCCTGCCCAGAGCCCTTCTCCACAGTTCTTCTAACAACTGAGGAGGCCTGGGAGTGTGGCTTTGAGGAAGCAATAGAGCTCAGGAGCCCGTCTCTCTTGGGGGTTTCACCTGAGAGGCGGCAGTGTGGCCTCTGTTGGAATTTCAGTGGAAGGTCCTTCTTCAAGGCGAAAGTTGAAGTGGGACCTCACAGCACAAAGCTGGAGGCTTCCAGAAAGGGCAGAGGATATTTAATAAAGAAGGAGCTAGCCGGATGGGGAAAGGGATCAAGATTTGGTTGGTGGGGCAAGGGTAAGAGCAGAAGTGAAGGGCAAGGGTTGCAGGTGAATTGGGTAAGAGAGTAAAAGTGAGATTTGAGGGCAAGGAACTAGTCGAAGGGAGAGAGGTTGGTATCTAACATGAGGAGTGGATATAGAGTTGGAGTTAGAATTCAGAGGGAACCGTGTTGGGATAAGCATAATGGTTAGGACAGAGTTCATTCGTGCCGCTATCAAGCAACAAATATTAACTGAGCACACCTCCCATATGCCAGGTACCGCTCTACTTGCTGGAGATACATAGCAGTAAGCAAAACACAAAACTGCCCCCTCCAAGGTTACATGCCAGTGGTGGAGTCAGATAATAAAATTTAAAAGTGGGTAAATTATATGTTAGATGGTGGTAAATGCTATAGAGACAAAGCTGGGAAGGGAGATAGGGAGTGACAGGGCATGTATTGCAATTTTTAATATGGCCTCACTGAGAAGGTGACATTTGTGTCAAAACCTCAAGGAGGTAAGGAAGCAAGCCAAGTAGATATCTTGGTGAAGAGCATTCTGAGCAGAGGAAACAGCAGGTACACAATCTCTGTGTATAATCTCTGCATGCCTGCATGTTCGGTTCAGGACCAGCAGAGACTA
This sequence comes from Macroglossus sobrinus, assembly GCA_004027375.1. NCBI lineage: Eukaryota > Metazoa > Chordata > Mammalia > Chiroptera > Pteropodidae > Macroglossus > Macroglossus sobrinus. The sequence goes on from PVKZ01000438.1 coordinate 88,548, forward strand.
ATGTGGCTGGATGGGTGAGGGAGAGTGAGAGAAGTGGGAGGGGAAGAGATCAAAATGGTGACAGGCTGGGGTTAGGGTTAGTCAGGGTCTTCTGCCTCTGAGTAATGGGAAACTGAACGCATGTAGGCAGAGGCTGGCATACACAGAGGAAACAGATGGAGGGGCAACCAAGCTGCGGGCCAGTGAAGCAGGCCTGCTCTTAAGAGAACTCCAGATCAGGAAAGCCTATGCTTGGGTGGGGGTGCTAACTTCAGAGCCTCTCCAGTTTTGTCCCACGTCTCCCTTCCAAAGTCTGAGACCTCACTTCACTTGAAGCTTGTCTGCGAGAACTTTGTCATCCACACCCCTCCCCCATTTGTTTGCTAATAAAAAGATGGGGGGGGGTGCCTGTCTACCTCTCCAAATCGCCAGTGTTCTTCCCTTCCCTCTCCTGCCTGCTTCCTCTCCCTCTCCCTTTATCTCCCCGAGAACTGATGCAGTTAATTGGAGCGTCTTGAAAGTGCACATTAACACACAGAGAACCAAGGAGACGTCTTGGCAGCGAAATATCATTATCACTTCTTGAGCTCCAGCCAAAATCCCCTCGCGGTCAAAACACAATTCTTTAAACTAAACAATTAAAGATTTGTGCAAGTGTGGCTGCCATGAGGTATCAGCCTGGGAGTGGCTGCCCCTGCCAGTGTCAGCAGAAGTTAGCAACCTGCTCTGCGCTCTGAGCCAGGTGATGGGCTGGGCGACTTCCAGGAAGGAGGAGGCCGGTGGCTGCTGGCTGAGGCCTGGCCGCCAGGAACAATCTGCCCCCATCCCCAAACCTGGACAGCCACAGATTTGAGACCCCAGAAGAAAACATGGCGGGTCCATCCAAGTTCACTCCCTCCTCATTGGTACTTAGGATTCAACATGGACCTGATAGCTATTCTTAGCCAGCAAGGGGCCCAGTCCCTTCCAGAAGCCCCGGGATTCTGAAATACCAGATCTCCAACCTTTTTTATTCCCTGCTCCTACCTGTCCATCTTTAGAGGCCTCATGCTCTGAAATAAGAAACATTGGGCACCACAGCTCCCCGTGTGGCTTGTGCCTCTAGCCATTTCGCTCTGGGATCCTGAGGGCTTGAAGGGGTGCTCAAGGTCCCAAGGTTAAGTTCCTCTGATTCCTGGTGTGGTGTTCCATTTCCCTATTACAGAGCCCTTTCCTCCCTTCCTAGAGTCCAAGTTCATGCCCATGCCCTCCCCTCCAGCTCAGTGCTCTGACACTGGTCACACACAAGGCCATGCACACCGTACTGTGGAGTTTGAAGCAGAGAAATGCTGGGGCCATCATTCCAGCCCTGTCCCATATGCACAGTTTCCACCCTGCCCAGACCTCAGTGAGGACTCTGTAGATGCTCGTGGGGTGAAATCTGGGCTAGAAATCTCACCAGTATGTTGCAGAGTAACAGTAGTGATCTCAAGCTCTCTCTGGGCCATACCCTAGGATTTGAACTTGATATTGAAAATTCTTTTTAGTTCAAAAACGTCATGGGTCTAGGATTACATATACCCATTGCAAGGACCATGGGTGAGTTCGGGCAGCAGGCTCAGAAAGCCCTCTCCTCCCCCACTTGGGAAAGTTCCTCTTGGCTGTGCATGTCTGCAAACCAATTCAATCAGACACTTGCCATGCCCTGGGCAAGGGAAGTCGGGGAGGCCAGGAATGGTTCACCTGTCTCCAGTTGTTTTGGAGTGTTCTCTCTAGACTGCCAGGGAAGCTTGAGTCTGGTGAAACAAAGACTCTGGAGCCACACAGCCTGGGCTTAGTCCCAGCTCCCCACTCACTAGCTATGTGATCTTAAGCAAGATGGTTAACCTCTCTGTGCCTCAATTTCCCCATCTGAAAATAGAGTTAACAATAGTACCCACCTCATAGAGTTGATATGAAGATGAAATGAGTTAAAATATGGAAGCCAGAACAGTTCCTGTTCCATAGAAATCACTCAGTGAATAGCAGCTATAATTATTTCTGTGTTTTCTAATAGGAACCTATGAGAGCCTATCTCTTAAAGATGGCCTAGCAATTAACCATGCTTCCCTACACCCATACTCTTGTTTAGATCTCTTTTGTATTAAATCTGGGACACCCCAGGGACACCAACAGAATGTAGCAAAATTGACACTGTGTGACTTCTAAGGCTAGGCCAGAGAAAGCTTTTCTGCCTGGGCTTCTTGACTGTTAGGCACTATGTAAGAAGCCCAGCAACCCTTTAGCCCACCATGGTGAGGAAGCCCAACCTAGCCATGTGGAGCAGCAAAAAGGAGAAGGAGGAAAAGATGCTTGGCCAAGCACCCATCAGAGATGCTAGCCATGTAAGTTAAGAAGACATCTGGACATCCCATCCCACCCAGTCCAGCCTTTGGAAAACCCCAGTCCCACCTGCAACCTGATTGAATCCCTCAAAAGACCCTATGAGCCAGTGAGAACCACCCAACTGATCCCAGTTAGCCCACAGAACAATGACAGATAATAATAAATTTTAATTTTTAGCAACTGAATTTTGGTATAGTTTGTTCCACTGGAATGGACCTTAGAGTCAGGGTGGGTCAGAGTTGGAAGGAAACCTGGTGATACTGATTCAAAGTGAATCCTAATAGATCATGACATCAGCCACCTTCCCTTAGCCTCACAATGGCTTTCCCTCACATTTTAAATAATATCCAAAGTCCCCTCTAAGGACTTACATGCCCCACTCTACCTCTGACCTTGTTTGCTCTTCCTCTGCTCCAAGCAGTCTGGCCTCCTAGTCATTCCTCGACCATGCCAAATAGGTTCCTGCCTCAGGGCCTTTGCACTGCTGTTCCCTCTGCTGGGAGTGTGTTTCCCCCTTATCTTCTCACAGTTCACTCTTTCATTTCGTTCAGGTTCCTGATCAAATGTCACCCTTTTGGGGGCCTTTCTTAAACTAGTTCTTCTAATATCCCTTTCTCTTCTCTGCTTTATTTTTCCTCAGGTTACTCATTGCTACCTGATATTATATTACACATTTATTTCTGCATTCACTTACTATCTCTCTCTCACTAAAATGTAAGCTCCATGAGAATAGGAATTTTGTTTTCTTGGTTGACCACTGAGCTCCAGGTCTCAGAAGAGTGCCTGACACATAGTAGGTCTCACTCAATACTTATAGGAGGAATGAAACTTCTCTATCTTAGAGAAGAGAACAGAGGCCTGGAAATGGGACAGGGACTTGCCCAAGGTCACATGGTCACTTAGCCTGATCCTGTCCCAGGGCTCTCTCTTCCCAGGTGCTCGCATGCACACCCACATCCCCCAAAGCCATTTCTCTCCTTTGCCTACCTAGCTGCAGCAGCCCCTCCCCTCTGTCACTCAGACGGGCCAATAGCCCTCAGCTCTTCCAGTTGTTTCTGTCAAACAGCTTTACAATAAACTTTGTTTGAACTTTTGTCTAAGTGATAATAATAATAACACGATAATTATATGGAGTATAACGTACAGCCAGCTGTATTTAATTAAAGCTGTAATTTCACTAAGGGTTTCTGGAAACAGAGTAAACCGCAAGAGTTGTACCACCCAGACCCCTCTGTGGGGATTACATCTGCACGGGAGCGGGGTGACTAGAGCAGAGGCCCCAGAAGCCAGAGGCCACCGACAGGGTCCAGCTTCCAGAGTCTGGGTCATCCCATCTTGGAGCCACGCAGATGGTGGGTCTGCAGTGGCCTCAGGCCAAAGACTGAGTCTGGAACCTCTCAGAACACATGCACGGATTCCTTCTGAACTTTATTGGCTTACAGGAAAGTCGTTCCTTTCAAGACTCTGGAATAGAAGGTCCAGGAGCCAAAAGGACACCACAGAGGAGCAAGGAAGATGGCTCAGAAGGCTTGAGGTCCAGAGTGTGCGACAAAGGGAAGGAATTAGTGCCAGCTGAGGGAGGACAGGCCAGGAGTGGATTCAGTCAGCAACGTTTTTCTTAGTATGTGTAGCACTACTCGTCTGGCACTATGCCGGACCCTGGTGTTAGGGAGACCTGGGCTTTGCTCTCCTGAGAGTTTGGTTGAGCAGGGAGACAGCTTTATATACTTATCACAAAGGGAGCCCTCTAAAAGAGGATTGGATAATCTCGTGGTTAAGAGCCTGGCCCCTGGGGCCAGAGTGTGCAAAGTTTAAATCCCAGCTCTGCCCTTCTCAGCTGGGCTTGCCTTTTTAATTCTCTGCCTCATTTTTCCCCACTTGTAAAATGAGAATAATAGTATCTACATTAAAAAATTGTTATGAGGATTAAATTAAGAAATCTGTATCAGGTACTTAGGCTAACAACAGAGAGGGTTAATAAATGTTAGCTGTATCATTGGATACTTCTGGGAGCACAGAAACAGGGAAAATCATTTTGACCTGGAAATAGGATAACCAACCATCCTGGCTTGGATGTGGAACATTCAGTGCCAAAACCAGGACAGTCACAGGAAAATTGGACTGTTGGCCACTCTACCTGGAAAACTAGAGCTGGTACTCAAGGAGAAAGTGACATCCAAGCCAGGCACACACTAAGGATGACGCGGACTTAGCTTAGCAGAAGGCAGAGAATACATGGAAAAGTATGGAACCAGGGATTCAGGCCCAGATGAGTAGCGAGCTCCCTGCATGACCTTGGGCTAGTCACACCTTTTCTTGGAGACTTATTTGTCACTTCTTTAGGCTAAGAGGGGACTTGCTCTCTGGAGCCCTTGACAGGTCTGCAATCAGAGGGGACTGGGGCTGCAGCGGGGAAGGGCCTTGTGGGAGAGCCTCGTGAGTCACCCTACTTGCCCCCAGCACTCATATATGTGGACACTTGCCCACATATAAACTCCTTCCTCACATTAAAACCCCTCTTTGGGTCTTATAGTACAGCCATATCAATAGGGCTAACAGGAGAGCCAGTTTTAATTGTCTAAAGAGGCTTGCTGTTGGAGGTGGGGGTTGAATGAGATCTCTGAAGAGATGCAAAAATATTCCTGGGTAATAAAATATCCCCTTTTCAGTGTCAAAGTTAATGTTCCAGGCCTCAGGTAAAACCGGCTTCTTATCAGCCAGAGCTCTCCCTGGAGAAGGCTGGGCGGCAGGTGGGAAAGGAGGGAGCAGCTTGGGCTCCCCTCACCCTCCAAGTGGGGAAGCAGAGTGTTGGAGGAAAGGCTTGGTGGTTAGAGGAGGCTGAGCCCTCTCTGTGACCCCCAACCCCACAGCCCCCTGGACTGGGAGGTCAGCCCAAGTGTAAGATACATGGCCCACCTGGTATCATGCTGTCTAGAGCTCTGTCTACCTCCCTGCCTCTGCCCCCTAGACAGATGCTCATTCATTCTGCCACCATCCCTGTCCCTTGTTCACTGGCTTCTTTCTCCTTCTTTTCTCTCAGACTGTTCTTTCCACCGGTCTGCCCTTATCCCTTCTGCATGTACCTGCATCTGTGATGGTGTTTGTGTCTGTCTGTCCTGCTTGGGTTTTGTTCCCTGAGGTCAGGATAAGAGATAGGAGGCCTTGCATTCTGCCTGGGAGCAACACACATGTGCCGCATACTCATGCACCCTGTGCAACTCTGCACAAGCAGGTGTGTGTGGGCAATGCCTTGTCCCATGTGCTGGGCATCTTGCCCAAGCCCCAGGCTGCTGCCTGAACCCCTGCCTCGGCACTGGGCCCCAAACTCACTGGCGTGTACCGACAGCACAGCACAATGACTCTGACAGGCCCTGGGTTAAATATAGAGCTGCGTACGCAAGACGGGGCTAATTTTAGCAGGAATGTGCTGGAAACTTTCTGAGAGCTCTGTTCTCTAGCTGTCTCCCCTGTGCTCATCGCTCAGGGTTGGAAGCAAAACTGCTAGTCTCCTGTTCCTCACCTTCGCATTTCTCTCTCCCAGTCACCCCTCTCCCAAGTCAGGTCCCCAAAATCTGGCCCTATTCCTTGTTTTTTAAGTACCCTCTTCCCAGGGACTAGAGTCCACCCAGCCCCCTGAGGTTCTAAATCCCTTATGTCCTCTTTCTTGTCTCAGTCTCTTTAGCAATGCCAAGGCTGGCCAGCCCTAGAGAAAATGATTGGTCAATCAAAATATTCCTTTATCTTGCCCAACTCCAGTGATGTATCTGTCAGAGAAATACATTTGATTCACACACAGACATAACCCGCCATTTGCTGAGCAGTCCTTGTATGCCAGGCACCATGCTCAGTGCCTTATAGAGTCACTTATTTAATCTCACAACAACCCTGAGGTAGGAATGTATAATGTCCCTATTTTACAGATGAGGACTGAGGCCCAGAAAAGTTCAAGGAATTGCCCAAGGTCATTCAGCCCCACACTATTGGTCACTTAATGCATTATCTTTCACAGAGAGTATGTTTGTCCTTTAAACCCCCCCGGGGGGGGCAGTGGCGTGGGGGGGGTGGGGGGGGGAATGTGAGGGTGGAATTTCAAAGACTATGATTCCAGAAGGGCACAAAGGATCCTTGGGCCAGAAAGGGGAAGCTCCTCATCTCTCATCCTTCCTGTGTCGTACTACTCCACCCAGGGACCTAGGGCAAGAGGTCATGTTTCTCCCCCACCCAATTCTGCATTTACTTTTGTTCCTCTCCTACCCTGCTTGTCCTTACCCCTTCAAGCAGCATTTATGGAGCACCTACTGTGTGCCCAGCACTGCTGCAGGTGCCTGGCTGCAAAGATAAATGAGACGAAGGGCAGGGCTGGCCCTGAAGTCCTCCCGGATTAGCTGATGGCAGATGCAGGCCTAGAGTAAACAATTAGCCATGTTCTCATTGGTAAGGATGATAATAGGAGCTGCGAGGACAGAGGAGAGAAAAAGTTGACATCCAGAAGGGGCTGCTCTTGCCCCCGCTCCCGCAAGAAACTCCAGAAGGCATCAACTCTTCCTTCCCGTGCTGCTCTGACTGTTCTCTCCAGCAGCTCCGAAAAAATGCCCTGTCTCCCCACGGGGCCGTGTAACAGCGCTGCGTGGTTGTTGTGCTTGAGTGCGAGGACATTTCCCTGTAATGAGGATTAGAATAGTAACGAGGATGACGTGCTATAGTTGGAAAGCAACAGATCTCGCGGAGTGGCAGACCACCCCGCCAAGGGACACCAGCTGCTGTGGCTGTGACAGAGGCCACGCCCCATTAGCCAGGCCAGGAGCCACCAGGCAAATGTCCAACTCTGGCCACTGTCCAGGCTCACTCCACTCAGGGGAGAGCGGCAGGACTGGACCCGACAGGGCTCTGGCTCTCAGCCGGGCACTGGGGGGAAGAGAGAACCCCAGGAAGGAGTAGAGGACACATTGGAGACGGCAGCCTCCTCATGCTCCTTTTCCTCCTTGATTTTCCTCTATAGCACTAAATTCTTTCTAATAGATGGTACAATTTCCTTATTCATTTTTCTTACTGTCGCCCTAATTAAAATGTAATCTCCATGCTATGTCCCCTGCTGTTTCTTCAGTGACTAGAACAGTGCCTAGAGCACAGTAGGTGTTCAAGAAAGATTTGTGTATGAACTAATAAATTTGGGTGTGGACACTTGGTGCTCATGAGATTGGAGATGTGTATCCATGTGGCTGAAATCTTTGTGCCAGTCTATGGGAAGAAGTCTGCAAGGTGTATGTTTGGGAAGTGTGTGTGTGTGTGAGGAGTGTGTATCTGTGACGTAGTATGGTATGTATGTCTATGAGGTGTGTCTATCTGTCTATCCAGCTGAGATTTTGTCCCCTCGTGTGTATCTGCAAGGTATGTGTATGTGTCTGTGAGGTAAGCACGTCTGTCCGCAAGGTGTGTATGTCTGTGAGATGCTTGTATGCTTGTATGTGTGAGATGTATATGTCTGTGAGGTATGTGAGTATGAAGTGTTTATATCTGTGGGTGTGAGATGTGTGTGTCTGTGAGGTTGTGTGTCTGTGAGGTATGTCTCTGTGTGCATATGTGTATGTGCTTTCAACCTGGTCACCATCTCCCTTCACACACTTCCAGCTGCTTGATGATTGCATTGACTCAGGTACTGGCTTGAGTCTCCTCAGGTGAACACATTCAGGAAACTGGAAGACAGCATAGGTGTGCATCTGTCTGACTAGGCAGGGGCCCTGTGTCCGGCTGGAAGGTTCCTGCTGACACCCTCGCCCATGCCAGGTCCCTGGGACCGACTCTACCAGGGCTGTGCTCATGTCAAACCATGCCCCCTTTGGTGCCTGGGCCCCTACACCAACTTTTAGAAGAGAGACTGCTATCTGCAGGCATGGGCATTCCCAAGTGTGTTTCCACATGCTCCTGATGGAAAAGCCAAGGCCTGTGAAAAATAACAAAAATGCCCATACTTTGAATAGTGCCTACGATGTGCCAGGCATTGTGCCAAGAGCCTTATGAGCCCCACAGCTCTATGAGGTGGGGATTATTGAGACAGATGAGGAAATGGAGGCACTGAGGGAAGAAGTAACATGACCAAGGTCACACAGCTAGAATGTGGGACATAGACACAGGCACCACACCTGATGCCTCAAGTCCTCCCCCTCTCCCACGGCCTGAGGACATCACCAAATGAGACAGTGGGGCTCCCTCTCTTACCCAGATCCTTCACCTCGTCCTTTTGTAGGGGAAGGATGTGGCGAGGGTTTGAAGAAGCTGTCTGTCTGCTTTCTAAGAGTCTTGCATGTGGGTTCATCATCCACGCGTTAGTGATAGCCTCATGCAGACATCCCCCATAGTGGGTACTTGTGCTCTCCAAAAAGTTGTGTTCAAGTCCTAACCCCTGGTACATGTGAATATGATTTTATTTGGAAATAGGATCTTTGCACATGTAGTCAAAGGATTAAGGTGGGCCCTAAATCCTATAAGACCAGTGTCCTTATAAGAAGAGGGAAATTTAGCCACAAACACGGAGATACACAGGGAAGAACACCATATGACGATGGGAGCCAAGATTGCAGTGACATGTCTACAAGCCAATGAATGTCAAGGATTGCTGGCAGTTACCAGACATTAGGAGAGAGGCATGGGACAGGCTCTCTCTCCGAGCCGTCCAAAAGCAACCAAGTTTGCCTCAACCTTGATCTCCGACTTCTGGTCTCCAGAACTGTAAGAGAACAAATTCCTGATGTTCTAAGCTACCAAGTCTGTGGTAATACGGCAGCCCTAGGAAATGAGTACATCCTCCCTTCTCAGCTTGTGCACATGTACACACAGTAATGTAAATACACAATTACCTAGACTCACACTTTGACTAGGCCACACAAGCCCACAATGAGTGGCTCCTGTGCACAGTGCTCCTTCTCACAGCTACCCCACAGCCAGCAGGGTACACACTTCCCTGCATATCACGTGATTGTTTTTTCTTCCTCTGAGCCCACCAGAAACTCTCAGCAGAGACCTCTCTGAGGACAGAACCCTTCAAACTCCTTTTGGGGCTTGTTTCCTACTTTCCTCTTCTGTTCATTTCCTAGCCCCCGCCACCCCCCCACCTCCACCCTGGGTCTCCTGGTCTGACAACCTTCCTTCCTTCTCTCCTTTCCTTCCTTCCTTTCTTCCTCTGCCTCTTTTTCTCTCTCTTTGAGGACATGAAGCCGCCGCTGGGTTGCAAGGCCCTACATGTTTTCAGAGAGTTGCTCGTTGCCACCTGTTGCTATGGAGAAGCCTCTTTATCACAAACACTGAGTAAACAGCTGCTGCTGGGAGCCCCTTTCTGCTGGCCAGGGGTTTATTTGGAGAAAGTCAATAAGGAAAAATAAACATTCCCAGCCCTGTGTATATACAGCCTTGGGACTAGTGCTCTGCAGTGGCTCAGGCCTGCCAGCTCCCCAGAGGGTCCAACAGGCCGAGCCCCACCACTACCTCCAAGCCCAGAATCCTCCATTCAGAGCTAGGATGGAAGAGAGGTAGCCACCTCCCTCCACACTTAGGTCACTCTGCAGGCTGCACCCTCCCAAGCTCTGACCTCCACCTCTCTCTTCTAGGAAAGGGTGTGATAAAATAGACCTGCTTACCTGCCTCTTCCATGTCACTCTGCCTGCTGCCTTCTAGGGAAGTCCACTCTGTCTAAGCTCCCACAGGATTCTGAAATTCCTGGGAAGAACCATGGTCAATTTGGCTGGGACTCTCTCTTCTTTGGCATCTTAGTTTCAGTTGAATTCAACATGTTAAGTGTTTAATGATCCAATAATTCATTCATTCAGCACATGTTTATTTAAGAGCTGTGACTATGTCGAGTGGCCATGCTGGGCTGTGCTGGCTCCTGCCCTCGGGGTGCCGACGGCCTAGCAGGAAGTCAGAGAGTCAGCTGTCATGATGCAGTTGGCTAGAAATGAGCAGGTGTGTGAAATGTAATGCAGAAGTACAGGGGATTGGGGAGTGTAGAAACACACTTTACATCTTGCTACATCTACATGCATCAGCTCAGTGAATCCTCTGAACGATCCTGTGAGGTGGTAATATTTTTAGTCCCATTTTACATGTGGGGAAGTAACTTACCTAAAGTCAATTAGCTACTAAGTGGGAGACTCTGAATTTAAATCCCAGACTGCCGTAGGCGAAAATCCCAGGCTCTAAACAACTGTGCAATTCTGTCACGCTTGCAATGGAATGCCACAATCCTCAGGAAGCTCACAAGAAAAGCTCTCATGAAATGTTTACATGACAGGTGGGGACAGGCAATGACAAGAGTGGCCCATAAGGAATGCCAGTTATTCAGAGGACATCAGTGTGATACAGGGTACTCAGAGCCAGAGGCAGGGATTGGGTTGAGCTTTGAAGGATGGTAGAATTTTAGATAGGGCCAGAGACAAGGGAGGGGTCTCCCAGAGAAGAAGTTGGGAACAGCCTGGCTGGGGTTGGGGAGCAGGAAGACCTGTTTTGGAGCCGGGGAGGAGGGCTGCCACCTTGCTTCTCACTCCAGACCCCCTATGCCTTCCTTAGAGACTCACTTCCATTCATAGCACCCTGCTTGGAGCCAGGGCCTCACTCACCCTCTCTCCCCTGCATGTGCATGCAGCCTTTTCATGGCCTTTCTGCTTCCAGTCTTGCTGAGCTTTAACCACTCCACACCAGCCTCCAGGATCTTCCAGAAACACAAATCTAATTATGTCACCACCCTCCTCTGTGCCTTATCTACGGAAATGCTATGTCAGCCTTGCTCTCATCTCTTCTTTTCCATATGCATGTATGCACCAAATATATAGAACCACTCAAGTTCCCCAAATGCATGGGGCCATCCTCTGTCTCTGCACTATTCCATTACTCTACCAACTTTTTGGAAATAAAAAAGCGTCTATTCATGCACAGACTCTTAGTGAGTGCCTACTCAGTGCCTGGCACTGTTCTGAGTCCTGGGAACAAAACAGCAAACGAAATAAATGAAGGTTCTTGTCCTCATAGAGTTTATATCCTAGTGAGGGATGTATACTAAAACAAAAAAAGAAGTAAAATATATACAATAGTACTTTCTACTGAGTGCTGTGGAGGAAAATACAGCAAGAAAAGGGGATGGGTAGGGCCTTAAGGCTACTGTAATGATTCTGAGTGAGATGGGGAACTCTCAGGTTTTACGAGGATCCCTCTGGCTCTCGTGTTGAGAATAGTATGAAGGGTGCATGATAGGAGCAGGGAGACAGGTAGGCCACAGGAACTCAGGGTTCCCACTTCCCCCCAAGACTATCAGGACCTCTGTCTGGGGTGTCTACCCGCTCCAGCCCCAGCACCCCAGGGGCTTCCTGATGGTAGCCAGGTATGAGAGGGCCCCATCTCCAGGCCTCATCCAGCTCCACTAGGCCCACCAGCGTGTTCCTGTTTCAGGGAGCACCCCTACAGGCCTCCACGCCTTGCATTGCCTCCCACCCTCACTCTCTTCAGGCCGCCTGCCCATCTCCCCTCCCAAGGCTCTGAGGACAGGAGCCCCGCAGAGCAGTGATCCACATATCGGGGGCAAGGGAATGAACATTCCCAAGCTGTAATTATACCTTCCTCCCGTGACACCTAAGGAAGCATCTTTTTATAAAAGCAGGTAAATTGAAGGCTTATGGGATTGTGGGGAATGAATGTATTTTTAGCACATTCCCCTCACCACCCCTGATTGCCAGAACCCTGGTAATTGCTCTGGCACCAGTGGCCTGAACTGAGGCTGGGAGGCTCAGAGTGAGGTTGAGGGGTCATTGTGAAGGGGATCTGTGATGCTCTGGGAACCTAGTCAAATTAACTGGGGATCTAGGAAAGTAGCCTAGAGAAACTCCTTCTGATTCACGAGCAGGTGGAGAGCACAGTTTAAAAATTTTACATATACCTATACACATATATATATCCGTATATATATCTATACTAATAATAGTAACAATAAAAGTAATGATAGCTAACCTTTATATGGTGCTTCTCAAGTGCCAGATAGTGTTCTAAGTACTTTTTGTATATTAACTTAATTTTTACAACAATCATATGAAGTAGGTACTGCTATTATCCCCATCTTGCAGATGAGAAAACCAAGGTATAGAAAGTTTAAGTGTAATTTTCAGTAGGATATTGGAGATACACACACACACACACACACACACACACACACACACACACACACGTTTGCTTTTATGGGTGAATGATTAAATTCCCTCACTCTGTAGTCCTCAGATGTTGACAAAGAGGCCTATAGCAGGGCCAATCAAAAGCTCTGAAGTGAGGAAGTTCCTACCTTTTGGGGTGGGGCCTCAGATCACACTTCCTGTTCCTCTTTAAGAATCTGACATCCCCACTAGGTGCAAAGTCAGACACCTTGGTTGGTGGGCAGCTCCACTATGCTCTTAAGCACAGGACACTAGAGCAAGAGCCTATGATGAGACATTTAAAGAGCTGAGTCCCTTGCACTTGCAGGGTCTTCTGCCCATCTAGGGAACTGACTGGAAGAGTGGATCTGCTGATATTGGAGAAAATGTAGAGAGAGAAGAGGAGAAGGAGAAAATAGTGTCTCCTTAGATGTTGTCCAGCGGTTGCTGCTGCCTAGGGACACCCCTTTTCCAGCAAGGACATCAGCATAGAGAAGGCACAAGAGAGAGGCAGGGGCGGGGGGGGGGGATGTGATTTTTAATGCAAGCCTCGATAATCAGCTATTTGTGATGGAATTTTATCTGTCCTGGTCTCTGAGGGACGAGAAGCGGGAGTGAGGGAAGAGGGGTCAGAAATTAGTATGCAGAAATATCTGATCAGCCAAAGTAATTTTCTTTAATAATCGTATTCATACTGCCTGCTCTCTGCTCACTAGAAGAATTAAGTATTTAATAGTAATATATTTCATCTGGCAGTGGTTCCGTTTCGTTAGGAACCGTGATGCTTCATTGAAATATGTGGGTGGGCGGAGGTCTGGTGGGGGGAACAGGTAGGAAGTGTCAAAGCAAAAAGAAAGCAATAAGTGAGCAGGAGGGTAGTGGGCATGGGTGGGCAGGAAAGGAAGTAAAAGAGAAGCTGTGTGCCAGGGTGAGCCCACAGTGCTCTGAGATGCCACCTAAGTGCTTTTGCTGACTAAGCTGGGCAATCTAGCTTTGTCCTCTGGCTGCAGTGATATACTCTAAAGGCCCCCACATCTGACCTAACCCCTGAAGATAGGTCCTGTCCAACCTCTGGCATGTCCCTAGCCCCCAGCTCTGAGACTGATAGAGTAGCTGGGTGACAAGTCCTGCTGGGGGTTGGTAGCATTACACAGTGAACCCCAGACCCCCCAAATCCAAGCTTCCAGAGCTCTATGGCAGATTTTTGGAGCTGCCTCCATGTGTTCCCCCAGACCAGAGGTGAGCCTGTAGTTTCTGGCTCATGCCTGTGCAGAGCCAATACAGAGGAAAGAAGCAGCTTGTGCCGGCTGGAGAATCTGACAGCTGCTTCTCTGCCCCGGGGCTGCAGGAGCAGTGTGCTTTAGCTATTACATGATTTTAATAGTTAAAAAGCAGACCCAGCGCATGCCAGGGACATAATTGATGACACCTAGCACTTGGGAACCTGATCTCCATTGGAGGCATTTGGAGAGGCTCTTCGCCTCCTCCGCGAGTCTCTCCAAGCTCAGCTTCTCCGGGTAAAAAACATCAGTGGGAAAGGTGGAACCACATTTGTCCGATGAGATTGGAGACAAAGAGAGAGAGGACTGAGCTGTAGATAGCAGAGTTCAGCTTCTCACTGTTCTTTTAAGAGCAAACTCCACAAACTGATGTGCAGTAATGCTGGCATTTCTAGGCGCCTGGCAGGCTGGAATTAAACACCTGTCCATTAAACTGACAGCCCCAGGAAGAAAAAAGAGAGAAAAAAGGGAGAGGGAGGAGAGCTGAGAACCCAACCGCAGGCTGGTTCCTTCCCTGCAGGAGACAACGGGCCTGCCAGAGAGAGAGGTCAGAGTGGGAGCCAGCAGCATCTCTGAGCCCTACTCTCTAGTTTGAGGCAGACAGAGTGTAGGCAGACTCACAGCAAACTAATATTCAGACCTGGGGAGAGAAGAAACATATGACACCCCCAGGAAGCTAGGCCAAGGAGAAGCAGGGAGATTTATTCTCATTTGCTCAAACTCGAGCTCAAAGGTTTGTAGTGCTCCGGCAGCCTCCAGGCCTCCTCCACACATGTGATCTTTATTTGCTCCGAGCTCTTTAGCCATGTACCAGGCACTAGGCAGGCCATCCCATGCTGCCCTGAGACACCTCTTGGGCTGTTGAACATTTGGGTGAGTCTATCCTGGCTCCTTAACTGAAGTGGAAGCACCTAGAGAAAACAAAGCTTGTCTTCTACTTCATAGCATGTCTCCACAGTGCTCAGAGTGTACTAGTGGGTGGGGCTGGGTGGAATGGGTTTGTGGATGGATGGGTTCATGCACGGATGGATGGATGGATGAAAAGATGGATGGATATAATGCTGATAGTTGGCGTACACCAGTGGACCTATACTGATTGTTAAAATGTCTGTACTGGTTCGTAAATACTCATTGTCTCTAGCCCAATAAATGCCCTACTCCCCACCATTCTAGTAACTGACCTAGGATTTGCTGGACCTCCCCAAGATTGAGCAACTAAACATTAACGCCAGGCCCAGCAGGGGGCCTCGGGACTCTGCTCCATCTCTATGACCAGTGTCCATTCTCATTGGTCAGTAAATAAGCTTATTTTAACCAACACCCTTGGGTGGGTAGATGAACAGATGCCAAGACTGAATATTGAGATGAGGTGAGTTTAGGGAAGGAAGGACTGGAAGGAAATAGGGAGGGAGGGACGGAAATGCCAAATAGCTTGTCAGGTGGCTGGGTTTTGGTTTTTCACACTGGCCACCTCCTTGGTTGAGTTGTCTGAGCCTCTCTAGGTCATCTCTCAAAAGAGGACAATATCTGCCCTGACAGCCTTAGAGGGTGGCTGTGCCCAGTTGGAACCTGTCCCATGATGCTCTAGTCATTATTTTGTGCTGCATGCATGCCCATTTCTCTAATAGGTGATGAGTTCCTTCGAAACAGGATGCTTTGGAAACATGTCTCTATCCTAGCATGTGCTTGGTCTTTGTTGAATGGATGGATGCAAGAGTAATGAAGGAGTGAAAGAAAGAAGCAGACTGCAGAGTATAGTGGGAGAGGGGTGCAGATAGGGAAAGTGATTATAAGATGAACAGAGATGGAGAAAGAGAGCTCAGAATGGTGCTGCCAGGTACCAGAAGGAAGCTTCTCCCATCCTCGGCCAACCCTTCACCAGCCATTCTCCCTGCCCTAGTGATGCCTACGTTTCAGGTGTACCAGGCCAGCATATGTTGGTAGAGAGTGGGCACAGAGGAGATCTAAGTATTAGTAATATCATTTTATCCAGCTTCCCAAGGTGCAAGACTGCAGTCTGTGGAAGCTCCAGGTATGAAACACAGTGTTGTCCCAGAGTGGTGAAGGGTAAGTGTCAGAGGAGTGAGGCAGGGAGCCAAAGCCTGGAGGAGTTCAAATCTACCCTCTGCCCTAGTCACTCAGCCTGTATCCCTTCTCAGATCCTCCAACCCTGCTGGCTGCCCCTTTGCAGGCCTCTCCCTCATGTCCAGGACCCATTCGGAAGGTTAGGGCTCTGCCTCTAGATCCTTTGATGTTAAGGCCCACCTTGGCCTCCTCCTAGCTCAGGACCACATGATTTAGCACTTAATTACTTCCCATCTTGTGTGATTCTCCATTTGCTGGTGTGAGTGTACGCTACACGTGAGGGCAATCTCACACAACATCTATCACCCTCTGACCGCCGGAGCTGATACAACTGATCTGTCTGGCTCAGCCCTTATTCTTTTCTTCAGGGCTTCCATTGAGAAGGAAGCTGCCACAAGTTGGGGGTGGGGAGCAACTTGCTGGGCCAAAGAATGTGCAGCAGCACCCCCTGACAGAAATCACGTGTGTGGGCATGAATTTTAGAGCCAGACTGACCTGGGTTCAAATTCCAGCTCTGTCATTTATTATCTGTGTGACTTTGGACAAGTTTTTTAACCTCTCTGTATCTCACTTATTGGCTCTGGCCCCCTTTAAGTGTTATTTTCAGTATTTCACGAGAACAGAGGTATGAAAGCTCCTTACAACTAAAATGATACGCAAATGTACAGGAGCAGTGTGGTTATTATTGGTGTCATTACCATGAGCATTATTGGTTTAGGTACAGCTGAAAAAGCAACGGCCGGATCTTATTCAGGTCTCTCCATGAAGCAGAGTGATAATGTGCAGACTTTTAGGGGAGAAAAGTCTTTGCTATCTGTTTGTGTTAGAGCAGAGCTCTGCAGTTACTCCACCCCACGCCGGCCTCTCTGCACCTATCTCGAACCCACTCAGTACTTGCTCTGCTTCAGGACTCAGCACCCTTCATCCTGACATTCAGCTACATGGTTTCCAGCTGCTCTTGGCCTTCTCTGTCTGGTCTCATCGCCTCATCCAGACTGTAAATCTTCCCTGGCCAGGATGGCTTCTCGTGTTACAAGTGTATCTTTACAGCATTTAGCACTATGGGGTGGGGGTGGGGGGGGGGGCAACATGTGATGGAAAAAGAAAGGGCATAGGGAAGGAGGGGAAGGAGTGGGGAGATCTAGATGGGGAATGAAATGGAGAGACTTGCGCTGGCTTTGGATCCAATCCTAGATCTACCACTCTCACTAATTCGAGTGGCCTTCACTAAGTTGCTCCACCTCTTAGGGCCTTGGTCGTCTCATCTGTTAATGAACCTTCCAGCACCTTCTGCAAAGACCCAGAGACCCAGAGACTCTCAGACCTCATTGCCAGCCAACCGCTTCCTCCACCAGAGCCATCTATACAGGCAGCCAGCTCCCTACTGTTCCATCTGTGGAACCCTGGGTCCTCCACGACCTTGCCCTCCACAGCCCCCCAACCTATATTCTCACAGGGGCACCCCAGCTCCAGCCTGTGTTTGTGAGCTCACCAGGAACGGCGGGATGCGGGCCTTTCTCTCTGCCGTAATGAAACCCTTTAATCATATTCAAATAGGTTACTGTTCAGGGGGAAAATAGAAATATGGATTTGATAGCAATAAATTTCCCTGGCTGGCTAAGCCCAGTTCTTAATTGTCCTGTCCCAGGGCTCGCACATTTCATTGTTCGTTAGGTGCTTAAGTCCCCACTCTCATTTTGTGGCGGTGACATTACCGTTGATGGCTCTAATACTCTCATAATTTGAAAGGGGATTTGCATGATAGAACGCAGAGTATTAAAAGAAAAAGAAAAAAGGGAGAGAGAGAAAATGGGGGGAGCAAGATGGGAGGAGGAGCTCAGTAGGGAAGAGGGACAGCAAGAGGGGGAAGGAGCGGATGAGGAACTCAATCCAGCTTTCACTTTTAAAAAGTCACTTTCTTCAAAGTCAAATCATTGTTTTCATTAAAGTAAAAAAAAAATTAAAAAGAAGAAGAAGAAGAAGAAGGAAGAAAGAAAAAAGGCAAGGCTGCACATTGGGCTTACTGGGCACTGGTATTCTCCTTATTGTTCCTAATGGTTATTAATTATTATTATCCGGCTGTGCAGGGCTCTGTGGACGTGATGTCCCCAACGTCCTTGGGGTGGAGTTAGGGAAGGGGGGGCACCAAGCTGACTCTCCTGGGCCACAGGAAGATACAGATGCCTACCTTGTGGCAGATGCCAGCAGAAGCCAGGTATGAGGATGTGGGTTGGAGAGGGGATAATTTCCTAGAAAAAAGGCCTCTGTCAGAGGAATCAAAGCCTCCTGGGCCCTGGCCAAACTTTCTTGAGTTTCCTAGAAGTTTTCTTCCTTCTGAAAGCCAGTGACTTGGGCACAACTAGCATTGACAGAAACAAGACAATTCTGGTGGGGTCTTCAGAGTCTTTTTTGCAAACTGGATTCTCCCCTCCCCCTGTCACTGTATGATGTATATGGAACTGGAAAATCTCACACAAGGTTGGCTAGATTCCCATCATTAGGCATTCAGAGTCAGTGAATGCTATGGCCAGGCTGTCCTTTCCTCCTGGCTGGGGAATCTTGGGTTTTAAATGACATGCCCCTCCCCTTCCCTACTGAGCATCTTTCTACCTAGGGCCAGGAGTTCTAGAAATCAGTGCAGCCCTAGGTTTCCGGGCTTTGAGGAATGGCTAATCTGGCTTTGGTTTAGGTGATAGTCTGTGTTCCATGCCACTCCAGGGTATCCTTGACTCTTCTCAGACATGGAGAGTGTGTGTGGTTGAATCTCCTTAAACAGGTGGAGTGAATGTGCCAGGTAGTGCTGCAATGGGCAGGGTGTGGCATGTGTTCCAAGCATTGACTGTGAATGGGTAAGGAGTATTGCCTGTCTGGGCTCATGAATTCAAGTGTCTGGGCTCTCACCCTCCATTGAAACCACCCCTCCAGCTTTGTCATTTTCTAATCATCACCCCATTTGCCTGGCCCCTTGTACCTTCTTCTATGGGACAGAGAGCAGTGGCAGGGCCAGGCTGTTAACTGCTCATGGGTCTTTGGCATATCTCACACCTGCACCCCTCATGTGTTTCTGTCAGTTCTCAGCACCTCCTGGCCAAGACTTACCCCCTCTACCTCCTGCGGACTCTCTTCTGGATTAGAATTTTAAATCAAATAAATTCTGGGATTGGAAGAAAAGCTGTCTGCAGAGAGCCAATTCACACTTCTCCATCCCCCCTCCCTTTTGGCCTGCTGCTAGACTCTGGGGCCTAGGAAAGCACACCCTCAGGGCCTCCTCAGCCTTCCAATCAGCCCTTCCCTATCTGCTAGCCTGCTCTGCTGCTATTCCTCCTCACTCTCAGCCCAGGACCAACTTGGAATCAGCTTCCCCACAGGAAGCTGCCATTGCTTGGCCCTTTGCAGCTGTGGAAATCTAGATTATAACCCTCACTGAATGGGGCTGAAGTTACAGGATGATTAGGAAGAGGTAAAGGAACAGTGGGAGGATGAAGAAGGAACCTAGACAACCTCAGGGGAAAAAAATGATCTCTACTAGACCATAAAACCCTAGGTGTCAACACATTCCTTATTTTTTATAATGAGGATCCAAGTGGAGGATGGACATGTGGCAATCCTGTCCTCATCTTTCCCTCCACACAATGGTGGCAGGCCCTCCCCCACCTCCCAGGAGTGATGGAATGCCCAGAGACCCAGCCTCTTTGCTCCGCCGCAGCCTGACTCCTGGATTCATAACACTTTAGACACCAATAGCCTTCAGAGGTGCAGTCTGAAGCCACAGGGAAATGAACTTGATGCCCACCCCCCAACTTATCCCATCCCCAAAGCCCCCAAGGAGAAGCTGTCTCCAGAAAAAGAAAAAAGAAAAACGCTAGAGAGACAAAATGATTCTTAAATATTTCCCTTCTCTGCAGTCACTCAGGGAGGAGGGAGTGAGGGGCGAGGGAGACTGTAAGGGGGGGACAAAGGGGGTTTAATAGGCTCCGGTGACAGCACAGTGTCCACATTGGGAAAAGATTAATGACAAAAATTAATCGCCTGACCTTTCTTTCCAGGAGCTGGAGGTGAGGCGGGCCATTAAAGCCTCTTATGTTGTAATTAACGTTGGAGGGGAGAAGAGAGCTGCCTTCAGAATGGATGTGATCATTTAATTAGGCTTAGGCGTAGGTGCCACAACAGGTCCGGAGAAGTCATAATTTAACTATAGCTTTAAATTACACAGGCAGAGTGGGGATGGCAGAGTTTGACGTTACAAGAGCCTGCCGCGGAGCTCAGGAAAACAATTAAATAAACACCCCGAGTGAGGGAGAGAGATGGTGACAGAGAGACAGACAGACAGACAAAGAAAGCAGTAGGTGCTGACAGCGAGGGAGGTGGGAAGTAGGGAGGATACAGGAGAAAGCGCTGCGGAGAGGGGTGACATTAGGAGTCACGTGAGGAAGAGAAAAGTGAGATCGCCAAGAGTTGTCAGTGGCCTGGGGGAGGGGAGGGGATGTGTGTGTGTGTGTGTGTGTGTGTGTGTGTGTGTGCGCGCGCGCGCATGCGCGGGCACCTGCGACACCCCTCCACCCCCCCACCCCCACACCTCCCCCCACCCCCGCAAGTGCCTTGGAGCACGCTGAACTCCAAAAGAGATGCAAACTGCATCCACAGACACACCCAACTTTAGAGAATTTACAAAGACTGAGCTCAGAAGGCACAAAGGGCCAAGCATTTCACTCTGTCCTCGCCTTCGCGGGTGCCTCTCTCCCCACAGTCTCCCTAACCGAGCTTTGGAGAGAGGAGCCACTCTCCTTTCCTAACCTGGACAATCTAGGGGTTCCCAAGCGACACGCGGAGCTGGCGCCCTAGGACACAAGCAAGGCCCTGCGCGGCTTGTGCTGGCACCAGAGTAGAGGCGCAGGGGCAAAGCCAGGCAGGCTAGCGAGAGCTAGCGGGGTGGGTGCGGGGCTGGGGAGTTCAAGGTCAGGGCACTGAGCCGCCCAGGGGTGGAATGACCCACAGTCTTGGGGCACCAAAACCCTAGAGTTGCTCAACCTGAGAGATAAGTCACTCGGCGGGAGGAACCAGACAGTCGGGAACAAAAAAAAAACGCGAACGGAGCACTGCGCAGGAGGAAGGAAGGAGAGGAGGAACTGTCAGCTGGGCCTAGGCCGGGCAGAATGGGCAGCCTGGTGGACCCAGGAGGGAGGAGAGTCATGGAAACCCCACGTGGCTTTTTCGGAGCACTTTCACAGAGCTTCCACCGCTGCCGGCTTTGTTCAGAACAGTAGAGGTGGTCGCCTCCGGAGTGGGTCAAAGAAAAGCTTAGGGTGGCTCCCAGGACACCTGGGCCCCAGGGAACTATGATGACCTAGAATAGAGCCTGGAGAGGGGGAGAAGGGAGAGAAAAAGAGAGACAGACAGACAGACAGACGGACAGACCAAGGGATGGAATTTCAGAGGTGGGGCAGGGTGGGACTTCCCTTATTCTCTAAACAGCTCTGGGAGTCCTTTAAGCAGAACCCAGGCCACCAAAGCTTAAAGCCTGGTGCCTAGGCTGCACTCCCAGCCCCACCTCCACCCCTAAAACATACCATTTGGACTGGAAGAAGAGAGTTATGGGTGAGAAAGAAGACAGAGATGCCTCCCAACTTCTCACTCATTCACTAGCTCTCACCCCAGACAATCAAGCTACAAGACCCTGCCTCCTACCCCTTCCCCACAAAAACACAAAAACCACTAAACAGTCACCTATAAGATGTTTTTATCCCCCAGATCAAGGCAGTTTCCATTTTGATTACACATCCACAAATTCTCCAAATTAGTTTTATCCCTGCCCCCCACCCTGGTTAATTGATTAATGGATTGATTGTCTAGCTGGTCTTTGGTCTCTCTTGCCACTCAGTACTGTGTCCTGAGAATGCTCAGCCTGCACTGGGGATAAAGGAGGAGCTGTGGCCCAAGGGACTGGAGATTGATGGCGGGGGACAAGGAAGTAGAGGGGTGCCAGAGAGTGGGTAGGGCTCCTCTTCTGAGACCAGGGCTCTGCTGGCACAGGAGGCTTCGAGTCATGTCTTGATGACACCTGGGGTTTCCTTTGCTGCCTTTGTGTAGCTGACCAAAGGGCCTAAAAGCCCACATGCAGACCTCCTGAGGTTCTGACCCGAGTCGGATGGGAAGGTATAGGCTGCCTGGCACCTTGAAGGCCAGATGGGGAGTGTAGAAAGAAGGTGGGAACTGGAGAGGCGGGAAAAGGGGAAGGAGAGTCGGTAAACAGGGAAGACAAGGGGGGAGGGTACATGGGGAAGGAGGGAAGCCCAGACCAGGCCTACTGGCCTCTTTTGAAGCCCCCGCCCCACCTCCTGGTGGGACTTCACATTCCTGATAGGAGATCTTCCAAGTATTCCCTTCCTTCCTCTACAAGATTGTAGACTCTAGGGACCCTCTCTCCTGTCCTTTCATTCAGAATAAAATCAAAACTGGTAAGGGCCTACAGCGGGCTGTGCCCTGTGCCCTACCTCTCTGTCTTGGCCTCATCTTCCTCTTCCCTCCTCACTCTGCTCCAGCCACACTTCCCAGCCCTCTCTCTTTCCCCCAACTAGAATGGAAGCTCCAGGAGGCTGTCAGTTTCACCTGTTATTCTGCAGTAGCTAGAATAGTATCTGGCCTGTGATGGTAACCACCAAAGTAAGCATGTGTTGGCTAAATCAATCTTTCAATTCTGTTTCTGCAATTCCTCCACCCCAGCTGGACCTGGCACACTCAGAGGGTCCCTCCCCCATGAACCCCTTATATCCTGCTTTAGCTCTTCCTACTCTTTGTAATGTTTCCTTCTCTGCAGAGACCAGAACTGTTTCTGGAAGGGTCTCCTACAGAGGCCACAAATTACCCTGCGACGAAATAAAACAGTCCACTTGGTATCTCTGACCCAAATGGCAAGATGGAAGGCTCAGCCTGACCAGCAAGTGCCTCATCCCATCCTATTTAGGGCCCTGCCAATGCATTCATGGAAAACAGGGGAGGAAAAAGCAATGGAGTAAGGATGAAAAAATAGCTTTTCAGAATAGACAGAAGAGTTATACCCTTTGGATGAGAGGAACAGAAGCAGGGGCCCTGTCTGGAGAAATTTGGCTGGGAAGAGTCTGGATGTGGGGGGAGGGGGAATCTGCCTCTCCGTGAGAACAGCCCAGGCCATTGGCTTATTTGTTTTTCTGTCTGACTGTTTGTTGGATGGGGGCGGGAGAGATAAGGACATGGAAACAACCTTAAAATAACCTCCACAATTCCCTAGGTGCTGCTAGGACTGAGCTTGTTGGGCTTGCTGGCTTGTATTGTGGCAGAGGGGGGTAAGGTCACGGGCCATTCTGACCTGTGTGTCTGTCTGTCTGTATGCATGCACTGTGCTCTTGCCCTGTCCCCAGCCTCTGTTTGCTCCCATGTGTGCTCTGGGTGAGCTGGAGTTGATTTTGGAGCTCTCAGCTCACAATAGCAGAAATAAATAATCCCATGACTGAGTTAGGAGACAGAGCCCCAAGGAGGAATAGCAACTGCATAAATCCTGAAGATGTGGGGCTCAGGTGGGCCCCACAGTGTACCCGGTCACTCCCTGCAAGTTATGACTCCTTAGTTCAACACTTGCCTCCACTTTTTCTTTATCCTTGCCCAGCTGCATCCCACACAGAAGACTTAATCCTGGCCCCCTGCCACTGTGCCCTTGAAAGCCTGGGCCTTTCTTGCAGAATGGGCTCAAGGCACAGTGATTTGGAGACGGGCCTCGTTTCCCCCATGCTCCTCTCCAGGACTCACTTTCAGGATGCCCTCTTCCTCATCCCCACCCTACAGGGCATTCATAGCCAAGCCATGGAAGCAGGTCTCTCCCACCTAAGATTATGCCAGCACTTACTTCTTTCCACTACCATAAGGGGTATGGATCCAGGCCTAGGAATCTACAGGGAGGCTTGAGATAATCCACCCCTCCATATCTGGGCCTTTCTATGCCCCAGGGTCTTAGATAAGAGTGCAGAATGAGGAATGTTTGTGTTGAAACCTACCCTTTTCAATTTCCCTTCCCTGACCCTTCTCTACCCCTGGATTGGAGCTCCTGCTCTGCCATCAGCCCAGCTCTGAGAGCTTGATCTTCAGCAAATGTTCTTCCCTGCCTGTTGCCTGGAATATCACCCAATCAAGTTCTTGAGGAATCGGTTAAGTGATAGATCTTCTTAAAGGAGTGTCTGAGTTTTAAAAGAGGGGCTTTTTAACCCCTCTTTTATCATGAGATGTATGTGTGACTATAGAGAGAATTTCTGAAAAGGGGCTTTCTAACGGATGCCCCCTTGCCTTGGAAGGCAGCTCCAAGCAGCAGAGAGCCGCCAGTTGGCCCCTAACTTTCCAAGGGATGGTCTCTCTGCTGTCATCACCCCAAACCCAAAATAATGGGTTGTGGAGTTTTTAAACATTTCTGAATTCAGGGAGACTGGGCCCAAAACTGCTGACTGTAATAATAATTTCCCAATCAAACTTAAAAAGAGCATGTCATTCATTCCTTTAGACATTAAACATTTATTGAGCAACAAATGCAAAGCACTGGGCACCCACATTAAGATGAAACCAAGATAAGCAAGACAATTTAGATTCCAGCTGTGCGGTTGATGGTTTACAGTCTAGAAAGTATTACCGTTTACTCATTCAGTGAGATAGACAGAGATTCGAAAAGGCATCGGATAAGGACAGGGAAGGGATAAGAGTGGAGTCAGGCTATCACACTTTTCTTCCCCTTGACCCCATGAGGCAGATATGTACTCTCTCTCTCTCTTGCTGGGTGGCTGATGCTCACAGTTCTTTTCTCCACACCAATTGTTAACTTCTAGATTGGGGCTGAAGCTAGACTTGCAAATCACAGTTCCAGGGAAGTTGGTTGTTCTGCTGAAAGGTACGCAGTGGCTATTGTTGATACATTTCTTCATTCATTTAACAGGTATTTCCCAAGCACAAGCCCATGCTTAACAAAAAACTCCTAAGCCAGAGAGAGATGAAGGACACTGATATTCATTTGGAAAGATTAAGCCAATGTTGAAGCTGGTCAGAGTGTGCTCAGCATCCCATGAAGGGCATAGACTAGCAGGGTGGCGGGAGCTCAGCAGAGGGAGGTTGCACTGGGGTGGATGGGATGGGCAGTGAAGGAAAGCTTCCAAAGGGAGGTAGTATTTCAATTGTGTTTGAAGAACAGGAATGGCTGGTGTAGACTGGTAGAGTGAAAGTAGAAACATTTTGGCATTCAGGAAAGAGGAGACTAGGAATGGAAAACAACACATTAAGTTGGGCCAGTGGCAGTGAGTGAATGCTAAGTTTCATGAGATGTTGAATGGACTGGTTTGACTGGAGCTGATTTGTTGAAAATGGGGCTGGAGAGTTAGGTGATTGGAGACCTGCTTGGAGATGACCCTGAGGCAGTGTTTGTCAGCCATTACCACAGTAATGCTGCCCAGAAAATCCCATGAACACTCCATGGTTTACAACAACAAGCCTTTGTTTTTCTCAAGGACTATGGACTGTGCTCAAGGTTGCTACACATTCTCCTTGGACCATCATGGTAATCAGAGCAGCACAGAAGACCAAGCCAGAAAGCACAAATATTTTTAATCCTATGCTCTGATCACATTCACTGACATGCCAGTGGCCAAAGCCAGTCACATGACTAAGCCCACCATCAACAGGGTGGAAAAGTAGAGTTACATGTCGAAGGGTGTAGGTATAGAAGCCTATTATCAGGAGTAAAGAATTGGGACCAGTTATCCAATCTGCCTCAGATGCCATACAATAGCCATCGGGAGCCCTATGCAGTTGAGTGGCAAGAGCAACACCCTATGGTTGCTGAATTCCTGTTTCTGAAGCTCTTTTACAGATGTTTTCCCATTTGCATCTTCCCAACCATTCTCTGAAGAAGGCATTGTGATTCTAATTTTCAGATGAGGAAAGGGGACTCAAAGAAATGATGCAGCTCAACCAAATGACACAGAGAGATGGAGCTGAGATTTAAGCAGAAATCCTTGGGCTCCAAAACTAGAGCTCCTTGCTCTCTTCCACAGTTTATGTAGAAAGCGGGTCCTGATGCTGGGTGCGGGATGGGGAGAGCTGTGAGGGGCTGCAGGTCTCTGGCAGCTGAGTGACAGGTCCACAGTCCCAGTCCTGTGAGGAGGGCCCAAGCTAGGCTGATGGCAGGGAAGGGTAGACAATAGTGTAGGGGGTTTTGGGGGTTGATTTTTGCATTTTCTTCTTTTATTGGGGTATAATTTTCATTGTGTAAAAAAATGCACAGATCTTAAGTATACAACTGATGAGTTTTGTCAAATGTATGCATATCAACATCCGATTAAGGCAGAAAACATTTCCATAATCCCAACAAGTTTTCTGGGTGTCCATTTCTAGTCAATCCTCCTTCCTCCAGGCAAAAGGTTTTTTTGGACCCCTTATCACCAGAGGTTAATCTTGCCTGTCTTTGTACTTTATATAAATGGAATCATTCGGTATGTTCTCTTATGCATCTGGTTTATTTCACTCAGCATAATGTCTTGGAGGTTCATCCATGTTGCTGCATATAGCGGTAGTTAGTTTATTTTTATTGTAATGCATAGTCCATTGTATGAATTTACTACAATTTAATATATTTTCCTGTTGGTGGACATTCTGGGTTGTTTCCAGTGTTTTGGCAATTACTAATAGGGACTCTATGAACATTCTAATACAAGTCTTTTTGTGGACGAGGTCTTCATTTCTCTCTAGGTTTATCCCTAGGAGTAGAATTGCTTGGGTCAAGGGGTAGGTGTAGATCCATTTTTTCTGGTCTAGCAGCAGACAGAGCAATCTATTCCAGGATGGAGTGGAGGAACTGGCATAGAAGAACCACAAATGCAGGGCAGCAGAGAAGTCTCTGGAAAGCCTCAGAATAGCAGCAATCTGTCCCCGCCATTTTTGTGCCCTCAGCACCACGGCCAGCCTTTCTGTGCCCCCACTATCACCAACATTGCCCTGTCTGCAAAACCCAGCTGCCCCCCTACAGTTCAGCTCAGAATGTCCTCCGTGACCTTCCTCTGGTGTGCCTGAGCACTCTTTTCCTCCAAAAGTCATTCCCTTTCATCTTCTGGAAGATCCGCTCTACTCTTGTGCTTGCTGCTGTCACAGCTCTCCTTGCAGACTGCCATGGTGTGTTGCCCCTTCTAGACAGGGAGCTTATTGGGAGAAGGTTCTGTGTCTTTTTCACCTATGTGTCTTTGGTACCTGGCACATAAGAGTGAACAATAAATATTTCCTAAGAAAGGGAGGGAGAAATCTTCCCATAACTAGAGCCAAATTATAAGGTATCTGCTAAATTAATTCACACAAAGACACTAAGCTATTGAATTCCAGGGATAGTTGAATAGGGGATAAATACCTTAGCCTGAAGGGACTGATAGTGGCATTGATCATGGACTGCTGAGGGAAATTATATTTCAGCTGAGATCCCTCACAGTGATACACAGGCATCATCATATGGAGAATTGTCTCTGCACAAGACCAGTCTGCACATCCATCATCATATCAGCAACACCATTATCAATGGTTTACCAGACACACTGTACCAGGTGTGTTGACCCCATGAGGTGGCCACTATCATCGTCCCCATTTTAAAGATAAGAAAGCTGAGGCACTAATAAATTAAGCAACTTGTCCAGAGACACAAAGCTGCTGAGTAGTAGGGCCAGAATTAGAACTGGGGCTGGCTGACAACCCAGCCCAAGTGCTAAATACCCAACCCAGTACCTTTCTATGACCCATCAGAACATCCTCATAGACAGGCCTCTGCAGGGTGACTCAGAGATCTGCAGGGTTTAAGGTGAACTCACTAAGTTAACAGCAAAATGTATACGAAGGCTGAGGGAGGTGGGAGAGAGTGAGCAGTAGCACCGTGTGTGTGTGTGTCCACATGTGAGCATGTGTGCATATGTGCCTGTGCTCACATCTGAGTGCACTTGTGCATGGGTTTGTGTGTGGATACATGTGTGTGCCAGGACCAAAAGGAGGGTTTTCCAATCAAGAGAAGGTAATCGATGTGAAGGTTCATCACATGGTCAACATATAGTAAATATTTGCAGAATTGAATGAAAATGCTAAAGAGAGTGTTCTATAAATGCGAAGTGTTATTATTACTATTATCTCCAAATTGTAGGCCTTAGGAAAAGAGAGGCAGGTGGAGCATTGGTGACAGGGTTAGTGAGCCTTCATTCACCTCCAGACCACACTTCACTGACTCCCCTACACAGACTCTTTCTGGGTGGTTTTCCTCCAGAATTAGGCAGGGATCTTGTGACCTATAAGAATGGCAGTGACAATAATAGTAGCAACATGCAAGCAGCCCTATATATGAGCTGCACTGGGATAGTGCTCTGTGTGCCTATTGTCTGTTACTCCTCCCCAAGCAGCCAATGAGATGGGGATCGTAAGAATTATCAGTGTTACCAATGCTCAGAGTAGAAAAATGAGGCCAGAGAGGTTGGCCAAGAGAACATGTTCGTGGGTTTTGAGGACCAGGACTGTACTTTTTCCACCATATATGCCAAAGTCCTCCTGCACAAGGTTAGCACAGAAAAGGTTAACAGGTCATCAAGGCCATGCAATGGACTGAAGAGTGTGGAGGGTCAGGCCCTACAACCAGTCAGCCCCGAGCTAGGCACTTTATCTCCTACTATCTCAGTTTCCTCACTGGCAAAGTGGGAATGAATATTTGCTACAACAGTGGGTGGCTGTGATGACAGAACACATGTAAAATGCCTAGTATCTAGAGAGCATGTTAGCCATTTTTGTAAATGTGCTGAGTTTTCACTTAAATCTAATATTTACTCCTTCTCCCACAAAGTAATGAAATTAGACTCAGAGCATTGGTGCACATTTAGGAATTCTCTAGTCCGACACCCTCAGGTAACAAAAGTCAGGCCCAAAGAACAATACCAAGGTCACATGGCTCACAAGTGGCAGGACCTGGATTCAAACACAGATTTTTGTGCTCCCAGGCAAGGCCTCTCTGCCTACCTGGACTGCCTCCGATTGAGGCTCCGGGTGCTCCCATGGAACTGGCCTGAGGGTGCAGAGGGGCCCAGGACAGGTGAGGTGCCAGCTCATCTGTGCCAAAGCCCGAACTTCCAGAAGAGGGGCAGCAGCAAAGCCTTGCAGGGAGCACATCACGGTAGATGCCAGGCAAGAAGGCCAGAGAGTAGGGCAACCCTGAGCGACAAGCTGACACAGGGGATTATGGGAAACAGAATGTTATTCATTAAAGCCCAGAGGCCCTCAACACTGCTAGTCTCATGTGGAAAAGCCCCCTTTTCCTCTCTGTTCACCCAGCCCTGCTAGTCTTATGGTCTTCAACAGTTTGAAAGCAACTGACCAGGACAGAGAGAGAGACAGAAAGAGATTGAGTGAGATCTTGGGCTCCCAACCCTCTCTCCTGGCCCTGACCGCCACTTTCTAAGGCCTTTGCCCTCATCCTCAGCCCCAGTCAGTCTCCCACCTGACTGCCACATAAACCTAGAGCCCACAAAACTGCCCTGTCAACGTGCCTCCTCCCCGGAGGTCCAAGGCCTTAAAACTTAATAGTCTTTCAAATGCTGTAACGCTAGAGGGGGCTTTTATGGACTCAACAGGGATAATATTATGAAGGGGTGTTAGCTGCATGAAGCGGGCCACTCACCGTGGGCCACCAGTCTCCCACTCCTCATGCATACTTTGAGGGGCCTCCAAGGGGCCCCCTCCACTGCTAGGGCCACTAGCTCCCACTCTGAGTCCCCCAACCAGCTGGCTTTTCTGCATTCTAACAGGTTATTACAGAATAGTTGGCTGCAAACAGGATCCTAGTGGGAAGTTGGGACCCCTCTGTTCCTGGCTCCATTGAAGCTAGACCAGTGTGTGTGTGTGTGTGTGGAGGGGGGGGTGATCCAAGGGAAATATCTTGGTGACTAATGAGTGGGCAATTGAAAGCTCCCTCGTGTCAATGTGGAGCAGATGGGGAAGGAGGAGAATTCCTGAGGCCTGGCTTCAGAGGTGTGGGTGGCTGGGAGGGAGGGTGGGATGAGGAAGCTGTGTGGGGTCAGTGGGTGGGGGAGGGGAGGGGAGGCCTGGCCCCAGCTGTCACCAGCAAAGGAACATACTTCTGGGACCCCGATCTAGAAGACCAAACAGTAAGCTAGGGGTGAGGTCACAATGTGTTCTGGGCCACTCCACTTTTTTTCTTCCATTTCAGGGGCCTTATTCCACCCCACTGTTCTCGTCTCCCTCTGTTGCTCCCTTTCTTGCCTACTTAGTAGGTACCTCTGTGTCTGTCCTTGCCCTGCCCTCTTTCTCCTCTTCCTCCCTGGAGAGACCACAAATAGGGATTCTGCCCAGTCTTCAGTAGAAGTCGGTAGTCCCCCCAAAAAATAAATAAAATACTAAATAACACTAAATAAATACTCTGGCTGACTTGCCAACACACACACACACACACACACACACACACACACACACACACACACACACTTGTGCTTATCCCAGACATACATGTGCACACACACACAGGCACACACACATATTTTCTTCATTACCTCCTCTAATACTGTCTTTCTTCCATCTTGAGTTCAATGTTGTTTTTTGTCTCTTTTTGACCCTCCCCCTCCACTTCCCCTCAATTTATTCCAGCTGTGAAAACCTTTTTCCCATCTCCTCTGTCACCCTGGCAGATAGGTGAGTGGCAGGCAGAGGAGTCCACTCCACAGCCACCGTTGGTAATCGATGCCAGATGTTGAGCTGGCCCCAGCCCAGGTCCAGGCAAAGCTCCCGCGCCTGGCTCCTGCATCTGGGTGTGAAAGGCAAGCTGCAGACCAGGCCTGAGACTTGGTGGGATCAGGAGCGCAGGCTCAGGGAACACTGCTAGGGACGGCTGGGTCCAGGGCCTGCAGGAAGAAGAGGTCACGATGCAGAGGATAAAGGTGTGGGAGCCCCTTGGACGAAGATGTAGGCCACTGACAGGTTAGCTGGGATGAGAGAAACCAGGACAGCCCAGAGGCAAGATACTGAGAGCAGGCTTCCCTTGACCCCTTGTCAGCCATTTTATTTCTTGGGGCAGTAAAGGGTTTGCTGCTGCTGTTATTTAAAAATATATGTATTTGGTAAAATACAAAAAGCTAATTATAACATTCTAGAATTCTCTGCAATTATTCTACCACTAATGGTAATGAAACTAGTCAACATTCATGGATATTTTAGGTGCTTCTAAGTCACTCGTCATTAATTCACTCATCCTCTCACTTAATTTTCACAACAATTGTGTGAGATAGGGACCATAATTGTCCCCATTTTATAGATGCAACAAAAGAGGACTAAAGCATCTTATTGGCTCATCTAGAAAGCAGTGATACCAAGATTATAAGTCAGACAGTCTGACTCCAGAGGCCACATTAGGCTCTCAGGAAATACTTTATAATCTTAAAAGGTCAGAGCTAGAAGGAACCTGGTCCACACTGTTTTCTAAAGATGGAAGGGAGGTCCAGAGAGAAGTGACTTATTAAAGAACAGATGGAGTCGGACGAATAGCAGGACTGAATCCCAGGGCTTTTGGTTCCTGTTCAGAGCCCTTCATAAAAAAACTATAGTTCTGACTCAGGTCTGCACACCCTTGGCCATGAACCAGGCTTCCTGCAGGAGGTGCCTTTTGTAGGGCTTGGAACAAGATGAGCATCAGAGATTGGCAGACAGGTAGGAGGAAGCACTTTCAGTGGAAAGTATTCTGTTCAATGGTGGGGTTGGCAGACAGCATTAATTGTGTCTACTGCCAGGCACTGGGGTCACAAAGGCAGACAAACTCTGCCCTCGGAAAAAAAAAAAAAAAAGGACACAGGACAAGTGGGATAGGGAGTGGAAGTATGCTGTTCTAGATGTAGTGGCAAGGTGATATTTGAGCAGATCCCTGAAAAGATGAGGGAAGGAGCCAATCGGACATTGGACATTGACATGGGGGTATAAGTGTCCCAGGCAGAGGAACAGGGAGTGTGAAGGCCTTGAGACAGGAGCTAATGTGTCTGGAGTACAGGGAGCAAGAGAGAGCATAATAAGAGGCAAGTCAGAGAAGGGAAGGGGGCAGATTACATAAGGCCCCGGAAGCAATTGTAAAAGCCTGGCTTTTACTCCCAGTGCAGTGGGAGCCATGGGGAGATTCTGAGCTGAGTGACATGGGACCAGAGGGGCAGCAGTGGGGGTGGTAAGAAGCGGTCAGATTCTGGCTATATTTCAAAATTAGAGCCAACCCGATTTCCTGAGTTGGGTGTGGAGTGTGAGAGAAAAAGAGCAGTCAAGTATGACTCCAGTGTTTTTGGCCTGAGCAACTGGATGGATAAAGTTGCCTTCCTGAAGTGAGAAGGCTGCAGAAAAATCAGGTTTGGGAGCAGACCAGAAATTTGCTTTTGAACCCACTGAATTTGAGGTAGCCGCTCTAAGTGCCTCAAAGAGTCATTTTGGAGATCGGGATAACAAGGGCAATCAGTAAGATTGATCCTGTCTTTATTTAAAATTGTGGTATTTTGTTCATCATGGCTTTTTTGGCATTAATTTTGATTTTTTAAAGTAGTACATCAAAATATTATTTATCTCGATTACTGAGGTTTGTGGCCCCTGCTTCAATTTTATACCCTAGTCTCAGCCCTGACTGTAACAGTTATCTACATGGAATGTGGGGGTTGGGCTGGCCTCTGCTTTGATTTCCAGACCCTCCACCGTCCACAGTGAGCCAACGGTCCCCCAGCAGGATCCATGGCAGGAATGTAACCTAAAAGGTAGCCACATGCAACCAGGAGGTGGTCCTGAATGGGGAACATGGCCAGGGCAGGCAGGAGAGGAGTCTAGTCTGTTCAGATATGTTGCTGGCTGACCTAGAAGCAGGCAGAAGGGTGCGAGTCCATCAGCTCACCGTGCCCCACCCGGCCCTGTGATGGATGGCATCTGTCTTCTGCTTTATTAAACTCACACCGCTCAGTTCAGCCCTGGATTTGCAAACGGCTTAATAAGCATTTGGAAGGGATCGGGGAGGGAGACCGGGATTTCAGGGGGTTACCAAGACCCAGACAGGAAACGGCTTGTGCCCTGAGTGGGCCCCAGGAGGGAGTCAGGTGTCTGGATGGGCAACTGGGAGGAGTATTTGGTTTCACAGAAGGCACTTGGGGGCTGGGGAAAGGCATAGGTCTTTGGTGCCACCCCTCCCCCAGCACTGTTGTTACCACACACTGGGAGTTTACAACACCTAGAGAGGCATTCTGGACATTTCGGAGGACTGACCTGGGATGGAGGGAGGAGAAGTGGTCCCTATCCACTAGGAGTTCCTAGCTGCAAAAGACAGAGGGATACACAAGGCAGATGCCCCCAGAGCCAGCACTCCCCCCCTCACACACACACACTCCCTTCCCACTTCTGAACTTCCACAAGCTGCATAGCATATGCCCTTGGTTTGGAACCAAAGGTACGACCCCTGGCATTGGCACTGGGTGTGGGTGCCAGGTGCTCCTTCTCTCCCAAATGAGAATGAAAGCTCCCCAGGGGGAAAGGGTAGAGCAAAGGGTACAGCAAAGTCATCTTCTCTCTTCACAGGCAACCTGAGCCCCACTTACTCAGTGATGTGGGGGAGTCAGTTCACACCGGCTGGCCAGAGCAGATCGCAGGCATCTCTTCCTGACTCCCCTCAGCGAAGGTCACCTTGGTAGCTTAGAGGCTGCAGTGGAGGGAGCATTTACATTCTGGGAATTGGCAAGTGCCTTTTTTTCTTCCTGGAGAGCCAGCTGTTGAACATTTACTAGCATACCTCTGCTTTGCCTGGTCTTCCACCAGCAAGAACCATAAGCCCCTTTGGAGATATAAAAATCAACTTTTGCACCTAAAAAGGCCATAGAGCTCCTTCTGGTGGAGTTTGGGACTGTGTGTCTCTTATTAATAAGGACAGCACCCGATGTGAATGAGCTTCAGCTGCCTAGGTTCAAATCATTGCTCCACCATTGAATAGTTTGTGATTTACAATGTTCTTCGATTAAATCTTGGAGGGATCGTTCTGAGATTTAAATGAGATAATGCTTGAAAGATGCTTTGGAACAAGGCCTGCAAACAGTAAGTAGCCAACAGATGTTAGTCCTTACTCTGGGTCTCTGGTAGTGCTAAATACCTTGTCCTAACTTGAGCCTTACAACCACCCTTAAGGGATATACTGTTGTTCTTCCCATTCTGTAGATTGGCAAAGTAAGGCAAAGATGTATTCATACTTTACCTGAAGTCACCTAGTGGCAATGTGGGATTTGAACCCAAGACTGTCACGGTGTAACAACCCGGATTTCTCACTACTATGCCATTGGATTTCTCCAACATGGGAATGAGTCTGGGACTTATAATAATGGTAAAAATGGCCCTTGGTTTTTCTCCTTTCTCTATCTTGCTACCAGCGGAAGTGATGGATCTTCTTCCTAGATGACCCCAAGAAGGAGCTCCTCAGGAGCTCCTCAGAGCCCTGTTCCTCTGCCCATCATCTACACACCTGCTCATGTCTGTCAGATAGTCCCTCCTGAGGCTGGGAGCTACCCTATCAAGGGAATTCACATTTCTCTCTGGCATTTTTGTCCACTTCTTCTCCAATGCCTTCCTTTATCTCTGGGCTGGTCCCCCAGTCTGTCTCTGTGGTCTGTGTCTTCCCCCAATCCATGCCCCATCTCTACCCCTAGTCCTCTCAAGCTATGAAAACACCCACTCAAATAAAAAGGAGAAAAAAAGGAAAGAAAGAAAGAAAACACCCACTCAAGAGCTGCCTGACTCTGCAAGAGGCCCAAGGTCAGGGTCAGCAGAGCCAGCCCCAGGAAAGTCAAGGGCCCAGCAGTCTTCTTGCAGTTTTCATTCTAAACCTCCTTGTTTTCTTTCTGTTTCTTACTAATCTCACCTCTTCTTCCTTCTTCTCACTCCATTGCCTTTCTTCTCTTTCTTGTTTGTCTCTTTGATGTCTCCATCTTTGTATCTTCTGTCTCTCCAACTCTCTTTCTGCTTTTGTCTCTCTCTGGGTCAGTCTGTTTAGTGACATATGTGTTTCTCTCTTTGTTCTTTGTGGATGTCTGTGTATTTGTCTCTCCCTCGCCCTCCTTCTTCTGTGTCTCCTGCCTTTCCCCAACATCCTGAAGTGTGTGTGTGTGCACGTGTATGTGATGTGTGTGCGTGCATGTGTGTTGCATACATGTACGTTATGTGTACATGTGTATGTGGGTGTGTTTGTGTGTGGCTCTCCATGTATCAGAGTCTAACTCCACCTCAACGCCCTTTCTACTCTCTGTCTGCATGTCTATCTGCCTATCTGCTGTTGACTCTGTGTGTCTGTCTTCAGAGCTGTCTCTCGAGTCTCTCTCCAGCAGCATTTGTTAGGGCTGCACTTTCGAGGCTCCCAGAGGAGACCCCCACTCACCCCTCCCAAAGTTCACTGCCTTGTCAAATGAAGCTAATCTCTTATGGGAGGAAAAAGCCTCATTCAAACTGGGGTGGGGGGGAGAAGAGGGGGAAGGGGAGGTCTCCTTGGCTGCAGCCTGAAAACACCCCGGCCCATAATACCCCTTTTGTTCTAGGCTGGTGGGAGGGGGTGGGCGGTGGAATGAAAGAGGGGGGATATTAAAGGAGCAGGTGAAAGACGTGTGTCTTCAGCAGCCAGAGATAAGCGCTTACCCCCTTCTAATCTGACGGAGGTCTATTATCATCCCGCCACAGTCATTACTATTAATATTAAACACCCCCCCCAATCCAGCTAGAAAACAACCTGAAGGGGCTGACTCCCTGCCCCAGCCAGTTCCACAGGAGAGACCCTGCCCTGACATCTCCTCCTACTGTACTTGACCACTGCTCAGTCTCCCCAGACCCCAAGTCCCCTTGAACTTCCCCATGACCTCCAGCCTCAAGAGCCCCCCTTCTCCATGCCCTCCCCCAGCCCCATCCAGCAGCCTGCCTGATCACCAGCCCTTTCTGTCTCTAGTGATCCTCCAATTCAGCATCATTTGGGGGGTTTCTCTGTACCACAACCCTCTTCTCTGCACACCTCAGTGTAACCTAAGAGGGAAGACAGAAGCATGTGGAGGTTTATTCCCCCAGCTTTGACATCTGACAGAATGCATTCCAATGCTACCACTTTCAGGCTGGGTGACCAGGAGCAAGTTCCTAAACCTCTGAGCTTCTGTTTCTCATCACTAACATAGGCACAAGTTATAGTTCCTATGACATGAGATTATTTAAAGGATTATATGAAAGAATGAATGAAAGAGCTCTTGGTACATGCCTGATATGTTTTAATGGCTCAATAAACAGTGGTGGTAACTGTTGTTAGTTGGACAGAAAGCAACCCAGGGCAGCAGGTCTATCCATCCATCCCTTCATTAAGCCACGGGACAATCACTGGGCCCCTACTCCACGCCACCCTCCACGCCGAGCGCTGGAGATACAGGGCTAGAGAAAACGATTTCCTGCCTCCAAGAAGTCACAAACTGGTGGCAGCAAGAGACATAAACAAGCAAACGCATGAACCATAAGAGAAGTTAGTACAAAGGGCTTCGGGAACACAGGGCAATACATCCCTCCTCAGCGGGTGATGTTGTGTCCTCACTAGCAAAGGACTAATTGCTTGTTCAGTAGCAACAAGGTGGAAAAGCCAATCATCACCATATTCACGTCTATGGTTGTAGCTCCCAAGAAGAGAGAGTCCTAAGGCTTCTGTCAGGAGTGGCAGGAGAGGTGTAGGTATACGAGGCCCCCTTCCCTGCTCCCAGGGTACTGGATTGCCAGAGTTGGCCTAAAGAGCCTGCAGACATGGAAGGAAAAGAGTGAGAGCTGACATTTACAAAGTGTCTTTTTTGATGCAGGCACCAGGATGGGTGTTTCAGTACTAGGTCACTCACTTATCACCACCCCTCTCCTAAGCAGGCATCATCGTACCCACTTCACAGGAGAGCAAACTGGCTCAGAGAGAGGATGTGATTTTCCTAAGAGCCCACGGCTAGAAAATGGCAGAACAAGATTTTAAGCCACATTTCTCTGGCTCCAAAATCCATGTTCTTCCCATTCCTAGTGCATCTCAAATTTCCAGCCCTATCTTTATCCCATCTTCATCCTTCACATCAGGGAAGTTTGAAAAAATATACAAGAGATGGGAGGGAATTGGATAAGGGAAACAGCCTCCTGCAAACCCCCAATTTTCTTAATATCTTCTGTTTTATCTTAGAAGTCTATATAAACTTTGAACTTTACTCCATAATATAGATATGTTTGTTATAAATAAAAATCGTGTAAAAACATTCCCCAAAAAATCTTGGACTAAAATGTGAAGCCCCAAGAAGGTGTGCCATTTATTCTATTGCTTCCTCTGATCCTTGTGTGGGGAGGCATTTGTTGTTTGTGTCTACCCAGCAGCCTTGTTCACCTTTGGTGATTGCACCCTTTTCCCTCACAGAATGGCTGCTCCCTCATTTCATACAATTCTATGGGGCTGCCAGTCACAATGCCCTGCCCCTCTGGCCTCAGGGTAGGCACATGAACCAGGCCTAATTAATCATTGCATACCATTTCCTAGCCACTTGATTCGTCTAAGAGGTGGGCACGTGACCCAAGCTAGGCCAATAGGAGTCCTCCCCTAGGATTTTATAGACAGAGGGTGTTGAGAATGGCAGATATTCTCTTTCCTCTCAGATAGAAACATGAATTTGCCCCTGGCCATGCTCTTTAATCCACCTCTCCCTATCTTCCAATAGATGTGAAGTCCTTACCTCTCTTTCCCTCCCTACCCTAATTAGTGTGAAAAATGGGGCTATCACACACCAAAAAACATAGGTGGGAAATGGATGAGATCAAGATAGAATTCAAGAAAAAAAACTGATGGTATCTTTTGAGGCAAGGCAATCTCTAAACAGTGCCCTCACTCCCACCCGACATGTGTATACATGTGCACAAACACTCCTGTACTTCCTGATTATTTGAGTCAATAAATCCCTTTCATTTGCTTAAAACTACTTGGAAGTGAGCTTTTTTATCATTTGTTCCCTAAGCAATACAGCCCGGAACACTCAACCTTACTTAATTCCTCCTAGCTCAACAGCACCTTCGGTTCAGGCAAGAGAAGCACCAGGGGCCCAACAGGCTTTGGGATTGCATAAGTTCAATATATATGGCATAGGTATCAATTTCTCCTACCAGGGGATTCCCGAAGGCTTTCCCTCACAAAGTTTTGGGTTGGAAAGGACCACAAGGGGAGGAGTGACAGGGAATCTATCCCAGTCAGAGGTCTCTCTGCTGTCTTCAAGGAAGATTGATTCAGGCTCCTGCCTTGGAGACATATTCCAAGTCTTTCCAACTTCCAGTCAAGCCCGTTTCATCCTGTCCTGACCTCATAGGAGCTGGACAATAATCAGTCTTTCCTCTCCTTCTCTCTTCCTCCAGAGGTTCAACAGAATCTTCAACTATTCTTTTGTCCTTGTTTGTGTAGGTTCATGTATACAGTGTGTACTATGTACTGGCTAAGAGCTCAGGCTCTAAACAGACTGCTCAGGATCAAATCCTGGTTATGTTACTTAGCAGCTGTGTGACTTTGGGCAAGTTGCTTACCTTCTCTGGGCTTCAGTTTCCTTATCTTCAAAATGGAATGATTATATGAATTAATGCATGTAAAGTGCTTAAAACACTCATGGCACATAGTAGGCACTTAACAAATGCTAGCTATTATTATTATAATATGTTAATGCTGTGTGTGTGTATGTGTGTGTGTGTGTGTGTTTTCAGCCTCTCACATCTGACTAGGAGTTCCATGAGGGCAGGAGACAGATCTTGTTCATCTTTGAAGGCCCAGAGCCTTCAAGTGCCTACCATAGAGAGGAAACTCAAAATATATTTGTTAACCGAATGAAAGAAAGTTGGTTGAATGAATACTCTGAGAATTTGAATCAGGCCTGATTCCTGTCCCTAGGTCTCCAATAGCCCTGCATGAATAGTCATAAATTCTCGCTATTTTTGTCCCCAGAAAGGGTGCTGTCTCAGGCAGAAGGAGTTGTGCAGCAGGGTCACAACAGAAGCAAAAACAGTCAGCTCTGCCCAGTGGATAGCCCCTGACAGTGTCCAAACCATACAACACTGTGATGTAGACATGGCAAAGGTCATCAGGAGATTTTATAGATGAGTAAACTGAGGTTTAGGGTGGTTATGTGACTTTCCCAAGAACAGACACAGCTAGCTAGTGGCCCAGCTGAGGCCAGAGCTGTCACCAGGTTTGGTTACATCTCCATCGACCACATCTCTGTGACCAGATGCTCCCTCCCTGGCTAGAAGGAGAAAAAGTAAAACAAGGCCTGAGCCATGCAGCATCCACCACACCACCTCAGAGGGGGCCAAAAGCAGATGAATGAATTCATCTTCCATATATCTTAATATTTGTCCAGCCCAGTAGGAGGGTGACAGAAAGGAAGTGGAAGCCCAGAGTCGAGGAGTGACAGTGACACCAGAGCATACAATGACCCATTGTGCCCACTCCCACCCCCATCCCCCACACATGTCCCTCTCCTCTTCCACCACACCCAGCACACAGCATCCTGTTTACCTGCCTCCGGGACCTGGCTCCATCTCAGGTGCCACTCCAAATGGGCCCACGCACAGGCATTGCCAAACCCTCTGCGCACAGGCTGAGGCTTGGCAGCAGGGCCTCTCACTGGAGACTCCCCCCAACCTTTATCCTACCCCACCCCTTTCTACCCCAACATGACACCTCCTCTTGGCTCATAGCCAAGACAATATGGCTCATATTGTCACAGTAGGCTCTCGAGAAATGGTTCCTGACAATAAGCGGTTCCTTGGTGACAATAACAACCTTTGCTTAGACCTCTGAGAAGAAAGGGTTTCTTCCAGCCTCCAGAATGGGAGACAACATGGAGAAGAAAGTGGGCTGGGGGCTGAGTGTCAGTTAAACTTGGAAAAGGCTTCCCTTTCCAACCACCTTTCCCTGAGCCTGGGATTCTAGAGGGAAGGCAGCGTGGGAATACAAAAATTACCAGTCTCTGGGGACAGAAGACCCATATTAGGCGTTCTCTTGGTCCAGCTGGGATACAATTCTCCCACTCTCTTTACAAGTCAGAGGTCAAGGGCCAGGGCACCACCAAGGCCTTTAGGAACAGAATCCCAGTCAAGAGGACAGATGGAGAGGCCTGGCTTCTCAGGCTCAGGTTCTGTTTGGGGGTCAAGGAGCCAGGTAGAGGTGGGAGAGGAAAGCCTAAGGAAGAAGTTGAACATGAGCTCACCTACACAGTCTCCAGGCCCTGGGACTGTGGCAAAGGAAAAGGAGAAGAGAGGAGAAAAGAGATAGCTAAGAAGAACACGAAGGAAGAAAGAGGGGGATACCACAGGAAAAAAGCCAAGAGGCAGATGAGAAATGGGAAAAGGTAGAAAACCACACCCTAGATGAGCAGACTCCAGAAAGAGAGATGCGGTTCCCCTGGCTCAAAGGAGAAGTCATATACCACAAAGGCTGCAGTGAGGCTAGGAGAACATATAGTCAAACTTATTCATTTTACCTATGAGGAGTCCAAGGCTCAAAGAGGGGACATATCTTGTCTGAGGACACACAGAAAGTCAGCACTCAATCCAAATCAGAGTCACAGAAAAGTGTTTCCAGGCCAGAATACATTTCTTGGCTTTCTGCTGAGCAGGTAAAGGGGTATCAGAGAGTCCTGCTCTGCTTGGCTTCTGGAAATGGGAGAGCTAGAAGAATAGCCATCATGGCTCACCCAGCCAATGGCCAGGTATTAGAGGGAAGAGACTGCATATCCAGGTCTATCATCCACCACACACAGCATGGTCTACCTAGTGTCACTGAGCTAAGGTTCTATTTTACCCATCCCTTTATTCTACCCATCCCACTTATTCGAGGACAAGAAAGGGTGTCAGGAAGGCTATAGGGTCATTTGTCCA
The DNA here is from genome assembly GCA_004027375.1 of Macroglossus sobrinus. Lineage (NCBI taxonomy): Eukaryota > Metazoa > Chordata > Mammalia > Chiroptera > Pteropodidae > Macroglossus > Macroglossus sobrinus. The sequence goes on from PVKZ01000438.1 coordinate 129,397, forward strand.
TATCCTTTGGAAGAAAGACAATTAAAGTGGTCATTCATTTAGAGCTCAACATATGCTAGCTGCTTGTCCTTTGTCATCCCATCGGATTCTCATAGAGCAGTTTCTACTGTTAGTCCCACTTTTCAGATAATGAAATCAAGGTTCAACAAGGCAAAAAAGCTTGAGGTTTCACATCAATTTGGCTGAGCAGGAAACTGAACTATACCCTCTGCCTTCAGAACTCTTGCTCTTAACCACTAGGCTATACTGCCCCCACATTAGATTCAAGAGCTAGAGCAATGAGGCCTACCACCAGAACCCTGGGGTCCACCCCACCCCTTCTTCTCTCTCAGCCAGGGTGAGTCAGTCCCTCCTCTAGGCACTCCCTGAAGCTTTTTAAAAATACTTTATTTAGGCCCTTGTTTTCTGCTTTGTCTTAGAATTAATTGTTGGCATGTCTATCTCCCTAGAATTTTAAGGACAGAAATGGTCTTTCATCATCTCTGAATTCACAGTGCCTAGCACACACAGTTCCTGGCACATGACAGGTGCTCAATGACTATTTTTTGAACAAGCGTAGCTGGGTAATATAACATCCTATGTGAACAGAAAATAAGGCCCAGGGGAGGCTTAAGCAATCCCAGGGGCAGAGTCTCAACTATCTCCATCTTCTGACTCTAGCACACTGCCTGGCATACAGTAGGTGTTCATAAATGCATATTTGAATGAATACAGTCTACATATGAAGGGTGCTCCAGATAGGAGGTCTCTATGGGCCCTGGAAGGTAGGGTGAGGAGGTTTGGACTGCATCTGGATTGGGGCCAGAAGTGAGAGTCTCTCCCCAAGAAGTTTGAGGCCCAGCCAGGCTGCCATGAGAGCCTGCAGAGAACTGAGATTCAGAGGACCAGAAGTGGGCTAGATCAAGTGAGAAGGAGCGGGCAGGCTGGATTTAGTGCCTGAGAACAGTACCCTAAACATGCCACCTTCACTCTCTTGTACAAATGTCTCCAGCAACAGGGGAGGGAAACAACAAGTGGATGTGCCTTGGGCTACAAGTCTAGGAGAGATGGAAAGGGAGAGAAGAAGGAGAGGAGAGGAGAGGAGAGGAGAGGAGAGGAGAGGAGAGACCCACTGAGACCTCTGGGGAGGGAAAGGAAGGTTATGGAGGAAGGAAGTCTGCACTCCAGGCCAACCATGCCTCTGGCATCAGCCCCACTGGGCTAGGGTCCCAGGGATTTATTGACTAATCCGCAAATGATACACTGTCCTTGATTTATTCTCTCTCCCGCTTGTGGCCTCACAAGATCCCATTGTCTCCAGACATTGCTGGCTCAGGGCCTCAACCTCGGGTGGGGCCTCCCGCCTCCCATTCACATCCCCGGGGAATGGAGGCTCCCGGCCACCAAGCACCATGACCATGCTTCGGCTTTGCTCTCCCTGCCTGAGGATCAAGCTGCCAGGCTGCGCGGCAGTGCCAGGCACGAGGCTGGCAGCACCTAGTAAACCCGAGGAGCCGCTGGTGAGCTGAGTGACCGCGGGGAGCTGCTGGCGTGTATGCTGGCTGATGCCATTGCTCCACGAGTCTGAGGCAGGAGGCAGATGGCGGGTGGAGGCGTGTCACCAAGGAAGTGCGTGTCAGGGTGCTGGGCGAGGGGGCAGAGGAGGTCATAGTGTGGGTTTTCATTGACCCAAGTGGGCGGTGGTAAAGGGAATTCATAAAAAGTTTCTTTCTTCGTTAATGGTCATTTTTCTCTGTCCGAGGTCCCGGGTGCAGGAGGGTGCTAAGACTGGTGGGGGCAGGGTAGGCCCTCCACAAGTGACACTTAAGTCCTGATCTGGACTGAGCCGGCTCTTGAAAGCAGCTAAATTAGCAAAACAGAAGTCAACTGTCGATTGCTTCATTGGAGGATTAAGTGTGTTAAATGGGGGGTTTGTTCGCTCCTAGGTCCAGATGTTGTGTCTAAGTGAGGGGTTTTTCAAGTTTTTTTTTTTTTTTTAACATTCTTGGCCCAGGGCCCATATATATTTTGGATACTGCTGGGAGTATATAATATCATTGGAAAATGATGCGGTCTGCTAACCTTTTAAATAACATTTCCTCCCTCCTCTATTTTCTAATAGTTTGTTTTTCTTTCCATGTTTGCCTTTTATTGGGGGAAATTTTTTTTGGAAATTAATGAGGCCCAAGTTTGGAGACAAAATATATATATATATATATATAAAAGAGGGGAGTGTGAGAGATGGAGGAGTGTAGAATAAGACGGGTCGGGGGAGGGCTGCTCTTTATGTCTTTGAAAACTTTGCTGGTTCGATTTTTCTTTTTCTTTTCTAAATTTTTCTCGGTGGAAACTGCCGGTGGCCCTCCGGCGGGGCTGCGGGATGGCGCGTGGGCAGAGAGCCCGGGACTCTCCGCCGCGCCCGGCGCCCGCTCGCCTTGCCCGAGTCGCCGGGCTGCGCGCCGCGGGCCTCCGGGAAGAACCTGCCATTCCCCCCGCAGCTGGGCCGACGTGAGAGGGGGCGGGGTAGGGGCGCCTCCTTCCTGAGTGAAACCTACGGAATCCGGCAGGAATTCGGGCCTCCCAGATTTAAGAAAACAAACAAAGGAAAGATTGTCAGAGAGGGGCCGCCAAGAGCCGCCGGGCCGACGCACTGCCCTCCGCACTCACCCCTGGGGCGCCCGGGCCTCCTGGCAGGGGCGGAACCCTAGGTTGGGGGGGCTCCCCCGGGTGGTCCCCCGGTGGGCTTCCCTGCCCCGGGCTTTGGCTGACCCGCCATCCCCCTCTCTCTAGGGTTGAGGAAGCCCCAGGGAGCCAGGGAAAGAAGGGTGCCGCCGGAGTGCCTCCCCCACAGGAATCACTGGGGTATCCCCCTGCCTTGAGGCAAACCTCTGCAGAACCCAGCCCATAACCTCCCGAAGCATCCAAGTCTCCAAGCCAGGTTTGGGGGCGAAATCTCGATGGCTCAAGTTGCTTTGGGGGTGAGGGCTCTTCCTCCGCTCAGTCACCCAGGCTCCTTATGACCAGGATTTGGTCGCCTTGCTGGCGGACCCAATCCCCGGCCTGGCCGGGGTCTAGGAAGAATTACAAAAAGCGAGAATGTGAGAAGGAGGTTCTGTAAAACAAGACGGGCGGACACCCGGAACGCAGCAGCGACCCAGCGGTAAACTTGTGGGTCTCAAGTGCGGATTGTCCCTCGCCCCTTCCGCGGCTTCCACGTTTACTTCTAGTCTGTGCCTTTCTACTTTTGCGCGGGTCAGCAGTGTCTCTGTTTTTCTGTCTCTCCATCTCAAAGTGTGTCTCTTGCTCTCTCGTTTATCTCTGTCTCCTTCTAAGTCAGAATACAGCTCAGTGTTTCTGGTTCTCTTTTTGTTTCTGGAGCTGTCTCTTTTTAAGAATGTCTGTTCTTTTCTGTCTGCCACTCTCTGTGTGTCTCTCGGTCTCTGAGTCTCTGCCTTTCTCTCCTCCTCCTCATTCGCCACTGTTTCCCCACCCTGACCCTGCCCTAGGTAGTTCTGAGGACCGACCCCGGGCCAAGGTCGCTCAGCAGGGCCTTGCTGGTGCTGACAGAGCCTCGCGCCCGCGGCCCAATTAGCGCGCCGCGCGAGGGACGCGGCATCTGGAATTGCGCTGCGCTCACGGCCAAGGCCGATTGTTTAGTCTGAGCGGCGGGGCGGGCGGCCTGCGCGGTGGCCCCACATCTGGAGCCGCGGCCAGACGGCCCTGCTGGCGGCTGGCCGGGGTGCGTGTGCATTTTTAACTCTGGGATTTGCTGACAAGTTAAGAAGTCAGAAAGTCAGTGGCGGCGGGAACTGGCAAGGCGCGCAAGGAAGGGAGGGGCAAGCCGAGGCCCTGGCACACACACTGCCGAGGAGACACGCTCCCGGGGCGCTCACAGCAGCTCCGTGTGCTGGCCTAGCGTGGCTTTCCCCAAACCAACCCCCACCCACAGCTCTTGAGCGCCAAGAAAAGTGTTGACTTTTCTTCCAGATTGCTTCCCTCCCTGAGCTTTACCCTCTTCCATTTCTCCTTCCTCTTCATTAAGTGGCTGAATTATCCCGAGAAATACCACATTCCCCATATGGTTAGGGCTCCTAGAAGGGGGGGCCCTAGGGGGGAAGCCCTGGAATCTCAGAGATCCCACACTTTGGAGGAAGTACACAGAGGCCCAGAGAGGGCCAGCAACTTGGCAGATGTGGCCCAGCAGTTAAGTTGCAGAGCTAGGACCAGAGGTTAACTCTCTTGACCCCTAATAGGGTTCTTGGCACAGCTCTGGGTTCCTCTTGGGACTGGTCCAGACAGATGAGTGTTCTCACATTGTCAGAGTTCCTTCTCATCCTTAAAAACATGCTTTTGCTCTTCCATTCATTCATTTAACAAATATCTGTTGCACACTGTGTGCCAGGCTTAGGGAATGCAACTGTAAACAAGACAGGCATGTCCTTATGCTGCAGAATTTACATTCGAGTGGAGAAGACAGATGTAGGGGAGACAGACTTCATAGTGAACAAACTATCCAAAGGTACCAACTATCAAAGAATAGGGATGAGATAACTAATGTTTATTGAGCACTTACTATGAACCAGTCACTTTATTTTCATTTGCGCTAATTCATCAAATCCTCATACTATCCCCATCAGGTAAGTATGTGTTTCTACTTTGCAGATGGATAATCTGAGGCCCAGAGAGGTTAAGAGATTTGTCCAGAGTCACATACATTCACAGGCTATAGAGCCGAGGTGCAGATTCAAGTTTGATTCCAAAACTGAATTTCTTACTCTGACATCAAGCTGCAAGGGCCTACAGGAGAATTTCATAGTTGTCCAGAATTGGGTAATTGGCATCCAGGTGGTACAATTCCTCCCAACAATTTGCTCCCACAGCAAAACAAGTATTCACCAGGCCTCTGTTGTAATGATCATTACTAGAATTTGTATACCACTTTCCTTATTATAAATCATTTCCAATCTCTTGGTTGCCTTTTATCTTCACCACACCTTAGTATCCTCCCTAAGAGATTAGGGTTAGAGCAAAACTACTTTTCGTCAGACACAGACTCCTTTGAGAATTTGCTGGAAGATCCAGATCAGTACCTTAGAGCTGTTCACATGCACACATATATTTATTATGCACACATCCACAATTTTAATGTATTTTCAAGGGATTTAGGGGCTCCTAGGGATTCCAAGACCCCCAAGTTAAGAATTTCTGTCCTAAATGGTTTCTACACTCACCAGCCTTTGGAAACCCTAATGCTGACCTAGAAATAAGGAACCACCGTACATCCCTCTGGATTCCCTTGGATCCCTTTGGGATTTTTTCCACTGAGGATTCAGCAGTTTGAAATCCTTTGGCCTTTTCTTTTTGATCTTTTACCTTTAGAGCTGTCATGGGACAAAAAGAGACAGGAAGTATTCTGGCAGGACCAGGAGCACACACCTACGTGTCTTGACCACAGAGTATATGTAACTAATGTGCCACTGGGCACCTCTCACTTGGATGATGCCTGGATATAGGAACCTCCTCTTAAACTCATCATCACAAGCCATACCTTACCTGTTCTGAGCACCCCCCCCCCCCAAAGGGATACTCCAACTTATCACAACAGAGCTATGAGATAGGCAGAGAAGGTGGCAATGTCTCGATTTTACAGAAGGAAATGATGAGGCCCAGAGTGGTCATGTGCCTTGCTCAGCATCACACAATGAGTTCAAAACTGAGCAGTGAGGAGAGTCCAGGTTTTTTTTGGCTCTAAGCCCAAACCTCTTTGGTGCACAAATAATGATGGTGTGCCTACTATGCTCAAAACTCTGTGCTAGAGGCTATAGGGATATAAGAGTGAAGAATTCAGCAGAGGATGCTATTGATGTCTCAGGCCACCCTCTTAGTTCATCTGCTTCTGTGATGGTAAGGAAACAGTGAGCCTCGAATTGTCCACCCCAAGTAGACTTTCCGCTTCTCACCTGTACATTTTCTCTAGTGTTGGGCCCCATGGGAGCTTTACTAAACCCACAGTCAGTTCAGAAGTGACAGGGATTTAGCCCTGGGACAACACTCAACAAATGATCGACAGGAGTGGGTGGATAAATAATAGCCTGGCTGAATCAGCACTCATGGGACAATTCTATAATGTATCCTCACAGTTCTCCAGCAAGCCCCAATTGTCTAGAGTGTAACTTCCTCACTAACCATCCTTCATTGGCTATTTGTCCATTCCTAGCTTACTTACCCATGACCTCACTCCAGCTTCCAGGAACTACCTTCCAAATAAACTACCTGCACTCAAGTTTTTGTCTCAGCATCTCTTTTCGGGGCACCCAAACTAGGACAAACCCTCTCCCATCCCAGCCTCACTCCCTACACACGTCCCTGAAAAGAAAAGGCATGGAGAAGGATGCTGCCCATCTATGACTGGCACCAATAATAAATGCTGACATGTAAGGAGCTCTAAGACCGTGCCCCTCCCTTTGCCGAGTACATTCTATACTCACTTTATTAAACTTCACCACAATCCCATAATGATACAGAGTAAGAAACTGAGGCTGACAGATTAACCTCGTCTCAGTAACAAAACCAGGCTGTGTGTCCAGACCAAGCTGCTGTCTAATGATGGCCACATTGGGTTCCCAGAGCCAGTGCTATAGAAACGGAGCTCAGAGAGGTCCGTGAGAGCTAGGCGTGGGGTGAGGCTGGGCAAGGAGCAGGGAGGCAGGAGACTGGACAGGACACTTCCTGGAGGAGGTGGGGTTTGACTTTGCCTTGAAGAACAAGGTAGGCTTTAAATGGCCTGTTGGGAAGGAGAGAAAGTTCTGGGCAAGGGGTGAAAAACTCTGAAAACAACAAGGGGAGCTTGGTCTCACTGTGCAGGGTATGTGCTTGGAGCAGGCTGAGGCTGGTGACCTCTTCGCTTCCCCTCCCCCAAACAGCCTGTGTCAGGGCTCACCTTGAGAGGTCTCCTGGTCTCCTCTGGAGGAATAGGGAAGGGAGAGGTTAGGAACTGGCCAGAAGAGTCCTGCTCAGGTATGGGGTGCAGAGGGTTTCCACCTGACCTGCACCCTATTTCCTGGCCCAGCACCCCTGGATTCATTGGTCCTCTGTTTCCAAGTAGTAAATAGATGGGTAAAGCAACCATTTCCATTTAAAGCTCTGCAGACCGAGGGGAGGAGGCCTGCAGGCCATCTGGGCCCTTGTTTGGCAATGTTTGTGCTCACAACAAACCTGATAGACAGAGATTTATCACCGTTTTTCATTAGCTGAGGTTGGTTTGGTTTGCTGCTTTTCCACCACAGCCCCCCCATCCCCCCCCACACACACACACACACTCCAGAGTTACAGATTTATAGTGAGTGGGAGGGCCGGGGGCTCAGGGAGGGGGAGAGAGGAGGCTGAGAGCAAGGTGTGGGCTCCTAGCAGAGGGTGGGGAAGAAAATTGGGGGTCTCTGGAGGGTGAGATGGCCAAGAGTCTACCAGCAACATAGAAGGGCTGAGGGAGGGGTGTGTGTGTGTGTGTGTGTGTGTGTGTGTGTGTGTGTGTGTGTGTGTGTTAGGGAGTGGCTGAAAAGACACCTGCAACAACACTCTGCACACATGCAGATACACAGCTCATAATCACCCTAATTGTTGAGCAGAGAGGCCAGTGAAATTCAAAGCCATCACCACCAGTGAGAGAACAGAAGCCAGGAAGGACACACAACTTTGGCAACCTCAGGGTCCACTCCAGTCTAAACGAATTTAACAAAAGCTCACACAGCATTCCTCATGTGCCAGAGACATTTGAGGCTTTCTGTGTATTAACTCATTTCATCCTCAAAAGAACCCTGTGATGGGGACACTGTGATTACTACTATTTCCCTCATGCTGGTTCTTTCCCTTCCCCTCACAGCAGGCTACACCCCACCTTTCTGTAGGAAGGAGACTGGACTTGTGCTCCCAGTAGTTACGGAAATAATCTTGATCCCTAAGTGCTCTCGTGAAGTTCCCATAGTAATCACCACCTGGGAAAGCCTTTCTTAGGTCCTTTCTAACTTCTCTCCTACAGCACCCATTCCAGCCAGGCTGGCTCTGTGCCAGTGTAGATCTTGCCCATTTTCCTTGTCTCTGCATCTTTTCTCACATCCTGCCTCCTGCCTGATATATGCCCTCCCTACACCTCCATGTGTCAAACTCCTGCTAACCTTCCAGTCCATGAGGTGAGTCCTGAGTTTTCTCAATGTGGTCAGGCCTTAAAACCAGAAACACTTGGAGCTGGCCTTAAAAATTATCTGAAAAGAAGAGGAAGAAAGAGAGCATGGGTGCCCCACCTCTCAGAAGCAGAGCAGCCCTACTTTTTGTGGCCAAGCCCTAGGTTGGATTTCACTAGAAATACAGATCCCATTGTGAAGAGGAAAAACAAGATTTAACTTAGTGATCAATCCTAACTTTCTCATTTTATGGATGAGAAACCAAAATCAGAAAGTGACTTACTTGCCCAAGGTCATACAGGGCCAGAGTTAATATCAGGACAAGAAGACAGCCTTTAGGTGGTGCTTTTTCCATATGATGTTCCCCTAGTGCATGTGTCCATCTTCCTAAGAGAACGTAAGCTCCAGAGGGCAGGGGCAGAATCAAGTGTCTGTCTCCACTCAACAAACAAGTGATGACTGAGTGTTTTTTCATGAGTTTTGTCTCCCCAAATTGGGCAACTTACCATGAAACCCATGTTGTCACGTTCTGTGTCCCCCAGTAAAGACAGGCTATGAAGCTGAAATGGGTTGGGATGGGGAAGGAGCAGCTGCTTGTCTTGATAGAATCCCCTCCAACTGGAATTTCATTGCCAAAAACATTTCTGCCTCAGAATTTCCAATACACAAAGTACCTCCCTTTCCAGACCCACTTAGAGCCTATGCCCCTTGAAAAGAGAGGGTTGTTTGGTTTGTTTGTTTTTGCCCAGAAGGTCCTCAACAGTAATCTGAAGGAAGCCAAAAGAACACCTTCTGGCCCACTAACCAAAACATCACCCACCATCATCCTGCTAAGTGTCTGCAATGCCCCCATAGAAGCCCCTCCTTTAGGAGACTGCCTTGTCTATAGCAGGTCTCAACTCCATTAAGCAGGGGTGTCACGGGTGCTCCGATCAAGGCTGGATTCCTTAATCAGAACTAAGGAGGAAAAGAAGAGTAGACACTATCAACACATTCTTGGGTTCCAGTCCTGGCTCCGTACCTTACCCACTGAGAAATCCTGGGCAGGTGACTTAACTTCTCTCTGCTCCAGTGTCTTCATGTGCAAAAGAGGGATAATGGCACCTGGAACTGTGCTCCTGGGATTATCAATAGGATTGAATGACATCATCTGTTGAGGGCCCAGCCTCACCCATTGATATCTTCCTGAGAGTAGGGGTCTCAAGAATTTGCAGGTGAGTTGCTTGGCAAGACTTCCACGAAATGAGAGGATGTAGAAGGTGGAGCTTGAAGAGACAGAGAACAGGGAAGTTACCCAAAACATCAGCTGGCCCTGGAAGCGGGGAGGGGTCTCTGGAGGGGGTCCAAAGGAAGGCACAACCTAATCACTGAGTGACCCCTTCACGGGGAACTCTGAAAGTGGGAAGAGAAAGATCTGGCACTGAAACCAACTTGGACTCCTTGGTTTGCCTGGAGCTGCCCCTTAGCTTGGCTTAAAATTCCCTCAAAGGGCCATTTTATGTGATAGCAATGACAAATGATTTATAGTACTTATCACATGCCAGATACCTTGTGAGGTAGGGGTAATTCGGGATTATTATTATTATCCAGTCCCCTAAGGAGGGGACTGAAGCACTGAGGGCTAAATGACCAGTCTAGGCCACTCAATTCTAAGGAGACTGGGACCCCAGCTGCTAATCCCCTGGGCCGGCCCAGGCCACATCATCCAAAGGCCTCATTTGCTGCCTGACCACCTTTCGCCTGGGGCAACATGAAGTCCACATTTCTCACTGTCAGGCTGGGAATCGGATTCTCTGTCCAGTTTGGTAGAAATTACCAAGGCCCAGGGATGGGATGGGGGGAAGGGGAGTGAACTAGGCAAATAAGACGTAATCCTGGCCCTAGGGAATTTTCCACTTACCCTCCTCAACCAGGCAATAGTACAAATGGAGGCCCACATTCCATATGTCTAAATATTTAAAAGTTATAAATCAAGTTAACAAACTGTTAAATAAAATATGTTCTATTCTTCTATGCTGACACAAATACCTTCTAAAGACCTAGAAGGCCAGAATCAAATTTAGAGTTCTCAGGCTTCTTGGAGTTCAATACAGGGCAGTGCTTCACCATAGGAGGCGGACTTGGGGAGGCAGCCAGCACAGGATCTGCACACAGAATTCCAGGGCTCTGGGTATCTAGAAAGTGATCTGGAAGGAAGGTGGCTCCTGGTGGGCTCTATAGACTCCTTACCCTCTGAGGAGGCCCAAAGGAGAGCCCTAAATGGGGGACCCCTAGTACCCAGTTTAGAGGCACGGGAGATGAACATGGGTCACTCTTCAGTCTTCCGTTTTCTGCTCCCTTTTATCCAATCAGCCAATGTCTGAATATTTTGATGACTTTCCTTTCTAAACAATTTTCCGAGCCCCTTCACAGCTATTGTGGTCCAGGCCACTCTCATCCGTCGCCAAGTCCCCACAACAGTCTCTTAACTAGCCTCTCAGCCCCCTCCCCTTTTTCCACAGCAAAAATGATCTTTTTCTAGCACAAATTAGATCATATGAGAGCAGGCTTGACACCCTTTGTGGCTCCCTGCTGCCTGCTGAAGAAAGCCCAAATTCTTCAAAGTAGTTCCTATCCCTTGATGTCTTGCTACCCAAGCTCTCCAGTCCCAGCCCACACTACTCCCTGCCTCTAAATGACCCTCTCAACCATCTACACTGATGCTAGCTCCCTGCAACATATGAAGTATACATCTCAGTTCTTGCTTTCACCTTTGGCCCATCTCCCATCTCCTGTCTAGACCAATTCACCCTCATTTAAGATTCAGATCTGTGATCAAACCTCCAGCAAGCCTTTCTTGTCAACAGCCTAGTCCTGAATCCAGACCTATAAGGGGTCCCTACTTGTACTCTCATAAAAGAGTATCTACACTGTATTATAATTATCTCTTCCCAAAACCCCAACCACCACCCCAACCCAAACCATCACCATCTCTCTCCTAGACTATCTCAGTAACCTCCTAATTGGCCTCCCAGCTTCTACTCTTGCCTCATTCCAGGCTGTCCTCCACCCACAGCAGAAGAGAGCTTTTTAAAACATAGGTTTGCTCATGTTCCTCCCTGCTCAATATTCCCAATGGCTCCCATCTCATTCTAGAATCCAAAGACCTCATTGAGACTTCAGCACCCATCATGATGTGGCCCCTGGTCCCTCAGACTCATCTCCCCACCTCTTCCCCTTACCCGTTTCTTCTCCAGCCACACTGGCCTCCTTGTTCCTTCTTGAACATGCAAGTAGCTCTGCATCAGGACCTTTGCACATGCTATTCCCTTCCTTCATTCAGATCTCTGTTCAAATGTCCTCAACTTCAAGATCCTTCTCTTTCCCCCTGCTTTGTTTCCTTTCACTCACTCATCTCCACCAAGCAGATTACAGTTTCAGACTACATCTCCACCTGCTCTTTGCTTAGGCATTGCTGCCTGTTTTTCCTTCAACCATGTGAACTCCTTGAGAGTGGGGATTTTATCTGTTTTGTTCACCGCAATGTCCTTAGGCCCCGGAACAGCATCTGGAACGCTGTAAGTGCTCAGTAAATATTTGGCAGAGAAATTAATAAATCTAATGTTTCAATTAGAACGCGTCACTCTGAGAGCAGGACCCATGGCTTATTCATCCCAGTGTCCCTCTATTTAGCCTGATGTGGGCACATAAACTGAGGTTTTCATTTGGATGGTGAAGAGTGGAGAGCAATTGCACAATGCACAAAAAGGCACAGAGTTGGGCTGGGGCTAAGGTGAGGTAGGGCCAAACTATGGAAGGGCTAGAAGGCTTCAGGGAAGAGTTGATTCTATCTGATATGGACCATTGCAAGGTTTTAGGCCAGAGAGAATTTTATACAGAAACCAGAATTTGGGGAAAGAGTAATCAGGAAGGCATGGAGAGGTGAAACTGACTTGGAGATGCAAAAGCTCCTCATACACAAGTCACAAAATATCTTAGAGGAACATCATCACATTTGAGTCAGACGCCTCAAGTTTTGCCTTCTGACGCTTCTGGACCTGCTTACTTTGGGTTAGTACTTTCTAACTCTGAAAATTGGTCATGGACACCTACCCAGACCACCCCTGAGGGTGCTTGGATTTGCATGAGAAGGTGTATAAGAGAAGGATTAGATATAAGGGGTTCCCTAGGTGCAAGGACTGGGAAGTGACAGGGAGATGACAATGGCTCTGCCAACTGGGGACAATCAAAGGCCTCTTTCTGGCATCACCTCTGGCCCAGACCTTGGTCACCTTTCTTGGAAATTCGGGGACCGGGTGTCTCAGGTCTCCCCTTCCCTCTGCCTACCTCACAGGCTTTACTCTGGGTCAGTTAGAGCCTGAAGTGGCTTTTAAGTAATTAGACTGAGCGCTGGGCACTTGCAAATCTAATTGTTTCAAAAGCCCTTGAAGGGTTTGAGTCTGAGCTCTTAAAATACCAGAGAAGAGGGAAATAGTGATGTGGGAGGTGTAGAGGCTCCGGCTTCTCTTCCCCTCCCGGCCCTTCTGTTATCCACCCTCTCAGGGTTTAGAAAGGGGCCAGTTGAGGGAGGGCAAAAGGGCCTCTTTCCCAGGCTCTAAAGGCTGTGTTGTGTACCCTCCCCCACTCTACTTCAGGTCTCCAAATAACTGCTGATCAAACTCAAAGTCATCACCAGATGAGTTGATGAGAACTAGGGCTGTCCAGTTGTCAGACACCCCCTCCCTATGGGTGAAGCATCTCACCTGCACCCAAAAAAAACATGTCAGTATCTTCCTGTGATTGTACACCTACTCATGGGCTGGATGCTTGAAATAAAAAAGATGTCACTGACTTCAAAGAGCCCAACAGTCCAGGAAGAGAAAAAAGACCTGCTTCAGAAGAGCAGAGATGCAAGGGAAGTTGAAGCAAAGAGGGGTGTAAAAGCAGGGAGATCTGGCGACAGCAAAGGAGGTGCAGGGGATGCCAAAACTAGATGAGAGAATTAGAGAAGGCTCCACAGAGGGGTGGCATTTGAGCTGACTTCGAAGGGTGGTAGAATTTTGCAGGTCAAGTTCATCATGAGTCCAGGTAATAAACATGAGCAAAAAGCAGATCACGGGAGGGTAGAGGACCTTAAGGACCACCATCCTCCCCATCGTGTTCTGACTGTTTCCTTGTCTGTAACATGGATCACTGAACTAGCTTTGGAATTCCACAGGGGAGCTTTGGACCACTTCCGGGAGTGAGTGGGGGAGCAGAGCATGCAGGGCCCATCCCCCTTACCTACTTCAACCAGAGCTTCAGCTGTTAGCTGTTTTCTGTTTTAGGTTTTAATGTAAATTAAGCTTATTAAAAGGCTGTACCACTTTTAAGCCACTCTATCCTTTGTAAACTACTGGACTAGATGAATCCTTGGGTCTCTTTCAGCTCTGAAATCAGAATCTTCTAATAGCTCACAATAGCCCTCCTCTACTGAGAAGGACAGAGAGAAACGAACCCAGAACCCTGATTACCAATGGCCCCCTTTTGAAATGCCACCCCAGAACTGAAGTCCTGAGTGATCTCCCACCCAGCGGCCCTGAGGAGCTCAGTCCCACGGCCAAACTAGAATAAACTGATCAGTTGATACCTGAAAACTCACCATTTTTATGAGGATGAATTACCTTTCCTTTCACTGAATTGTGGAAAAGAAAGCTTGGATTGCTGCCACTATATCTACATGTTGCGTAAGAGGGTGGAGGTGTCATTACCAGCAAAGGCCAAATCTTGGACAGCAGCCCACCAAACAGCTTAGAGATGTCCTAGCTGTAAGGTTTTCATATGGGATGGAGGGTCCCCAGGAATGCCAAAGGAAACTGTTGAGTAAATCAAAGAATGAACGAACAAACAAACAAAGAACGCATTGCCAAAATGCACTCCTCTCATGGAAGGATCACTTTAGAAGCTCTTCTCGACCATGTTTGCCCGGTGTGAGTGAAATATCTTAGAGCAGAGTTGCCTAGGGGAAAGGAAAGGTTTTAGAAACTGTGTATCACTATAAAAAAATAATAATACAAAAAGAAAGATGATGAGTGCAAGACAGTTACTCACATAACTTTGTCCTAGCCTGGACTGCTTCCCACCTCCCCACCTTACCTCATCCCACCCCCTAGCCTCCTCCTCACACTCTCCCCATTTTTTCCCTGGAAGCTGAGCCCAGTTCAGAGCCCAGGTGCTGAAAGATGTTCTCAGGGTGAGAAGTCAGGTATTTGGCCTGTCATAGGACAGGGTGAAGGCAGCAGGGTATCAGTCTATGCCACCGTGAGGGTTGTGGCCTGTTGAGTGTAAACATGGAGAGAGGGCAGTGGCTTCTGGCTGGAGCTATGGGCCTGACCAATGGAAATTCCTACCTGTTTTCCTCTCCTTTCTCCACCTGCCACCACAGCCACTTCACTTTACAAACAAAGCACAGGCTACAGTCATTAGAGTCTTTGCAATGACATGTGCCTACCCAAGACCTCTTCCGTCTGGAGGTCCCAGGACAGTTCTCTGCACTGGCCCACTTCCCTGGGCCCATTCTCCTCTTAGGAGCAGCTTTTTCTATCTACAAAGCCCAAATAGGTTTATTATAAAAAAACAAAAATGGTAAAACTTCCCATGAGTCTTTTACTTCACATCCATAGGTTGAAAAGTCAGGTGTGTAACTTGGAACAGATCACTTAGACTTTCTGGATTTCTGTGTCTTCCTCAGTGAACAAAATTAGTGTAAGACAGCTTGAAAAATATAAAGCACCCTTCAAGGTTCAGGAATAAATATTAGGCAATTTAATTGTGGGTTAAAATCCTGCCTCTAACTCCTATTAGCTGGGTTGTCTTGAGCAAGTTACTAAGTTCTCAGTGCCTCAGTTTTCTCATCAGAGGTGCTCATGTGACCTGTTTCAAAGCTTTGGGTGGTGGATTGAGCGAGATAATGTAGACAAACCACTCAGATGGCAGAGGTCACTTCTCTGTTACTATACAGCAGTTCCCCACTTATCCACGTTTTACCTTTCCACGGTTTCAGTTACCCATGGTCAACTGAGGTCCAAAAATATTAAATGGAAAATTCCAGGAATAAAGAATTCATGTTTTAAATCAGGCACTATTCTGAGCAATGTGATGAAACCTCGAGAAGCCCTGCTCTGTCCTGCCCGGAACGTGAATCACCCTTTTGTCCAGAGTCTCCACACTGTATGTGACCGGCTCCTTAGTCACTTGGTAACTATCTCAGTTATCAGAGAGACACCACATTCACGTAACTTCTATTACAGTATATTGTTATAATTATTCTATTTTATTATTAGTTATTGTTGTTAATCTCTTATTGTGCCTAATTTATAAATTAAACTTTATCACATGTATGTATGAATATATAGGAAAAACAGTGTATTATAGGATTCGATACTACCCAGTTTCAGGCATCTACTCAGAGTCTTGGAACATACCCCCTCAGATAAGGGAAGACTACCATATTTCCTCAAACCGAAGATTATAAGATGCATCATTATTTTACGTCCCACTAAGAATGGATTGTGAGACACATCTCAGATTTTAGAGACGTGTGCACCTTAGACACAATAAAATACTATAGTATTGGGAGGGTGAGGAAGGGGCAACAAGAGTGTCAATTTCTATAGCAGTGGCCCTCCACTCAAGAAGCATTTTAGAATATGATGCCCAGACTGCATTCCAATTAAACCAAAACCTCTGAGGTATGGCCCAGTAATTAATCTGTGCCTTCATTTCCCCATCTGCAAAACTGGAATAATTCTAGCATCTACTTCTGGGGCTGTTGTATTAAATGAGCTGATTCATGTAAGTGGTTTAAAATAGTGCCGGTCCCACAGAAATGCCGAAATAAATGTTAACAATTACTCAACTCTGTACCCGAGATTGTGGCATACTCTAGGTGCTTCCTAAATGTTGGTCAAAAGCAGGAGTAAAAACATTGTCACATGACTGCTCCCTTGCCCTTCCCCACCAGCTGGAAGAGGCCCACTCTGGCCTCTGTCCAGGGCGTGGGGGCCCAAGCAGAGGCTCACCTGCCCAAGGGCCTTCAGTCCAAAGTTCTAGGGGCCCCCACCCTTCCCTAGCTCTGCACCCCGCCCTCTTGGGCTGCAGTGTGGTGGGCACTGCCACATGGGCCCCGCCAAGACTTCTTGGAGTTGATGACTAGAACCAAACTTCTCTCCTAGCTTCCACCCCTCCCCTTTCCTGCTTTTCTTATTTTCTTTTCCATAAAGATTAGTCTGTGTTGCTCCTCTATCAAGGCCTGAAGGATAAACATTTGGTCCAGAGGCAGAGAAACCCCAGGCTTGAGGAACCACTGCCCCCACCCTGGCAGCATAAACCCAGGGCTTTTAAGCAAGGAATGGTTTTCAGTAAATCTCTCCTATCAGCAGAAACCTTTGAAAGAGTTTGTTTAAAGGCCAGGGAGATAAACAGCAAGGAGAAGTGTTTGTTTAAGATGTATGTTCTGTGTGGGCACTCTGGGGCCCGGATTCACATCTAAGGGAAAGGAGCCTCTCAGAGTCCAGGGTGCGGGCCTCCTAGGGGTGCCTGGGGCTCTGGGTGTGGACTCCAGCCTAGGCAGAAATCCAGTCCTCAGGGAGGGGAAGCGAGCTGGACTACACCTGCAGGCCTCTCCCTGGCTGGAGGAGGGAAAGGAGGGGGAATGAAAGTTGCCCCAGGAAGGGGAAAAAGCTTTTTTCACCCTGTTAGGCGGGGAGGGCTGCCCAGAAGGACCTGCTGGTTGGCATGCAGGCAAAAATCCCTCAGGAAACCAGCTGCCTCACATCTCCAACTGTAAATTCAGAACAAGGGCCTGGCTCATGGATGCCCACCCCCAATGGCTCCACACTCAGCAGCCCAAAATAAACGAGGGCTTGAATCTGGGTATTGCCAGCTCTGTGACCTTGGAAAAGCCCTCTAACCCGTGTCTAGAACCCTAGGTCCTCTCCATTGTGAAAATATCATGCCTATGCCTCAAAAGGTTTTAATATGTATTGAGCACTTGCTGTATACCAGACACTGTTATAAGTGCTTGGGCTATAAGAGAAAACAAAAGAAACAAAGCCTCTGCCCTTTTGGAGCCTAAAGTGGAGGGAAGTAGACAATGAATATAATAGTGAGTAAATTATACACTACATTAGTAGGTGATGGAAGCTATGGAAAGAAATAGAACAGGGTACAAGGAATAGGGAGAGGATGGTGAGGTTTGGCCCTGCAAGAAAGTGGTCTCTGAAAGAGCTGTAGATCTCTGAGGACAGAGGGGTCCAAGCAGAGCCTTCAGCCAGGAAAATGCCCAGAGAATCTAATGAAATGCCCTTCATTAAGCACGTAGTATGAGCCCTGGAGCATGGTCCTGTGGTGGTCAGAAATAATAGCTGAAGTTGTCATTGTCGAAGCCATTAGGGAGGGCAGGAGAGTTTTCAAGGAGGACACAGGGCTTGAGCTGGGTTTCCCCTGGAATTCCTTCCTCCTGCCAAGTAGACAGGAGAACTGGCATCTCTGGAGCAAAGCACTTTGAAGGTGAGGAGACAGGCAGACCAATGACAGAGCTCACAGTGCATTAGGGGTATGGGGGCAAAGGCAGCCATATTCTCAGGAAAAGCCCTCAGCTGGATCAAGGGTCTGGACTCTGATCCTGGCTCTGCCCATCGCCTGCCAGGTCATCTGGGCAAATGACTACTAGTAGCTTCCTGGGTCTGTCTTTCCTCTGCAGCAGAATGGGAATAATATATCCTCCCCTCACTGGATGGTTGAGAGGATGAAAGCTGTACATGGTGTGTTAGTGCCTGGAGCACAGTAGATACTCAATAAATGTTGGGTTTGTGTTTCATGCCCACCCTTGTCCCTATGGACTCCTTTCCAGCTTTTACAAGGAGTGGGATGACAATAGGCCTGCCAGGTCCCAGAATTGAAGACGTTGGACAGCTGAGCATTATCTTCACGTAGCTGAAAGGCGGTCCCACTAGAGAGAGTTTAGGTTTGTTTCTGGGCCCCAAAGAGAGGGAAGGAATGTCAAGGAAACAGGTTTCGCTCCACTCAAGAGGAATTTTTCAGTATCAGCAGTGTTTAGCAGCAAAATGGACCTCTTTAGAGTTAGTGAGCTCCTGCTGATAGAAGTCACGTGAGCAGAAGAAGGCTGGGTCTGAGATAGAGGTTGAGCAGAAGGGATCCCTGCTCTGGGAAAGGTTTGACCAATTGGTTTTGGGGTCCCTCCCAGCTGTGAGATTTGAGGATCTACTTCCATTCCCTCCCAAGCTCCACAGACCCTGGAGATCTGTCCACACATGACTTTCCTCATTACCTTGTGAAAACTTACTTGACCTGTGTCCTTAGGGTTCTGCCATGTGATGAGCCAGAACATCTGATACGTAAATTTGTGCTAAATTTGGAATATTCACAGATTAGCATGTTAATCCTGCCACGTACCCAGGGGCAATTTGACAGGGTCCTAAATGTGCTAATTCAGAGACATAAGGAATGGTGAAGTTTCAGGCACTGTGAGAGAGACTGAAGGACAGATCTGTTTGGGGAAACATGCCTGAGTACTTTATCAAATAGTTCCTAGTGTCCTCCAAACCCTACCTATAGTAAGATTAAGTTTTAGCTAAAATCACAGAGCATGACACAAAGATTTAAAGGGCCCAACTGCCCACCTCAGCCTCTGCTCATGAACCAGGTGAGGTGCCAGGCCAACTCTGGGCACCTTCTCCCTACCCCACGGACATTTGCCAAAGAGAGCTCGCTCGCCTGGCAGCTGGAAGCCCGCACTTTTCTTTTCAAAGCCTCTGCATTTCCTTCACCTCCTCCCTCTTCCTTCCCGCCTTCCCCCCACCCCCCAAAAAGAGGATGCCCCTTCTGTTGAGTACACAGCCTGTAATTTTGCTGTCAGATCTCAGCCAGGAGGTCAGTGTTGTGACTGACTGTGTAGGGATCGCTCCCTCAAGGGTAATTACACTAAATTCCCCTCTGAAGGACAGCTCTCTCCGGATAGAATACAAGAAAACCCTGCATCCCCCCATTCACAGAAATTCATGATTTCTGTCGTTGTCACTGGTACCCCGGCAGCGAGACACTTCCTTCGAGGAGCTCCAACTACTCTACTCAGAGGCGAGCCCACAGGGTGACAGAACCCAGGCGGGGGGAGGGAGTGATGGTGGATGATCTAACAGCAAGGGAAGTGGGGATCCAGAGGGGCCACATTGGAAGCTAGGGGCCTGGCTGGCACAGGGCTGGAGCCAGGAGCATCTCTATTCTGAGCTGGCAATGCCAAGAACTGGGAAAGCAAGAAGGCCCCCTGCTGATATCCACCCCATGAGAAGAGATCCCCTCGACATTCGCTCATTCCTTTGTTTAATAGGCTGGCATCGAACACTCATGTGTCCTAGGCACTAAAGGGGGACCCCGGGATGGGCGGCGGCCCCCTCTAGAAAGAGCTGGAGGGCTCTTGGGCAAAACAAAGCACTCACACAGGAGAGGTGAATTAGTATCAAAGTCTTCTCCATCATCCCCAGTCCCTTCAGAGGGGCAGTGCCCTGACCCTTGTCCCCATCCACCTCAAGGGAAAATGGCAGAAATGGCCAAGACCTTCCAGATTTAGCATCTATACTGAGCAGCCCCTGCACTGCACTTCTCCCCACCCCAGGGAGACCCTGGCGAGAGCTGGGGAGTCACTCACCCACGACAAACAGTTAAAAGGAAGAAAGCAGGTCTGGCGATATCAATGCACTTTGATAACAATAAACTCTGCTTTTAATTTATGCTAATGTGTAGGGCTGTGGTGACAGTAAGAACTAAATTACAGAGTGGCTTTCGAGCTGGTAATTATCCCTCCATTTTTCGCTGCTCTGGAAGATGGACACACAATTATGCTCTCTTGCTGTATATTAATACAGATTCTTGACATCTTCAGCAGACCTGGAGCTGTCATCGAGCTTTTTGTCTCCTTTAATTGAAAATTAATGGTTACTGGGTTGCCACGGAAACAGAGGCCACGGACGCCAGTGGCGCTCATGTCTCACTGAGGGACTGGCGCTTCAGGAGTCCGGAATGACCTTGAAAGTTAAAAGAAAAAAAAAACTTAAAAAAGAAGGGGAGAGGAGGGGAAATGAGGACAAGAGGATGGGAAAGCGTGTCAGAACTGAAAGAGAGAGGAGAGAAGGAGAAAAGAAAGGAAGAAAGGAGAAAAAGAAGAGAGGAAAAAAGATAAAAATAAAAATTTTGCAGGAGGTTAAAAGCATGAATGATTGAGGAGAGAAAGTAAATTAGTAAGTTTTATCTCTCAATTTTTGTCCTCTCTCTCTCTCACTTCCTTTCTCTCTTTCTCTCAAGATCCATTGAAAAATTGGGAGCTGGATCTCCACTCCAAAATCCAAGATTCTACAAATCTGTCTTAGGAAGAAAGAAGGCATCAGACCAAAGCCCCCAAAAGAAAGAGACAAAGGCTCCTTGCTGCCATGAGAGGTGGCAGGCAGAGCTGGGGGCAGGGCTGAGGTGTGCCATGTGGGCACTTCCCAGGGTCCAGTGGGCTGTGCTGTCAGAAACAGGGGCCAGAGAGGGGCTGCCTTGTAGGGAGCCAGGGGAGTTGCCACAACATTGCTTTGGCAGTAATGAGCAGGTAAAAGGGCTCTGTCGGCTGGGCCATCAGCTTGAAGACACAACAAAAGAACTCAGACATGGGGGTATGAAGGGGGACAATCCTGGCAGGGGGAAGCAACGTTTGGTTTGCCCAGGAAGATAAGAGATAAAGGGGAGGCAGTTCCATGTGGCTCCAGGACACCCAGTGGCTCTGGACTTGGGAATGTTTTGTTTCTACCAGGCCTAACAGAGGGGCAGTAGGGACCCCTGAGCATTCTAGCAGAGAAGGTTGGGCTCCTTCCTCATCAACCCACCATTCCAGTTCCTCAGCCCAGAGCGCAGCCTCCAGAAATATGATGCAATTCAACAGTAACTATATGTCTACAGTGAACCAGGAGCCAAGCTAGTGAATCAGATGAAGAGCCTGCCCTAGAAAGCCTCACGCTCAGGGCTGGGGGCAGTAAACAGACATATCAAGAAATAATTGCAAAGTTAGCCGCCCCCTTAAATATTTCTCCAAAAGGATGTCGACGCTGTATTGTTTTAATAGCAAACATCAGGAAATAATCAGGATGGCCAACAATTGAGGATTGATAATATTATGTGCCTGATAATATACAGTCATTTTACATTATGTTGGAAAAGAATATTTAATGACCTGGGGAAAAGGTTTTTGATATTTTGTTTAATGAAAAAGACAGTTTATGAAAATGGTAATGTATTTATGATTCCATAATGCTGTTTCTAAGTTTTCTGAGATATACATACATTAAGCTATTATGCTGTAATAAAGTTACCTATATGTGTGTATAAATGTGTAAGTGTGTGAATATGTGTGAGCACAGTGAATAGGTATGTTAATGCTCATGAGCGTATGAGTATAGACTTTAAAAAACTACAAGATACAGTAACATGGTTATCTCTGAGTAGTTGCATCATGACTGCACTTTATCACTTTTTTATGCTTTTCTGTATTTTCCAAATTTTCTATAATGAATATACATAATTTGTATTGATGGAGGAAAATGGTGTTTTTGAAATGAGCTTCTCCAGAAACCATTCCCCTGGAGGTAAAATCCCCTGCTCCCCACTTACATCTGAGAAGACTAGGTCCCCTGGCCCAGGTGTTTTCCCCCAAAGAGCACTCGGCAGATCCTTTCCTCAACTACCAGTGCCCCACCCCAGGCTCTCACTCCCACCCTGACCCTCTCCCCACTCCCAGCCTATGGCCAGGGTATCCAGAGGTAGGGTGAACACCTGAAGACCCTAAGGAGGAGCTGCCTGGGGTAGGCCTGCAGCAGACAACCCAGAAACCCCACTCCTGGGTCCCTGTGTCCATCTTTACAGACCAGGTAATCGAGGCCCAGAGACGTTAACCAATTTGCTCCAACTCACGCAGCTGGTCAGTGGCAGAGCTAGAACCCAGCCCCAGGGACCATCTGCCAGGTGTACGGTCTCCGCACCCTTCTCTACTGCCTTGTTCCTTACTAGAACCAGAGAACCCAGGGGTTTGGGAAGCCTCTATGAATTGCTTGGATTTCTGGAAGAAGTCCCATTCTAGGAAGGTCACCATGATAAACAGCATCTTTTTATGGTCTTTGCACCTTTGGCAGGAGTGGGAGAGAGTAGTTATGTTATCCCTAGTTATGGGAGGAACTTTGGAGAAAGACTGGCTGGGAGCAGGGCTCCCAGGAAATGCATCCTTTCCACCTCTCACCAGACACATCCTTAAAGCCCTGACCCTCTCATGCCCTACACTAACCTGGCACACAGGAACTTGCCTCTCATGCCCAATCTATTTCTCTACCCTTGCCAAGCCTCAACCTCTAAAATCAGATTCCACACTCCCCTCCTCCAGGAAACTTTCAGTCAATTAACTTCACGTTGTCACTATTATTCCTTCACTCTGACCTTGATAATAAAACCACCCTCTCTGCACACATCCTCTGTGGCAGGCCCGACTCCAAGTACCTCTCAAGTGTTTACTCCCTTCATCTTCTTAACAACCTTGTGAGGGGGTGCCACTGTTTTCTCCCACTGAGGCATAGAGTGGTTAGCCTATTTGCACAAGATCACACAGCAAATCAGTGGCAGATTTAGAATCTGAACCCAGGCACTCTGAGATGAAAGGACATGCTCTTAACCACCGCACCAAGGACGATGCAAGGGACCCTGGTTTTTTGTTGCACGGGATGACCTGGAACTCTTTTGCCCATTTGCCTTAGCTCTAGTGACATTTCAATGATGAGGCAAGTCTCAGTGATGGTCTTTCCCCAGAACAGGGGATCTTTCTTGCATTTGAAGGCAGGAGGAAACAGGCTTGTCCCCTTTCTGGAGAATATGTCACATCTGACACGTTGGCCTTGTCAGTTTTGTCCTCACTGGTCTTGCCACCAATACTCAGAACAGGCTCTGCACTTAGGGGAGGAGTAGTAGGGGGCTGCCCATGGCTGACTGAAGACAGTCACTGGGGAAGGGTACCAGGCAAGGGCCCCCATGTGGCTACCCACCCTGAATGAGCCCTGAAAACCAGAGGCCTTGAACTCTTTCCTCCCTAACTCCCTCTACCTGCTGCCTGCCTTTCTTCACCTCTCCCCTGTCCTTGCCCCCTACCTCCCTGCTTCATCCCTGTCTACTTCCCTCCCCATCTACTTTCCCAGAGAGAGAACAAACAAGCAGTGGGCAGCGGTGGCAGCAGAGGGGAGCAGGGAACTTTCCTTCATTTCCCCAGCTTCCCTGATCCTGACCTTAATCCCCGCTCAGCATCCTGTCAGCCGGGTTGTTCTCAAGCTGACATTGCTGCAGGCGCCTTCTCCGCAGCCTTTCCTCAGATCTGCCTCCTCGGGGGACTTCTAAAGAGGAGCCCGAGGTTTCTCTGTTACAGCCGGCTTCACTCGCTGCCCTCAAGCAAAGCCTGGGCTCCCATGGGGCCACAGGGAGAGAGGGCTGCAGGGGGATAGTGCCAGGCCTGACATTTCGAAGGAAGAGGGGAGGATAGAGGTGGCTGGACTCCAGAGATTTGTAGAGTGAGGGTCAGACCTATAGCAGAAGCCCAGCCAGTTTTGTTGGCCTCTGTAAAGCAGGGAGAGCCTTACTTAGATGTTTGGGCCTGAGAGACAGAGGGGAAACTGAGGCTGGGGCCCAGGGAATTTTTGTTGGTGCTGGTTCTAACTGTGGAGAAAGCAGAGGAGTCTGTGACTTTCTGAGTCTGCCGGGAGATCACAGATCAGGGTGGGTTTGGAGAAGGGCAGCTGGGGCCTGTATCGAGTGTGTATGAAAGAAAACCCACATGTACTCATTAACCAGTTGACTTCCTCACCTACTAGGTTCTGGGTTTTGGAAGAGAAACAGGAAAGGCAGCCTGGTAAAAGCGATGAAGTGTGAGCTTGGCATGAGGTGGGTCTAGATCCTAACCCAGCTCTGCCACAGGGTAGCTTTGTGGCCTCTGGCCAATCACTCAGCTTTTCTGAGCCTCATTTTCTCATCTACAAGGTTTGATGTGTGTGTATGTATAGGTTATAATAAAAGCTTCTATGCAGGATCAGTGCTAAGTTTAGAGACAAGGCGTGAAGAACCGCTGGGGTTTAGGATGAATTTATTCATGTCACCATCTGCAGGGGACATTACAGTCCAGAGCTTTGGGTCTTCCTGAAAGAGGATACATTCAGAAGGAGTCACCTGAGAGCATATGTGTGTGCAGACAAGTGTCTTTTAGGGGAAGGAGGTGTCCTGGGAAGGGCTCCTGTGAAACTGTTGTGAGTCTCTATGCAGCAGCCTGAACAAACATCCAAGGCAGTAGGCTCTGGCCACCCCTCCCTTTCCCCACACTCCCACCCCGCCAAGGGGCCAGAGATGCAGGAGTCTTCTGAAAACCCAAGAGGTGCTCCCCGAGTCTCCTCTCATGACCCCCTCTCCTGGGCCCCCCTGAGAGCCACAAGGGCTCCCAAGACTAATTTAGAAGATAGTACCCAAGATCCCAGGTACTCAGCTTTAAAGTCCTTGTCTTGGGAATGTGGCTGCTTCTCCCAAGCCAGGAGATCCTGTGTGACCATTCGAGGAGACTGAGGCCACTGGGCAAGACTGATCCCATGGTATCATGCACCACTGGACTGATCCCACGCACCACTCCCCAAGTCTGCAGGAGTTGGGGGCTTCCCGATCCATCTTTCACAGTGGACTCTACATTTATGGGGTCCGTGCCTCTGGGTTTCTCCAGTAGATAGCCTGAGATACCAATGGGCCTCCATGTCAGTCAGGGAAGACATGGGGGCTCCCTGACCTGGCACGCAGTGATAGACTCGGGCAGGGACAGGTTGCCTTTGAACTTCTCAAGAACCTCCTGGCCCTGAGGTCTGGGAAGCAAGGCAGCTTTCTGCTGTTTCTTCCCTCCCTGGAGCATTCTCCAAAAGGAGGCCGCTTTAATGTTTGAGGAAGGATTGGGAGGGTACATCTCAGACCTTTGACAGGTCACATTCCGCCACATTCTCCCCAATCCCCCACACCCTTGTAGCCACTCCCACCTGCCTGGGTGTGAATTCAGTTGACTAGAACTCTACCAGGGAGGTGCCCCTGGGAAAAGGGGGCAGTGAGCTGTGTGAGTCTGAAGGCCTGGCTCCTCACGCAGGTGCAGCAGACCACCGCAAGCCCCTCCCTCTGCCTGCATCTCATGCCGCACCAGGAAGCAGCAGGTGGAAATCCAGGGCCTCAGAGAGACCATGGACAGTAAAGTGCTAAGCGGATACAAGGCATGGATCTTTATATTCATCTTTTATAGACCAATTCCTTTTGTACCCTCTCCCCTAACAGGTGCAGTCTACCTAGGAAGGCCCTTGTCCCACTCCTTCCTCCTCTCAACGAGTCCTAGCCTCAAGCTGCCTCTTAAAACAAGCCCCTCTGGGGGTTTTCAGCGGCAGCTGGGAGGGGACCCCAACCACCCCAACCCCTTCCAAGTCGGGGGAGTCAGGGAACCCTGATTCTAAGGCAGCCTTGAGCAGTGATGTCTGCCTGGGTGTTGGGGGAGGTGGGGGTGGGGAAGGACCAGGAGGAAGACTCTGGGTGCTGGATCCTGAAACTCCCTTGGGCGTGAGACCAGAAACCTGAACCCCAGGCCCCCAACCCCACCCCCCAAGCCACCGTCCGGAAAAAATAAACTATTTCCTGCAACCAGCTCCGAAACAAAGTCTGTGAGTGAGCTGTGACACATGTTACATAAATAGAAGCCGCAGAGGGGAAAAGCCTGTTTTCTCTTTCATTATTTATCACTCTCTAACCATCTCCAGCTGGGTGAGTAAACAGGCGCATTGGCCCATAATGAGGAACAGACTGCTGCCGTGGGGCTGCCAGAGGGTGAGAGTGTATATGCAAGTATCTGTCTGTCTGTCTGCTCCTGAGAGGGAAGAGTGGGAGTCTGCGATGGAGAAGGCTGTGGGGCACCTGACTTCAGACAGCAAGAGATTATTCACCTGGTGCCCTGGCTGGGGGTGGGGCACAGTGGCTGCAACTCTCCACCCAGAGGGTTGGCTGGGGATGGGGTGGCTGGATGGAGAAGGAGTCAGAAGGGGAGAGACTGTGTGGGTGGGAGAGGATGTGAGAGGTATGAGCCAAGTGTCAGGCTGCGAATGTGCCGGGTCTCAGAGCATGACCCCCAAGGGGTGGCCTCTGAGTGTGGCCAGGGGGATGTGTGGGAGTGGGCTGGGGCAGGAGGGCTTGTGAAAGAGGAGTGTGACTGTGCTGGGTGTGGAGGACTGTATGTAAAACTGGGAGACTGAGGGAGAGTGAGTGTATGTGATGATGCGGCAGTATGTTGAGTGTACGTATGGGTGTGTGTGTGTGTGTGTGTGACTGTATATGTGTGATCCTAGTGGTATATATGGGTATGTGTGATTTCATGACTATGGCAATGTATGAATGTGTGAATGTGCATGTCTATGTGACTTTGATAGTGTATACAGCTGTAACTCTAGGCATGTGCTAAGTACATGAGAGGTTTTATGGCCATAAGATGCTGTCTGTTATGGGTTGAACTGTATCCACCAACAAACAAACAAACAAACAAACAAACAAACAAACATGCTGAAGTCCTCACCCCTAGCAACTCAGAGTATGATCTTATTTGGAAACAGGGTCACAACAGATGTAATCAGTTAAGCTGAGGTCATACTGAAATAGGGTGCCTCTCTGCAATACAACTAGTGTCCTGATAAAAAGATGTTCATGTGAAGACACAGAGACACATGTCCCTGTGAAGACAGAAGCAGAGATTGTAGAAATGTGTCTACAAGCCAAGGAACACCTGGGATTATCAGAAGCTTGCAAGAAGCTAGCAAGAGGCGAGGAAGGATCCTCCCCTACAAGTCTCAGAAGTCACCTGGATGGCACCTGGATATTGGACTTCTCCAAAAGTGTGAAACAATAAAGTTCTGTTGTTTTCAGCCACGTGGTGTTTGGTACTTTGCTATGGCAGTCCTAGGAAACTAACACTGGCGTTTATGAACATGTCTTATGAGCTTGGGAATGTGAGAAACCATGGGAGTGTGTGTGTGTGTGTGTGTGTGTGTGTGTGTGTGTGTGTGTGTGTGTGATCCTTGTAGTGAAGATGGGTGTGGGTGTGACTATCTGACTGGGAGTGTGTACATACATGTCTGAGAACAGAGAATGTGTGAATGTGTGTGTTTGTAGGTAATGCCACACACTCTCTTGGCTTCTAAATATTATCCCAGAAAGGAACCCAGCAACCATTCTTCACTTCTGGCTGCCTCTGTACACCCCAGACCCTGCCCTGACCTTGGGCAGCTCAGCCCGAGGCCAGTCATCCTTGGAGGAGGACTGAGACAGTCCTGTGGAGGGCTACCCAAGCTTGTCTCTGCCCTGGAGTCACCCAACATCAAGATTTAAACCCTGCCCTGGCCCACAAAACCAAGAGTATTCTTCAGGAACCCTAGCGGGGTGGATGTGAGGGCGATCTGGCTACAACATCTGTCACTCCACTGATTACAGGGTTGATTCGGCTGATCCGGCTGCCTAGGTTGGTGTCCCCTTCCTCCCTCAGTTCCTCCCAAAGCTGCGCGCTCAGTAGAAGAGGACAACCTTCCCCCGTAGAGGAGAAGACTGTTCTTCGGTCAAGGTTATATGAGTAGCTAGCTGAGCTCCTCTGCTAGAACCTCCAAACAAGCTCTCAGGGACCCCAGTGAGGCCAGGTCCAGAGGCTGGAGGCAGTAAGGTAAGGAGTCAGATTCCTTGTTTGTGATCCTGGGCATGCTTGCCTGAAGCCTGATTTTTCTCTAGTTCGAGGCTAATGAGCTGGTATCACCTGTCCTGCATGGGGAGTTAGTGGAGACAGGTCTAAGCCCAGAGATTCTTGAAACAGAACTAAGTACCTGTGTTGACCAGACCCATCCCAATGGACCGCTGAATGTCACAGAGCCAGATAGAGCTTAACCTCCCCAGGCCATGTTCAGACCAGCCTGTCTTCCTGCTGGCCCAGCCTTCACCCCCAACCAGGGGATATCACAGTTGTTCAGTTACTCACTCAACAAAGCACAGGCCCCAAGGCCTATGTCTTAGAATCCTCAAAAGTGCCCCAGAGAGGCCCTGCCATGAAACCTCAGACAACCATTTCTCTGAACCTCAATTTCTCCTCTGTGAAAAGGGTACAACCACCCTTGCCCTGCTTACTTTATAGGGATGGTGGCAGGCTTATGGGATCTAAAAGACATAAACTTGTCTGATAAAGAAGTCTCTTATAAAATGCCCCACAGCCCAACTTTGTGAATGGAGCATCACAAAGGGAGCCGCACGTACCAAGACCTGAGGTACTGACATCATCCCCACCATCAGAGTGCTTTGCTCTTTCCTCTTCCAGCTTGTCACAGTTTCTTCCCTTACTTCTATAATGGTTTGATTTCATTCAAAAGTCTGCAAAATGTGGTCCCAGGGGCTTTGTCCTACCTGTTCCTATATGGTGTGGGAGCTAAAAATGATTTTTATAGATGAGCATTTACCATTGATTTGATGATAAGGATCATTAACTTTGAACCCCAATTAAGTAAAGTGTATCCCCTTCCCCCATCCCATTCTTCTCATTAGTAGACCTGTGTTACAAAAAACTATATTCAACTATTATTGTAATCTCATAAATAAAAATTTGGGGAAAATTTGTTTTCTCTCTTATTATGTAAATCTCTACATAATTCTCTCAATTTTGCTTTGGTCTGCAAAGCCTAAAATATTTATTGTCTGTCCCATTACAGAAAAAGTTTGCGGGTATTTGCCTCTATTACCACGCTGACACTACAGCAACAGGATGGTCATGGTTTGTCCACCCCTGAAGTAGAACACTCTAAGCCCTTGGTCATTTAAATTGATTTGGAGAAGGGCAAGTAAATTTCTTGCAGGTCCCAACAATTGATCAATTCACTGTACTGAACTAGGCAGGATGTGAGTGAAACTAACAGGACTCCCTCTAAAGATATTAAGTGAAGCCCACCCAGGGAAAGGCAGAGTTAGCAATGTAGAAAACCCAATGGCATTGTTTTAAGCCTTTGGATCAAACATCATCACTTGCAGTGAGCCTGACCCCTTAATTATTCTGTTATAAGAGCCAAACAATTTTGCATTGTTATTTAAGCCATTTGAAGTGAATTTTCTGATATTTGTACAAATACAAAAGCACAAAAGATGTGTCTAATCCAGCTCAGGATATTCAAGGAAAACTTCCAAGAGGAGGTGTCAGCTAAGCTGGGTCTTAGAGTTAGTGGTGAAAGTGGTAGGAAAGGTATTCCAAGCAGATGGCAGGAGAGGAAAGAGCACATCACCCTCCATGAGTCCCAAGTGGCAGAGCTGAGAGTGGCCAGGAATGGGATCAGAATTTCAAGAAAGGACATCTGTGTCCTGTGCTCCAGGCCAAGCTCCAGGCTTAAATTTGGCCCTGTGGGAATGGTTCTTGAGGATAGCTTGAGAAGTTCAGGTTGGCACATTAGATAGAATTTTTTGACCACTGTGGAGGATAGACTGGAGGAAGGCATAGGGAAGAGGTCAGATTGGAGGTGGGATGGCAGCTAGGAGGTTATTGGAATGCCCAGGTAGAAGATGATGAGGGTTCAGACCAATGACAGTGGGAGTGGGGGTAGAGAGGAGGAAATGACTCAGAAATATTTTGGAAGCCACATCCACAGGACTTAGTGACTGATTAGATGTGCAGAGAAGAGACAGGGAAAATCAAGGGGTCGTTTTTGGTTTCTAGAGTGACTGGTGGGTATGATGCCACCACGGAGAAGAAAATGCAGAAGTAGGGCATGTTTAGGGATACAGATGATGATTTTGGTTTGGGGTACGTTGAGTATGACATCAGTGGAGGTTCACAGACATGGGAATGGGAGTGAGGTCTGAGTTAGGGACATTACTTGGAGCCACCAACTCACAGATGGTAGTTAAAACTGTAAGAGTAGATGAGATCGTCCGAGAGCTTGTGGGAGCAATGGGTCAAAGCTAAAGCTTTGGGAACACCAAGCATTTAAGAGGAGCTAGTGGGAAGTGACATGAACCCACAAAGGAAAAGTCAAGGAGGAGATGAGAAGGCGGAGTGTGGCAGGTGCTGGCATCCTGCCCATATCTCTGGTACTTACCTCTAGAGAAGGCTGCTTACTGCCAACACCTGCTCTTTGCTTGAGGGTTTTTTCCTGGCCATGGAAACACTCTTGGCGCCAGCTCAGGGCAAGCCGGAAGTGCTGGAGAGTTAATGTGCCTGGAAGCAGCCTTCAACCAGTGACCAAGAGGGAGCTGGAGGATAAATGCCCCAGCTTCCTTGCCTGGTGGTGTGCATGACTTAAGGCATGTCTCATACAGCTTCCGGAGTTCCCCAGTGGGATTGCACCCTCCTTGTTCACGTGATAGCATAACTTTCATGATGACACTCCCTGAATTGGCTTCCTGCCCTTCTTTCTCACTTTCCCACTTCCCTAGTGGTATTTCCTAGGACTGATTCCCAAATAAACTATGTGCACTAGAATCCTTGTCTCAGAGGCTACTTCTGGGAGAACCTGAAATAAGACAAAGGTGTCACAAAAACCAGACAAACAGAAAATTCCAAGATGTTCTCCCCATGTAATTTCTGTCTTCGGAGGGATCAGGTCACCCTGCCCCTTACATGACTACCACTTCCCCACTCACAAAAAAGGTAAGCCAATTTCTCCCCTGGCCTTGAGGTTTTCATCAGGAGACTACACAGTCCCAGGCTGAGAACATCTCTCTATCAAGAAATCCTTTCCTGTCTCGTACCTCAGTTCCCCCCTGCTTTTATAGGGGCTGCTATGTCCAGGGAAGTGTGGTCACGACCCCTTGAATAACACAAAGGCTTGAAAAGCTTCCTCAGCTTTGAGCCTCTCCCTCTCTTGTACTCCTGGCTTAGTCCTCTCCTTTTCCAGCATGCCAAACGCTTTCACTTTTTTCCATTTGTTATACGTCCAGCCTTGTAGATGTTCATCATTTCTCTTTCTGTCTGTGCCCCAGGGACTGGCTCTGACTGCCAGTTAGTGATTCACAGAAAGGCAGGGAGCAATGGGTGGCTTAGAAACACTCCCTACTTCCAGTCAGTGACACCTGACCCACACTGCTCTTCACCTCTAACCTCTCAAGGCAAGAAACCAAGGGGAACAGACTTGAATCAGACTTCTGGGGGCAGGGAGATGGGCTCTCACTAAGCCATATGGTAAAGAAATGTGTAGATATAGTAGAGTGTCAGGTGTGAACACAGTCACTTCACTTATGTAAGTGTGGAAAACTGTGTGTGAGTTTCAACCTTTAGAAGCTTTGGTCTTGTCATTTGTAAAATGAAGATAATAGCACTACCTACCTGACTTAGGCTAGCTTCCCCCAGAAGCAGCCTTGAGAGAATTATTCCAGTCCACATGGGAGATTTAGGAAACTCCAGAAGAGAAGTAGGAGAAAAAGATAAGAAAGGGAAGGAAGGTAATAAAGTATATTATCCAGCCAGCTACAAGGGTGGGCTCAGTCCTGCTGGGGAAACCCTGGGAGTGCAGAGAACACAAACCTCAGAGTTATCCCTCCAGAGGGGTGAAAGCGGGGCGGTATTTATACACCAATTTCCATTTATGAATGGGTGGAGGGCTTTCTCACGCAGTGGCAAAGTGGAATCCAATGCCCAGAGGCCACCCTCAGGCAAAACCAGACAGGCACTTGTGATTAGAAGCTTCAGGGGTGTAGGTGGTCAGGGTGTCATCAAACAAAACAGGGCACCAAAGATCTGGCATATCATCTCAGAGGGCTATTGGGAAGTGAAATGAGGTCATGCATGAAGAGTTGTTAACACAGTGCCCGGTGCCAGTGATTCTTCTCTAATCAAGATCCAGCCTCACCCCAGGCTTCAGAAGCCTGGCTCAGGGACTTCCTGCTGCCTAATAATGATGAGGGACATCTTGGGGGCTGTAGGGTTCAAGAACAGAGGCGACTAGTCGAGAAAAGGCCAGAAAGAAGAAGTGCAGGAGACCTGGGAAGGAGGTGGACCCTGAGTTCCAGGTCAGGCATGAAACATGATGTGGACTATGTGTGGAAGAAGCCCCAGGAAAATGTGGGAGCCCCACTGCATGGGCCCAGTTAGATGCCACACATGATAAGGAACTTATAAAGGCTCTAATCTCCCCCCTTATATCCACCCTACATTCACTGCCTCTGCCATTCATGGCTCTGCCTTCTCTTAAAAAATAAAAATAAATTAGGACTACCATGGGGGAGCAGGGATACATCCAAAAAGTATCTGGTCTATAGTAGGTGCTTAATCGGTAGTGGCTATTTCCAGTGTGAGGCTACCTTGGCTTTGACTTCCCTCTTTCACATCGCACCCCACCCTCCAGTGCCAGTGGCCAAGACTCCAAACCCCAGGCCCTCAAGTTCCTGTCGGGAAGAAATACTTCCTTTGCAAAGCCCAGAGTTCTAAAGGGATCCCCACTGGACAAGCAGAAAAGGAGCAGGGAGGAGTGATGAGAAGAATGGAGAGCACAGACCTCTGGGAGGAGGGGAAGGCCCTGAGGGAGTGAGGGTGCTGCCTTGTCTCATTTTCTATCCAAGTGCTACCTTGACCCCCAACTCTTGCCCTCCAATCATTGAAGACACAGATATTGCGTAAGTTCTACAATCCCCAGCATATACAGGCACCAACTTGCCCTGAAGTCTCAGGCTATTTTTTTTTAACTTTGCTCTAAATTATCAAATCATAATCAAATCAAATCAACATGCATTTACAGTGTAACTACTATGCAAAACAAAGGATGCTGGGTGCTACAGGAAATCCCAAAACGGCTAAAATTGTAGGCCCCTGACCTGTTTATTATCTAGTTGGAGAGATGAGACATAAATGGTTAAACAGTTAACAAACAAGACAATGTATTTAAAGTCACTAGGCGCTTATTAAATAAAAGTTAGCCAACAGCACATTGTAGCATCAACATGTGTGCTAAAGAGGAGCCGGAAAGAGATGGTAGTGGCTGGGGTAATCAAGAAACAACAGTAGCTCCAGTCTATCTAACGCCTATACTGGGAAGAACCCTAAATGAGTTACATTCTTCCTCTTCCTCACCATTTCTCTGACACACCCACATATTTCTCCCTATTCTGTAGTTTAAGAAACTGAGATTAAGCCCCTTGCTTCAGGATTTCAGGCTTGAAAGTGACAGATTTGCGATTTAAATCTAAGCATCTTCGCAAGGGAAAGAGATATAGGGTAGCACTTGAAAGATGAAGAACTATATGAAGGGAAAAGGGATTCTTTCTCTAAGCCCAATCCTTGGCCCCCAGACACACTCCCTCTCAGTGAAAGGTCATGTTCATTGCACGAGAAAGGGGAAGGATGCTGGGTCTGCTCTCTTAGCCATCACTGTGTGTGTCCTGCTCTCTCCCTGCAGGGAAATCCCTCCACAGAGGGGGTCACATTTGACCCAAAGACACCATATTCTAATTGATGGGAAATTGTCCACTGCTTGTCAGGTTATTGGTTATTTCCTGATCCTTAATGACTGATTTGCTACCAGTCAGCCTGGAGTCCTGTGCCCACAACCCTGAGGACAAGGCCTGAGTCTTTGCGTTCCTGAAAGTGACTGCAGGAAGTCCTGCAAACATCTCTCAGAGCTGGGGGCATACGGCTGGCCTGGCACCAAGAAGGGCAACTCAGTCCCTCCTTCAGTCCTGGGACAGTTCCCCGCAGTGCAGTGTCCTCTACTCAGGGCAATATGGTAAGCTGATGAGCCTCCCCCCAGGAGTAGAAGCCCCCCTTAAAAAGGGGGAGTCGGGAGAATGTCTTGAAGGTTCCTGGCACAGTTCATTAAGATATCAACCTTTAATGAAATATTTGTTTAAATCGTCATTTATCTTGGGGAGCAGGGGCCTTTGTGGGGAAGGAAGAGGCTGCCTCTTTCTACCCCTCCTCCACCTCCACCCAGCACAGATCTTGGGTCTTTCTGAGTCAGAAAGACTGGGAAGCAAGGTGGAGAGAAACAGCTGGCAGATACGGGGAGGGGAGAAGATTCCAGAATGGAGAAATTAAGGGAGGAAGGGGAGACAAAGCAGGAGGCAATAAAGGAAAGTAAAACAGAAAGTTCTGGAAGCACCTCCCCCCACCACCCACTGCTATGTGGCCACAATGGCTAAACATCAGAAACAGCCCAACTGTTCCATCAAGGGGAGGTTGGATAAAGAACCTGGGGCACACTGATACAGTAGACCTTCTCCAGAAGCCTTTCAATTAATGACCTAGAGATACATGTAGTAAGCCTGAATTAATCTCAGCAACATGAAATTGAGTAAAAAACATCACCAACAAAAAGAAAAAGCAAGGAGCAGAAGGTACTTTCATTTAAGATTTCAAGATGCCCAAGCAATACTAAGTGATTAAGAGTATAACACTTACTTGGGAAGGCTACCTACCAACTTCAAGAAACTGCCTACCTCTGGAAGGGAAAGATTTCAGAAAACCAGAGGGAGAAGTATGGAAAAACCACAAGACCAGCAACCATTTTTAAGCTTTTTATTTTTAAATATTAAAAAAGGTGCGCAAATCATAAGTGTACATGCAGCTCAATTTTCACAAAGTGAACACACCCTTGTAACCAAATTTCCAAACACAGAACATTCCCAGACCCCCAAGAAACCCCTCATGCCCCTCCCAGTCACTCCCCTAACTAGAGTAGTCACTCTCCTGTCATCAATTTGACTGATTTTTGAATTTCAGATAAATGAAATCATACTGTGTGTTTTCTCTGGTGTCTGGCTTTTATGCTCAGCATTCTGGTTGTCAGATTTCTCCATGTTGCTGTTTGTGTTACAGTGGTTTGTTCATTCTCACTGCCAAGTACTAGCTCAAGTATTCAAATACCATGATTTACTCACCTAATTCCAATATCAATGACTCATGAATAGGGCTGCTAAAAACATTCTAAGTGTATGACTTTTGGTGAACACATATATATATATGTTTTTTTTTTGTTGGTGTATACTTAGAAGTGGAGCTGCTATATTATGCTGGTAAAGTTTTATTCCTTGTAAGTAAAAAAAGGTTTTGAGGCGGGGAAGATGAAAGATTCAAGTAGTCAGATGAATGGAAACAAAATATCTGTGCATAAAGGCGTTGGGACTGTGGGAATAAAGAGACTGTTTCTGGACACACATAGCCACAGGCCTGAGTGCCAGGCCTGGTACTCAGAACAAGTTCACCTCATCCCCATAGCAGGGAGGCAGCTGACCCTGGGAAAGGGCATTCTGAACAAGAAGACCTGGGAACAAGTCCTTGCTGTACCACCTCCTAGCTTTGTGACCTAGGGTGAGTTGCCTGACCTCTGAGTGTTGATTGAGTTACTCACCTATAAAATGAGAAGAGCTGTCATGTTGAAAAGCACACAGATCAAGTGCCTGAAATACAGCAAACATTTAATAAGTATTAACTGCAGTTGTACGCATGATTTGCAGTTTTGTGAGGTCGATATTCCTTATTTTTAAGTGAGGAAACTGGAGCCCACAAAAGGCAAAACGAGCATTTATGGAAAGCACTACATGAACAGGTCACGGAGCTAGACTTTGATCATGCTTTTTCATGCGGTCCTCCCAACCACCCTAGGAAGCATCCTCCCAGTTTTGTGGATGAGGAAACTGAGGCTCAGACCTCATAGAACTTGCCCAGGTAATACAGCTGGTGAGAGAAGCTGCCTCAGTCCAGCCCCTGTGCTCTTTAACTGTGTCCTCCTAGGCCAGGCCATGGGCCCTGGTTCCTATCACAGCCAAAGCTCCTTGCCCTGGACCCTTTGAAGGAACAAGGACAGAAAGGGGACCCTCGTGCCTGTTCCCAGTCGCTCCGCCTCATGAGCCAAGGGCTAATCTTTTGAACCTGTTCACAGAGTTCCTGCATCAGAAGGAAGACGTTGGGCTTGGCTGCTTTGATTTCGGGGTGTTTGTTCTGTCCCTTTCTTTATTGAAGCCTTGTTTTCTCACTAAAATGCCCTTTAGGTGAAGACAAGACAGGGTCTTTTGCCTCCCTTGGGCTTCCCCCCACCCTGACCCACTGTGAGTCACAGGGTGCTGGGAAGTGAGCTGGCCTGGAGATGAGGAGTAAACTGAAATGAGAGCCAAAGCATTTCCCAGGAAATCCGTTTGGGCAAGTAGGCCCACGTGTGAGGTACAGAGGGCTGCTGCAGGAAGGTGATGGAAAAGGACTCAGTGGCTATGAGAACCAGCCAGAAAAGAGCTTGAGAAGCCCATTGGAGGTCTCTTATTTCACCTCCCCCTGCAGATTTTTTTTTTTTTTAATCAAGCCCCAGTTCTTACCTCACCTCAAGCCTCTGTAAGAAGGATGGGGAGAAGGCTATGGCCCAACTGGGTGTACACGAGGACCTGGCAACTTTAGGCCTAGCCCAGGTCCGTCCGTACACCCTGACTCTCACTAGAGCTGGCTCTCCATAGAAGATAAATCAGATCACAAGATCAAGTGCTTTGTACTCTTTCTCAGGTAACCCACAAGCAAGCTATGCTGCTTTAAAGATCTCCATGAGCTCCTCCCCATCCTCAATGAACTGGCTCTAGCTGGAATCCTACTTCCTCACTTACCAGCTGTGTAAGCCTGGAAAAATGACTTCATCTTTCTGTGCCTGTTTCTGCCTTTGTAAAACGGAGATAATAGTACTATCCACCTCATGGAGTTATTGTGCAGACAAAATGAATCCTATGCCTGGCATGTGCTGACTCCAACATTACCTGTTATTTTCTTCTTATTGCTACTGCTACTGCTATTGCTATACTGGAAAGGACACTTTCTAATAATAGTCTCCAAATAAATGGCACTTTCTTTTGATAGTGTGAATCCTCCCTCCAATAATTTCATTCCTAGATATCTGAAAGGCTCCAGCAGGACCTAAGTATGCCTGTGACATCCACCCAGGAGGGCAAATACATTGGATCTGGACCTGGACAGGCATCACTAACATTACAACTACTTGTGGCTATTTGTGCCCACAGAAAAGAAATGGAATAAGTGATGGAGCCTTTCTGGAGACTCTTTTCTTTCAAGCCCCATTGAAAAGGCTTTCTCTAACAGGAAATCCTCTCTCCCCAGGCCACAGCACTGACACACCCTGAAGCACCCCCAGCTTGCATTCCACAGGAGCAACAAGTGTCTGCCCGTCTCCACCGCCTCAGGTGATTTGGGTCAGGAGAGCCTTCAAGAGCCATTGTCTTCCTGCCCCCACCCCACAGGAGGGTGCTCCCTTGGTCATGGGCACTCCTTGATGATCCCTGAGGTGTCCCTTACTTCTCCCCACCCTTCACACGGCACCAGATAGGAGATGTTTTTGAGGAGGGGAGGTGAGTGGAGAATAGGAGGTAGGACTTACTCACATCGCCACAGGTCTCTGAGTGGGGCATCTGCTACCAGCATAACCCTCCCCCTGGGATTTTGGGCATTTCCTCATCTGGACTTCCCCCTCCCAACCCAGACGCACACCACTGCCACCACCACAATCTTCTCAGTTCTCCCGGGCAAAAGACGTTTTGTTTACAGCTTAATTTGTCCGAATAATTGCCTCTACTCTGCTCTTCGCTAGGCCGCGTGGATCTGGCTTTGGGCTCTTTCTTCACTGGTTCGCAGAGTACTTTATGAGAAATTCCCCTTCCGGAGAGGGAGGCAGCGCGTGCCGGCGCTGACCGTGCATGCACAAAGCCCAGAAGGAGTCTCCCCACCTACTCCACGCCGTTTCAAAAACCCAACGCCAACCTCCACGCAGTGGGGAGCATGAGCGAGGCAAGCAAGGGCCCCGGCCGGGCACCGGCCACTCCCCGTGCCGAGCGCAGAGCGCAGACCGCCGGGAACCAGTGAACCGTGTGGAGCAGGGCTTGGCGGTACCTCCAGACTCCAGAGAAGGGCTGGGGGTTGGCAAAGCGCGCTATAGAATTCGCGAGGCCAGGGTGAATTCCTGGGGTTTCTTCACCTCCCCCTACTTTTCCGCAGCCCCACGTCTCTTTCCCGTGTCCCCACTTTTCTTCCCGTAAAGTTTGATCCACGTGGTCTTCTCTTGCCCCCGGCCGGATGACTCGCCTAGTGAAAGTTGCTGCACCTGCTTTAGGCGAATTATGGTAGCGCTAGAAGTTGGTCTCCCCTCCCTCCGCCGCCCGCTCGCTCGCTCCCTCCCTCCCTCCGCCCCGGCTCTCCGCGCGCTCCCTCCTTCCCCTTCCACCCGCCTCTCCGCCCCCGCCCGCCCCGCCCGCGCGCCTCCCGCTCGCAGCCACTCGCAGCCCCGGCTCAGTCGCAGCCCCTCGGAGTCCGGAGCCGGCCGCCCCTGCGGACCCGACAGTGCGGCCGGCGGCCGGGACGGAGCCCCCAGCTTGCGACGAGGGCGCGGCGCAGGCGGCGGCGGCGCGGCGGGGAGGAGCCCCGGCCGGAACCAGGGCTGGGCCGGGGGCGGGGACGCCGGGGTCCCGGAGCCCCGGAGCCGGAGCGAGCGAACCAGCGTCGCGGGAGCACCGGGAAGGAGGAGCACCGCCGGAGCGAGCTGAGCTGCCCACAAAGTGCGATGCCCCGGCAGGGCTAGGGCACGCGGCGGCCGGCGCAGCGCGGAGGGAGGACGCCCCGGAGCTGCGCGGCGCTGGGCGGCGCGGAGGGGCAGCCCCTGCGGGCGGCGGCGGCGGCGGGCCCGGGCTGCGACCCGATCGAGCCCCATGCCCCGCGCGGGCTGACGGGCCGAAGCCCGCACGGAGCGGCCGGGCCGGACAGGTAGGTGGCGAGCAGAGCCCGGGGACGCGGGTGGGGGCTGGGCCGGCGAGCAGACCAACTCCCGAGCTCGCGCACTCTCGCCCGCTCACTGGCTCACTTTGTGTTTGCAAACTGCCCGCCGGAGCCGCGCCGGGAAGAGCCGGGCCCAGGCCGGCGCACTTTGTTCCAGCCAGGGCCGGCTGCGGCGCCCTGACCCCGTGCAGCCGCGACACTCCGCCCGGGCCCTCGCGGCCCGGAGCTGCCTTGGGAACAGGTGGGGGCTCCGGCGCGGCAGCAGGGGGGAGGGGGCAGCCGGAGGTCGGCCGGGGAGATGGGGGTTGGAAAGGCTTTCCGAGGCCCGCCCTTCCACCCGAATCCGAGCCCCGCCCCCTCCCTGCCTGACCGCTGGGAATGGGGTGCAAGGGGGCACGACACCCCGGCCCGCCCCGAGTCAGACAAAGAATACTTCCCGGCCCAGACTTTGCGGAGCTGGGGAGGGAAGTGGGGAAGTGATTCCCCCAACCTCAGTATGTCCAGTATTCCCCAAGACGCACGGAGAGAGATGGTGGTGGGGGGCGCCGTCCCACCCGCTGTGTAGCCTCGGTGAGGAGGGGGACTCATTTTGCTAAGTCGCACCTCAGAGGTTCCGGGGACAGTCAGTTTCTTACCCTCATCCGTGATCAGCCTGGAGATAGAGCAGAAAACTTCTTAGGGACTTGAAAGCGTCTGGAACCGGCCCCTGTGATTTTATGCGTCGGTGCTGGAATGGGGGACTGACCTGGCCACTTCCTTTATTCACTCCATTTCGGGAGAGCCCCTATCTTACGGTGTGTTGGGGAAGGAGGTAGAAGGGAGTGCGGCAGCAAGGT
Source organism: Macroglossus sobrinus (assembly GCA_004027375.1). Lineage (NCBI taxonomy): Eukaryota > Metazoa > Chordata > Mammalia > Chiroptera > Pteropodidae > Macroglossus > Macroglossus sobrinus. The sequence continues at coordinate 169,242 of PVKZ01000438.1, forward strand.
TCGGAGGCCACCTAGAAATACTGTCTTGGAGTGACCAAGCAGAGCCTTCCCCCCACCTCAGACTGAGGACTCTAGTGTTTCCTCTGGGCAGTCCCCCCACTGACACCTCTCTGACCTGCGGTCACCCACGAAGCGCTCCAGCCTTGCGCTCCCCAACAACAACGCCAAACTCACTTGGGCCGAGCCGGAGCAGAGCCTGTGGCGCTAGAAGGCTGGGCGACCTGGGGTTCCGACCTCCCGGGTAAAGAGCCGTGTGATTTCGCGGGACGCGGATTCTGAGGCAGAGGCCCTAACGATTGTAGATTCCTTCTCTCCAACTGAGCGACCTCGTGAACACACCTGCGTCCCACCCGGACTCTCTAGGTTAGGGGAAGAGAAAATGGGATCTCGGAGACTGAGCGGATAGAGCGCCCGGCTCATCCCATTGCACCACATCTATCTTACAACCTCCACCTGGCGGGTTTCCTTCCCTCGCTGGGCACCTGGGGTTTGGAGGCGTGTGGAGATCATCGCCTGTCTCGCACCCCAGGGCCAGTTCTCTCTGAAGGTTGACTGCGGTCTACCAGCACATTGTCCGGGGAGTCTGGAGCAGGGTTGGAGGTGGGGGGCCAGGAGGAGACAGCGAGTCTGAAGCTGTTCTCCTGGCAGTTCCTTTGAGAATTTTGGCCAATGCGGGATTTTTTTTTTTTACCTGAACTTCAACATTGTTATCCCCGCATTTAAAGCACCCACGTAGATTGTCCCAGAGTAAACTATTGTGTCTGGGATTGAGGGCCACAAGAGCACAGCTTGAGCAGCTAAATTTGGAGCCTGAGGCTGGGTAGGTGTTCCCTTCTCCCACACTGAAAAAAGGAGCAACGGGTTTGTCTATAGGGCCTGCAGCCAAAGGAGGGTCTAACCAGTCCCACCAAGGAACACAATGGGTAATAGAGACTACAACACTGAGAATTTGAACCTAGAAACTCACTTTCCTTGGAGAACAGGTACTGAATCCCGTGGACTCTGGGAATTTCAAGCCCCTGACCCTCCTAGTGAGCCCTGGTGGGTGCAAGGGCCCCAAAGCCGGAAGGCTGGTCTAGTGGGCCTCAGCTCAGGGAAAGGGAGCCACTTGCTTCAGACAGACCCTGCCCCCAGACAACCCCTGCCCAACCCAGACCACTACCGGGAAGGGGAAGTCTGCAGGCTTTTTTTTTTTTTTTTTTTTTTAAATTGAGAAACTTTGTCTTGTCTGAGTTCTGGGGCTCTTTGTCACCTGGCAGACAGGAGGCAGGTCCAGGGAGTGCTTTGAGCACTTGGAGCAGTTCGCTTGCTTCGGCACCCCCCCACCCCCAAGGGCTGTGCCTTGCGGGGCGAGGGGATCCCTGTCTGGTGTCACTCCCACTCTTGTCAGTGGGCATGGTGGCATGGGGAAGAATTATGTCCCCCATACATACACATACCCAGGATCCCACCAAGATCTGAATCTCTCCTTCTGGACCCTCTGAGCGCTTTCTTACCCAGGTGCCAGCCTTGGCACCAAGTTGGGGGAGACCACAGGAACCTTCTCTCCTGGTACTAAGTGCTGGGCCCCTGGGTGGGGTTTTCTATCCTTCTTTACAAGAGTTAGGGAGTTGGGGAACCCCTGAGTCCTGGGGAAGGAAAAGGCCTGACAGCAATGTTGTTAGGAAATGCCTGGAGCAGGGAAGGTTAGACCCAAGTTGCAAAAGGACCTGCCCCTGTTTTTTCTTTTCTATGTAGGCACCCTTCTTACACCTAGGTACCCCCACCCCATGTTTCCTGTGCCTTTGGCCAGAAAATTCCTTTCTGGCTTCTGGCAGGTAGGTCCCTTCTTGCCAGGACTGTACATATCCTGCTGGGCCCCTACTCCAAACACACCTCTTCCTTAGAGGGTAGGAAGGCAGGAGAACTGGTAGTGGGGGGCTTCCTTTGATCCAGTAATTTCCCAAATGTTTGCTGAGCTCCTACTCTGCCTGGGTAGGTTCCAGGCTGGGCATTGGAGTGCCCAAGCAATGAAGGCTGGGGTCTGCTTTCTAGCCCTCATATTGTCAGGGTAGGAGAAACAGGTAAGATATCATAAGTGGAGAGAAGGGTGGGAACAGAGGTCTGTTTTAGAGGAGAGGTGTGAGGTACAAGGGAATGGAAGGGTCATCTCCCCAAGACTTCCCTACTCTGCAACACATGGTAAAGCTGCACTCTCTTTGCCTATATTCTAACCCACTGCTGCTCCACTGCTTTGGTGGTTTTCCTGTTTCCAGCTGCAATTCAAGCCCCTCTACTCTCATCCCAAGCAGGCAGAATGTCTTTATTTTTTGATAGCCGGAACAGTAAAAATAATCATTTCTTCCATCCAAGGAGCTCCACACAGTTTCCCTTCGTGATCTTGCAACTCTCCCAGCTTCCCAGACAGAGGCAGAGCAGATACCATTTATGATAGGATTCTGAGGCTTCATTTGCTGAAATGCCTTCCTCTGACTAGGTTCCAGAACTCTGGGACCCAGGGCAAGGAACTCAGGCCTCCCCAGGGCAGAACATGGATCAGAGTGAAAAAGGCTTTGGAACTTGACATTAGTGATGAGACCCTGGGGAGCTTAACTAAGCTCTTGGAACCTCAGTTTTCTTATGCATGAAGTAGGTCAAAATACTGGTTTAGAGCCTGTTTGAGAGTTGAATAGGAGAACAGATATATAGTACCTAGAACAGTGTCTTGCACATGGTAGTACTGACCACAGGATCAGTACTGGAAATGCTCAAGTATTAAACTCCATTTTATGGAGTGGGAACATGGAACCGAGAAGGAAGAAGCAACTTATCTAAGGTTCCACAGCTAAGTAATGCATGAACTAAAATGGAGGGCTCCTAACACCCAGCATAACCAGTAGGGCTTGAGCCTCTGCTGGAGGGAATAAGAGGACCTGCCAACTTCCCCCGCCTCCCTTACAGTCTCAGGCATGGGCCACCCCTCTACCCATGAACCTGGAACATACAGTTGTCCCCTCTCTCCGTAGCCTTATGAGGTGCTCATGAAGACAAAAATGGGAGGGAGAGTTCATTAGAACACAGAAGAGGAAAAATGGCTAGCAATACCTCTCTCTAAAACAGAAGACGTCTGTGGTTTGAAACCCTAGCTTACTCAGCTTCATGAAGACAAGTCTGGCAGCCAGTCTCAGATCAGTTTGGGACTTACCCCTGGATGGATCATCTCTAAGCAGCAAAAAGAAACTTTCCTTGAGCCTGAAGGTACTGGCTCTTTCATCACTGCCTTCTGAATTCTCCGTGGAAATGCATACCTTCTTCCTTACTGCCAGTTCTGCCATGCTGGAATCACAGTAGGAACCTTCTTTATTCAAACCTTGTGGCTTGCCTATGCAGTAGTCTTGTGAAATGGTACTGAGTAGGACCCACATGGAGCCTAGACTCAACAGCTCTCAGCACAAAAGGTGCACATTTGGACAGGGCCACAGGGCACTGGACCATGGAGTCAAAGCTTCCTTCCAGTACCTCCAGGGAGCCATCTAGGCCTCTGCCTGGCTGATGCCCTTCCTCCCCCATGGGGTCTTTGCCTTGCTGAGCTGTCTCTTTCTCTAGTACCTTTCTTCTCCCCAGCCCTGGCCATAGCATGTGACATGTGCCGCAAATCCCAGAAGCTGTGCTCACCCCCCCCCACACACACACTCCATCTGCCGAACGGGAGCCTCCAGAACTGGGACCTGAAAATGAGTGGCCATTGATCGTGCAAGACGGGGATAAATGGTATTTTCTCTCCCACTTAGAGTTTCTGATGGCACCTGGGCTACCCTGCAAATGGGAGTGCAGAGGAGGCGAGATGGTTGTTTTCCTCAGATATTAACAAAGTGGAGTATGTAGAATAGTGATCTTCTGGCATTTGTTCAAGGTAGGCAGAGTGAATGGGCAGAAGTGACCCCAGAATTCTTACCCCAGTGAAGGAAGGAAACAAGTGATGGTGACTTAAAGGAAGAGTGGCTCAGGGAATGGACACCCGGACTCCTCTCTGTTCCACAAACATTGCAGATCTTACTGTGTGCATTGGCCGCATGAAGGTCCAGGTGAAGAGATTTACTAAGGGGTGTCTGGCTTGCAACTTGGAAAATCAGAAATGGAGCAAGTGCCCCACCACGGATCTTTCAGATCGGTACTGGCAACTGGAGGGAGGCTGTGTTCTAACATTCCCTAGCCCAACCGGATACCTACGCTTGCCCCTGGAGGGCCCTGTTTGAAGGGATATTGGCAGATGGGCCGGTCAGGGGGCTTTTGTTCTTGTGTCTTCAACCCCGCGAGCTCCTTGGGATTCAGTTTTCCAACCCGCTAGAGCCCATACTTCCAAGGCCGAAGAAAGTTCGTCCAAAAGAGAGTAGCGGTATACTTCTTTTCCTCGGGGGTTCCTTGGACAGATAGATGTGCATCCTCGCCGTGAAAGAAAAGGGCTCAGCCAGGCTGCATAGAATCTTGAGGAGAGATTGGAATGTTGCGATTTGCAGGAGACTGAGGGAGTCGCGGCTGCTGTGAGCGCTTGGGGGCTTGGGGAGCAAAGCGCTGAGTGTCGATATGCTTCCTAGCTTCTCGGGGCTTTCTCATCTCTGGATGGGAGTCAGAGAGCTTGTGAACGTCGGTTGTGTTGAGGGTGCAGAGTCGATCTGCTGGAAAGAAACCCTCCTATAAAGAAGACTCCACGATTTCCCGGAGAGCCAGGGCTACGGGTGCAACCCTAGCTAAGCCGCACTCGCTCTGGGTTGCTAGCTCAGCTAGCACTTCCCTGAGCCTCGGCCAGTGCATCAGAACAAGTGGCCAGACTCCTGGATTTCTGAGACCTGAGCCCCAAGCTGCGGGGACCAGGAGTCGGAGGCCCTCCCCAAGTGTGTTGAAAAAATGCCGAGGTCCAGTCAACTTCCACTGTTGCCTGGGTTTGGGGGTGTCTAGGGGTCACTGGAGGAGGGGCAGCTCTACTGCATGGCCACAGGGAGGGTCTCCTACGCCGTGTGGTACCCTCCTCACGCTTGGGGATGACTTCGGGTATCTCGGTCGTGGGTCTGGGGCACCAGCAAACGCACTGTACCAACTTCCTCATTCCCTCTGCAACCTTAGACATGACTAGCTCCTCTCTGGTCCTCAATTTTCCTAACTAGAGAATTAGTAAGGGAGCACCCGCACAACACACCCCCTTCCTGACCTCCCTTTCCAACCCAGGGTCGGGCTTCAGGCTAGAAGAAACACCTTGGTCTCAATATACGCCCTCTTTGTTCCACAGAGTCGTGTCTGGAGCTCACTGCCTCCGTGGGCTTGGGGCAGGAGACCCCGCTTCCGAGGCAAGTCTCCTCCTTCCCAATTAGGTAGCAGAGCCTGATTAAAGGGGCGCTACCCAGCCCCTCCCGACCGATCCCCATCAACGAGATTTCCCTTCATCAGAATCTCACATCCTCCAGAAATTAATTTGATGCTTCTTGTTATCAATTAATTGAATCTAGTTGGTAGAAAGAGCTCAGTGAGGCCGGCTGCAGCTTGGCCCTTGTGCACTGCAGTTCTGCCCTCCCTCTCACACCAGGACTGCCTTGCCCCCTCCCCATTTCTCTTTTTCTGCCTTGCCTTACATTTTACTTATTTTCTAATATAAAAGCACTGCTATGGGCTCTTTTACAGAGTTGGCTTGGATGAAGACCTATGGACTTGAGCACTGCCTTTCTGAGCTGTGCAGGGGCCAAGTGTGGGGTAGGGGGGTTTTCCTCTCGCCTGGGTCCTGTTTGGCCCCTCCTTAAATCAACAAAACCTCACCCTTTGGGAATTTGGCTCTGACCCTGACCCTCTCTGCTGCAGGAACTGCTGGTAAGAAACTTGGAGATCAGGACTAGGGGAGGGAGGGGTAAGAACAGACTCTAAGGAGTCTCCTTGTACGCACACACACTCTAACATGGGGGAGGGGAACACTGAAGGACCAGGCTAGGGACCTGTCAGCCATCAAGATTTATGTGGAAGTTCTATCTTTTTTAGAAGAGGCATTTAGTAGCTGTTGCCCCTGCCAGGGCTGATATATTAAATGTCAGGGCAGAGGGCACAGGTGTGTGGTACCTACCTATGAGCTGCCCAGCAGCCAGGTCAGGCATCTGCAGAAGCAAGCCCTCAGCATTTTCAAGGACACTTGGAAGCCCAGACTGTGCCTCCTGCATGGAAGATGGAGGAGGAAGGTTCTGGAAGACATCCCAGTCTGGGAAGGGATTGTGACAGGTACTCAGTAGAACTAGGTGTTGGGCACCAGACCTTAAATGAGTAACTGTACTTTACCATTTCTCATACCTCCTTGTTCTGGTAGTGGTATTTATTACTCTTATTTGACAGATGAGGGACCCAGGCCCAGAGAGGTGATGTAACTTTTCCAGGGTTACACAGCTAATTGAAACCTGCTGCTGGAGTGCTGGCCAGAGGGGCTGAGGTCACAAATTGATTAACTTCACCCCTTATGAGTTTTGTTGATCCACACAAAGTTTATTACAATGGTAAATTTCACATAAATATCCTCAACTGGCTTCTTTTGAAAATCCAGTTACCACCAACACTGAGCCAACATTTCTGTGTGGTAAAGATAGACTGAGATTGAGTGCCCCCCACTTCTCACTTGGCCTCCTAGGTGACTGGCTTAGCCCCTAAGGGCGCTTTGATTTAGCAACTCTGCCCTGGAGATTTCACCTCTCCTATGTGACAAGAGCTCTAGAAGACCATTAAGGACACCCTGGCCCAAATCTAATTCCCACACAGCTGCTTTAGATCCAGTGGTGGTAGATAATTGTTTTTCTTTGTACCACAGGGAATTATAGGGTCTTGTGTCTTAAGGGGACTATTCCAATCTGAAACCAGCCCATCCTTGCCCAAGTGAGCCCCTCTAACCTGCCCCAGAACTTTTTGTTGGAAGTGGGGAAGACTTTCTTCTGAGAATGAAACCACAGGTTGGGACTAGGGAAGAACTGGGTAAAAGTCAACCTTCTGAAACTTATCATGGAATAGGGAGAGAAATGTGGAAGGATGCTTAAGCTTGAATTTTCAAATATGGAATTGCTTTAGATTCCCCTGAGTTGGTTCAAGATCCCTGTGAATGCCACACCTAGATAATCATCTCAGAGACAGAGGGAGGAGCCAGGACAGGTCAGAGGTTGACTGGGCAGAGCAGCCAGGGCCCCAGGGAGGGCCAGACTCAGTGGTCTGGCCCAGGCTGGCTGGTGCCCCTCCTGTGCCCACAGGAGCCCCCATGTGCCACGGGCCTTACCAGAACAAGGCTCCAGATGGCCACTCAGGCCATGGATGAATAACCCCCATCCTATAACCAGCAGGCCCCCCACGAAAGACTTCACCATTTAATTAGCCATCTCTGATTAACCAAACTTGGCATTGGCTCCTCTTGCCCTCATCTTTCCCAGCTCCGAATCAATGGCTTTGATATGCTAATTAGGGAGTAATTTAATTTCAAAAGGCCGCAATTAACAAGGGTGTTGTGGACATGCTGTAGTTAAGCGGAGTAATCTAATTTGCATTAGTAACAAGCAGAGACTAATTAGAAGCTTAATTAGACACTTAGATGGCTCTTATGTTTACTTTCTTAATGAGATGGAGTGGGATCTTTGGTTCTCTTTCTTTTTTTTTATTGTTAATTTTTCCTTTTGGTCACGGTACTGGGAAGGAGTGTTGAAGGAGGCCACCTTGTTAGGGCCTAGTGCGAGCATTTTGAAGCTAAAGCCAGTGAAAAGTGAACTGAGGGGGGGTGGTGGTGGTAAGGAAAGGTTCAGATTCCAGGGAAATTCCAGAGTGACCACCCTCAGGGCTTTGCCTCCTCAGGGATGGGATGGGGGGAGGGGGGAAGAGCCCGGTTTCAGTTTGGCTCAGCCTCTTAACAACCAGGTGACCTTGTCAAGTTGCTAGGCATCTTCAAAGTGTGGTTTCTTTATCTGTCAAAGTGAGTGCCAGATTGTGTGGAGAAGAGAGGAGGGGACAGGGTATGGAAAAGGACTTTCAAGGACACTGTGTGTAGAATGGTTATTATTAGAAATAAAATATATTTACAAATTGTGTGCCTCAGCTTTACTTACTTACAACTCAGCTCTGAAGACACCTCCTACAGGAAGCCTTCCCAGAGCACCCCTATCCCCTTTAGGCACCCATAGACCCCTACTGTCTATTTAACATAAGATTTATAAAGTTTGTGAGTATTGTGTAGAGCAGGGATTCTCAATCCTGGCTTCATTTGAAGTTTAGAATATTTAGAAAAACTTTTAAAATCATTCCTGGGTCCCAATCCACAGAGAGTCCCAATTTAATCCAGAGTGGAACTTAGATATAGGTATTTTTGTTAACACTGCCAGTGTGTGTCTCGTCTCTCTTTGTCTTCCACCTAATTATAAGCCCCCCAAAAGCAAGAGCTGTGTTTTATTCACCTGTATATTCCCAGACCCCAGTACTCAGTATCAGACAAGGCCCACCACCCAGCTATGTGCCTTGTAAACTCATCCAGATTTGTCAGAGTCTGTAGTGTTGGATTTTGAATGCTTTGTGTGGGATCTGAGAATCTTCTGGAGAAGGATATGAAAATGGAGGGAAATTACTAAAAAGCTGAGGGGTTTGCGAATCTTTTGGGACATGGGCATATGGCTGAAGGGAGGGAAAAATTAGTACAAATTTCATTACATCAGTTAGGGAATAAATGTCATCAAGAGGCTTAAATATATTCAGTTCTGCCTTCCAAAGACATGTCCTAAGCACATAGTCAGAAATGTCGTGTATTCGGGTGTTTATTGTAGCATCATAGCAAAAGAAATAGGTAACAGTCTGGATGTCCAGCTCTAGGGGATTGGCTAAATAAATTCTGGAACATGCAGCCCAGTCAAGCAACTATGTGACCACTAAAAACTGTTGCTTAAAATATTTGATGTCATGTGGAAATGGTTATGATAGTAAGTGGTGAGTGGAAAAATAGGAAAATGCAAACCATGTACAGATTATGACCCCAGTTTCACTTTTTAAACATTTATATGCCAGAAGAGTGAAAGTGGACTGACTGGAAGGGGTGGATCCACATGGCTAGCTCTCTGGGTGGTAGAATTATGGGTACTAATTATTTTTTTCTTTTTCTTTTTTTTTCCAAAAATTTCTACCAAGTTGTGTTTTACTTTTATGTTTAGAAAATAAAGTCATTTGAAACTTGAGAGAGAATCTGGAATAGACAGGACAGGATGGTGGCTCACCTTCCAAATCAGAGGCTTGTTTGCATGCAACCTTTTAGAGAGGTACATCCCCTCCCTGCCATTTGCACTAAGCTTATTAGGTCCTGAAGTTCTGTGCTAAGAGGCCTTAGATGGTCCCTAGAGTTGGAGCAGGTAGCTCTAAGGGTATCATTTAGGGAGAATGTCAGGCAAAAGTAGGAGTGGGGAGGGAAGCCTAGGGTGCCAGCCTACAACCCACGGAAGGGAGAGTTCCAGAGTACAAGGAGGGCATGGGTTGGAGAGCGAGCCCCATCTTCTTGGAGAGATACTGCTGGCCTGCTCAGTAGAGCCAAGTAGACTCATCACCCCGCTCTGGTTTGGGGACCCATTTTGGAGCTATAGAGACATTTTAATTCTTGGGTCCTGCTTCATTTTCCTCAAGTGTTGAACCCACAGTTGGGATCAATTTTTAAACCATAGCCCACTGAAAGTTGGGTTGTAGCAGAAGCTTCTGAGCCCCCATAATTATAGTTACTACCCTTCTCTGAACACCTTCTTCACACAGTATGTATTATTTGATGTCACAGCAACCTGAAAGGAAGGTTTATTAGTATTAGCCCCATATGACAAATAGGGAACCCGAGGCTCAGACTGGTGACCTCACTGTTCAGTGCTTTTTATTACAAATGTGTAATAAGAAACCAGAGAAGGGTCAGCAGGTAAAATGGCAAATGAGTGGCTGGCTAAGGCAGGCCAGGGCCAAAAGTGGCTGCTGCCCGAGCCCTCTCCTCACCTGGCCGCCAGAAGCCAGTGGGCCTTTGGGTGATGGATTGGAAACCATCCTTCAGTTACTTGTAATACCAGTGCTTATTGCTCTGAAAAGCCCTCTGTTTTCTATCCCTTGACACAAGTAAGAGCTGATCTCAGGATAACTGTAAAGAAAGGAAAAGAAAGAGAAGGAAATATAGGCTTCTCATGCTCTGTTCCAAGTGGTTTCCATGTGTGTCTTTTTATATAATCTAGAAATGTGTCTATCTCAAAGAATTTTAGCTCTGGAAAAGTCTAGAACTGGTGACCTCATAAAAATAAGGACCTTTGGATATGCTATTTTCCCTGCATTTAGTGGACACTTAACCTTCATTTCTAAGCATAAATACCATTTCCTCAAAAAAGGCCTGCCCTGCCCCCTCCATTTAAATTAGAGTCCCCTGTTTATTCTCTGTACTCACATTTGATAGAATTTATTTGAGCTTATCTATTTATTGGTGTTCTTACTTATCATCTGCCCCCCCTCACCGCTCTTCATGGAACATAAGCTCCAGGAGAGCAGGGCCTCTTGTTCTGTTCATGTCTGCATACACATAGCCTGGCATACTGTGCTTAACTCATTGTTGAATGAACAAAAGTGTGAATGGAGAGTTATTGCTGGTGAAAGATGTTCCTAGCCAGCCATTAGGGGAGAGAGTTTTTGTTGTTGTTTTTTGTTTTGTTTTGTTTTTTTAGGTTTGTAGGCCTGCAGAGGGCAGGGCCCACATTTCAGTCTCCTACTGCTAGATCCTCAGTTCTTGGCTTAATCAGGCACTCAATCCATGTTGAATGAATAAATGGCCTTGGAGATTGATCATCTCGATCTTGGCTACCAGAAGCTCATAACTAAAGTCAGTGCTTTTCATTGGAGCCCTGTTGCCTTGGACAAGTAGCATCAGCATCACCTGGGAACTTTTTAGAAATGACAATACTCAGGCCCATCTAGACCTGTTTAATCAAAAACTCCAGGTCTGGGGCCCAGCAGTTTGTCTTAACAAGCCTGCCAGGGTAATTCTGATGCACTCAAGTTTGAGATCCTCGGCCTTAAGGTTTAGGTCCATTTAGTCTCCCTTCCTACTACTTCATGATATATTTTTACAATACTCTGTTTTTTATTGGTCTGCTGCACAATCTTTTATGGAAGTTGATAGCAGTATACATTATAAGTAGATAACTACATCTAGTCCAGTTCTTCCCATTATCCAGAAGAGAAAAGGAGGGGATTAATTTGGCCCAAGTCGCACAAGAAGTTGGTGATAAAGCTGAGGCTAGATGCCAGGTTTTCCAACTTCTAGTTTCACGTAGGCTTTCAGCTAGCTCCATAACTAGGTTATAGGTTTCTGAAGGACTGGAAACCTTATTTCAACTCAAACTGGCCCCATAGCTCTGAGTATAGGTTACCGGTAGTCATTCCCCCATCTGCTATGCTTCCCTTGGAGATGAGGGTGTGCCCCCTCCAGCTGTGCTCATGCACGTGGGCGCTCTGCGGGATGCGGGACACCAGTCCTGAAAGGACAAGGGCGCTGCCCCGCCCCTTTCCTCCCTCTCTCCCTCCCTCACGGGTAAGCTCCGGGCATCCATCAGTCTGTTAATTGCACTAATTAGAGATCGTGGAGGTGTTAATTGGAAAACCCTGGTATTGTGCCTGTTTGGGAAAGAAAACGTCAATAAAAATTAATTGATGAGTTGGCAGGGCCAGCAGTGAGGTTCATGGAGAGGCGCAGGGTTTTGTGGCAAATGTTATGGCTCAGATTAAGCGATTGTTAATTAAAAAGCTACGGTAATTAATACTCTCTACACCATATGGGCCCCGCAGAAAAGGCACAAAGGTTTCTCCACGTGTAGGGCTCCCCATCCCTTTTCCCATGCCCTGAAAGCACACCCTAGCCCTTGGATTCACCCCTTGGTCCCCAGGTAGGTTGAACTCATCATTTCTGGCCATGGAAGAGACAAAGCAGACCTGGGAGAATTTGAATTACGAAGTAAATCTCCCTTGTTGCACTCCCCGCCGGGGTTCTTAGAAAGGCCAGGAGCCTCTGGGGAAGTGGGAGCCCCCAGCGGCCCGCAGACACCCCCAGAGCGGAAGAGGCGGCTGTGGCTTTGACCCAGCTTCCTTCCTTCCGATGGTGGCCTCTGTAGGAGCTTTAGAGCCTGACCCAGGGCTCTGAGGTGCCCTGGCTCCCTAAGGGCAATTCAGAGAGGTAGGAGACGAAGGTCAGGATCAGTGCCTCAGACAGAAATCCTGGATCACCTAAAATAACACTGCCTCAGTTGTCTTGCCCCCAACACGTGGTAGGAGCGGGGTCTGGGAAGGTTGGGGTGGGGGATGAAGGCCTCAATTTAGCAAATCCTAGTATGACCTTCTAATTCACCCCTCTTCCTTACCTGTTGTATAAAGGAAGAAAGAACAACCTAGTGACCTGGGCAAGTGCAGGGACTTGCCCAAGGTCCCACAGCTGGCTCTTGAAACCAGATGGTTTAATTCCTAGCACTTCTCTTGTGCTGGTGTTCAATAGCTCTTTGCTGAGGAAATGGGTGGTGGTAGTGGGGGGGGGGGACGATAACACTTGTGGAGAGAGGCACTGAGGGGGAAAGTGAAGACAGGAGGGGGCACCCCTAGTACCTAAGCAGGAAGTTCACAGCTACTTTGGGTTGAGCCCTTTGGGAAAGGGACCACAGCTTTGACTTTCGTCAGTGGCTCCCGCCAGCCACTAGAACACTTTGGGTTCACGTCTATGTATGGGACCAGGAAGTTTTTCTCCTGGAGCTTCCAAGTCAAAAGAGACCTTCAAGACCACCTCTCCATATAGAGGTAAGGAAGTTGCATTCCAGAGAAGTAGGAAGCATAGGATTCACACAGCTAGCTGTAACTGAGCTCAGGCTACCTGACACTCTTTAGCCAGGGTCCAGGTTCTCATAGGCACTGGCTTTCTCCCCTACGCCCCACACACACTCTTATAGTTACAGGGCACTGATAACAGTTCCTGCCTCCAGCACCCCAGCCTATCCTGACCCTAGCCGACTGGGCCCAATGCACCTAGAGCTTGCTCACCCACAGTGCAGGGAACATTCAAGTGCTATTGCAACACCCCATTGAGAAGTGAGCAGGAGGTTTTAGGCTGCTAGTCTGCTCATCTTCAGAGGGCAGGTGTCCCAGGGCAAAGGTGAGGGTGTGGAGATCTACTAGGAGCACCTGCCATGCAGGTTTGAGTGGGTGTTGGTGGGCCTACGGGAGCATGGAAGGAGGTGAAGGCCCCAGGAGGGGGCAGAGCGTGCCTCATGGGAATTGATGCCATTCATACACCCTGCGGAAATGACTTTTCAAATGCATATAATCTCAAGCATGCAAATGAGAGGCTTGCTTCACCCTGTTTAATATGAATGATTGACCCATGAATAGCTATTATTACAGGCCACATTGCAACAATTACATTGCTCACTGGGTGTCACTATGCACCCCCCCCCCCACAACAACAACAACAAAACAGAAAAGAACACTTCTGTTTGCATCCTCCTTCCTTTTTTTCCATTTTTTCAGACTTGCTGTCTGATCTACAACTTTATGGTATGTGTGAGTATGGAACAGGGCGTTGCAGGGGTGGACAGTCTTCCTTACCCCAGGAAAGTAACTGCTGGATTCTCTTTCCTTTCTCAGGTACACACACACCCCTGAGGCTCTGGTCTTTGTCCCCTGGGGCCCAGGAGTTCTCAGATCTCAGGGAAGCTAGACTTGGAATCAGGGTAGACAGCTGTTCTCCACCCCCAGCAGGGCTAGGGCCAAGGTTGGGTGGTAAGGAGAACAGAGTGGGCCCCTGATGTCTTCCCATCCAATCATGTAACTGGGGCCCATGCCAGAGTGGGGTAAAGTGCTCTGTAGGCTGCTAGGAGGAATCAGGGTGGGTGGCTGGGGAAGGGGTGCTGGAGCCCTGTGCTCTGGTGGGTAGAGGCTGGTGCCCACCCCATCCATCATTTGCAGCCACTGGCCCTCCGGCTGACATGGCCATTAAGGCCTGAGATCAAGTGCTCAATCTCTTCCAAACCATCGCCCGCAATCTTACCCTTGCCCCTGATCCATCTCTCTGAACCCAGGAATGGGAGCAGTGGCAAGGGGGGTGGGGGTAGGGGGTACAAGCCCTTGAGAACACACAGAGAAATGCACCAACATGGGACATACTAGCAACAGAGGGTCATAGGAGGCCACCCAGATCTAATAGGATAGAGACATCTAGAGTCACAGTTGGAGAGGGGCCACAAGAACAGTGATGTGGCACACATGTGAACTGGTGGGCTTCTCATGGACCCTTAGCAGCTCTCTGTCCCCCCACTCCTACCCTTCAATACTTGTTCTGCTTCTAGCAGGGACAAAACAGAGCATGTGGCCCAGTAGAGTTCTGCGGTGAAAGGAAAGAGTTTGGGGGCAGGAGGGAGATGCTCTTGGGAGCTGCCACCTTGGGGAAGGAACTAGGGAAATAATCCAATCTCTTCCAGCAGTTTCTCTAACATGCTACCTGCAAGGCCCTCATATATCTTTTGGGTCAAGGAGAACATGTGGTTGTGGCGTCTGCTTTGACTGAAAGGGAATCAAAAAGGGAGGAAAGAACACTTGCTGGCTTCCACAGGTCCTCAGAGCTGCTCGAGTGGCTTCTACCCCCTTTATCTCAGTGATCTGGGCTAAGTCTTGACCTCTCTGATCTTTGGTCTTCACCTTTACCACTAGGGCAGGTGGAAAAGGGGGTGATTGGAGCTTACTCTGTCAGGCAGTTTTTAATGTGTTTTATTTACTCCTCATAAAATTCTAAGAGGCTAGGATTAATTACTTCTACAGATAAGGAAACTGAGGTTTAGGGAGTTTAAGACACATATCAAAGGTCAGTGATAGATACCAGCTGTGTCCTGTTTCACTGAAACCCATGTTCCTCTCAAGGGGTTTAGGGGATAGTTGGAGACACCCCAGACTTTGAGAATAGTTCTGCATACTAAAGTTCCCCTATCTGCATCACAGTCTGTGTGTACAAGCCCTGAGATAGTGGAATCTCCTTGAGTCGCAGAAGGAAGTTCAGGCCGCCGCCTCCTCCTCCTCACTACCCTTGACCATCCCAAATATATCCTCTCTTTTCCTGGGGATCTTTCTACTACTCGAGAGGAAGTTGGAGGTAGGTGGGAAGAGGGCACAGGATTCAGGCCTTGACTCTTTGCTTGGGTAAATCCCCAGCTTTCCCATCTGTCAACTCTCACAGTTCTTGTGATTAGGAATCATGGTGCCTATAGAAATGGTAAATAGTACAGAGTGTCTACTTTTGGCCAAACCCAGAGTTGTTGGCTTTAGAAATGGAAGGTCAGAAAAGTGGGACCATGGCTGCCAAGCTGTGTCTGGCTCCCAGTAGGTTCTGGGCAAATGGCAGCCCTTTTCCCTGTGGAACAAACATTGATTAGAGTCTTTATGTGGCTTAGGGAAGGAGACCCTATAATGAGGTCCCTGCCCCAAGGAGTTCGCCATCTACTTGGGAACAAACATAAAGGCCATTACAGGTGCTTGGAAGGGAGGGTGAGCAATATGGTGATTCCCAGTGAATAGCTCATCTGCTTTTAAATCCTTGCAGGATCCTCACCCTGCCCATCCCTTCCCTCTGTCCCCACAATGCCTGGTCTGGAAGAAAAGGTCAGAATAGGTTTAGGATTCTGAGGGACAGGGCAAAGGCATCACCCTGCCCTGCTGAGGTCTTCTGGAAGTCAAGCGAAGGAAATGTTGGGGAGGAGTGGAGCTGCACAGTGGACCTACCCTTACCCCGGCCTAGGGGAAAGTGACACTGGGAAAGGCCCGTGTCCCAAGAAAGGTCCCAGGAGCAGCCCCCAGTAAGTCGAGGAGGAGATGCCCCCGGACTGGGGTGGGGTTGTAAGGTGGTGGTGTTGGGGGAAAAGCGCTAAGGGGCATCGGTTGCTGCCCCTGGTAGAACTCGCCCTGTCAGTCCCGCCTGGAGCCTCAGCCCCTCCCCCGTGACTCTCCTCCCCCTCCAGGTCCCGCTAGAGCGACATGATGGTGGAATCCGCCTCGGAGACAATCAGGTCAGCTCCGTCTGGTCAGAACGGCGTGGGCAGCCTCTCCGGACAGGCCGATGGCGGCAGTGGCGGCGGGGCCGGGGCTGCGGGCACTGCTGCAGGCGGCGTGGGCAGGGACTCGGCGGCGGGTGCGGACAGCAACGGAGAGATGAGCCCTGCAGATGTTCTGCACTTCCAGCAGCAACAGGTAGGCGCTGGCGCCGCTCCCCGGCAGCCCGGACAGGGAGAGGGGCGTGCCAGGCTGTTTCCCACTCCATTCTGGCTGCCCAGACGCCACTGCTCCTGGCCAGACAGCTTCATTCTAACATTCTTGGGAAGATCCAGCCTCCCAGGGGACTCCCTCTGCACCCTCCCATTCTAGTGGCCATCTCAACGCAGGGGGACAGCTGCATTTCCAAGAGAAGTGGAACTCAGGGGGTCCTGGGATTATGGAGCTTAGAACAGACTCAGCAATACCCACCAGGACAGACAGACACCTGGGCAGCTGGCCTTAGGCTGTGAGTCTTGGGTGGGCAGATGCCTGGGCTCTCCTCCTGCATACTGGTTGAGTTAACAGGGTTGGGGGAGGAAGACCCCACTTTAGAAGTATGTTCGTTGGGGGAGGGGACCGGCACATGAAGGGCGTATCTCCACTTCATTTGTATTGTAAAATAGTCCCCACCTCCATCTCTGCCTGTGCCCCTGACCCAAGCTATGAAGATTAAACTTCCAAGTGCCAGAGACCAAAGCAGTTGGAGAAAGGCAAAGAGCCAAAGGCGAAGGCAGGTTTCCATTTTTAAGGCTCAGACTGGGAATTCCAATCCCTGCGTCCACCTTTCCTCTTCCCCCTCCATCATTCCCGTCCTGAACTGCAGAGTTCAGGAGTTCAGGACAGGCCTCTCTGAGGACTGAGAGGCCCTAGGGTGGGGAGCCAGGTTGGGCAGTGATAGAGCAGGGGCCCCAGGTCTCGGCCCCACCCTGGAAACAGAATCATGCTTGACAAGTTCAGGAGAACTGGCCCAGCCACCCCTGGCCTTGAGATCCTCCTTCTCTCATTTGTCTCTCTGTTCCTCGAATCACTTCTGGTAGCAGTAGTCCTTGGGGGCTCTGCTGGGAATGAGGAAAAATCAGGTCCTGCCATCCCTTACTCACCCATGCCCCCACCCCTGCCTCATATGCACAGATATGTGTGCCCACATTGCCCTCATTCTGTTTCCCAGGTTCACCCAGGGGCTTCTCCCTCACTCCATAGCCCCTAGGGGGCCCTTTTCCACCACATGCCTTGGAGCCAGAGGTCAGACCCGAAGCTGCATGGTCAGAAGCCTGGCACTGAGCTAATCAGTCAGCACTAACGCAGGAATTGAATAAGCCCTGGTTAAGTCCCATCCTGCCCATTACCGGTGGTGTGATCTTGGCCAAGTCCTGGGCCTTTCTGAGCCTTGGCACCCTTGGCTTCTAAAGCATAGGGTTGTTAGTTTCAGATGCAGTTTGAGTGTGAAAGCCCTGTAAACACTAACAAATCGATGTGGATGTGAACAGAACTGAGAACTTTAAAACTCACTTCCTTTTGCAAACAGTAGAGACTTGAGTGGAAAAGTGCCTGTCGCCTTTCCCCAGGGAGGTGGTCCTTGGGAGTCTTCTGGCATCTCCCAAGCTTTCCTAAAGCAAGATCTCTGGGGAGGAGACTCACAGGGCCTGTGCCATCTTCTGGGGACAGATGGTCAAAGGGCAAAATCCTACCCTTTATCAAAATAATAACAGAACATACCTCACCAGAAGGCTCCAAGTCCACCCATTTTGTAAGGCCAGCTTAGCCTCCTAACACCTCTGTGCAGATAGAGCAATGAAAAACTTTGAATGTGTTGGGAGTGGGCTGGGAGGAATACTCAAACTGGGAAGTGTCTTTTAAAAATTATTTAAAGTGAAGAGTAAACATAGGTATCTGGACAACTGGAGAGATGTGTGGGGTGGGGAGAGACAGAACTGTCTGTACTGATCAGGTTTCTCCATTCTGCATTGCACACATGCCATGTTTTACCATCTATATTCCACGTTCCAGTTATTCCTGTTTGTTTTGGGGAATATCCCAAAGTCCTGGAAAATCCTATATCTGTTTCACAAATAAACTGGGGTGGAGATTTGGAGGCAGGCGGAGGGCTGTTTTATCCATTTGGGCTCACTATGGGCGTAGTGCTTGGGGCCAAGGAAAATATTTGAGCCTTAAAAAAAAAAAAAAAAAGGGTTTTGTTGGCTCCAAACTATGAAAAGTACTCTGCAAAATTAAAATCACAAAAATTTCAATTAAAATGAAAGCAGTCTGTAGGCTATCCTACAGACTGGTTTTAGGGGAAACTTCAAGTGTAACACTTCCAGGCCCCCTCGACAACAAATGTTTCTGAATATTTGTGTGGTAAAGCAACTACGCGAGGGTTCCTCCTCGCAGTCCCAACCAGGAAGTCCTTCAGGGACAAACAAATTCCTTCTGTCTGTTTGGTGCTTTGAGTCTTTCACATATGCTATGTCATTTGATTGCCTGAGAGGTGGATATTATTCCCATTTCACAGACGAGGGGGCAGCTAGAGGTGGCACTGACTTGTCCAGGTGACAACGGTAAAAGCTGCAGCTAGATCTCCAGTCTCCCAGTTCCTAATTCAGGGATCAGCTCTGCCTCTTTTTGGTTCCTGCCACACTCACGCAGTCCTTTGTGGGAAATGGAGGGAGCAAGACCTGGAGCGTAATAGGTGCTAAATAAACGTTCATTGATAAGTGAATGAGAGCACTCCATTCCTAACTGAAAAGGGCTCTTAAACAGAAGCAACACTGCCAACTGGCCGTACATAGTCACTCCATAGGAAGGAGGTTGTGGGGACTCTGTGGTTGGTGCACTGGTCCTGTCCTCTTGTGCCTTGGATATTCAAGCCCCTCTTCCTCTGTCCGTCTGTCTGTTGGGCCCTGTCTCTCTGCTCTGGGTAAACAAGCCCTGGAAATGCAAGCTTGGCCTTTAGGAATAATAAGTTGACAGAGGAAAGAGAGATAAACAGGACGAGTCAGAAGTCAGACTGGTGACAGGACTTTAGGCTGAAACAAACAGTGCTGAAGAGGGCAGTCACGTCACTTTGGAACAAGAGCAGGCGCCTGTTTCCATGCAACAGCAGGCCTGAGCTTGTTTAAACAGAGGCTGGGGGTGGGGGTGGGGGTGACATAGCTTGGCTGCCAGGCCCTTCTGACAGAGAGAGGGTCCCTGGCTGGCTGCCCCGCTGTAAAAGTCAAAGAAGGCCCCAGCTTCCCACCGCCTCCTCTCAACCCCCTTATTGGTGAGTGACAGAGCCACAGTACCTTTACTTTGTCTTTGGGGCATTCACTAAGTCTCCAGTCTCAGCCCCTCATGGAGAATCTACCCTGAGAAGCAGGTGTGGCAAGTGTGCTAGGCATTGGTGCACACATTCATTCAGCAGACATGCATTAAACCTTATTTTGTGCTGGGACTCTGTTGGGTAGCTGGAGTTGGTGATTCCCCAGCTGCTGCTAAAGAATACCCTAGACTCAGCAGACATTTCCAGCTGCCCATCAGTCCTTCCTTCACCAAGGCAAAGTCCTTTCTCATTGCCCCCTCCCCCTCCCCCATATTTCCCCTCTAGTGGCTTTTTTCTTTGAAGGTTGCCCTTGCATTTTATCCTAATCTGGTTTCACCTGTATGAAAATGTTCCCAGTGTGTTGGGAGTGTCCCCAGGGTCTGCACAGTACCCTTTGGGTGCTCTGTTGGGAGGCAGTGAGGGCTGGGAGAAGTGTGTGCCAGCTTTTGGGAGATAGAGGCCTGGGGAAGTCTTGGGGGCCAGACTGGGTGGGTGCTCTGGAGAAGGAGAACTGGACTTTGGGACAGGAGGACTGAGTGGGCCCAGTGGGGGCAGGCAGAGCTGTTGGCGGCTGTGCTGAAAGGCGTCCTGGGCCTCTAGAGCGAGCTTTCTCTTTGTCCTCGGGTTGTGGGGGTGACAGGTCAGTGAGGGTCACAGGAGGGTTGCCTAGCGTCTAGGAACTCCCACTGCAGTTGCTGTGGCAACCAGGGGCAAATCCCACCCTGTTCACATCCTGTGAGGAGATTCAAAAGAGGGTGGGGGGAGTGACTCTGCACTTTAATGGGCTTTCAACTCCCCTTCTCCAAAAAGATGGGGGGGGGGATGTCAGGGAGTTGGGCAAAGGGGAAAAGAAGAATGGAAGAGACTTTTGTTTTCCTCTCCCATCTGGCTCTCCTCTGCCCAAGCTGCTTAGCAGGATGGGGCTGGAAGGGGAAGCCTCAGAGATGAATTAGCACAGGCACACGCACACACTGTCCACAGTTGTCTTTAGTCTGAAGTCTGGGGCCCACTTCAGTCTTTCAGACTCCCACCCTCATGCTCCATATTCTGGTCCCACCCTTTCTGGACTCCTTTACTTTCCTCCCTGTAGAATGAGTCTTTCCCAGGAGATACTAGGGGCTTGGAGGTAGAGTAGGGGCTCCTAACCTCCCAGAGGGGAAACCCAGAAACTTCCTATCAATGAAGTCCTCTACTCTCCAACAGCTGTGGGGTAGTGCTTAGAAAGTTCTCCCCACTCCTCTGCCTGGGAATAGAGAGCAGGTGAATGGTGGGGATGGGTTGTTAGAGGATGTATCAGGGGAGAGGGCCTTAACCTACCCCACCCTCACCCCCCCCCCCCAGTCTTTGTATCCTTCCTAGGTCACTCAGCCAAAGGCCATGGATTTCAAAAGGGCTGTTCTCCTAGGAGGGAGTACCACTAAGAGAGGAGAGGGGAACATACAGGAAAGGACCTAGGACTGTGAAAGGGGTCCCCATTCCACTGCTTTCTTGGGACTAGGAAAAGAGCCAGCCCAGTCTGCCACCAGCCTTCTCTTCTGATATGGAATTCTGAGACCCTGCTTTTTTTTTTTCTACTCTCATCTCCTTTTTTAGGCCAGAGTTATTGTCCTTACTGATTAGAAGTCTAGGGACAGAGGGGAGATTTAGGGGAAAGAGGAGGGATAAAATGTTTCCTCTTCAGATGATGAAGAGTGAAGTGGAGAAGGCAGCATCCTAGGGCCACACACCCCGCCCCACCCCCACTCCCACCCCCGTGGAGTAAGCTAGTGTTTATTCTAAGGGTGCACCTTTATTCTGAGAAACCCCGACGGGAGTCCTAGGTAAGCGAATTGCATGCCACAGCCCCCACTCTAAATCCTATACTTAGAGCCCCCTGCAGAAGTGGCAGTGTGAGGGTAGTGTCTGAGTTCATGGTGGCTCTGAATCCAGACTTTGTCAATACCTGCTTCCTGCTTCAGAAGAATTTCACAGATGGAGTGACCTGCCTCTAGGAGGTAGGGGCAGAGAGGGAGGGAAGCAACCCATGGAAAGTGCAGTGCTGCCACCAGCACCCCAGTAGTCTTTAAGCTCCTTCCCAGGGTCCATCCATTCCTTTCCCTCCAACCTCATAGAGTTGGTTGTGGCCTAAAGAGACTAAATGGGCCAAAGGACTGCCTTGGGTGCAAAGCCAAGCTGGGTTTGATTGGGGCCACTACGGAGGTGGGGAGGGTGGTGCGGCACTGAGAAGGGAGAGACCAAACAAGCTTCTCCGAGGAGCACCTTTTCCTTTTCACTACTACTGGGTTCATTTGTGTGTTCTCACCTTGAGGCCGGCAGAGGCTGCTCCTTGCAGAGAGGGGGCATTTCCTTTGGCGAGAAGGGGTTCCTGAAATGGCCCTGAATCCTGGCTGTGCATCTCCCACCCACATGGGCTTGTCTTTATCTGTGCGTTGCTGGTTTTCATTTTAATGGTTCTAATTTGAGAATGCGCCAATGTCATTTTTATGAGGTTGGTGTAAAAAAAATTTACAGCCTTTTCCAAAAAGCTTTTTTTTTTTCTTCCAAGGGAGAAAGGTGTAGAATCACTTCGGGGGTTTTATGGTCTCCACTCCTCCACTCTCTTTGCCCCCCTTCTCTGTGTAATTTCATTTTTATGTCTCTTTGCTGGAGGACAAAGCCTGGCTGGCAGAGAACCTGGATCTCTTTGTGGTCGGCACCCTCAGTGGTTAGGACCACTGGACCTTTTTCCCTCACCCCTTCCCTCCACTCTCTGGTCCCTGCCACCCAAAGGAGTTACATTTCAAGCAGTAGATGAAGAGATGTTTCCTGTTTAATTCAAATCAACAAGTATTTATTCAGCACCTACTGTTTACTAGCTGTGAGTTAGATATTATCCTCAGAGATTATATAATTTCCTTAATTCCTTATATTCACGTGCTTAAAATCCTCCAGCAATTTTTCCTCAACTGTAGAATGAAATTTTAAAAAACAAACAAACAAAAACAACATTGTGTAACCTGGCTCCTTCACACCTCTGGGACTTCTTCTCAGGCCACCTCGCCACACCAACCATTCATGATGCACCGCCAAGCTTATTCTGCCTTAGGACTCTTGCACCTGCTCTTTCCTCGTGGAAGAGTGGCCTCCTCATTCTCAGTGTCTTCTCAGAGAGGCCTTCCCTGGCCATACAATCCAAGAAGCCAGCCAGCCTCATGCTTACCACCATCTCATAGCTAGCTTATCTTTGTTTTAGTGTTTGTCTCTCATGAGAATGTGAGCCCCGTTAAAGCAAATATACCACATCCCCAGTATCTAGGATAGTGCCAGCCACTGCCTTATGGGGCTTCATAAATACTTGCTAAATTATTGATAAGTGGATAGAAAGTCATAGTGTGGCCCCAGGGGCCACAGATGTTAGGCTCTCCTGGGAGTGCTTTTCAGGTTTGGTATGGGCTAGCACCCACAAACACCCTCCTAGTGCCCCTCCTCTTAAATCTAGCCAGCCCCCAGTTGAAATTATCAAGACAGTTTAGATCCGAATTTTGCCAAAGTCAGCTAGGTGCAGACAAAATAAGTTTGGAGTTTGTTTATTTTGGCTGCTTCTCGCCACAGTCCAAATGACACCAGCATTCGCTAGAGGGTCCTCCATCCTGCCTGGCCAGCTTCTGGGGTTTTTTCTCTGTACAGAGCCCCATGTCAGGCCCAGAGGGTTCAGGTTCTGCTTCTGCACGTGTGTGACTCTGGGCATGTCACTGTCTCTCTAAATCTCCATTTACTCATCTATACAGTAAACTAGATCACCACTTCATAAACTTCACTTAAGATCTACAGTAATAAATACATTTTACTTGGAGCCCCAGCATATACAATTTCATGCAATAATACTTATGCTCACCTAGTGATTCTAATTTTTTAAATATGTGTGTACGTGGTTTTTTTTTTTTTTTGACCCACTAAATTGACATTATGACCCACCATTAGATCATGACCAGCAATTTGGAAAATACGACTAAATTCCCTGTAACACTTCCAGCTCACCAGGCCTGTGGTCTGTGTGAGTCTGCTTCTCCATCCTCAGAGCTCAGCCTTTCAAGCTGAGCTTCCTGAGCGCCAGCCACATCCCTGCCCTCCCAAATACAGAGTAAGGCTGGGACACCCGCATAGATTTAGAATCTTCCAGTCGGTAAATAGCCCTGTACCTGACTTACGTGGAGAGGATGCTTGCCTCTCCCACCTTAATTCTCAGACAGAAATTGGGGGGGTGGTCTCATACTGGAGATCACAGACCCTACTACCCCGAGATTTGTTTTTCTTTCCATAGCCACTCCCTGTTGCCCTCAGAACTCTAGCTTCATTCCCCTCCATCCCAGCCACCCTCCCTGGATGCCATCCGTTATAAGCCATTTGTTCCTAATTGTGGAGATCCTGCTAATGACTTCTGAATGGGCGATGGGGGGAGGAGAGTTCAGCTTCATTAGCAAGACTGAGTTCTTAGGCTTGAGGGGGAATGGGGGTGGATGTAGGCCAGAAGAGAGTTAGGTAGCAGGTCCTTATGGGTGACAGGAAAAGTGACCAAGAGTTGCCTGGGAAGGTAATGGATTAATAAATGACAATAGTTAATATCCATTTGTGACCTACTGGGTGCTAGGCACTGCATTGTCCCATATACTCTTCACAACAACCCTGTGAGCTAAGTGCAGGGTTATTCCTATTTTGCAGAGGAAGAAACTGGGGCACAGAGAAGTGAAGTGACTTACCCAGGGTCACTCAGTATATGGTGGAGCCAGGATTTGGATCCAGATTGCTTTGCCCAGGGACCAGACCCTGAATAGACCAGTTCTGTCTCTCAAAGGAAAATGAGACTTTACGCCCCAACCACAGAGCTGGGCATTTGGTTTTCAGCCCAAGGGCTAGAGGAATGGGGAAAATGAGGTTTAAGAGGCCTAATGGCTCCCAGTTTTTCATTCTGCCCCAAGCTGCCATCTATCCCTCCCTCCTCTGAGGTTTTCCATGGTGGCCTCTTCCCCTGTGGGATTCTAAATGCCTTTTCCCACCCAAGGCTGTATTTGAGTATCTGTGGCTCCCAGGGAAGGGAAATGGAACCTGCCTTTCTCCTAGAGATTCTTTTCTTGATCTTCTCTCCCCACCTCAACCAACTGTACCTTCTTTTCATACCCAGGCCACGGAAAGCACATAAGATTGGGGTGAAGGAGGCTGGACAGTCAGGTGTCTGGACTCTCCTTCCTGGCCATGGGATGTTGGGTCTCAGTTTCTTTGCTTGTATGATGGAGACAGTGACCCCTGCCCTACCTAGCTCAAGGTTGTGAAGCTTCAGCTAAATGTTTATAGAAGTGCTTTGAAAGCTGCCAGGCACCATCCAAATACTAGCTCCTAAACTCTGTGTCAGCCTGTGCCTGGCTCCCATGTTCAGCCTTGACTAAGTGACTCATGAGAGTGTTTGCTGTGTGCGGTGGGCTCACAGATACATTTGCCTTCTCTCTTTCAAGGAGGCTATGATCTATCTGGTCAGCATCTTCAGAGAAAATGGGGCTGGATCTGTCAGGGTGCGGGGCCATCATCTCTCAGAGGTGAGCAGTCCAGTGATCTATCAGGCTCCTGTGTCAGCAGCCAGTGGAGACACTGAAACCTGGTGCTTCGGAGTGGTAGATGTGACTCGAATGTGGCTTTAGAAAGTCTCAGACCTACCTGATCCCTTGGGTGACCACCTTGAGGGCATCCCAGGCTGGATGGGCCCCTGGCTCCCGGAGTACTGGCCCTGGCTGGGAGTCTGGATGTGCAGACAGACAGGATGGTGGTTGGGCATGGAGAACAGATCAGTACTGCAGTGCACTGAGCAGTCAGTAACATTTCCAGGCCATCCTGAGAGAAGTGCTTGGACCCTGAGCCCAGGGTCTGCCCATCATCCCCACCCCTGGGTACCTACAGGGTGATTTTTAGATGGTACTGAAATCACCCTAAATTGGGTCAGGGTTGGACTGTAAACAAATTACACGAAATGACCTTGTGTTGTCTCCTGTCACCTCTCCATCTCTTCTAATCACGGGGCTATAAGTGGTAGGTAGCCATGAACATGATTGAGTGAAATGCCTGGAGGAGTTCAGACCCCAATGACCTGAGGGTCTCTTTGGGGTCCTCTAGCCTCTCCTACTACTGCCCCCAACACAACTCGATTTTCTGCCCTGGGAATGGTGTCAAGGTCCCTGGACTTTCTGGGCCATTTCACTCTGTAGGGGAGGGAGTCACTGTGCCTTGAACACTATTATCCTCCTTGTCTACCTGATAAACTTGCCCTTTAGGATACTCGACAGTGCTGCCACCTCCTCTGGGAGGCCTTCCCAGACTTTCCCAGGTAGAGGAGGCCCTTCTCTAACCTCTGATGCCCAGGGTCCGACAGGCAACTGTTATAACAGCACCTAAGCTGTGAGTCCTGGGAAGGGCCATGGACTGTTTCTCTGTATATCCTCAGCACCTAGCATGGTCCCCAGAACACAGCCAGTGCTCAGTAAATGTGAAGGAAGAATGAGGGGGGAGTGTGGAAAGTCAGAGAAGGGGACAGCCTTGGCCAGGCCTGGGATTTTACTTGGCTCTCTCATCTGGCTTAAAGGGGAGGCTAAGAGGAGGGGGAGCAAAGGGCCTGTCACAGGGAGCTCTCAGGAATGAGATTGCAAACCCATGTCATTTTTTTCTGTAAATCTTGCAATTTCATGCTTCAGGGGACCACAAAGTAAGAGTCAGAGGGGACAGTCGCCCCACCAGAAGCCGGCATGTGGCGCCCCCCTCAGCTCCCCCTGGAAACCACCCAGCTGCTCCATTCTTCCCACCAGGGAGCCTGGTGCTTCATCTCTCCACACTGACCAATGTCCCCTCTGGCTTGTTTGAGCTGGCCAGCTCCCTCAAACCATCCTCTTCCTCACCTTGTCGCCTGACCTCTGACCCGTCTACCATCCACCTACCTGGAGGGGGTCTTTCCTGATGACCACCTGGTTATCTCCCTTCTCCCCACCCTGTTACCCCTTTATACAACCTCTGAGAGTCTTTTACTCGGACAGGTCAGACTTCTACTTTCTGAAGTGAATCTTGAAGAGAAGAAACCCCAGGCCACTGCTCCAGGGTATGAGGCCCAGGAAAAGAGAGCGGGGTAGGGGAGACCTAGGATCTGGGGGACTGGTGAACATGCCCATCTGAACTCCAGGTTTGCCTGGGGACATGTTCCCATAGATATACCAGTGTGTATTTAGATACTATCCTAAGGTAAACTATGTTTCGGCCTCAGGGGAGGCGCAGCTGCCCAATGCTGGTGATGAAGGTGTTTCGAAGGGAGGTGTGTATATATGCTTGGTACACAGTGGGCGCTCCAGAAGTGGATGCAGCGTATATGAGTGCATTTGTACTCCACTGTACAAGGTTTTGTCTGACGGTGCTTGTGATGGGATAAAAGAATAGAGGCCCGTGTGAGGACAAACAGGTGTGTGTGGACAGAAGCTAGTGAGCCACAGGCAGACACGTGCCATATAATAGGTGCGCCCAGGCAGGAGGCTGTGTTAAGAAAGACTGAAGGAGGCAAGGGGGAAATTCTTGAGAGCTTCATGAGAAGGACAGGGACAGACACTTTGCGAATGTCAACTAAATGCTAAGCATTGGTTCTTTAATCCCCATAGTGTTTCAGAAATGGGTAGTGTCCCAGTTTTTCAGATCAGGAGACTGAAATGCAGAGATAGAGCAACTTATTTCAAGATCACACCGCTGGTAATCATACTGGCATTCAAACCCAGGTCCGCCTGATGCCAGGGCCCTTGTCATAGGCCTGGATATAACTGTTCTGGCTCCCAACAAGGTCTCTGAGGAATCTGGAGGCAGACAGGTTTTGTGCTCCTGGAATGTGGATTGGGGGCAGGTCCCCACATCCCCTGCCTCTGAGCCCCTCACTGACCCAGGAGTTGGGCTATGCAGGGCTGAGCTGGCCTTAGAAAGAACTTCCGAGGTCTCCTTGACTTCTCCTACTTAACCTCTCACAGCCCATCCCCGCACCTTTCAAGCTCATTGCTCCTCCTGCAAATGCCGTACACTTACCACTCCAGTGACCCTGGCCCAGAGTCCAGTCCAAGCCACCCTGACCTCCAAGCCCAGACCACCACGTATAGCTCAAGTGATAGATCACACTTCCCCTTCAGGACTTGATTGAATTCCCCCAGTTCCACAAGGCCCTGAACCTAGACCCCCTGGCCTCAGAAAGCCAGTGCCCAGACCCTGCAACTCCACCCTCAGCACCTATGTGCTCTGATTCCAAGTGAATGTTAGTCGCTTAGCCCCCAGACTGGCCATCTAGGAAGGCAGATGGCCTTGGAGCTATGCTTTCTGAGCTCAAACCCTGGCTCTGACACCTCCTAGCTGTGCCATCTCGGGCAAGTTCCTTAACCTCCTGGGGACAGTTTCCTCATCTGCAAAAACGGGGCTGATAATCCTTACCTCACAGCCCCCCAGGACAGGATTAAATGAAATCTTACCTGTGAAAGAGAACAACGTTAAGCCACCCCAAAATATGCCACTTTGAGATATTGACTATTTTAGGCTGATTAATTTTAAGAAACAGCAGACCTGGCTCTGAAAACAAAGTAGGAAGTACCCTTTGTAAAAGATGGATTTACATGTGTGAGGGAGATCTCCATTTGTAAGGATGTCTCCTTCACTAGAGCAGGTTTGGGCTTAAATCTGCATAACAACCTTATCCTTATTTACTGTGCTTTTCCTGGTAACCTCCTATAAATGACTCTCCACCCCCAACATCTTTTGTTCTTTAGCTGAGGGAGGTATTTAAGTGATGACTTCTCTGCCATGTTGGCCAGCTACTCTGTTCTTCAATGTGTTTTCTCTTGTTTATCTGTCTTGTGTTGATTTGGTTATTAGTCCAGCTGGAAGAACTTGAAGGGAAGAGGGTAGTTTTTCCTGCCTGACACATAGTAGGTGCTTGATAAATAGTACCTATGATTAATGTCCTGAGTCCACCCCATTCCATTTGCTACCCCCAAGGAGGACAGCACACCTCACCAGTAAGTCCCTACAAGCTGTCATCCCCAGACCCTAACAGGTCCTCAGTGACTCCTTACCCACAAGCCCAAGTGGACCCTATGACTCTCACCGGCAGGACCTTCCACCTTATCCTGACTTCCTCCCCTGTACTACTCCAGACTCTTCCCGAATCCTAGGTCTGTACTGACTTGTAGCCCACAGTTACAGGGCAGGCACGCTGACTCACCCCTGTCTTGCAGGCTCTCCAGGTGGCCCGGCAGTTCCTGCTACAGCAGGCCTCAGGCTTGAGCTCCCCAGGGAACAATGACAGCAAGCAGTCAGCTTCTGCCGTGCAGGTGAGGAGGATGACACCCCTCTGGGCTGGGCTGGCTGGGCTGGACTGGGGCCAGGTCAGAAGGTGGGCTTGGCAAACTAAGGGAGGGGAAGGGCCAGTTGGAGAATTGCTCTGGCCAGTCCCCAGTGCCAGAAAGTGGACAGCTGCCCAGAGGGAAATGTAGTCACTGTTAGGGGTGGAGTGAAGAAGGTCCACTTTCTCTCTCATCTCTACTTGACCCCTCAGGCCTTACCCCGCTTGGCCTCTTTGTCTCTGAGTTTGCATCTGTGCTGTGCTCATTCTGTCTCTGTCCCTCTACTGGCTTCCTCTTCCTTGGCCTCAGGGTCACTTCTCAGGTTTCTGTTTCTCCATCCCAGTGTGGTCACTCAGCCTATCCCACTCTCCTCACTTCCCAGGCTCTCTCAGTTGTTGAGGTCACCACATCTCCCCCCTTATCTCTCACCCACCAATTCTCTCTGTCTCCCCGTGTTTCCTGTCTCTTGATGTCTCTCTGTCTCTCTTGTTTTCCTTTGCACAATCTGCCCCTTTTTCCCCCTCTCCCTTCCCCCCAGCCTGCCTGCCCATCTGGCTGGTTGGGGGAGGGGAGATCTGTGGGGGGTGGGCGGGGGTAAGCCAGGCCTTCTGTTTACCTTTTGTGTCACAAAGAACTTGGGAGAATCGCTGTCTGAGTCTGGGGTGGGTCGCTACTCAGGCAGCGCCCCCACCTTCCCCCACTCTTCCTTGGCCTAACAGCCAAGCTTCCTAGCTCCCCCCACCCCTCCCCATAGCAGCGGGGGAGGCTTGGAATTGGGGAGAGGATTAAGCGGGGCTTTGAAAGGAAGTTTATCTAAGGGAGGAAGGCTGAACACGATCCGAGAAGCTCTGGAGTCTGACGGGGCGGGGTGCTGAGGGAAGTGTGGAGGGCGGGATGGGGTACGGGGTGCCCAGAGGAGGACCCAGGACTGGTTTTTGTGTAAAACAAGCTTATGTTCAGAAAGTGCTTTGAAGAAGTTCAAGGTGTCCGACAGTTTATGTGGCCTTAGCAGTAGCCCTTTTTTAAAAGTCAAACCTAATGAGACAGCCCTCAAGGGGAAGGAGCTGGACTAGGAAAGGTGGCCTGGGTGGGGGAGGGGAGGACAAAATCTAGAAAGCCAGTAATGGGGAAGCAGAAAAAGTTCTCACACCCATGTGGTGTCAGGACTGGGTCTCCTTGAATTAGGGACCCCCTCCCACACACATACTCCCTGGGTCTGAAATTGCCCTCAGGCTGCTTTTCTTAATCCTCCCCACCCTGGGCCCAGTTTAGTACCCCTTCTAAGAACAGGGAGGGTAGCCTGGGGAACATTTGTGTTCTCCCAACCCAGAAAAGGCCTGCTGACCCAAAGCAGAAAAAAGGAGTCAGAAAGACGGAGGTCAGGCATTAGGAAGGACTTTGCAGCTGGCTGTGAGGGGTGGGAGATATGAAATAATGAGAGAAGGAGAAGCCCCCGCCTGCCCTCCTAAAATGAGTGAGGTCCCTGGATGACTTAGAATGAGAGGCAGAGGTTTTGGTCAGAGGGACAGATAAAATGATTCTTTTCTCAGGCCTTCTTTCTTTTGGGCTCCTTACCTCCCAATGATTGATTCATTCACTCATTCAACAAGTACTTGCTAAACTAACAACTGACACTTTACAAGGGCAGGCTCTAAGTGCTTTACAAGTATCATCTCATTTTATCGGCACAGTTCTATGATGTAGATGCTGTTACTAGCTTTATCTTGCAGATGAGGAAAGTGAGGACCAGAGGGTTTAAATAACCTGTCCAGAGTCACACAGCTGATGACGAGCAGAGCCAGGATTTGAACCCAATCAACTAGCTCCAGAACTCACTTTAATGCCCACACCATGATGTTGCCATGCTCTTAGCACAGCAGTGAACACCAGTAGTCCATAAGGAAAGAGCCGTGGCTAGATGACCCTCTGGGCTCAGGGTGGTGGGAGTTTTGGGGGCCACATCTGAACCTCCTCGGGAGTCTGAGCCCTGACTCTTGATCCTTCTCCTCCAATCCTTGATACCTTCCTCACCTTTCATTCCCACCCTCAAGTTCACAATCTTTAAGGAGGTGGGGCTTCTGTCCCCGAGTGGGGTCTAGGGTTGAGAAATCGCTCTCCTATGAGCTCAAGGCTTGTGTGGGGTGATAGGGAGAATGAGTAGGAAAGTGGACTTTGTTGATTTGGCACTTGAGTGAAATGCGTAATGAAATGCACATTGGCTCCCATAGGACACTATTCTGCTCTCCTGCTCAGGGTGGGATTTCCTGCCTGCTTACCTCCCATCCGTGTTCACCACCCCTCTCCTAGAGCCAACTTCAGAAGAAGTTCTAAAACCACATTAGTCTCCACCTCTGGCCTTGAGATTGCTTGGGTCGTGCCCAGGCCTGGACCCCTGGCAGGGAGAGGTCAGTCACAGAAGGGAGCACAGGTAGCTGGTGGGAATCTGGGCGGAGGGAGGATGAGACCAGGTTCCCTATCACTGCCCAGCTTTTGTCTCACCTTCTGAGCCCCCCCTAAGGCTAAACCTTCTGGTATTTCTAAAAGTTCTTGTTGTCCCACGATGGTCTTTTTTGCTGCAGCTCCAGGTCAGAAGTAAGGACTTCTTTCTGGTCATATGCAAGGGAGTTTAACCTAAACTAAGCTCGGGCCTAGTCTCCACACTTTCCCAGGGACCCCAGACCCCATACTTAAGAGGCTCAGTTTGGGTTTTTGACTGGCACCAAATTGCATCCATCCCAACCCTCAGCCCCCAAATAAGCTTCCTCTATGTCAGTCAAATACCATCCTTATTCTTCCCCATCAGGCAGTCTAGCCCAGCACACTGTATTCATGGTGGGCAGAGGGCTCCAGGCCTGAGCAGAGCCCCTAGGGGGTGGGCTGGAGGCAGCTGTCAGCATTTAGCCCAGAGCTCATGTTGCCAGGGCTTGAGTAAGCACGTAGTGACCCTGGCCACTCTCCAGATGGTGACTCGAGGGCACTGCTGAGCTGACTAGCTGACAGTACCCATCCTGACACATCCTGGCCTGGTAAGGGGTCAGTAGGACATCAAGGGAGCTCTAACCCTTAGTGTTCAGAACCCCAAGGGGTATTGGGGGGAAGATGGATGGGTCAGCCAGCTTGCTGACCTATCTTGACCCCATTGGGCCACCTTAGAGACAAGTATACTCGAGGTAATCCATCCAGACCCATCTCTGCAGCCGCCTCTCCAGCCAGTTGTTAAGGCCATTTGGCAGGACAGTGGGGTCCAGAGAGGCCTTCCAAGGTCATCTTTTCCATTCCCCTGGCTCCAAGTAGGAAAGCCCCAAGGAAGGAAATGCCACATCCTTTCTTGCATGCCACTCACAGTGACTCACTGGTGCCTGGAAAGATCTGGGTGTCTGGTGTCAGTCTCACCTGCTCTTGGCTGAGCCCATCTCTGGGGCAGCTCTTGCTATGATGAGAGTGGGAGGTCCAGTGCTTTTGTCTTCAGTGACCTTTGCCACCCAGTGCCCTCTGTGACCCCTGGAGGGTACCTGAGGTGCAATGATGAAAAATGAGAGAGAAAGGAGTAGAATAGGAAGGAGGGGGAAAGGAATGTTTTAAAAAGTAGTTTTCTTTACATTTGTATAGAATTTAATGGCATACAAATCACTTTCACTTACCTCTCCTCCCTTGGCCCTTTGATGGTAGGGCAGATTGCTTAACTTCTTTAGGCTTCAGTTTTTTTATCTGTAAAATGATAACAGTGATGCTACCCTCCTCCCAGGGTTGTTGTGAAGCTTCAGGGAGATCATACTCATTAAGAGCTTAGTCAAGTGTCTGGAGAATAATCCACAGTCAGCCACAGCTTTTTGTATGGTTCTGTGAGACTGAGCCAACAGGTGTTCCATACCCAAGTTAGATGGAGAAAGTGAGGCTTGGTGATTTCAAAGAATAGTCAGTGTCAAGGGCAGGAACTTAGGTCACTTGACTTAGAAATCCAGGGCTCTGAGCTCAGTAACGCCATGCTGGGCACTCTCATAGGAGGAAGAAAGAAAAGGCAGTGACTGGCCTAGCTGTCTCGGGGGTTACATGACAAAGGACACAGGGGTTGTCTCTGCAAGGGTGGTGGGTCTATGCTACTGTCTGCCTCCTCCCCTAGCCCTTCAAAGAGTGAGGACCAGAATACTCCTGCAGCCTGTCTTTCCAGAGTCTCTGATACAGTGTAAAGAGGGAGGTTGGCCTTTGGGATTTCCAGCCTCATCATTCAGTTCCCTGGATGGTTCAGTTTCCACACATACTCCGTAACCTTTCTTAAGACCTGCTCCGGAGTGGGGCAGGCAGTGTGGGACATGGAACACCGGGAACTGTGTCGTATACAGACCTGGACTTAAGTCCCAACCCTGCCACTTGAGGCTCTTTGATAGAGGCCCCTAGGAGCCGTTCTTCCCTCAGATGGCCATGGCTAAAGAGCCAGGCAATACCCTTCCCAGGGATCTGTGCACAGAGATGGCTGGGGTAATGGGGAAAGCCCAGGGCTGGGCAAGAAGAGCGGGGGGCCGTGGGACTTCCCATATCCCTGGATTCATTTCACTACACCTCCCCAGCTGCTCTTCTGCCTGGGGATTCCCTAATTGGTGGCTTGAGGCTGAGTCCTACCACTGCTGGGATCCTGGAAGGAACCAACTCCTCCTCCTCTGCCCTACCCATGGGGCTAGTGGAAGGTGACAGAGGGGCCATGAGTTCCCTGGGGACCTAACCTGTCCTGCTCAAGACAAGTCCCTGCAGGACACTTTCCCCAATTGGGCCACCCTACACCCCTCCCTTCACACTTCAGAACTGGCAGAGAGGCCCCCAATCTTCTGGAAAAGGTATTTGAACTCAGGGGAATAAACACAGTGAGGACCTGCTGTGTGCGGGGCACTCTGCTAGGGCCTGGGAGTGAGAAGATTAGAGTCTTGTGCACCCTGTGGTGTGGGTGGCAGATAGCCCCTGTCCTGCTAAAATAGGAATAAGGTAGTGTTGCAACTTGGGCTTCCCTGGCTATGACTGCACAAGCCTGGGGGTTTCAGGGGAGATAGGGCTGGGAAAAGGATGATGTCACTGCTCTTCCCTGCACCTTTTCCCTGTAGCTAGATTCTCTGGGCCTCCTGTAGAGGCCTAACCCAGGGCGGGGGACAAAAAGCTGCTCTAACTGGAAGGAGTCACCTCTTATAATACAATCCCTGTGTGTTGTTTGAGGAAACTGATACTCCAGAGAGGGCAAGTGACTTGCCAGGGGGTCACACAGCAAGTTCATTGCAGAACTAGGAGTAGAAGCCTGCCTCTTAACTCCCTGCAGTTCTTTCCACCCTGCTGAAGACTTACACACATGTACACCAAGGATGGCACCCGCAGTGCTCTCTGGGCCTCTGTGTATGCCATCCTGACAGGTGTGCTGGAGTATGTGACATGTATCTAAGTAGGGCCAAAGTACAGGGCCTCCTGCCATGTGGGCCACTTTTTGAACCCTCCCCATGGCTATAGGCTGCCCTCATGGCCAGGCCCACCTCATCGTGTCTCAGAAGAGACAGAGCAAGAGTTAGGAATGGCTAGCTGCTGCCTTCCCATCACTGGGGGAGACCCCACCAGAGCATGGGTTCTACTGACCAGTGTCACTATAGTCTGATCTTCCAGTACCTAAGATAGTGCATCCCAAATAATAGGCAGCCCTTGTGACCACTTGCTGTATGCCAGACTCTGTTCTCAGTGTCACCTCACTAGTCCTCATGAAAACTTTCAAAGTCAGGCACTATTGCTGCTTGCATTTTGGAGAAAAGAAAGCAGAGAAAAGGGAGGTAAGTTACTTATCCAAAGACACAAAGTTGGTGGCAGAGCCAGAATTTGAACTCAGGCAGTTCCTGGAGTGCCAATCAGTTCAGTTATAATGTGATTGGGACTCTGGGTGCATGCCCTTCCTGGGGTGGGGTTGAGGTGAGCAAACTAACAGGGCCCCATCCCACAGGTTCCGGTGTCGGTGGCCATGATGTCGCCGCAGATGCTTACCCCCCAACAGATGCAACAGATTCTGTCACCCCCACAGCTGCAGGCCTTGCTCCAGCAGCAACAAGCACTCATGCTCCAGCAGGTGAGTCTGGCCCCAGGGCAGCTGGGGAATTGGGGGAAACTGGGGGGTCTGTGGCTCCCCCCCACCCCGCCCCCGTTTATTACCAACATCACTGAGTGGTAGAAACCAGAGAGACTGCTCAGGCCAGACTGACTGGCATTTCTCCAGGGCAGCTAGGGGAGGTCAGAGATCAGGCCTCTCCCACAGCAGCCCCTCCACACTTTCTCCGTGATACTGTCCCCACCTCTACTCCAGAACCGCAGGGAAGGGCAAGGTACTGGAACATCCGGGCTCCTGGAATCTTGCCCTTTTTAAGGGACCTGCCAAGAGGCAGGGAGGGCTTAGAGGTGGAGAATGAAGGTGGAATAGGGAGCTGCCCTCTTCCTTCTTCATTCCTTCCTGGTACAGACCTTGCTTAGGGAGCCTCTCAGAGCAGACATCTCCTTGTGGGGGCCGTCCATCCCACTGCCCCAGTAAGGCTCTCCACTCCTGCCTCCAAGAGCCTAGTTACCATAGGGTTGGGGTTGCTCTGGGGTCAGCAATCTGCCACCCGAGGTAATCTATACCTTCCCCTGCCTCCTGCCACCCACCCCTCCCCCCAGCTGCAGGAATATTACAAGAAGCAGCAAGAGCAGCTCCACTTGCAGCTCCTCACTCAACAGCAGGCTGGGAAGCAGCAACCCAAAGAGGTAAGGGGCTCAGGTGGACCCACCCCATCACCTGCAGCCCTCTCCTGGTCAGAGGCTGGGAGTCCCAAGGTAGAACAGTTAGGAAAAGGCTAGAGGAGGGGATCAAGAGAACATGGGAGAAGTAGGGATGGGGCTTACATTTTTCCATCTCCCCTCATCCCCATTCAGACTTTCTCTCCTTGCCTTGTGTTAGATTAATGAGAAAGGGAAGACAGAGCCCTGTGTTGTCTCTGCCCTTGTGTGTAGACACGTGTATATGAGCATCGGATGGTCCACACTCATGACCAGCTGACTTGCTCTCATGCCCTCTTCCTACCACCAACTTGTCTCTTAGTGACCCAGTCTTTGGTCCTCCACTCAGGTCTAGGGAATGTTTTGGTTTCTCAGCAAACCACTTACCTCCTCCCCGCAGCACTGCCCCAACTTCTGTCGCTTCTTGCTTCTTGGGTTAATCAGCGCTGCTCTCTCCAGCCTCTACCACCTGCCCCGTGTAGGCCACAGTGCCTCCCCAGCTTCCATACCAGGCCCTGCCACCCTCCCCCTACTTGTCTCAAACATGTGACTCCCTCCTGCTAGTCAGATCCCAACTGAGCTCTGAGTTGCCCCGTCCCAGAAGGATGCCCTGCTGACACCCAGTCATTCCCCAATTTCTCGATCTCTCCCTCAAGGATCTGGTGATTGCTTCATTCACTGCATTATTTCTAGGCTGGTCTTATTGACTAGCCAGCCCCCACTCCACCATACCCCCAGGGCAGATGGGCAGGTACAGCTGTCCCTACCTCCTATGCACCCCGGACAGGCTTGGCTCCCAGGACTCAGAAAAGACTTGCTGACAGACCAACTTGTCAGTGCCTATGTGAAGAACTGACTTTGGGGGCGGGGGCGGGGGGGTGGGTGGCACAGACCGAGAGAGATCAAGAGAACACTTGCCTGTGGGTGACCCAGAGCTAACAAGTGAAGGAGTGTGAGTCTGAGAGCCCCCCTCCTCCAGTGGGGAGGGATGACTGTCATTGACTGGGTCCTAATGACCCACTGACGCTGATCTTTTAAAGTCCCGTCAGACTCCTTGATTCTCTGTATCTAAGAAGCAAGAGAGGAGATGAGCTGGAGGGAAGAAGGCCCCCGCCTCAGAGCAGAAGGGGGACACCCCTGGCATGTGGGAAGGGTGCCTGCCAGGCGGGAATGGCCCCTGGATTCTGACAGGCTCATTGATCATTGTGATGAGAGCCCCACCTCCCCAGGCATGCACAGCTGCGGTGTGGGGAGCTAGAGCCTGCCGCTAAGCAGCGGAAGGAGGGAGGCGGGAGCAGGGAGGCATAGTGCTGCGCGCGTCTGGGTCTGGCTGTGTGTTTGCGCGCGTGCGTGCGTGCATGCGTGTGTTTACTGCGAGGAGGCATGCAGCCCTATGGAAGCTGGGCCGGGAGCAGAGAAGCTGCAGCTTCGGACACTGCACCAACAGCACCGGGGGCTGAGAGGCCTTGGGAAGGGGTAGCCGCAGGGTGGGGGCCAGATGGCACACCTGAGCCTGATGGCACCCCTCTCTGCCCGCCTCCTCGGGCCCCCCACCAGGCACTGGGAAACAAGCAGCTGGCCTTCCAGCAGCAGCTCCTGCAAATGCAACAGCTGCAGCAGCAGCACCTGCTCAACCTGCAGAGACAGGGGCTGGTCAGCCTGCAGCCCAACCAAGCCTCGGGGCCCCTCCAGGCCCTCCCACAAGGTGAGTGACTCACCCCCAAATCCCAAGCCCAGCCCCATAGCCCTTGCTCTATCCAAGGGCTGGCAGCCCCTGCCCCAGGGGTAAGGTGGAGAAGCCCCTGAATTTCTGAGGCCCGGCCAGCTTCCCTCCTCTCTCTCTCCCACAGCAGCCGTGTGCCCCACGGACCTGCCCCAGCTATGGAAGGGTGAGGGTGCCCCCGGGCAGCCCCCTGAGGACAGTGTCAAGCAGGAGGGGCTGGACCTCACTGGCACGGCCACCACCGCTACCTCGTTTGCCGCCCCCCCCAAAGTCTCGCCCCCACTCTCCCACCACACCTTGCCCAATGGACAACCCACTGTGCTCACACCTCGGAGAGACAGGTACGGGGCCCAAGCTGGGAGGAGGCACTGCAGACCTTCCCAAGGGCACTGCTGGGCTCCTGGGGATGGCACACATGGCGAAGGCTGGGAGGGAGGGCACACAAAATATGCTAGGCCTCTGGGAAACCATTAGGGACAGAAACATCACCAGCAGGAGAGCTGGGGCTGGGCCAGACCCTGGGCTGCTGGAATCTTCAGGGCCCCTGACCAACACCTCCCCCACCCCTTCTCCCAGCTCCTCCCACGAGGAGTCGCCTGGCTCCCACCCCCTCTATGGACACGGAGAGTGCAAGTGGCCTGGCTGTGAGACCCTGTGTGAAGACCTGGGCCAGTTTATCAAGTAGGTGTCACCCCCCACTTCCCTTTGCTCCCAGCCTTCTCCCCATTCAGCAAGCCTTTCCACAGGGCCCTTTGCCCCAGCCTGCCCCTTCTTTGGCCTTCAGCCACCAGCTGTCTTACTGTCCTCCCCCAGGGAACCTAGTTCCTTCTCTGCCCCATCAGTTCCCCATCATTACTGCCCACCTGCCGAGCCTATATTGCTGTCTATATTTCTGGGCCTGCAGCCTCCCCACCCCATCCTCAGGCCCCATAGCCCATCGAGGCGGGGACATGAGGAGGAGAGGACTCCTTTCCACTGCCCTCCCCACAAACTCAGCCCCAAGAGTGATGGCCTAGTGACAGGCCTGGCCGGTGGACATGCAGGGCGAGAGGCGGACAGGCGGCTGGCAGCAGGCGGCCAGCTGCCACAGCCGTGCCAGGCTCTGTCACTGACTGATTAACTCCGCTGTCTCCCAGACCCTTGCAGCATCAGGGTCAAACAAATTGTTTTCACGCTTCGTCAGAGGTTTACTTAATTAGTTCATTTGCAATTAGATCTCTCTGTAGCTGGGATTTTTAGCAAAGACATCAAAGGAGGGTGATGAGAAGGCGGCTTCCTCCTTTGCCCTGTTTTTTTCCCCACCCCTTTCCCTTCTTTGTATCTCTCGGTCTGTCTGCTTTCCAGGCCGTGGGCGGGCTTAGAGGACAGGATGGGAGGGTGGTGACAGCAGAAAACACAGGGCCAACTATCTCTTCTCCACTCCCTCCTCCCTCTGAAGACACCTCAACACAGAGCATGCCCTGGATGACCGGAGCACGGCCCAGTGCCGGGTGCAGATGCAGGTGGTGCAGCAGCTGGAGATCCAGGTGTGACCTGAGGCTGAGGAGGAGGGACAC
Source organism: Macroglossus sobrinus (assembly GCA_004027375.1). Taxonomy (NCBI): domain Eukaryota; kingdom Metazoa; phylum Chordata; class Mammalia; order Chiroptera; family Pteropodidae; genus Macroglossus; species Macroglossus sobrinus. Next base: position 208,050 of record PVKZ01000438.1, read on the forward strand.
AGGGGCTCCAGCCTCTGCCCCACCCACAGCACTGACTTTCCAGGAGGGATTTGGGGAGCCTTATAGAAGAGTCACATGGTCAAAGCATATTTTCTAGGTCTTAATTACCATGGTTTTGAGGTGAGGGCAGCTAGGTTCTGAAGGGTAAACCAGAATTGGGGTCATCTGTACTGGGAGATCCAGAAAAGAAACAAATGCCAATAAAAACAAAAATAGTATTCATAGATAACACTTTGTGCTGTCCTAAATACCTATATAACTCAAGGAATCCTTTAAACAATCTTGTGTGGTAGGTACTATTATTATCCCCCATTTTCAGAAAACAGAGGCGCACAGAGGTGAAGTAACTTGCCTCTGGTCACTCAGCTGGTAGCAGAGCTGGGGTTAGAACCTAGGCAGTCTGGCTCCTGAGTCTAAGCTCTAACACAGAGTACTCAGGAGGCTCCTCAGGACAGTTCGTCAGGCAGCCAATCAATATTGCCCATTCTCTCTGGCACCTAGCAGAGTGCCCTGCCTTGAGATAGTAGTTGTGAACGATCTATTGAATTTATGAATGGGGGTGAATGAATCATTCATCCATTCCTGTGTTTCCATTCAGTGCGTGAGGACCCTCTCACACACAATTGCCATTAAACTTGGATGTTGTTCAGTCACAGCCTCTGCCCTTGATGGGGAGAAAAGATGTGTGCTGTTGAGAAGATGGCCTCTAATTGTGATGAGCTTGAGCTTGGGACACAAGCCTGGAGGAGAAGTGGGGAGGGCTTCACAGAGCAGGCAGTCCCTGTCTTGGCCATGAGGGTGTAAGGGGCCAACGGGGTAAGGGACAGAGGGGACTGGGATGCTGAGGCTGAGGGGCAAGTGGTGGTGGGGATAGTAGCTTTCTAGGGTGTCTGGTGGGATATGTTTCCAGGCACAGCCCCTGCCCACTACCAGCCTCTTTACCCTCTCCACAGCTCGCCAAGGAGAGCGAGCGGCTGCAGGCCATGATGGCCCATCTGCACATGCGGCCCTCTGAGCCTAAGCCCTTCAGCCAGCCGGTGAGTGACTCTCCCTTACTGGCGGCCCTGCCACAACCCCTCCACAAATCCCTGAATCCTCCAGACCCCCATCTCCCCAGCTGGTCTCAGCATCCTCCCCATTGCTCACAGCTGAACCCGGTCCCCGGCTCCTCATTCTCCAAGGTGACCGTCTCTGCAGCAGACTCATTCCCAGATGGCCTCGTGCACCCCCCCACCTCGGCTGCAGCCCCTGTCACCCCACTAAGGCCTCCAGGTCTGGGCTCTGCCTCCCTGCACAGTGGGGGCCCTGCCCGCAGGAGGAGCAGTGACAAATTCTGCTCCCCCATCTCCTCAGGTAAGGTCCAAGGGAGGGGCATTTTTCCCCAAGCTGTGCCCCGCAAGTGGCTACCTAATCTCCTGCTTGTCTTCTCCAGAACTGGCCCAGAATCATGAGTTCTACAAGAATGCGGACGTCAGGCCCCCCTTCACCTACGCCTCTCTCATCCGCCAGGTGAGCATGGAAGGTAGCTGGAGGGGGTGGGGAATGGCACACAGGCTGTATGCCTGCCTCAAGCTCCCAGTCTCCGGGAGCATTCTGAGTTGGGAAACATAACTTTCCCTCTCACGTTTGTCCCTTCCCGCTTACCCCCTCCCTTCTCAGCTGCAGGTGTCTCATATAGGCTTCAGCTGGTCACCCGAAGATTTCTCTGGGAGCACATACACTTTTCTTTGCTACTCATACCCACTGTGTCGTCATTCTCCCATTTCCATGTACACACACTACTCCCATGAGACTATTTTCTGATACTAGTGGTCGCTTTTAGCCTGCCCCTTCCTTCCTCCCCACCCCACACACACCATCTCACAGATGGGAAAGGGGGCCTTTGCCAAAATGATGGAAAATTCCAAACATCCCCACCCTCAGACATCTTTCTCTCAAGAATACTGCTTTCATTTCCATTCTAGGGCATTGGCCCTTGGAGCCATTTTCCCTCTAGAAATGCCCCTCTCAAGACAGATAAAGCACTGCCAGTCCTTATCCACACACTCTTGGTTTCAGAATGAGGTAGAGGCCACACGGAGAGAGATCCTGGGGGAGAGAACACAGGCCTGGGACCTTTTAAGGCCCAAACTGAGGACCCTTTGCTCCTTCCTTGTCCATAGGCCATTCTGGAAACCCCTGACAGGCAGCTGACCCTGAACGAGATCTATAACTGGTTCACCAGGATGTTCGCCTATTTCCGGAGAAACACTGCCACCTGGAAGGTGAGCCATGCCCCTCCCACCTGGCCCAGTGCCCCAGTCACCTTTGGATATCACATCCCTTTGAGACTAAGGATGCCTAGCAATTATTCCCTTTGGAGAGGTGATCCTACAGAAATGGCCCTGCCAGAGCTCAGGCTGGGCCATGTGCCCCTCCACCCCTACCCTGCAGGAGCCATAGAGTGTTCTTTAACGGTCTCTTAATGGCCCCTTCCTTCTAGCCTTGTGCTGCCTTCTTCCTGGGAACAAACCCTGCTCTCCTCTAAAGTGCTTTCCCATGGGCCCCAAAGACTCCAGCCCCATGGAGTAGGGCCCCCAAGAGTTGGTAATGCCTGAGCCTGGTGGGGAGGCCTGAGTTACATTCACAAGAGACCCTAAGGGTCCAGATACCATGGCTAAAAGCATATGGATGGACTGAGACCCATGGACTGTATATTTCCTGGGGCACAAACACAGGCAGTCACACACCATCTTCAATTCTCTCATCCGCAGCAGGAAGATAATTGTCTCCATCCAATTAGTCATTTAAACACCTTCAGCCCATGAGAGTTTTCCTGGGGGACCAGAGACAGGCAAGGGAGGGACCCTAGAAAAATGGGACATGGAAATGTGGGCTGAGCTGCTAAACCATTTGTTCCTCTATAGTCAAGATGGTCTGTGTGTTTGTGAGCCTGTGTGTGCCTGTTTATGAGTGAGAATATTAGGGTCTTTGCAGCAGAATGAGAAAGCGCTATCTAAATTGGGAGAGGTGGGGGAAAGAAGTGAGTGCTGGGCTCTGTGGGGAAGGTTAGACACCTGAGGAGTTCCTAGCTCGGAACCTTATTTAGAACACTGGCTCTTGAGTCCCCCTGCTGGCCAGTTTATAAACTGCAATTTAACAGTCTACTTCCGAGGCGCCATCCCACCAGATTTCAACAAGTGTCACGAGGCCCCTCCCCACCAGTGCCCAGGACTGCGTGGGGTCTGCACAAGGCCCAGCCTTCCCTACTCTGGAAGTGTGCCAAGTGCAGCAGGAGAGACTGCTCCATTATCTTTTGTATTCCCATGTCCAATTCCCAAAGCTTGGGAGAGAGGCTATGAGGCTGGGACAGCTGTTCTGATTGGTTGTCAGTGATGTCATTTCCTGCCAACCACAACAGTCCTGCCCTCTCTCTGAACCAACAGAGCCTTCTTGGGGCTACCTGGTCCCCTCCAGGCCAGTTTGGATACCAGGTTTTATAAATGACAAGAGTCCTATACAGAGTGTTACGATTATTCCCTCATATTTAATATTGCACATTAATCTTTTGCCTTTATGGGTGCAGTGTAAAGCCTCATAGCCATAACACAGTCTCTTTGGGGGCAGAGTGCCACCTGCCCACCTACTCTCCTATTCTCTCTTAACTGCACCACCTCATTACAATCTTTATTTTCCTTTTCTTGAGATCAGGAGAAGCTGGTTTAGGTGACTTCCTTAAATCCCTCGATGATTGTCATGAAGCCACCGATGATTGTCATAGCCTTATCTCCAGGGCCCTTGACCTTCCATGCCATCTTCTACTGGTTACCCAGCCTTGGTCATCTCAGTGGTTTCTCTCTCATTATGGGGTCTTCACCTCTATCTCTCTTCACCTAGTCTAAGTCCCAACAGGAAGACTGAGCGGGTGACCTTCTCAGTTAGCAGTGTTCTGCGGCTGCTTCTGCCACTTGAGTTCACTGCCTGTGATCTCCCCGTGGCACAGTAGACTCCATCGCAGTTTGAGGTCTACTTTGACCTTCAGGAGTTTTGCATCTTCATTCATGTTACTTGGGAAATGTACCCTGTCTACCTCCCACCTCCACTTTCTACCCATTTATCTCCCTTTGAGGTCTCTCCTCAACTATTTCAGCTTCTTCTCCTCCCTTCTTCTTTACCCCTCTGGCCCCCACACTGAGATGATGTCCACTTCAGACCAGGGCAGAAGGATCAGGAGCTGGTGTGGGCCAGGCCAGCTGCCATTCATCCAGGGACAGAGCTGCCATCTGCCGAGCTGATGGTACTCGCCATCCCTCCCGTGTCCATCCCCTTCCAGGGCCTGTGTTGTGGGCCTGTCCTTTTGTTTACGCAGCCCCCGCTAGACCCCTTAAATTGCCGTTAATGTTTCAGCGTAACGAATTAGTCTCTCATCACGAATCAGGCTTCGAAATGAGGGAAAAAAGCCCCGGTGAGGCCATCCTCGGAAATTGGGGTCATTCTCATTTGCAAAGCGGAGGATCGGAGCCCCGTAATGCGGGCAAATTTATTCCGAGGCAGGAGCCCCGGCGTGATTAGGCCCTTTGTAATTATCGCTCCAAGAGATTCCACTCCAGCCGCCCGCCTCCCTCGTGGATTAGCAAGCGAGTCGGAAAAATACACAGGATTTAATTAGAGGCAAATTAAAATTGGTAATGAAATCGGGCCAGTTGCAAGTGGCAAGAGTTGGAAGGGAGAGAGGGAGAGGGGATCTCCAGGGGCACAGGCTGCCCGCCCTGCCTGCTTTCTTCCCCATTTAGAAATGTAAAGAGGAGACAAGATGGGGACAAGGAGGAGGAGGCCGGGGGAGGACAGGTAACGGACAGGGACGGCTGGGGGGTGAAGCTGAAAGCTGAGAGTCCAGGGACAGGATGAGGGATATGGAGGGTGGGGTAGATTAGGGCCCTGTCCCAGGATCCTGGGTGGGGGTAAACTGGGCCAAGTACCCCACCCTCACCCAAGTGTCCTACAAACCAGATGACCTCAATTCCTGAAGTTATCCTGCCAGGAGGAGGAGGGAGCGGCAAGGTGACTTTTCCTCTTTTCTCTCTTCTTCCTGTCTTACAGCTACTAAACCCACTGTCTCCTTTCTTCCAATTTATTTCAAGTATGTATTAGGCCTCTACTGTATACCTCATGCTCCAAATAAGCTCTCTGTTCTGAGACCCAGCTCAAAGCCGTGGCCCCCGCGCTTTTAGAGGTGTAGGACAGTTGCAATGAGAGTGCCCAAGTCATTCGCCAAACTTTTTAAAGCTTAATGGAAATTTTGTAGGCTCCTGAGAGATGTCCCAGGCTCACTGAGGTGCCAAGGCCTGAGTGTGACCTTATGCCCATCAGAAGCCATGAATAACTGCTGTATGTATCTGATTAATGATGACAGAAAAACGAAGAATTGGTAACTACATGTCATCTAGTTGGTAGTTTTCCAGAATGTGGCAGGAAGAAGGGGGGACATATAATGAAATAGGCTGTCAGTGATGAAGGTGCTGGGAGTTCCTGCCTCCGAGTAGAAAGGGGGCCTTCCACGCCCTATGGCCAGGTCTCCTCTCACCCGGCCCCTCCTCTTCTGGTCCCTGGGCAGCAGAAATTAAGAAAAGGACTTTGCTGTATGTGCTCATCTGAGCATCTGCCCCTTGTACTGCTCCCCCAGAATGCCGTGCGGCACAACCTCAGCCTGCATAAGTGCTTTGTGCGCGTGGAGAACGTCAAGGGTGCCGTGTGGACTGTGGACGAGCGGGAGTATCAGAAGCGGAGACCGCCAAAGATGACCGGGTATGTGAGCCCAGACCTGGGCAGAGTACACCCACCTGCATGTGGGCCAGGTTACCCCTTTGCCTCTCTGGGTCACCAAATCCTTCCCACTTTGGGGGTAAGTCAGGGAGAAAAGGGATGGAGGAGCTCAAGGGAGACTGAAATCTGGAAGTGACAGATAATTAGAACAAGGTTGTTTATGTCTTGTTCTGTCCTTCTGACTGAGGGAAGGAGCCAAGGGGAACCTGACAGAGAAGGAGACAGAGGCCCCAAGCAGCCATGACCGGAGCTGGGATAGGGGCAAATGCCAGCCATCGTGGTGGTTGGTGATGGTGCTGTCAACCTCTGAGATCCCCGGGCCCTACCTCTTCATTTTATAGGGAGAGGTGGCCCAGAGAAGGCAGGGGCCTGGAGGGAGGTCACATAGCAGATCTGTGGCAGAGCTGGGTCCCTGACCTCCCATCTTTTACATTCTGCTTAACCATGTGGCATGTTTAGTGAAAACCGAGGAACCTGAGGGGGATCAAAACCTCCTCTTCGGGCTTCCCTTCAGCACCAGTGGCCTTCTCCCCACCACAAATACCCGCTCCACAGGCTCCCCTGTGCAAGTGCCTCTTGGCCCCAAGGCCAAGGGGGAAGGAGAGAGAAGTCTAAGGCAAGTTAGATGTTTCTCAAAGATTCCTTCTCCACAGACAAGAGCCTCTCCACCCCCAGGCAGATGTAGGGGCTGGGGCAGGGCTAGGACTTGGAAAGGGAAGGAAAGCCACCCCCTTCTGAATGCCTCCACATGTCAGTCACAATACTTAGTACCCTCATGTCTCATTTCCAACTTATCATCAGAAGACCTGGGTTCAAATTACTCTCACCAGCTATGTGACCTTAGGCTAGTTCCTTAACATCTCTTAGGTGCTCTGTAACTTGGGGGTAAACTGTGAAAGAGGGACAGTCTTGAGCCATTGCTTTTCCAGACCCAACTCCGAAACACCTTCCGGTGCAGAAAAGCCTTTGGTATAGGACAAAGTGACTGAGCACATGGCTTATGAGATGTCCCAAAATTCAGGATGGCAAGAAAGTATGTATTTTCCAAATACAAGACTATCAAGGCTATAGCTTGGACCTTGCTGAACATTGGGAAATCTAGACTGGAGGAAAAAAGTGCTGGGGCAAAACCACGTGAAGACAGATATCATTGGGAGAGCTCCCTGTTCCCACTTACCAGCTCTGAGATGCTGGACACGTTCCCAAGCCCCTGAGAGCCCCAGCACATCTCCTGTGATGGGAGCTGCTGGTACCCACCATGCCAGGTCTGAATGAGAATTGAATAAAGCTCAGCAGACCATGCCTTGTCCCCCCAGGATAATGAATGGGACAGTCCCTGGCCTGAGCAGGCCCTTTAGTCAGGGTCAAGGCATGGGTGAGGAGAAAATGAATGAACCAAACACTGCCTTCTGCCTCTTCCAGGAGCCCCACCCTGGTGAAGAATATGATCTCCGGCCTCAGTTACGGAGCACTTAATGCCAGCTACCAGGTGACTGACTGGGCCCTGACCGGAGCCCACCAACCACTCCCCCTCTACCCTCCTACCCCCTTGATTTCCCTTTAACACACACTGGCCTGCAGAAAAGACCTTCCCCCACCCTCCCTGCACAGGTCCCACCTGTAGGAAAAAGAGAAGGGACAGACCTTAACCTTCTGCCTTAACCCAGCTGTGGCAGAGTGACCTCTGCTTTCAAGACTAGGTGTGGGTAGAACAGGGCAGGGCAGAGAACAGGGAGGTTGGCGTAACCAAACTAGGGAGTCCCCTTCCCTAGTTTGTCAAACTGGGCGTCCTCTGTCTCCTAGAAAGGAGACAAGGCAGGCCCAGATTCCCAGGAAAGCTGGGAGGGAGAAGGTCAGGGTGAGAGCTCTGACCTTGGGAGGGGAACGGTGCTCTGAAAGGCTGAGTCTGGGCTGGATCGTTGCCAAGACAGATGTGCCAGTGGGGCCAGCACACAGACACACAGATACCCAGGAGGCTCTGGAGGTTGGGAAGGGACAGCACCTGACTGGGTGCAGCCCACTGACAGGGGTGACCCTGTGCCCTCCAGGCCGCCCTGGCCGAGAGCAGCTTCCCCCTCCTCAACAGCCCTGGCATGCTGAACCCTGGCTCTGCCAGCAGCCTCCTGCCCCTCAGCCATGACGACGTGGGTGCCCCCGGGGAGCCGCTCCCCAGCAATGGCAACAGCAGCCCCCCTCGCCTCTCCCCACCCCAGTACAGGTGAGCACACAGCATGAACCCCCACCCAGTGCCCACAGACCTCAGGGAGGGAGATCTCACTGCAGATAGGATCTTATCACGCCCACCATACCTCTTCCCAGGGCATGTGGCTCTTTCCTCTCTCCTCCCACTTTTACCCCATCCTCCCTCACCCCGATATCCTCTCTTCTCTCCCTTCTCATTCCTCTCTCCTTATTCTCTCTCCTTCTTTTGATTTCCCTCTTTCTCTTTTTCCTTCTTCCTCTACTCTCTCATCTCCCCTGTCTCTTCTTCCCAAAGACAATTTATGCCCATCCCAACAGCCCCTTTCCTTTGAAGAGAGCCCTGGGGGAGATGGATCAGACCTAAGAGGTCAGGCCTCAGTGGCTCAGGGATGAGGGGGGCCTGAGGAGGCAAACTGTGAACATTCTTGCTGTGCCCCAGAATTCTCAGTGAGTTCATGGGGAGCAGGGGAAGGCCTCCAGGGTGCCCACATGACCCCTTCTGTTGCAGCCACCAGGTGCAGGTGAAAGAGGAGCCAGCGGAGGCAGAGGAAGACAGAAGGCCCGGCCCTGCCCTGGGTCCCCCCAACCCCAGCACCACAGGGCCTGCAGAAGACCGGGACCTGGAGGAGGAGCTGCCGGGAGAGGAACTCTCCTAAGGGTCTCTCTGGGGCAGGCAGGGCAGGGGTGAGACCCCTCCTGGAACCCAGGCCCCATCCACCCCCACTCCACAGCCCCACCCAAACCTCAAGGCACTTCCAGGACTAAGATGGGGGTGGGGGGTTCTGGGCCAACAACTCCCCTTGTGACTTTACTGACAGACGCTTGGGGCAGGAATGGTTCCACCCCCACGGGGACACAGAACCCCTGGTCTGGGACCAGCAGAGGACACGGAGGGCCCAGACCCCTCCTCAGACCTTCCTCAGACTTTCCCCTACATCTGAAAACCGCCTCTCCCGCCGCCACCACCAGCAGCAGCAGGGCCCTCCTCCCCCACCAGCTCTCCCCTACAGGGCCTCTCAGCGCCATGGAGACCCGCAGGCGGGGCTAAGCCTCTCAAACCCAGGGCCCCTCGCACCTGGCTCTGGCAGTGTTTTTCTGGCCAGAGCCCTCCTACACACACACAAACACACACTCCCCTAATTTGTGCTCCTTTCCACCTTCTTTTCCATACTGTGAAGAAATAATTCTCCCTGAACTCCTACCCCTGCCCTGGCCTGGATGCAGGAACGGAAGTTGCCAACCATCCACGGAAGAAACCAGCCTACTCGGCTGTGCCCACCCAAAAGCCACAGCTGGGGCAGCATGAGCTGTGTACCCCGTGGGGTCCATGGGAGCAGGGCCACCTGGCTCTAGCCCCTCCTAACCCAAGGTAGGACCCAGGCTGAACTGGGACTCCACCTCATTTACTGAACACCCCTCCCGCTCCCCCGAACTCCAGGGAGCATAGCCTGCCTCCTCCACAAAGAGGTGGGTGTCAGTCGGATGTCTGGAGGTGGAACTGAAGGGAGCCCACCCACCCTTGAGGCTAGAGTTGGGGCAGAGGTGGTGCCAGGACCGCCGGAGGCATCCTTCCACTTCACAGGAGGAAAGGCCAGGCTGAAAGCAGGCTTGAAAGGAAGGAGGAATTAATTTGGTGGCTGCTGTGACCCAACAGGTCACCCCCCACCCCCAGCCTATAGGTCCCCTATTGCAGTCCTCCCACAGTCTTCCTCAGCACCCCTTTCCTATTCCCCCAGTTAAACGGATGACCAAAGACCTTTCTTATGCCGGAAGCAAAAACCAAAACTTTTTGTTGGCTTTTTCCTTTGTCACCTCCTACAATCCCCTGCTCCTCCTGCTCCCTATCCCAGCCCTAGGCTGGAAGCCCTCCCTCCACTTAAGTTATTGTTTTAAACCAAAGTTTACAGTGTCTGTTGGTGGCCAAGACCCTCTCTCTGCACCCCTTCTCCACCCCACCCTGAGGACCCTGGGACTCAGTAGGGGCTGGGGCCCTGCTCACCTCCCCTTTGCTCTTGCCCCACCTAGGAGAAGAAAAGAGGAGGGGGAAGGAGGTGGGCCACCTCTCAGCTCCCATATCCCCTCGGGCAGTGGGCCCCGTGAGCCCTAGTCCCAACCCTGGGTTGCTTCCTGGGGGCTATCCAGACCCCTTTCTAGGACCAAGTCCCCCATCATGCTGGGAGTGTGGATTCCAGCAAAAGAGCTGGAAAAAAAGCGAGACTCCACAGACCCCCTATGGGGGATCCCAACTCGAGGCCAAGGACTGGGTGTGTTGAATGCTTTTGACACCCCCAGGCCAGGCCCCTTTGCTGAGAATACTCTTTGGACTATTTCCCAAGAAACCCCCACATACACCCCTTCACAAGCCACCCCTCCCGAGAGGCAGGGGGCCCTCTGCCCCCTCCCCTGTGTATTCCCCACCTGTGTTCCGTTTGACCAGCACAGAAATATTAAACGTCCTCTATACACCGGGGCCTGTGTGTGTCACCAGCTGGGGAGGCGGGGGAATTAAAGCAAAAAGATTGCTCTGCTCTGGGGAGTTGGGGGCAGGAGGTACCAGCGGAACCATGGTTGGCTCCTGTAGGGGCGCTTTCTGTGGTGTGTGAGTGGGCTGAGTATGTGGGCTTGTGGGCCAGGCACGGGTTAGCTGCCAGGCCTATAGCCACCGGGGCCTTCCTGCAGTAAGTAATTCTGCACTTTCTGTCCCCCTCTTCCACTCATGATCTGGGCCTTCTCTGGTATTTTTTTCAAGGCAAGTCTATCATTCTCCTGTTTTCTCCCAAGGTCACAACTTGCCCCAATTCCTTCCTAGGTTTGAAATACAAGTTCCTGCCCTAGTGTTCTCAGCAGGGTGTAGATTGCCTCCTGGGATGAGGAGGAGCCCTGCTTCAGGGCACCTTTGCTTTGGCCACCACCCTGGGAGACATCCACCCACATGCCCTGGGCCCATCACCCACGTCTTCATGGAGGCTACCCGCATAGGGGTGTGTGCGCACGCGTGTGTAGGTGGCATCGAGCTGCTCGGGGTAGAACCGTTAGTGGATGCATGCATGTCCGTGTGTGCAGTGTCATTACTAGTGGGCTCAGGGTCAGAAAAGGGGTCCTTCTAACCCATGCAAAGGGGACCCTAATCGGAGAGAAGGAAAGGAGAAATCAGTCCAAGCTGTTAACCAAAAATGAGTTCTGACACCTCTGTAGGGTAGGACTCTTATCAGGCAGGGCCTGGGAAGGAGTGTTTACAGTTGACCCTTGAATAAAACAAGAGTTAGGGGTGCTGACCCTCATGCAGTTGAAAATCCACATATAAATTTTGCCTCCAAACCAGCCCCTAGGTATCCATGGGGGATTGGTTCCTAGGACACACACACCCCCACACACACTGATATTAAAATTCGTGGATGCTCAAGTTCCCTATATAAAATGACAGTAGAACAGAGCATACCAGTGGCCCTCTGCAGCCAAGGTTGGTTGAATGCATGGATGCTTACGGAGGGCCAGCTATGTATTAAAAAATGCCTACATATAAGGACCTGTGCAGTTCAAACCTATGTTATTGAAGGGTCAGCTGTATTTGGGGGAAGTGGGAAGGGAGGGAGAGGAAGGTTGTATTGAGAAAGCAGAACTGGAATCGGTTGCCTTTCCCACAAATTACCAAACTGGAACTTTCCAAAAGCCAAAACATGGGGAGAAGTGGAGCAGAAAAGGGGATAGAATCTGGAGCTTGTCTTCACTGACTTCTCTCAGGCCTGTCTTGTCCTCTCCTTTTGACCATCTGTTTTCACCTCTTCTCTCTCCCTCCTCTATCTACCCTTTCCCTGTCTCACACCATCTACTCTGCCTCCTCCCCTGCCTTGATCCTCTGGACACTGGCTAGAGCCCAGAATGAATTTCTTTAGGCAGGCATCTCTGAGGGGCCCAGCCAGGTCGGGCCAAAGGGGCTCAGCCTGGGGTCTCTAAGGCCCTTGCCCCCACTTACCAGGCAGCCCACCAAACACTAAAGTAGCACTGCTGTGTTTACTCTGGCCTTCCCCACCCTCCGTGGAGGCTCTCTGGGCCCTGTACATGGAACTAGCTGCATGTAATCTATGGACAACAACGTTCTCTACAGTACAACAAAACAATTACCCACGATTTCACTGCGGCCACTTTCCCTCTACCCTCTTCCCCACTGGGACCCACCATTTCCCTAGAAAGCCCCAGAGCATCCAGAGCTGTTGGTTGCCGGTTTTCCACCCTGGAAGACGAAGATCTGTTCTACAGGCTGGCCTCAGGTGCATCCTTCCCACACCAGAGACAGCCTCCCTCAGAACAGTTCTTCTAGCAGTCTAACTGCAATTTTTCCCACTTCAACTGGACTGTTTGAGTTTTTGATTCCTCCCACAGAGATGTGTCAGATGTCTGGTCAGTGCATTTGGACATGGGGCATTGGCAGAGGAGTTCTTGCAGTATAAGAAACAGGAGCTGAACAAGCCCGATCCCATCTGATCTTGGAAGCTAAGCAGGATTGGGCCTCGTTAGTACTTGGATAGGAGACCACCTAGGAAGACCATGTGCTGTAGGTGTAAAAAATAGAAAAAAAAAATAAAAGGATTGTAAGCTGACAAGGTCCTTGCAATCTTTGAGGTCAACCAAGGGTTGCCTAACCCTAAAAAAGGAAAAGGCTGCTATGAACCACCACCTTCAGAGTGCCTTGGCCTTCCGGAAACAATTTTCTTAACTGATCTGACATATTTCCAGAAGGACCTACGCCCATGATTACCTTCTTCTCGATAGGAGTGCCCCAACCCCACTCCTCCAATCATGCTTTGCTACCAGGAAGTTCTGCACACTGTCTAGCCTCTCTCCTCCCTACTGTTATCCACAACTATTGGGGGCAGATTGTTAGCTATGGCTGGCAGCTTGTTCCTGCCTCATGGGGAGAAGGAAACTATCTTCTGAAGCTGTTCTCAGGTTGGCAGGGGGGAAGAGGGTTACTTCAAGCTGGATATATTGAGGACGAGAAGGAAGCACTCTGGGCTCTGCATTGGATGGAAATCCCCCTTCCCCTCTCTAAAAAAACTCTTCCCTCCCGGTTATTAACTGGCTTCCAGCCTGGCCCAAGTCCTTTTGCCAATGGCCAGTAGAGGGCGTCTTAGACAAAGCGGACCTTCTCTGGGCAAAAGCCATCAGGGGACTATGGGAGGTGGAGATGTAGAAGGAGGGGCTCAACTTCCCAAAAGAAGAGCCCTGGAGCCCCTTGTCCCAGAGAGCAGTCTTTAGCCCAAGGCAGAAACGGATTCTTTATCTGCTGTTGGAGGCTTCCCAGACCCCTTCCAACTTGTGACATACGAAGCATCCTAAACAGAAACGGGAAAATGGGAGAGAGATGGGAAAGGAATCTATCTGGAGGAAGGTGGCTATAGAGCCTGCCTAGTACACTGGGCACAGCAAAAGGCTTCACAAAGACTTGTAATCATTACATTTAATGAGCTTTTATTATGTACCAGACACTAGAAGCTTTATATTTCATATAATCCTCAACTCTGAGATACTATTATTACTGCCATTTTACAGATGAGGCAACAGACACAGGGAATCAAAGAAGTTAACTGATAAAGTATTAAGAATAAGAAATCTTTGGTTTCCAGTGGGGAAATGGAAGAAGATGGAAGCTCAGTAGCTTACTCTCAGCTGTCTAGTGACACTATTTACTTTGGCCTTTCCTTCCAATTTTGGGAGGAGACTCCCAATGGGGAAACTGGGATATCTAGTGCCTCAGAGCCAGGAATTACACACTGACATCAGAGTCCCCCAGCTGCCATTCTTGTTTAAGCAGAATGAGGTAAGTTGGGCCTTGCAATAGTCACTGAGGGACAGAGGGAATTGGAGAAAAAAGGCTGAAACACCTTATAAAAACAATCAAACAGGGGCCTTCTGATGGAGAAGGGAGTCAGAGCAGTTAGGACAAAGAGGCCCTTGTGGAGAACTCAGGGCAACCACACACACACACTCAACACAAGCATACACCTGAGCATAGGCAGACACAGTCGGGCACACACAGGCTGCTACTCAGATGTGTTTATGCCAAGAGGGCCCTCTCATCTTGAAAGCCTTCGATTAGCCTGGAGCCACCTAGGGCAGGGACCCATACCACATAGTAGTTACAGTGACATCCCATCACACGGACCCAGGTCCCTTCCACACCTGCAGTCTGTCTCCACCTCAGGATCAAAAGTTTAGAAAAATAGCCCCTCCCAAGAAGGTGGTCATGGTGGCAGCCAAGGCTGAAAGGCCCTCTGTCCTAGGCAGGAGGGGCCAGGGGCAGGGTGCGGTTGGGGGAGAGTAGAGGGGACTGGCCACCTTTGGAAGATGAGCCAAATTATCAGGATGGTGCAGAGATGGGCTGGACACGCTAAGAGCCCACTGGAGCTCCTGGCCCAGACTAGAAGGCTTCTACCCCACTAGGACTCGATGCCCCTCCTGCTCACAGATCTGGAACTTGGACTTTCTATATTAAGCTGCTTCCTGAGCTCAGAAGTAGACCAAGCACAGGCCAGGGCAGGGTGTGCAGACTCCAGAGAAGCACAGGACAGGGCTATGCTCTCTGCTGGTTCTCTGGCCGGGAACCTAATGGAGGTTCACTGAGTGCCAAGTACTGCAGGGAGTCAATTCAGGCCCTGCAGGAGTCAGCCCAATGAGAGTTCCAGTCATGCCTCTGCTACTTGCTAGCTCTGTGACCTTGAGAAAGCTTCTTGATCGATCTGGGCTTCAGTTTCTCTATCTGGACTGGGGTGGGGTGATCATCACTGACTTATTGAGAAGATTAATGATATAACATATAAAAAGGTGTCTGGCACATTTTAAGCTCTCAACACATAATAATTGTTAATAAAATGTAGTCTTGAATGCCAGTTACCACAGGGTTCAGGGGAACCGGAGTATTCTTGGAGGGCTTCCTGGAGGAGGCTGGAGCTGGAGGGGGGAATTTGGGTAGGAAGAGGGGAAGAGAGAGAATGTTCTAGGCCTCTAGAGGGTTGAGGTGGAGCTCGGAGAAGGTCAGTGTGGCAGAAAACGAGGACTGAATGAGGCAGGAGAGGCATGGGCACGGAGGCCAATGGGCTCCCTGCCGGCACTTGGCCCCCTCCCCACCAGCACCTGGCCCCCCACCATTATTGCCAACCCACATTTACATCCTCTGGCACTGGGCTAGGCCTTGGGCAAGTGAAGTGTGTGGTGAATTTCCTTATCTCTAAAAGTGGTGATGAGAATCCCTGACTACTCAGGAGAGAGATTAAGAGGAGAATGAAACAGACTAGTGGCTATGAAGCATGTACACCAAGCCTACACCTGGTGATATCCAGTAAGTGGTGATGCTGATGCTGATGCAGATTAAAAGACATGGCCTATGTCCTTAAGGAGTTTATATGCAGAGGGGGACAGTCTTGTACTTAAACAAACACTTACCAGGCTTGGCAGGGGCCAAGTCAGTGGTTCAACACTACATGCTGTGGCCTTAAGAGGTGTTCAGAGCAGGCGTCTGGTAGAAAGTAAGGTGTATGTGTAACCTTGAAGGGAAGATAAGACTTAGCAGGAGACCTTGGCAAGTGGGGCAAGGTTTGGACATTTGAGGGGAGCCGGGAAGGCCAGAGAGGCTGCAGTACTGAGCGATGGCACTGGAAATGTAGGAGCCAGAGTGTGGAGGGTCTGAAGGCAGAAGAGTAACGAATCAACATTGGGTTTGGGGATAAAGTCGCTGTGGGGAGAATTGGCCAAGTGGCACACTGGGCCTGTGGGGGCCAGCTAATTGACTAGTAGGGTCATCCAGGTGACAGGTGATGCCGTCCTAAAAAGGGAGGTTGCTTTGAAGAATGATCTCAGGATGTGTTTTGAACAATCAAGTAGAAGATGGGACTATATGGCTGCCTAAGAGAAGAGAGCCCCAGAATGACAGCCACTGGAGGAATCGTAAATGCCTATTCGCAGGAGAGCACATGTTTACAAAAAAAAATTTTACAAAAAAAAATTTTACCAAAAAAGCCCACATTTACACAACAAAATCATATACTGCTGAGAGCACTACCAGGAGCTACTGGTATCAACAGGATACATTTGAGCAGAATAAGTAAGTGGAAGAAAGATACATAGAGTCAATGTTGCCTTTTAGGTAATGCTTGGAAACATGCATGATAATGCCAAATACCATGTAAGGGCACATGTACATGTAGCAAACAAAGAATTTGTGGGAGTGGTCAACAAATTCAGAATAGTGGCTGCCTCTGAGAGAGGGGTAGATGCAATGGGGTAGGGTTCTTAAGGGGCTTTGAATATATCAATAATGCTGAATTCTTGAGCTGGGTCGGGGAGACTTGAGCGGGGTGGTGGGAGCACAAGGGTTCATTCTATTGTTTTCTGTTCCTCCTGAGCAGCTAGAATATTTTATTTAAAAGCAAAAGAAGAATGATTCCAAAGTTTGCGTCCTGGGCCACAGGAAGAATTCTTACCCTTTTAGCCCTTCCGGGCTTAGGACAGGGCCAAGGAAGAGGTCAGATGTTAGGGTGGGCTTGCAGGGGGCAGGGCATCAAGCTACCTTGTGCAGAAGGGCTAGAGCGATGGGCCTTGGTGGGCCTCATTCTGGGCCCACATCTGGTCGTGAGGCAAGAGGTATGGTGTGAAGGAAGGTGGAGGTGGTCAGTGGGCAAAAAGGAAGGAAAACCAGGAGACAGGAAAGTCCTGAGGCAGGGAGTCTGCAGTGACAAGGGCAGCAGGGTTCAGAGAATTCAAGGCCTGGGAGACCTCACCACCACTATGACCACCATGGACTTGGCTCCAGGAGGTCTCTGGCACCCTAGGACATAATAGTTTCTAAGGACACTCAGTGTAAGAGTGATGAGCTGAGGAGTTAGAATGTGGAGTGGACGTGGAAGCACAGGTATAATTTCTCTTTCAATGAGTTCAGTAACAAAGGGAGAGAAAGGACCCCAGAGTGGAGGGGAAGGGGGACACAGCTATGGAATGTCAAGAAAATGTTTTATTATTAATTTTCTTAGCTGTGATGATTTTGTGTATTTTAAATGTATTTTTCAGAGGTGGGGGGAAGGACAGAAGAGACTCAGGCTGTGCCCTAACACCTCCATCAGACAAGGCATTTCTCACATCCCCTTCTTCTCCATTATCAACCCTAGGACTCAGGACCCAGCTGCTCGGAAAGGGGGGTGAGGACCCCCTCTGGGAGGGGGAGTCTGGAAACAGTCATGGGACTCATATCTGGTGGGTTAGGGGGAAGGAGGGAAGGCAGTGGGAATCCTGTCCACAAGCGGAGGCCTGGGTCTGGACCTAAAGGTCCTTGGTGAGGAGGAGGGAAGACTCATAAAGATGCAGGCAAGGCTGCTCTGGCACATGCAGTGTGGGACTCCTGAGGTAAATAGGAGAAGGCAGGGAAAGTAGGAGGGAGGAGGGGGGCTGGTCATCCAGGTAGAGTGAAGTAGTCACCCTAAGACTTTCACCCTGGAGGGCCTGCATACCTCCCCTCACCCCTCCTCTATTGCACTTGCAGCCCCCACCCAACTACCATTTAATTTACACACATTTCTCTTCTCTCTCCATCTAACTTCTTTCTCATCCTCCTACTTCCCAAAGGATACTTGCTTGAGATTGGCCATATCCAGATGCCCCCTCCCATGACCTCCCTGGTCCTCACTGTCACACCACCAACCACCCAGGCCTGATCCAGGTCCAGCTGGACTTTCTGATCTTGTTTTCACATCAGAGTCACCCAAACTGGCCCACTTACCTTCCCCTATGCCAGAGCACATGGTCAACCTACAAATATTTGTTGACCATGTGCTCTACACCCAGTCTGATGCTAGATGCTATGGGGAATGCTGAAAGTAATAGCTAGGCACAGGCCCTGCCCTCAGGGGGCTTACAGGACTACTGGGGAAAGAACACTGATATGTAAAGAAGTAAAAAAATAAGACAAGGAAACATGCAGAAGAACACATTTTTTTTCCCTTTTGCTGTAAGCAATTCTTTGTATAGAGAAGGTTTTTCTTATAGAAGGTTTTTCTTATAACACTTTCAAGAAGTTTAATTATTGAAAAGATCTTCCTGTTAAAAATTGTCGTTAATATAGTGATAAAGAAGGCAGCTGCATAGAAAGAAATCAACAACCACAAATAATGAAGTGCAGTTGCCCCTTGAACAATGCAGGGGTTAGAGGCACTGACCATGGTGCAGTCAAAAATCTGCATATAACTTTGACTCCCCCAAAACTTAACTACAGTCACCTTGTGGTATCTGCAGGGGACTGGTTCTAGGACCCCCTACACCTACCCAAATCCAGGGGTGCTCAAGTCTCTTATATAAAATGACGTAGAATAATGCATACAGTCGGCCCTTCACATCCACGGTTAGTTGAATCTGTGGATGCAAAACCCAAGGATGCAGAGGGTCAACCGTATACTTATTTTTTTTTAATTCACGTATAAACGGACCTGCACAGTTTCATTCCCGTGTTGCCCAAGGGTCAACTGTGTGACTATAAAGTCAGTCATTCATACATCCAACATTTACTGAGAACGTACTACATACAAGTCACCAAGCTAAGCCCCGAACATACAAGGTGGATAAGACACAGTCCTTCCCCTCAAAGAACCCCAAAAAGAGACAGATATGTACGCAGAAAAGTGAATATGACATTCGAGTTGCAGCGGGGAGCCCATAAGAAGATGTATGCAACTTCCCTGGGGTAACTTGGAAGCTTCTCTTCAGAGGCAGTGTTTGACCTGAGTCTTTAGAGGTGCAGAGGTAGAGGAAGCAGTCGAGAAGGAGCCAGAATGTTCAGAATAGTGACCCAGAAGTAGTGGCAGGAGAATTGCAGGGGAGTCTGCAGAATGGAGTCATACTGTGGAAACTTGCCTGCCAACTCAGAATTTTGGACTTTTTATTCTGGACAAAACATTTTTGAGCAGTGAATGACATGACCATGGCTGGGGGTTTTTTGGTTGTTTGTTTTATTTTGTTTTTAAGACATTTTCTAGGTTAGATGTGGAGAAAGAAGCTTGAAGAATATCAACAGGCCATTCATTCAGGCCTGGGTATGAGAAGAGATCTTGCTGGTGGCTGTGAACATAGAGGAAGGGAAAGGGGAGCAACACCAGAAAAGAAGAAAGGAGAGACTAGTTCCACAAATAGGAGGTAAAAGAAACAAAAGTGCAAAGGGCAGCTCTTTGTTTTAAACTTAGGTAACAGAGGGTAGTGGAAGCCACTGGCAGAAATCAGGACATATGGAGAAAGAGCTTATTTAGTTGTGGAAGATGAGGGGATTGGTCTGGGTCAAGTTGAATTTGAGGTAACAACAGAAAGCCCAATTGGAGCGCCTTCTAATTAAAGGTGGCAGATTGAGCTCGTGCATTTCCCTTCATGCCCTCCTGAAGCCCTGCTATGCTACAGGACAGGGGCATTTCTTTCTTTTCTTTTCTTTTTTTTTTTTTTTAAGGTATAGACTGTTAGAGACAAATAGAACAAAGCAGAAGACAACAGCAATAAGTTTTGGAAGCTGGAGAGAGGATGGGCAGAGAAATTTAAGTGCTGAGCCAGCAATAAGGAGAGCTAAGAGGCAACCCAGCCTACGTTATGGACAACCCCACCCAAGGCCCAGGGACCAGTGTCTGGCCAGTCTCGGTTACCACTAGAAGTGGCAGTAAGAGTGAATTTTATAAAGTAAAAATAAGTGTTTGCCAGGGGTTGGGGGAAGGGAGGGATAAATAGGCTGAGCACAGAGGATTTTTAAGTCAGTGAAATAATACTATAATGGTGGATATATGTCTTTATACATTTGTCTTAAATCACAGAATGTACACCACCCAGGGTGAACCCTAATGTAACCTATGGACTTTGGGTGACAATGATGTGTCAAATGTAGGTTCATCGGTTGTACCATTCTGGTGAAGGATGTCCATAGTGGGAGAGGTTTTGGACAGGGGGCAGGGGGCATGTGAGAAGTCTCTATACTTTCTACTCAGTTTTGCTGTGAACCTAAAACTACTTAAAAAAAAAAATAAAGCCTACTAAAAAAAAAAAAGAAAACTAGTTAAAATCAGTTTAAAGAGCAGTTAGTTCTCCAGATCTCTCCCCCACTCTGTGCAAGCTGGTCCTTTTTTTTCCCTGAACCATTGTAGGTGATGGGAGGTGCACATTCAGGAGTCCCAGGGCTAAGACGAGGGTGCTTGGGGTGGAGGACATTATATGGTTGAGGCAGAGGACTCTGAGAGACTTTGACATCTGGGCTTTTAAAGGCCAGGGCAGCAACGGCCCACCCACAGGCTCAGAGCTTTTGAACTCCCATCCTTCAATAGAAACCCAAGGATCAACAGACATATGAGGAAAGCTTCTTATATGAAAAACAGAGATCAAAACGAATAGACAAAAACAACTTGGAGGACACTGCTATTCGGATAGAAGAAAACTTTTTAAAAATCATTTATTATCAGGGAAATAGGATATTGCAGCCATGAAATAAGAATAAGATACTATAAAAGTGGCCATTCAGAGAACAAAATAAGGTCTTAAAAATGGAAAATATAACAGAAATGAAAATTAAACAAGAAGGCTAGAAGTTAAAGATATCCTCCCAAAACAATGGCAGACAACACAAGAAAGAAAACCAGAGAAGACAATGAAATTTGAGGACCATTTCAGGAGGACCAACATCTAAATAACAGGAGACCTAGAAAGAAACAGAGAAAAGAGAGAAAATTTTTTTAAAAAAAGTAATTCAAGATGATTGGCAGCCATGAGTTTCCAAACTGAATAGGCCAGGGAGTGTATAAAAATGTACCCTCACCAAAGCACACCATCCTAGAGTTTCAGAGCACTGGAGACAGAGAGAAGATCCTACAAATTCCTTGTGTCAGGCTGCGCTAATCTCTGTATTTTTCTAGTTTTAGTATATGTGCTGCCGAAGAGAGCACAAGCTCCTACCAAGTTCCAGAGAGAAAATCAAGGCACATTAAAATATCATGACTCAAAGTAGCATTGGTTGTTCAACGATGCTGTCGTAGGAGATAATGGAGCTTTGCCTTTGAAGTTCTAGGAGACAATTATTTCCTGCCTAAAATTTCATACCCTGACAAAGTACTAATTACGTGTAGAAGGAAAACATACTGAGACATGAAAATTCTCCCAAAACTGCAACCGTTTCTCACAGTGGGGGAAGGGGGGGTGTTCCTTCTCTCCACACCCACCACCCCTAAAAGGGAAGCAGATCAATGTAAGAGAGAGGTTAGGGACCTGCTTCAGTAATAGAGAGCAACCCGGTCTGCTGGGAGAGGTCAAGTGCTCTGCGAGTGCTTTCTTCAAGAAGACGAAATGCACAGAATGCCTAAAATTTGAACATATTGCAATGAGATCTGTGCTCCTGGGGAATCACTAGTAGGTATATAGAAAACTAAGCAAATAAAATAGCAAATACAAATTAACCCCACAGAGAAAAAAATGCTGAAAGAAAAGTAATAATAATATACTACGTAGTTTAGCTATAAATATCATTTAGTCATAATTACGAAGACATGGACTCCCCATCTAACTAAGAAAATTATGTAATCATATTGGGAGAATGGGGAGATGGGAAGGGGTTGCTGGGGGAGAGTTTTGATGGGGAGGGCAGGTGAAAAGAGAATTTAATCTACATCTTCTCAGGTGAGAACTTAACTTGTGGCACCTAAAACTGAAAAAATCAAAAAGTAGCAATGTAAATCTTTTTTCTGCACATATGATACTTAAGTGCAAAGGAATCATCTAAAAGAATTGAGAGTGGCTGTGCCTGGGGCAGGAAGGCCAGGAGCCTGCTGCTTTTTTTAACAAGGCTGGTAGAACTCATTGATTCAACTATAGGCACATAGCCCTCTGGGTTATAATTCCATGCTTACCTGTCTGCCAGTCTTCTAGAAGGTGAGCTCTACAAGGACAGGGACCAGGCCCCATTCATCTTTTGCCTCAGCACCTAGCCCAGTACCTGTTAGACAACAGGCCCTCAATTATGTATTCGTGGAATGAATCATTGTGGCTGGGAGAGAACTTCCATTCCAACCCTATTATTTTACCGGTTAGAAAATGGAGGTGACAAAGAAGAAAAGACATGTTCCGCATGCTCAGGTGGTGGGTGGCAGCTCCAAGGCTATGCTGCCAAACTCTGGATCCTCATCTATTTCTCCTGCAACACCAGGGTTCCCTTCTCATCCGCACAGAAGTGAGTTATGAGAGCTGAGTAGCTCTCTTAGAGGGAGGATTTAAAAAGAGAGAAGAGGAAACAAAAAGAGACAAGATAAGCCTTCTAGAAGAAGGAGGTATTAGAGGTAGGTGTGGCTCCTACCAAAATTATGTAACACTGCCCAAGCAGAGAGAATAGGGTCCCCAGAAGAGGTGGTCACCAGGGACCCAAGAGGGGGCTACCCCCTCTGAAGCCCCACTGGAGCTCAGAGTTCAAGAACACACCCCACGGCTGCCATCCAGGAATTGGGAAGCTGCTGCTGCTACCACACCTGCTTCTCAACAGCCAGAAACTACAGAATAGCCCTGGAATGCTGCCGCAGAAAAACAGCACATTTCCACTACCTTACTGTAAGCAAAACAGGCATAAAGGGCTCTCACTGCTGCCTTCCAAATACCACCTCATGCATCAACATTCAGTGGAAACTAATTTGCATCTGGATCCCTGTGGCCAGCAAATTTTGAGAAATATGCTTTCAGCTCTCACATGTCTCCAGAGAAGAAGGTGAACTGGTTGAGGACGACTCCTCTGACTCCTCTGACTCCTCAGACTCCTCTGTTGTTTTCACGTCATCATTTTCGTGTCTCTCCCTATCTCAGGCAGCTGCACCAGAAAGGTCCCTTCTCTTCCCAGGCCTCCAAAGGAATGCTCATCTGGGAAATGAGTGAACTCATGCAATGGCTAGAGGGGCCCCACCCAGGTCTGCACCTTGACAGCCCCTGAATCCCAGTGTGGGCTTAGCAAGGACACCCTGCTCCACATGCCAGAGGAAATGTCAGTGTCATTAATGAGCCACCTGTCCTTCCCTTCTCATCCACCAGAGAAAGCATCCAGCATCCAAAGGGGAGGGGGACTTGGGGTTTAGATCCTGACTTGAAAAGAATGTTTGGCCAGAGTCTGATATGAAGGGGCAAGAGGGAGCAGAGAGTTCAAGAGGAAGAAAGCAGCTGATGTCCCCAAAGGGTGTGTGATGAAATCCCTCAGCTCGTGGGCTCCATCTCTGCACCAGGAACATGCCCATCGTGGGCAATCCTGTGACATGCCCCTCATGGGCACTGAGCAGCAGGAGGCTGGCCACATGGGTCCCCAAGTCGGTGAGCTGGATGAGCAGGGAGGCCTTTTGAGATAATACCCAACTGGGACCATGTGAAATCTGGTGGTATCTCAGGCAGAGTTGGGGAGCTAGGTTCTGCCTAGGTCACAGAGCTCTTGGCCACAAAGACCTTTGCTCCTGGAGTTTCCCCTCAATGCAGAATCTAGTATCCAGTTCCACCTTGAACTTGCCCTCTTTAGCCTGCCACGCTCTTGCTGTGGCTCCAGGATGATCCCGTAGGGGCACAAGGTGAGCAGTACCACCTCCCTCCCTCCTGTCACGGGAACATGGGCCTCCCATGGTCTCCTAGACATCCCCTTGTCCTGCCTATCTTTGGGTCAGACAGATTAAAGTCCAATTCCAGGCTCCACCACTTTCTAGCTGTGAGACCATGTGCAAAGTGATGTCACCCTCCTGACCCTGGGTTTTCTCATCTTTAAAATGGAACTAAAAGTAACCTTCTCCTGGGATATTGTAAGTATTAAATAAATAACATGTGTAAGGCTCTTAGCAGTGCTTGACATGTATTTCAGTTATCTATGGGTGTATAAAAATGATGCTCCAAAACTTAGTAACTTAAAATAACAGTGACTTATTATTTCTCATGATTCTGGTGCCTCAGCTTTGTATCCCCATTCTCTTTGAGGTGGTGGCTGGGCTCACTCATTTGGGTGCATTCATCTGGCAGTTTGGCTGGGGTGGTGGCGACAGATGGACGCTGGCTGGACCTCTTTCTCCAGCAAGGCAGGCTTCTTTCTCTCCTGAGGGAGTGAAGGCAGTAGCAGTCAGTTTAATGCCTATGCTAGTACTGGAACAGCACCACTTCTGGTGCATTCTATTGGTCAAAGCAAATCTCAAGGCCAGCCCAGAATCAAAGTGAGGGGAAACAGCCTCTGTCTCCTGGTAGGAGGAGCGCCATGGCCCAGGGATGGGGACTGTCTCTGGAAACAGTGCACCTAGCACAACGTTAGATCAGTGGTAGATGGAGAATGGTGAAAAAGTTTGGCTTGGCTACTCGTTAGCACCATCTCGGAGTCTGGCCCAGAGCAATATTTCTTAGACGATGGGGCTGTATCACTGGTGTCCTGGAGATGTTTTGGTGGACCTCGAGCACGGCAAAAAGTAACTTTGCATTTTTTTTTCAATCCTTTGATACCATCAGATAGAAATAGCTGAGCTTAGTGCTAGCCTGTCTCTAATACCAGCTATCTCTGGCTTGGCATCTAGCAGTATCTGGCAGGCAACAGGACAGCAGGTGCTCAAAGAAAATCATTTTATCCAAGGTCATTTTGTAATAACCTTGATGAGAAAAATAATCGATTCTCAGCTGGGGCCACTGTTTGCGTGGATTGGCTCGTTCTCCCCATGTCCACATGGATTTTCTCCAGGGACTCCAGTTTCCTCCCACGTTCCAAAAGATGTGCATGTGAGGTGAACTGGCATATCTACATTGACTCAGTGTGAGTGAGTGTGGGTGTGGGTGTGTGAGTGCACCCTTTGATGGAAGGGCATCCTGTCCAGTGTGGGTTCCCACCTTGACCCTGAGCTGCTGGGACAGACTCTGGCCACCTGCAACTCTGAACTGGAATAAGCGTGTTGGAAAATAATCTTACCTGTTTTTATTAATCTTTCTTAAATGTATGCATAGTTTACATTTATTTCAATGTTTAATATTAGACATGTTTTGGGTCTTCATTTGGAAGCTTGGTGATGTTTTCGTGACCAGAAATATGCCACAGGACTTAACTCTGTTTGTATCGATTAGCCTTGGTAAAATTGGTTTTCTTATACGTGGTTTCTCTTAAAGTCTCAGTTTCCAAGAACCTATCAATGACATTAAGTGAGGACTTTTTGTATCCGGCTAAAATGTAGTATGTTAATTTGTTTCCCCTGCATTTATTTTTATGGTCACCATATGACACTGGCTTCCCATTCCTGGGAGCAATAGGGTTTTGACTGAGTAGAGAGTCAGCTCAACAGAGGGATCAGAACCCAGGCACTTTCCAGCTCCAGGCTACAAGCTCTCTCCTGATAACCCTATTTTCAGTGAGTCTGCTGTACCCAGAGGAAAAACCAGTGACCCCAGTACCTCCACCACCCTTAATCTGTCCTCTTTACCTCCTTTGTCCATCAACCTCTCCTCCTCAGCATTAAATTCCACTCCCACAGAGATTCTTTGGCATCTCCACAGGCCTCTTCCAGAAACTTCTCCGTGCTTTACTCTTCCCAAATATTTTCCCCACTCTCAACAACCAGGCAATGTGGTGCAGTGGGAAGCACTTGGTGCCTGGGGTCTTTTATCTACTAGATACAGCCGCAGGCTCCATGCTTGCGTCCCAGGGCAAGAGTGTAAAAAAGCCCCCAAACTCCATATCTTGATAATTAAAAGTTACAAATAAAGCTATCAAACTGTTACATACAATAAGTTCCAACTTCCTAAGTTGACAAATATATCTTCCTTATAACCAAAAAATATGTGTTTGTGTATGTATGTATGTGCATGAGTATATGCACAGAGCTGTGGTTTTTCTATGATAAAAGACGGAAAAATATACAAATCACTAAGTTTAATTAATATTGTATGTGTATGGGGATTCTGCTGATGGGCCATCAATGTTTGAATGAATAATCAATAAAAATACCCATAACTCATGAATTATTATGTATTTATAACCTTTCTTTGTCTTGCTCTCTTTTCATTAAAATCACCAATTATGTTTTTATAATCAAGATTCCCATGTAATTGTTTTAATAATAGTAATGATATGTAAGACTAAAAATGAAATGTAATTGTGTTCTAAGTATGCTATTTTAATATATTTTTATTATAAATGAATTTTAAGGTAAAGTAAAAAATAAAAAAATTAAAATTATTTAGATTCTTTTAAATTTTCTTTTAAAAATATTCAACATCATCTATTAAAATTAAAAAGGCAAAGATACAAATCATAATTTATGAATACCAATTGATCATTTATCTATATATAAATAGCATACTGTGATTTTATAATAAGTCTTGAAATAAGACAACATAAGTGTTTCTACTTTCTACTTCTTTTCAAATTTACTTTGTCTATTCTAGATACCAGTTTTCCTATGCCTGAAAAAGTCTCTAGGTTCTCATTTTCCAAAAGATATTTTCACCATGTATAAAATTCTAGGTTGATGCTTTCTTTTTTCTTTTGAGGATGTCTGTCAGCACCACACTAATCAAGAAAGAAGGAAAGGTTTCCATCATGAGACACTCAGTTGAAAGAATGCATGATGAGCCAACATGAGAATGAAATGGCAGGCACCAACTTTATTGCAGGGTGTATGCTCTTCTGTGCTAGAGGACCTCATGGGCTTTATGTATATTAGAGAACAATAGTGGCCACACATGCGTGATATAATAAGCTTACTCATACTTCCATAAGTTAGGCACAGGTACCCTACTACATTAATGTAACAGTATAAATTTGGAGTCCTTTCCCTAGCCACGAGCCTGGATCACAACTAGACACGAGACCCACAATGTCTCCATTATCCTATGGCTCGCATAGTTTCTCATGAGAAATTTGTCGTAACTTTTTTCTTTGTTCCTCTCTGAGATGTGTCTTTTTTCTCTGGCTGCTTATACAATTTTCTGTTTATCACTGGTTTTCAGCAATTCGATTATAATATGTGATTTTCCTTGTTTCTTTTGACTGGGTTTATTGATCCTCTTGAATCTGTTGCTTTTAGTTTTCATCAGTTTGGGAAAGTTTTCAACCATTTTCATCATTTTCATCAGTCTGGGAAAGTTTTCAACCATTATTTCCTCAAATATATTTTTTATCCCCCTACCCCAATCTGGGTTTCTAATTACTTGTATATTAGATTGCTTGATAGCATCTCAAATTCTACTGATGTTCTATTTTTCCCCCATATTATTTTCTCCCTGGGCTTTATTTTACATTTCTTTTATTGTTTGTTATATGTTCAAATTCCCTGGTCATTTCTTCTGCAGTATCTAATATGCTCTTAATCACATCTAATGTACTTTTTAAATTTAAGATACTGTATTATTCATTTCTGGAAATAATATTTGAATTTTTTATAAGTTTTATTTCTCTCTTCATAATGTTCATGAGTTTCTCCTTCTTTCTGAATATATGAGGCACATTTATATTATCCCTTTCAATGCTAATTCCTTCATCTATTCATTTCCAGGTCTGTTTCTATCGATTGATTTTTCTCCCGATTCTTAGTCATACTTTCTACTTTGCATGCCTTTTGCTGTGATTTGTTCATTTATTTTTAGATGCTCTTTATTGAGGGAACTTTCTTTCTATTACTAGTTTTGTGAAAGTTTTGATTAAGAATGGATGTTGGATTTTGTCAAAGGCATTTTCTACATCTATCGAAATGATTATATGGTTTTCCTATTTTCATTTCTTAACACAGTAAATTAAGTTGATTGAGTTTTGAACATTAAGCCAATTTAGGAGATAAAACCCACCTGGTCATGATGTATTATCTTTCTTATATATTGTTGGATTCGATTTACTAAAATTCTGTTTTTAATTTTTGCATCTATATTCATGAGGGATATTGGTCTGTAGTTTGATTGGATGCTGGACATTGTAAATTTTCCATTGTTTGGTGTTGGAGTTTGTCACATTCCTTTAAGTAGTGTTGGACTTTGTTCTGGTACATATTTAAAATACTTGGAATATGTACTTTTGAGGCTTGCTTTAAAGATTTTCAGAACAGATACAGAAAGCTGTTAGTCTAAGGTTAATTTAGATCTCTACTAAGGAAATACCCTTCTGGGAACTATACCCAATACCCCATGTATTATGAGGACTTTCCACTCTGCCTTTAGGGAACATAAACTAATCCCAGCCCTGTGTGAGCTCCAGGCATCGCTCTGCTGTCAGTGGCTCTTTCCCTAGCCTTTCCTTTCATGTGTGTGCAAATCAGTACTCAGCCAAAGACTTGAGGAGACACTTCTGCAGATCTCTGGATATATGTTCAGCTCCCCCTCTCTGGGACTCTGCCCTGTAAATTCTAGCACCTTGGCCTCTTGAACTCTAAATCTGTCTTTTCAATCAGCAAGGCATCCAAGCTCTGTTTGGATTCCCCCTCCCTGCACTGAAGCTTGGAAACTGCCTCAGGCAGTGAGCTAGGGTAATTATAGGGCTCACCTCATTTGTTTCCCTTTTCTCAGGGATCATAGTCCTGAGTTGCTTTTGTCCAAAGTCTGAAAATCATTGTTTCATATATTTTTGTCTAGAGTCCTAGTTTTTTAAGGCAGCAGAGTAAATCTAGTCCCTGTTACTTCATTACAGCAAGAAGCTAAAGTCTTGTTTTGTTAATAAATTTATTTTTGCATGTCTGTGACATTCAGAGCATTCTAAAATGCAGATCCCAGGTTGGAAGCCCCTTCGCCTATATCTAAGGGCAGTACTAACTAGGTGTATTACTTTGGGCCAGTTGCTAATGCTCTCTGTGTCTCTGTTTTCATTACTGTCAATTGGAGGGGACAGTAACAGTATTCACCTGAAGGATCATTGTGAGAAATGCATAAGATTTAACATACTTAACCCTTAAACGGTGTCTGGCACACAGTGAGTGACTGTTCAGTACATGTGGATTATTTCAAGGACAATCAAGACCACTCAATTAGGGCTTCCTCAGTCTCCACCCCCCGCCCCGCCCCGCCTCCCCCACCCCACCTCTATTCAGAGAAAGAGTCCTTTTTTTTCTAAGGCCCTCATATGTCCTAGCTGTTGAAGTAAAAAGATCTTTTGGGGCATATTTTCTCTTCATTCCTTTCTTCCCTCTGGTTTTCAGCCTCTCTCTTTCCACAGACTCTTTTCCCTCAGACTAATACATACTCCTGTCTACTACCTTCTAAATACAAACAAACAAAAACATTCCCTCTTTCCTACCTCCCCCTTGAGCTCCTTTCCTCTGGCTTTATTTCCTTCTCCTGCCAAATTTTTTGAAAGAGGGCTCTGTCCTCTGCCTTCCTTTCCCCACCTCATGCTCACCCGCCATCTCTGCACACCCTGCCCTGCTCACACGCTGCTCTCTCACAAAGCCCGCGATCACCTTCTAACTGCAGTGGCCACTTTCTTCCCCTTTTAAAATTTTTTATTTATCTGTTTATTTTAATTACAATTGGCATTCAATATTATATTATTTTCATTGTATAGCATAGTGGTTAGACATTTATATAATTTACAAAGTGATTCCCCTAATAAATCTAATACCCACCTGGCACCATAAAGTTATTGCAATATTATTGACTATATTCCCTATGCTGTACTTTACAACCCCATGACTATTTGGTAACTACCTAAACTAGATGTATTTGGTAACTACCTAAACTAGACTTCTTACTTCCTTCACCTTTTTCATCCAGCCCCCTTACTCCCCTCCCATCTGGCAACCATCGGTATGTTCTCTGTGTCTATGAGTCTATTTCTGTTTTGTTTCTTAATCCTTGTTCATTCATTCTCCCTAGAGAATGTGACATTGGATGAAAACCCTCCTTAAGGCCTCCATGATTCTATCCAAAATGGGCGTTAGACCTGGACAACCAGAGTTCCTGACAGAATAAGATACTCGTGCGCCAAAGAAATATGCCTTCCGGGAGCACATAAGTTGTCTCCTAGAGCATGCTCCAGATGCCCAATATTTGGGAATTCTTTGCCCACACAACCCTAAGTCCCCTTCCAGAGCTTTCAAGAACTTCTTCCCTTGGTTTGTCCTCTTGAGAGTGAAGCATGACTAGGCCTGAGGGGCAATCAGGACAGCTGTTTGGTGGAATGCTTAGAGGTATTTTTGTTAATTATATGAGACCACTCACTTTGCAGGACAAGCTGAGCGTGTAAAAAGAGGGTAGGCTGTGAGGCAGAAGCCATTGGTGTGTTTTCCTGGGCCCCGCACATGTTCAGGGCAAACTTGACTCTGCCATCTTGGCTCTCCTGCCAGCTCTCCAATCACTTTTCCCTGTCTCCTTCACTGAATTTGCTCCCTCTTCCATCTTCCTAAATAAGACTTCCCCAGAAGTCAAGCTTGGCTCCCACACTCTCCCTCCTCTGTGCCCATCTCTCAGGATACTCACTCTGCAGTGAGGCAGTGCAGCATCTCCACCACCACCTCCTCTTCCAGATGGGAGTTCCTCAGGGGAGGACTGCTCAGTCACCTTGGTTTATCTAGAACAGAGCTGGCACCCACTGGGGCTCCAACAATGTTTGGGGAATGACCCAAAAAAATGAATAAACAAAGCTCATTCATAGTCTAAATTCATCCTGCTAAGCTTGTTTCCCCTGTGGATGAGATAAAAAAAAAAAAACAAGAACAACAAAAAACTAAGAGCAGGAGCTCTGGAGTCAGACAGAGGGAGGGCCTGCAAACCCCAGCTCACCACTTATGAGCTGGGTGTGCTCCTCTGCAAGTCATTCACCTGCTTCGTGCCTCAGTTTAATTTTCTTCGAAATGAAGGTAATCATAGTGCCTATTCAATTAGGATGACATGAAGAGTAAAAGAACTAATCCTCGGACCCCTACTTCCCTTCCACTCTACCTTTGCTTGTGCTGTTTGTCCTAACTAGAATGTCACTGGCATTATCTCTGCTTAGTAAAGCCTACCTGTTCTTAAACACACCACCACCCTATAGCCCTCCCAGATTCCCACATCCTGGCATTTCCTCCGCAAACAATCAGGACATACTTCCTAAAGAGTGCAGTCCTACTCTGCCCCAGGTTATGGTTATGCCTGTCCATCCCCCACTCTTCTCCATAGAGCTGGAAATTCTTGAGAGTAGGGGATCAATATTGGTGCTCAATGGATGCTTATTGAATGAATGAATGAATGAATGAATGAATGAATACAAAATATTTCAGATACTCTACCAATGTTCTGATAGATCTACAAGGATTGTTTTTAGGGAGTCTTGAACTGAGGCCTCTAAGACAGCAAACACACCTCCTTTTAACCCTTTGAATTAGAAGGGCTTCAGCTCACTGAAGAGCCACCTCTGCCTTGCTGAGAGTTCATTATTATCAGGGAGCCAACCTGGGAGGCAACAAGGGCAAAAGGTCTTTCCCTTTGTCTGTGCTGTAATACAGAGGGAATATGGTATGGTGTGAAGATTAAATAATGCCATGTTTTAAAAAGCCTAGCTCTTTCCAGCCAGGGCCAAACCATGGGCATCTCTTGGGACAACTGGTATGAGGGCTGCAAGACCTGGGGCAAGAGGAAGTCCTACCAAGAGAAGCAAAAATATGATCTGGGCCACCCCGCTGCCAACACTACGGTTGCCCCATCACCACCACCATGTACCCACAGTTCGTGTGGGAGGAGGCAACAGGGAGTATTGCGCCTCGAGGCTGGACCTGGAAAATTTCTCCTGGGGCTCTGAGTGTTGTGCCTGCAAAACAAGGATTATCAACGTTGTCAAGGAACTGGTCCGCACCAAGACCCCAGGCAAGCTCTGCACCATGCTCATCGACAGCACACAGTACCAACAGTCGTAGACGTCCCACTCTGCCCTGGCCCCGGGCGGTAAGATGGGAGCCGAGCTGACTCTTGAGGCAGAAGAGATTTTAAACAAAAAACAAGCACAGAAAATTCAGAAGAAATATGATGAAAGGAAAAAGAATGCCCAAATCATCAGTCTTCTAGAAGAGAGTTCCAGCAGAGCAAGCTTCTTGCATTCATCGCTTCACGACCAGGCCAATATGGCCAAGCAGATGGTGGGGGGAGTGCTAGAGGGTAAGGAGCTGAAGTTCTATCTGAGGAAAATCAAGGCCCTAAAAGGCAAATCAGTCCTTCTCCCTCCTATCTTAGCTCATGTAACAAAGGCGTTTATTGTTCTAAAAAAGCAAAAAAAGCAAAAAAAAAAAAAAAAAAAAAAAAAAAAAGCCTAGCAAAGTACCTGATGAGAAGTTGGCCCTCAAGAAATGGCAGAATCAGCATCAATGTTTGTTTATTTGTCTGCTTGCTTGTTTGAATTGTTGGGAAGAATTGAGTTTGCAGGGAAAGAGGGTTAGAAGCTGATTTGCTGCAGTTAGTAAATAATATCTGCCCGAGGACTATTTCTACTTCCAGCCTCAGTACATATATTAGTCTCCTATTGCTGCTGTAACAAATTACCACATGTCAGCACCTTTAAACAATGCAAATATATTATTTTGCAGTTCTGTAATCAGAGGTCCAACACAGATCTCGTGGGGCTAAACTCAAGGTGTTGGCAGGGATACAGGTCTTTCTGGGACCCATGGCCCCCTCCCTTCATCCTAAAGCTAGCAATTGTAAGTCTTTATGCTGCCATCTCTCTGACATCCTTCTTTTCATCATATTGTACCTTCTCTCTGTACCTTCAACCAGGAAAGTTTCTCCACTTAGAAAGATTTTGTGTTGAGATTGGCCCACCTGGATAATCCAGAGTAATCTTCACATCTCAAGGTCCATACCCTTTATCACATCTTCAAAGTCTCTTTTGCCATGTAAGGTAAAATATTCATAAATTTCTGGAACATCATTGGGGAGGGATCATTTTCTGCCTAACACAGTTTACTATCTTACAAGTTGTCTTAAGTATGTTTGCTGTGTAAGCACTGTCCCGGCTCCTCTTCAGAGTGTCTCCCCATCATCATCATCATCATCGTCATTATCATCATTATCATCATCATTATCATCATCATAGAAATCATCGAGTAGAATTTACCACATGCCAGGCATTGTTTAAGGGCATGACATTTCTTAACTTATTCAGTCTTCACAAAAACCTTATGAGGCTCCTCACTCTTTAAGTGTGGGCTGTGCATAGTGATTCCTTCCAAAGTACATAGTGAGGAAGGAGTGGGTAAGTACACAGTAGAGAAACCTGACAAATATCACCACAGCCAGGTGATCAAAATCAACATCAACAGTCATAAATCATGTTGATAGAATGTACTATTGATGGATTATAATGAGGGTGCTTTGCCTGTGTGATCTTCCTCCCCAAAATCTATAACCTCTGTCCGAACCTGAGAGAAACATCAGACAAATTCCAATCAAGGGGCATCCTACCATATATCTGAGCTTGTATCAGTACTGGTTCATTAATTGTAACAAACAATAATAAGAAAAGCTGGCCGTGACATATATGGGAACTCTGTACTATCTTCTCAATTTTTCTGCAACTCTAAAACTTTTCTAAAAAACAAAGTCTGTTATAAAAATAAATAAAATAATGAACAATTTAATAAAACTCTACAAGATAAGTGCTACCGTTACCCCTCCCCCACCATTTTACAGATAAGGAAACAAGGTACAGAGAGGTAACTTGTCCTGTAAATAGTGGAGCCAGGACTTGAATTCAGGATTCTGGCTCCATATTTTCTTCTTCTCTAGGGCTGTCTGATCTTATCGTTAGCCCAGAAGTTCCTCTGAGGTTAGGGTCTGTCTCTTCCCTCAAACTAGGGGCAGGATTCTGCCTCTTCTCTTGAGGGCAGGGACTATATTTTCTGCCAGACTAGGCACCATCTTGGCCACTGGGATGTCTAGTGTAAAGATACATCCTGAGTTTGGGGCTTTTACCAATGCTTTTCAACCAGGAGTGCTTTTGCTTCCCCCTCCCCACCCACCCACCCATGGGACATGTCTGGTGACATTTTTAGTTGTCGCAAGTCAGGGAGTGCTACTGGCATCTAGTGGGTAGAGAGACCAGAGATGCTGCTGCACATCCTAGGAAGCCCCCAGATAGCCCCTCAAAACAAAGAATTATCTGGCCCCAAAATGTCACTAGTGCCAAGGTTGAGAAACCCTAGAATAAACTCTATTCCAACTCTCTCCCATTATGTGTCATAAGGACACATTAAACACGTGCAGCAATTTTTGGTTTGGGATTTATTGTCGCCATAAGTATAGCAGACTCTGTGGTGGAGGGATCCACCCTTGGGAACAGAGGAGGGAGTGGCCAGCGTACAGCCTCAATGCTGTCTCTTCCAGCCCTGCCTCAGTTGCCTAGACTACCTGACCTAGATCATGGCCCTTTTGGCGGAGCCTTCAGGATGCCCTGTTTCCTGGGGCAGAAAGAAGTTACCAACCCCGAGGAGGTCACGACTGAGTCAGCCCTTCTTGGCCTCAGCTCCATGAGCACGTGGAGACATGAAAGAGACATCCACATCACGGCTCATGGCTTGCCGGGAGCAGCCAGACCGGGAGGCGTGGCGGGGAGCCGGCAGTTGCCGACTCAGCCCTGTCCTTGCCCAAATCCATTCTGAAGCTTGCCAGATGGGCGTGTCATGGCAGCTGGGTCTCTTTCGGCAAGTCACGACTTTCTGGACTTTGGTTTCTTTGTATGTTAAAAGCGGAGAACACTCACCCTCTTTATTTGTGTAAGGACAAAGCAGTCAGGCAGAATATTTTTATTGAGCGCTGATTCAGGCCCTGGTTCCAGATGCGGGAGAAAGTGTGGTGGACAAATAGCACCCTGTCCTCTTATGAGAGGAGACAGAAAATACACTGGTAAACAGTGATTCTATTTCTAGTGGGGATCTGAGGTAGCTACTGTGGCATGCTGGTTCTCTGCCTGTTGGCTCTCAGCTTCATTCCCTCCTTGTGTGTTCTGCAGGTGCTGGAAGTCTGAAAACTACATTTCCCAAACTGCAATTCGTTTTTTTTTGCCAATGAGAGGACCCAGTGAGGGATGGGAAGGCACGAAGGAGGGAGGAGGGGCATGATTGGCTTCTGCAGGTGACTTCTGAAGTGGCAGCAACAGTGACAGGCACGAGGGGTAGGTGCTTTGCAGCATCAGTGGACCTACAGGCTCCGAAGTTGCTGCTCAGTGACACCTGTTCCAGCTGCTCAACGCCAAGTGTGGGCTCTTGGATCCCAGCCCAGGGATGGCAGCAGCTTCGTAGCCTCTGGGCATCACCTCCTCCCTTCGAAGATATCTGTAACCAATTCCTTGTATTAAACCTAAACCCCTTCTACTTGAAGCACCTGGAAAGGTCTCTGTTTTCCTGAGAGGATACTAATTGATACAGATGGCAATAAATGAGGTGATAAATGTAAAAATGCTTTGCTTCTTATTACTGCAAGGCCCAAAGCAGAAAGGAAACCCTGAACCCAAATTCTCAGTGATCTTTTCCCTAGGTGAGAATCTGATATCATCCCTCCGATCAGCTTAACTACTTTAGGCCAGACCAATGGGAATCCATGGTCATCTGGGAACCAGGTTACACACATACACACACACACACTGGCCAATACACCGCTTCAATTCCACCACTTCCTTCATCTCCTGACTTATTCTCTTGGCTTTATGATTATCTGACCCAATCCGCCTCTCTGTGCTTTCCATCTATTTTGCTTTGTTTGTTCTCCTCAGCAATGACAGATGGCCCTCAAAAACCTATAGACTCAGAAAATAAAGTAATCTGGTTTGCCAGTACAAACTTAAAAAAAAAAAAAAACCTACAGACTCAGAACAGGGCCACAGAGGTGCATAAAATTCTCTCTCTCCACCTCCAAATGCTACTCCATACTGATGCCTAAAATTCCACCCCTGGATTTTCAGGCTAAGGCAAATAATTTTAAACGAGGCTTTCTGAGAGTCCATGAGTCTCCCAAACTTGTATTGGAAAAACTCTGTTTATTTGAGGGGGAATTTTTCGTGAAAATGACCGCATCTCCTATCAGATTGTCAAAGAAATATGAGATCCAAGAAAAGCTATAACCAGTAGGTTCAAGCAAGACTGTCTGTCATTCACATTTATTCCCTCAGGAAGAGCAGTACATCATTGTCTCCAAGATAGGGTTAAGGAAGAAACACCTATTTAAATATACTTCATTCATATTTACTTTTCATCTCATCTTTTCACTTTTTTACTTTGATATATATTTATTATGTACATTATATGTATATATACATATACAGCTTTATGTACATTAACACAATAGCACAAGTATATAATTTGTAAGTAAATAGACATATATTGATTGATGTTCAATTTTTAAAAATTGATATAGGTGCCCTATTAAAATAGTTTGGAGGAAGGACTTGAACAGATATTTGTACACTCATGATCATTACAACATTATTTATAGTTGCCAAAAGGTTGAAACAAACCAAGTGTCCATCAACATGTAAATGTGTTTTTAAAATGAGGTATATCCATATAATTAAATATTATTCAACCATAAAAAGGAATGAAATTCTGATACCTGCTTCAACATGGATGAGACTTGAAAACATTACACTAAGTAAAATAAGCCAGATACAGAAGGACAAATATTGTATTCCACTTAGAGTATATGAAATACCTATGAAATAAGCAAATTCATAGAGACAGAGAGTAGATTAGAGATTATCAGAAGCTAAGGAGAGGAAAGAATGGGGAATGTTATGGGTTGAATTATGTCCTCCCAAAAAGATATACTCAAGTCCTAACCCTCAGGACCTCAGAATGTGATGTTAATGTTAGAAAGAACTGTGCAGATTTAACCAGGTTAAGTTGAGGTTACTTAGAATTGGCCTTATCCAATATTCCTGGTGTCCTTATTTAAAAAGGGAAATTTGAACACAGAGACAGACACACACAGGGGGAAGATGATGTGAAGATGCAGGGAGAAGATGGCCATGTGACTGTAGTGATGGATCTACCAGCCAAGGAACTCCAAGGATGCCAGCAAACACCAGAGGCTAGAAGGGGCAAGGAAGGATTCTCCCCTAGAGCTATCAGTGAGAACATGGCAGCTGCTCACCGCTCGATTTTGTACTCCTAGCCTCCAGAGCTATGAGACAATAAATTGCTATTATTTTAAGCCACCTAATTTTTAATACTTTGTCATGGCCACCCTAGAAAATTAATACAGGAAGTTATTGCTTAATAGTTATTGAATTTCTGTTTGGAGTGATGAAAAAGTTTTGGAAATAGATAGTGGCGATGGTTGCACAACATTTTGAATGTAATTAATGCCACTGAGTTGTACACTTAAAAATAGTTTAAATGGGAGATTTTGTTATATGTACTTTACTACAATCTAAAACAAAACAAAACAAAAAATCATTGAATTGTACACTTTAAATGGGTAAATTGTATTGTCTGTAAATTATACCTTGATAAAGCCGTTAAAAATTAGTTTGTGTATGGAGAGGCAAAAGACCCAGATAGCCAACACAATATTGAAGAACAAAGTTGGAGGACTGATGCTACTCAACTTCAAGACTTACTGTAAAGCTACAGTAATCAAGACAATGTGGTATTGGCAAAAGAACAGACAAATAGATAAATAGAACAGAACAGAAAGCCCAGAAATAGACCCACATAAATATAGTCAACTGCTCTATGACAAAGGAGCAAAGGCAATAAATACAATGGAGCGAAGATAGTCTTTTCAGCAAATGGTACTGAAATAACTGGACATCCACATGCAAATAAACAAATAAACAAAAAGAATCTAGACACAGATCTTACACATTTCACAAAAATTAACTCAAAATGGACCATAGACTTAAATGAAAACACAAAACTAAAAAATTCCTAGAAGATAACATTGGAGAAAGCTAGGTGACCTTGGGTTTGGCAATGACTTTTTAAAATACAACATCAAAGAATCCATGAAAGAAATAATAAACTAGACTTTGTTAAAATTAAAAACTTCCGCTCTGCAAAAGACACTTTCAAGAGAATGAGAAAATCGCAAACTGGGAGAAAATATTTGCAAAAGACATACGTGATGAAAGGCTGTTATCTAAAATATACTTAAAAAAACACTTAAAACTCAACAATAAGAAAGTGAATCACTCAACTAAAAAATG
The DNA here is from genome assembly GCA_004027375.1 of Macroglossus sobrinus. Classification (NCBI taxonomy): domain Eukaryota; kingdom Metazoa; phylum Chordata; class Mammalia; order Chiroptera; family Pteropodidae; genus Macroglossus; species Macroglossus sobrinus. The sequence continues at coordinate 246,181 of PVKZ01000438.1, forward strand.
GGCAAAAGACCTCACTGAAGAAGACATACAGACTGCGAACAAGCATATAAAAAAAACGCTCTCATCTTAGGTCATCAGGAAAATGCAAGATAAAACAACAGTGAGATACCACTACACACCTTTAAAATGGTCAAAATCTGAAACATTGACAACATCAAATGCTGGTGAGGATGTGGAGCAATAGGAACTCTCATTCTTTGCTGGTAGGAATGCAAAATGGTACAGCCACTTTCGAAGGCAGTTTGGTGGCTTCTTACAAGATTAAACCTACTCTTGCCACACAATCTAGCGATCACACTCCTTGGTATTTACTCAAATCAGATGAAAACTTACGTCCACACAAAAACCTGCACATGAATGTTTATGCAGCTTTATTCACGATTGCCAAAACTTGGAAGCAACTAAGTTGTCTTTAGTAGGAAAATGGATAAATGTTGAACATCCAAACAATGCAATATTATTCGATGATAAAAAGAAATGAGCCACCAAGCCATGAAAAGACGTGGAAGAACATTAAATACATATCGCTAAGTGAAAGAAACCAATCTGAAAAGTCTGCATGGTATGATTCCAACTATACGACATTCTGAAAAAGGCAAAACTATGGAGACAGTAAAATGATCAGTGGTTGCCAGGGGTTAGCAGGGAGAGATGAATAGGTGAAGCGCAGAGGATTTTTAGGGCAGTGAAACAACTCTGTATGACATTATAATGGTGGATACCTGTTATTAAATATTTGTCAAAACTCACAGAATGCACACCACCAAGAGTAAACCCTAATGTAAACTATGGACTTTAGGTGATAATAATGTGACAATGTAAGTTCATCGATTGTAACAAAAGTAGCCCTCTGGTGTGGGATGTTGATAGTGGGAAGGCTTTGTGCAAACAAGGGGTATACGAAAAATCTTTGTACTTTCCCCTTAATTTTGCTATAAACCTAAAACTGTTCTAAAAAATAAAGTCTATTTTTTAAAAATTCAAATGCTGGCACTGTCCAGAAATTTTTAATAGATTTATTTATAATTGTTATAAAGTTGAACTACTAAAAAAAGTTTGGAAGCCTCTGCATGAAGACATGTATACATGATTAATAGCTCAGGTCTCATTAACTTATGATGGAGATAAAGGGGAAGAGACCTCAACTGAGAGTAGAGAATCCCTGAGGACCTGAGCCACCTCCCCCAACCAAGGAAGATGGTGTTAAAGGGAATGATGTGGAAGGCTGTGGGGCTTAAGCAAGTTGCTTAACCTCCCTATTTCTCCTCTGTGTAATAGGGAAAATAAGTATTTAATATTAATTGATATTTAATATTGTGAATATTAAACTGGTAAATTTGTGTAAAGTGTTTCTACTGCATGGTAAGCAGTGTCTAAGGGTTTGTACATAAAATTCACAGTATTAGACATTCCCTCTGATGCTTCCTTGCTGCTGAATGGGCATGGTGGAGGGAAGTACAGGGCAAGAGTTAACATGAGAGCTGATGATGTTATACCAGTTGCTCACTCAGTTCTACCCTGAGTTGAGAGATAGGAACTATTATCCCAGGTTTACACAGGAGAACTGGAAGCTCAGAGTGTTCAAATGATTTGCCCCAAATCACATAGCTAGGTAGAAGTGAGTGAGCCAGGATGAAAAATGAGTCTCCATGACACCAAACCAAACCCCACTCTTTGTACTATCCTCTGCCAAGTTCCTGGCACTCTAATTACCAATGAGACAGAGAAGGGAAGCACAGGGCCATGTCTCCAACTTGGGCAGATAGGAATATCTCTACACGGGCTAAAGGCTATATCGGGAATTAGAATGAGCACTACACTTGGCCTCAGAAAATGTGGTACAAGTCCCAGGACCACCTACTACTAGTTGTGCAGCCATGGGCAAGTCCTTCACCTCACTATGACTCAGTTTCCTCGCCTGTAAAATGGAAATAATAACTATCTGGATTGGGTGTGTATTAAAGGAAGGACAAATCTAGAAATATCTAGCAAGAGTCTGGCATACAGAGCATACCCAACTGACAGTTGCTGAATGTGACACAGCACTGTTACCTCCCATCGCAAGGACTAGAAGAGAGGGCTAGAATGAGGTCTGGGGCTCAGAGCTCCCTTCACCCCACTGCATGCCATTTCCTCCAGGAAGGGGGCAGATTAGAGTCTCATTCCTCACTCAGTGCCCATCAGGGAGGGAAACTGGAGTTCTCAGTCCCTACCCAGCAGCCTCTCCTCACTACATACAAACACACTCCCCTCTGCACAGCCCTCTGCAGGGAGGTTGCGCCACAGGGTGCTGTCAGCCATTCTCCAGGGCAAGGCGGAGACCACAGCTGTGGTCCAGCTGTGGAACCCAGCCCAGCCGCCGACTGGCCCTGTGCCAGAGACAGGAAGCCAGGAAGAGCTGTGCATGCCTGCTGGACGCCAGACGGGTTGGACGCCAGGAGCTGGAGCAGTGCCAGGCCTGGTGAGTGCATCATGTGGAAAGGACTATATAGGAGAGCTATGCAGGGTCACTGTCACCCTTGGTTGCCTGGAGGGCTCTTGGGGGTGGGGAGATGAGGATGAGCCCCAGGATACAGGAAAGAGTGCTGAGTTGGTAGTCTGGAAACCCGGGATTTAGTAAACTATTGCCACTATCTCACTGTGTGACTTGCATAGCCCCTTTTCCTCTCTGGCCTTCTGTCTTCTGTCATCTGTGAAGCGAAATATTTATTGATCTCTCTGTGGCAGACACAATTCTAGGGAATATACTAGCAGGCGAGACAAAGCCCACTTTCCCCTGGAGCTTTCATTCTACCAATAAACAAGCAAATATGTAATAGAAAAAGTGGTGGAAGGGTCTATGAAGAATAATAGAGTGGCGTGAAAAGACAGAGAGTGAGAGGTCTGTGATGGCCTCTTTGAGAAGGTGACATAAACAGAGGAAATAAGAAAATGAGGAAGGGGGCCATGTGAATATCTAGGGGAAGCAGATTCTGGGCAGGGGAAGAGCAAGTGCAAAGGCCCTGAGACAAGCACATGAGACAAACTAAAAAACAAATTCAGGAAGCAGCAGTGCTGGAAGGGAATAAATAAGGGAGATGAAGGCCAAAGTAGGTAGAGCCCAGCTCGGGGAGTCTGAAGGCCATTGTAAGGACGTTTCATCTTACTCTGATCAGTGGGCCCCAGGAAAGCTAAGCTGGGCCTGAGTAAAGCCCACCTAGTGGGGTGTGTGTGTGGGGGTTGGGGTAGGGGGCAACTTCAATTTCTGCTCATTTACCCTTGGGTCCTAGCCAGGTCCTTCAGGAAGAGGCAGTAATTGGCCAGGGACTAAGGTGAGATTTATAAGGCTTAGAGTGAGTAAGGTACTTGGCTCAGGTGCAAAACTTAAAGGGGCATCAAAATACCCAGTAATCAAAATAATATTTTCCTGCAATATATATATAAAAATCAAAATCAATACCAAAAAATCCATGATGAACAAAATGCCAGCATTTTGAATAAATAGATCACTCACTTCACCCTAATCCCAGCCCTGGTCCAAATAAAATAGGTTCCAATAAGAAAACAGACTGGCAGGGCTGTAATTTGCTGATTTGGTTTTTTAAAATGTTGGACCACAATGTTATTTATCTTGGTTATTTACCCCCCTAAATTTTGTAGCCCAGGAGAGTGCCCCATCTTCCTCATCCTAGTCCTGATCCTAGATAACAATGAAATGATTGGGTTCCACATCGAGGACCCCAATGTTCATCCCTCCTAAAGCTCAGAGAGGTGAAGGAACTTTCCAAGGAAATTCATGGGTAGTGCAGCTGGGATCTGAACTGGAGACTCATGCCAAGGCCCACCACCTGGCCATCACACCCTACCATGCTCTGTGGTGGAATGTTGATTGTCATGGGTGCTGATTTTTAAAAACTTTTATTCAAGTGTAATCGTCACACACAAAAAAGCACATGTAGTTTAAACGTTCAGCTTGCTGAATTTTCACAAACTGAACACGCTTGTATAACCAGCATGTGGGATTAAATTTAAAGCATATTTTACATTTCCAACAAACCAGACATTTTAGTTAGTACTGGGCCAGATTCAGAGGACTTTTCTGAGCTCAGCAGGAGACTTTGGACAGTAAGGCTTGTGATCTGGGCTGATCCAGAGTTTGGGGGCCCTGGATCGAGATTAAGAAACGGGCAGGGGTGTAGTGCTAAATTCTGTGGTTGAGGGGGTGCTACATGCAAGAGAGGACAGAGAGAGGCGGTGGGGGCTTCCTGGAGACAATATCCACCCCCTTTACCTCCCACCCCACCCTTGGAGGCGTGTGAGGCCCAGCCTTCGGGCCCAGGTAACCCGGTAAGAATGCAGTAGTCTCCAAGCCCCGGCGCGGGTGCGTCCCGGTGACTCAGCCCTTGCCAGGAAGGGGGAGTCCACCCCGTTTCCAGAGCTCCCACACAGCAGCCTGATCGCGGCTGGCTCCCGGGGCACCAGGCCAGGTCCCCGCAGCAGGCAGCCCGGCCCCGGGAGCAGACCCCCCCCCCCCACCGCCGGGTCTGGGACTCCCTCCGCCCGGTCTGGGGCGCCCTCTTTAAGCTGCAGCCACCTGGGCTCATCGCGGGGACGCGGGCGCGTGTGGCGAGAGCGCCGCGGACGCCGTGGGGGCCACGGCGGTCCTGGCCACGACGGCGCCGCGAGGACCTTCGAGCGCCGTAAGTAGTACTGCAGGGGGTGGGAGAGTTCCTCACTCGGATCCCCGCGTCCCAGCCCCCCACTTCCGCGGGACTAGGAGAACTGGCCTGGCGCCGCTGCCGCCTCCCTAATTGCTCACTGGCCCTCGTGGTGGGGAGCCCAGACAAGGCTACGAGGCGGCCCGGTCAAGTGTGGCCGAGACGCTGTCACCCCAGCGGGCGGCCCCACCCGAGGATCATCCCACCGGCCCGCCCAGTCCCACCCGGCGGGCCGCAGGCGCCGTGCCCTCCCTCATCCTCGGCGACCTGGTCCCGGGGTCATGCTGCGGGTTCTTGAACCCCCTCGGGCTGCCTGGCGGCGGCTCCTTCCTACCCTGAGGAGGGACCCAGCTCACAATTCCAGATGTGCCGCCCAGCTGTCCCCGCCTGCAAGGGCCCCTTCCCTTCTCCTTCCCCGCGCGCCCGCAACTTGGAAGGCCTCGGAGTCCGCTCTGGAGCCAAAAGGAGGGTTGAACTCGGAGCTCTCTTAGCCTCCAAAATTGGTTTTCTTACACGAATTCCCACGCACAGCTGGCAGGGGTTGAGGGGATTAGGGATGCTCGGGGCTGCTAGAGGACTCGGAAGGCTAGCTAGACACTAACCGGATTTCCCGGAGGAACAGCCTCTGGAGGGGTGGGCGCGACGTCTGTGAGCTCCAGACCTCGAGCACCGGGCTTAGGACCCCAAGCGGGACGAAGAGGTGGGCAAAGGGTGCCTGAGGAAATCAGTCACTCCTATCTTTGGGACGAGGTTTGGGGGCCACAATTATTCAGACAATTGACCAGAGATGGTTGTGTTCACAGTGGTTTCTCTCTCTTTCTCTTGGTTTTCCGAAAACTTTTGCAGTTTGAGACTAGTGAAGGAGAATGCCCAGCCCCCTCTGCAGCCCCTCCGGGCTCTGGGCCTGGAGGGTGGAGATTTGGGGAGACTGGGGCCCAGCTTTGTGAGCGCGGAGGAAGCGCGCGGAGCCGGCTTCCTGTGGGGGCTCGGGCCGCGGCGCCCCGCGCCCAGAAGTGTCCGGCCCAGGCAGCGCCGAGCCCGGCGCTGGGGGCGGAGGGGAGGGACGCCGTGGGGGAGGGGGGCTACGGAGAAGGCGAGGTGGGGGAGGAGAGGGGGTGGGTCAGAGAAGAGGGGAAGAGAGAGGCGAGCAGGGGAGGAGCGAGGGGGCTGGAGGGAGAAAAGGAAGAAGGAAGGGGGCGCGCGGCGTGAGCTGGCGCCGAAATGGGAGAATTGAGCGTGTGAGAGGGGAGGGGGTGCGGGGCGGGCACCAGGGAGCCGCGTGGCCCCTCGGCGGGGGCGCCCTGGCCTGGCGCGCATGGCAAGCCCCGCGCGGTGATCCCGGCGGGGTGAGAGAGGAGCGCACAGCTTGCACCAGTAAGTCGGTGGCCGCTCTAGAACCGAAGGAGGAGCGGCCTGAGGCTGGATCACCCCCTGCCAGTCCCCCATTTCCCGCACGCGCGGGGTGGGGCGCGGGGGGGGAGGTCAGCCCCGCTCGCTGAGCCCTGTTTTCTCCAGGTTCCGAGCCGATGTCCCAGGTGAGTGGCCAGAGCCCCCCTCACTGCGACGCGTCCCATGAAGCCCCCAGCGCAGCACCGGGCCCAGGTAGGACCGGGAGTAGAGAGCACGGTAGGCGGCTTGGGGGTGGAGGGGGTGTTAATTCTCCTCTTTCCTCCATAAGACTCTAGGAAATGTCTTCGGGGAATTTGAGTGGAGGTGGGGCGAGGGGTCTGACTATCGCGGATCTGGACCAAGGAGACCCAAGGACTGGGATGATGGGGGCAGGGCCCTAACGCAGGCAGCTGCTGCGCCAAGTTGGCTTCAACTCCCTTCAACTCCCAACACCAGACACACACACACACACACACACACACACACACCACAGTATCTGTCTGTCCGTCTGGGATTTGTGTCCCAACTGTTTCTGCCCAGTGTGTAAATATTTATGGGGGCCTCGGGAGGGGTTTAGGGTTGTCTGAGTCTATCCTTCCCTTCCCCCAACTCAACCAGAGCCCAGCGCTTCCCGAAAACTTTTGTACGCTTAAAGCAGCCACAGGACCCGGCCCCTTCCCTCCTTGCCATATCCACTTGCTCCTCTTCCTCCCCACGCGGGCCTGGCCAGTCTCCACTGCTCTCCCGCGCTCTCTCTCTCTCTCTCTCTCTCTCTCTCTCTCTCTCCCTCCCTCTCTCTCTCCCCCTCTCCCTCTCTCCCCCCCTCTCTCCCTCCCTCCCCCCCCTTCTCTCCCTCCCTCCCTCTCTCACCCTCCCCTCCTGCCCTTCCTCCCCTCCCATCTTTTCCCCAATTTATGGGGTCTGAAACGTGTCCAGGATTCTTGAGGGAGCTTCCCTACTTTGGGAGTGCTTGTGACTCCCTTGAGGGTGGGAGTCCTGCTGGCTGTGGTTCTCAGTCTCCCTCACTGTGTAGATGTGAGCAGAGGCTCACAATGGAACAGAGTCAGAGACTGGTTGAGAACTTCTGGAGTTTGTTCACAGGCAGGAGAGTGGGGTGCAGAACTATAGGCCCAGATTTCATGACTTTAATCCCAGCTCCAGGTGAATCTAATTTTTTTTTTGGCTTCCTCTCACCCAACCCTACTCTCTCTTTGTCCCCTCTTTAAGTATCTAAGTAATGAGTCTGGTCCTGGGTCTCTGACACTAACCCACTGCATGGCTTTGGATGAGTTCCTTCCTCTCTCTGGCCTAGGTCTCCATATCCACCCTTATGGGCTTGTATGCCTGTTTGAAGAGGCCTGTCTCAGCAACCCAGGTCTACCTGGTGAGGACACTGGCACACTGGATGCTGGCCTTGAGGAGAGTGAAGACAAGTAGGAGATGCCTGGCCAAGGGCCAGCACATAGAGGACACTGATGTGTCGTTGCACATCCCCGCTAACCCTCAGATTCTCTCTTCTCTGTGGGTTCCTGGAGCAGGCCTTCTGGGGAATAAGCTTCTTCAGAAACTGGGCTCCTTCAGTCTAGAGAGACCTAGAGGCAGGGGGCTGGGAAGGCTCTTTCTCCTCATTGTGGTACATTCTCTCCTCTACCTCTCTCCCTTCTCACTCCTCTCTTTCTCAACTTCTTGCTTCTCTCTCACCCTCCCATTTCTCTGCTTTTTTCCTCTGTTTATCCATTTTCTCTACTCTTTGCTCCACTGCCTCTTTCCAAGATCCTCTTCCCTATATAACCCATTCTCAGCCCCCACAGGGAGAGAGGGGGCTAAATGTGCAGGGGACAAGAGCTAGGTGCGCCAGTGGGAGAGTTGAGCCCTGGGCTGTAACTTGAAGCCCCCCAGCAAGCCCCCTCCCCAGCCTGGGCCACACAATGTGGCTTTTATAACAGGAGGAGGCCTGGCTCTGCCGCCTTGGGAGAATGAGGCTGCTTCCCAGGAAGCCCAAACCGCAGGAGACCCAGCCAAAACCCCACAGACGCCTGAATCTGAGACCAGAACCCCCCACACTCCCTGCTGAGCGCTGACAGAACAGCAAGGCCACAGCGCTGCCCCTGGGGGCCCTGCTGGTAGGACAGCCAGGGAACAAGTCAACCCCTCCTTCCTCTGCTTAAGATGAAGATGGGGTGAAGGGAACTCCAGGCAGCTCTGGTTGAGGCAGGTGGCCAAGCCCCCACACCCTTGGCACCCCCAGTGTCCTCCCCGCACCCACTCAGAGGGACCTAGAGCCTGGCTCTCTAATCCACAGCAGATCTCTGCCCAGCACTGGGGCGTCACATTCCTGCTCTTGGTCTAAATTGAATTTCTTGGGGAATTGGAGCCGTCAGCCCTAAAATAAAACCAACCTGACCCAGCCTAACTGGCCAGCTCAGGCTCTCCAGTCCTTGGCCTGGTGGCCTGGGAGAGCAACCAGTGTGGCACAAGCCTGTATCAAGCAAGTCCACATTCTCGTCGTCTTGGGGTTCAGAGGCGGGTGCCAACCCTAATCCTCATCCTCTCATTCACTCTCCTTCCCTCTCCTTCCCTGACTTGGGACAGTCCAAACTCCAGGGTTCAGTCCTCACCAACAGACATTTGCTGAGTACCCACTAAGTGCAGAGATGAACACTGACACACCACCCCAAGTGACTGAACTGGGGAGGCCACAGTCTGGTTGAGGAGCCAGTACTTCACTACCAAATTCTAATTAGCAACAGGGCATGCTGTGTGCTAATTTCTCAGTAAGTGGGCCACTCAGAAGGGGGGACTATTGGCTTAGGGGTTAGGGAAGGCTGTCTAGAGGACAAGGTGAAGCCTGAGCTGTGTCATGAAGGATGGGTTGGATTTGGGGAGTGGGAGAAAGGATGGTAGAACCTTCTGGTCAAGAGGAGCAAAATAAGCATGGGTGGATTGGTCAGAACACCCAGTGGTGGCCTGGGGCCATTGAGAACTCAGTCTGCCAAAAACACAGGGTCCCCTGTCATTGATTAGGTTGAATATATAGATTGGGGACTTGAGTGTGGAGTTCCAGTCACCACTCTCTGAGCAGATCAGATCCTGGCCCTCTCTTTCCAGAGATGGTCAGATCTAGGCTCCAAGGGAGAAGCCTAGATCCAGTGTCCACGAAGTCAGTGGAGACGGTTGGATGTAAGGGACCAGGCACTGGCACTCCAGACCAAGGGCCCTGTGGGCACTTTCCAGGCTTGTGGTGGATCCATCCTATCTGGAGGCGGTCTCCCCACTCCTTCTTGGCCTAAGAGTAGCCCTCAATCTGGTAGACAGCAGAGAGAGGGAGCCCACAGGATACCTGCTCAGGTTGTGAGTCTCGGCCTTCCCTCTTGGGCTATTGAATTTAAACATGATTTTCCACTCCCTTCCAGGGGTGTCTTTCCAGAACTCAGGGCATTAAACTCAAAACTTTGTCCTGTGTTAGGGATAAAAGAATGTCGAGGCAAAGGGGCAGTTGCCTTTCTGTATTTCCCCTTTTGTAGATGGGGAGGGACCCTTGAGAGAGGTTCAGGGCTGGGGTTTCTGCTCAGAGACACCACCAGCATGTATGGCCCCCTATGCGCATTAGATACAGGTGGCCCTTTGGTCAGATGGAGCCCGTGTGCAGCTGGCTAGGAAGATGGCACCTCCAGGAGGAAGGAACAAAACCAGGGTCTCCAGCCCCACCTCTGACCCCTTGGCAGGCGCCTTTATGTAGAATACAAATTGCACATACACACAGTGGCCCTGGCCTTCACTGGTCACCTTTCCCTCCAGCCCATCCACATTTCTACCCTCTTGGATGTCCTCCGGGCATTTTTTCTCAGAGCTGTTCTCCCCTTTGTAGCTGGATAGCAGGGTCTCGTGTTCACAAGAAGGAAAACTGGGCTCTTTTGGTCTTTCGATGGTTGAGCACTTGGGCTCTGCCTCTTCTCTGGCTTTTTGCTCCATGTATTCCTGGCGAGAGCTGTTTCTTGGTCCAGCATCTTGGCACCAGGGACCTCTGGGCAGCATCTCATTCGCAGATCAGGTCTTCTTACTGCTTCTCATTTCTTCTCATTCGGCTTCCAGGTCTCTGACACTCGGCACAGTTTCCTCTCCTGCCCTCAGCATTGCTCCCTCGGGTGGCTGCTGGGTCCTGTCTGCTGCCCCTCCTGACCCCAGGAGAGCTGGCCCTCTGTGTTTCCAGATAAAGATGACTGACTGGTCTGAGTTCTCTTTCCTGGTTTCCTTCTGAGGTTTGATGCTCACCCGAGAATGGCAGGTTTCCTGCAGTACGAGCCTCTTCGAGACTTAGTTTGTGCTGTCTGTAATCACCTGTTCTCACCAGATTTGAGGTCACCAGCCTTCCAGGTGACTATTAAGAGAGACTGCCTAGAGAGTGGTGACACTGGGAAAGGAGGGTCGAGATGAAGGCCAATCTCCTTAACCCTCTTTCTTGCCTTTTTCCCTCTCCAGTGTTCAGGGCCCAGAGAGCTACAATCTGGCTCCTTCTACTTCAGGACTGATGGGGTCACCCCTGTGTACCCCATGACCTCAGAAGGAAGCCTATGAAGCGACCACAGGGCCCACTAGGCCCCAGCTATCATTCTAGGTGTACTGGCCTCAACACCACGACACGGCTGTCATTTCCCTTGTTCACACTGCAGCTGATGACGCTGGGGTCTTGGTTCCTACTGCTCTTCTTAAAATGGTCTTTCCCCCGTCCTTGCTGACTGATTGATTATACAAGACCCAATATAGGTAGTGTCTTCTCAAGGAAGGCTTCTAGACACACACACACACACACACACACACACACACACACACACTCACACACACACTGGATAAATGCCTATCTTCTGCGCTTCCACGATTCTTAGAGCTGTCTCTACTCTTGCCCTTTGGTATGTGTGACTGCTCCCTACCCCACCATGACAGAGAACTCTTGAGGCAGGTACCTGTCTTTCTCATTTGGTCTACCCAGTGCTTGACATATTGTAGGTGCATTGTAGCTGCTTAATAAATGTTAAACCAAATAGCACAAGAAAGAAATGAGGGAGGGAGGGAGGGAAGGAAGGAAGGAAGGAAGGAAGGAAGGAAGGAAGGAAGGAAGGAAGGAAGGAAGGAAGGAAGGAAGGAAGGAAGGAAGGAAGGAAAGAAGGAAAGAAGGAAAAAAGGAAGGAAGGAAGGGAGAGAGGAAAGAAGAAGGAGGGGGAGGACAGGTAGGTGGGTGGATGGACAGCAGGGTTCATAAATGGCCCTTCGCTGCTAAACATTTTATCTATTCTCTAAAACCCTGAGGGATAAGCATCAGCCCCCCCCCCCCCCATTTACACACAAGATAACCCAAGTCCTGGTAACTTGCCCAAGCTGGTGAAAACCAGGACTTGGATCTTACAGCTCCTCATACAGACTCTTTTCACTACACCATGGGAGAGTCAGCAATCCCAGTTCAGGGCCATGGGAAGATGCCTCTGGGCCAGAGGCTGGAGCTGAGCAGGGACCCTCCCTTCCAGGGAATTAGGACCCAAGCCCTGAGCCTCCCACTTGATGTACAGCCTGGGGTCTTAGCCCTAAGAGTCTCATCTGAGCTGCTGCAGACAGGGCTCAGGATTAGGCAAGATGCCATCTAGCAGACAGCATCACCTGGGTGTCATCTTCACTCACCTGTTCTACCTTGTCCCAGCCTTGTGATCTTCCAAAAGGCATTTGACTTTGCTCTCCTTAATCCAGGTAGTGATGGGAGCTCTCAGCAGGCTCAAAGAGTAGATGGGGCAAGAAGGAACTCCCTGCCTTCTTGGAGCAGTTGAGGGCACCATGAGGGTTTCTCAACACGTAACTCTGGTGCCCTCCAACAGTCACAGGAGCCCCAGCCCCTCCCGCCTCCCAGCCCCAGCTCTTGTCTCCAGGCAGAGCCTGTGGTTTTCCCTGGGCAGGCATGAGCACGTCTGCTCCGGCCTGCTGTTCTCCAAGCTGCTCACTTTGGGCCTCTGGGGCCTCTGTCCCCCTGGCCATGGGAGACTAGGAACTTTAGAACAAGGATGCCCAGTGCCCAGGGAGGCAGCTGAGCCCCTTGATCTTCTCCTCCCTTCAGAACACCCCCATCCTCCAGGCCTGTGTTCCCAGCCTGAATTGATCCCTGTAATTATCTCCCTTCTTCCCCTACCCCAACCTCGTTTGGAGACAGCTCAGAAAAGGACCCCCCACATGGAAGCCCCTCTGTTCTCCATGGTTGATTTGTTTCTAGTTCCAGAACTAGTCTTTGTCTCTGGAGCCCTCAGTCCCTCTGGGAATGTCTCTCCCTTGGTCTCTGTGTGGTGCGTTCACATAGCTGTGGATCTTTTACTCTCTGGGTTTCACTGCCCTTTCTCTTCATCTTTCATGATCTCCCTGTGTCACTCTTCTCCTTGTGCCTTTTTGGTCTGTGTCCCTGAGTCTCTTGTTTCCATGTCTTCCATACTCTCAATACGGCATGTGGAAGGCAGCCTCTTAAGGCCCCTCTTATTCTGACTGCACAACCTGGGGTCTGATGAGAGGCTCAGGATGCATCCATAATTGCCCAGTCTAGCCCCATGACCCCTACCTTCACCCTCCTGCTCCCTGCCCCACCTCAGGCCTCCCTGTTTCCGGTGACTGAGGGTGTGGGAGCTGGCACCCCTTGATATTTTCATCCTCTTTCTCCCATCCCCCTAACCTTCTTCCCCTGGGTCTTGTAGGCCCCGAGTCCTGCTGCCTCAGGAGCTGTGGGTTTGAGGGTGGCTCCGTTCCTTCCTTCCGCCCACCCCACCATGCACAGAGGGCTGAGCCAGTCACTGTAATTACATGTGGCTGCGGTCCGCCTCTTCCCAGCCCTCTCAGGCCGTCTCTCTGTCTTTCTTCCTGCTCATAGCCCCTCCACCTCAGGCTGGTCCTTCTCCTCACGCCAGGTTTTCTCTGTCTCTTTCTCTTGCTATCATCCTCTCTCTGACCCAATTTCTCACTGTCTGTCTCCCTCTCGCTCTGCCTGCTCTGCCTGTATCACAGTCCCTTCTCCTTCGCCTCTGTCTCTGACCCTGTCTTTCTTTCTTCATCTCTGATTTTTACTCTATTGCTGAGTCTCCTCCTGTCCCAGGCTGTCTGTCACTGGGTTTCTGGGGCTCTCTCCTTCCATGCCCAATCTCTCTCCTTCTGATGCTCTCTCTTTGTTTCTACCTTTCATTATCCCTTTGATTCTTGCTCTCTCCCTGTCACTCTTGATGCCTGTCCCTATCTCTCCATCGCCGATCACCTGTCTGCTCTCTCCTGCTCTGTATTTCTGCCTCCTGCCCCCACTTCCCTAACATTGCACACACATGCATGCACATACGCACATAGGCACACACATGCACACATTCACCCTTGCTTGCTCATGTGTTGTGGTTTGGGAGCTTTCTATTTGGAGTCTGGCACTGTTGCCAGATAGAGTAAAGAAGCCAAGAATGAGGGCTCATGGCATTCTGGGCTGCGGGAAAGGGACCAGGGCTGGACAAGCGGGAGGGCACCAGAAAAATACACCTTGGTCATCTGCTTTTTCCCTAGCCCAGACCCCATCCCTCCTGCCTGGGCTGGAGGTAGGAACAGGATCCACTCACCCTGCGGAGGCAGCGCTAGAGGAGGGCTCCCTGGAGGAGGTGGCACCCCCCATGCTCCAAGGCAGTGACCCTGGGGCCCTCCAGGCCTTGGACAGCACTGACCTCGATGTCCCCACAGAAGCTGTGACACGTGAGTCCTAGGAAGCCAGGGGATTAGGGTGGCAACATATAAGGATTGCAGCAGGGAATTCAATCCAGATGGTCTGGCAAAAATGCAGTGGGTAGCCTAGCACGGGGCCAAGACCTTGAAGTGTGGCCAGTGGAAAAGTATATGGCACTATCACTGTCCTTTCTGTGTAAGAAGACTATCTCTACATACAAAATGATTAGTATAAAATTAGTTCAAAACGAGTGTACACAGGCTCCAGACAATATGGTTCAGGACAAGAGAGCATGAGGGTGTATGGAAAGAGCACCTTTACCTCAGGAAGAGAGCAGGGAACCGGGGGCAGGCAGCCAGAGCCCAGTGCAGCACCATCCTTCAGGGTTTTAAGGGCAAAAGGAAGGAAAGACGCCCGCCCCGCTTCCCACCCCGCGGCCATTGATCTGGACAGAAAGGAGCAAAATCCAGCTCCATTCCCAGGCTCAGCTCAAGGTTTCCAAGGAGGTCCTGGGAAGGAGAAGGTTTTCCACCCTGACCCTCACAAGTAGGGGAAGGGGTAGCCAGAATCGTTTTGTAATTACTAAGAAGGTGTCCCAAATTTATAGACACATTTGCATTTTCTGACTTTCTTTTCCTGAATGATCCCATGTGCTCTCCAAATCAGCCTGCAGTGATGCAGCAGGCTAGCTACTGCCAGGTCCATTTTACAGACAAAGAAACTGAGACACAGAGAGCTACTCACTCTGGACAAAACCTGGAGGACTCGGGTGTCCCGAGCCAGTGCTCTTTCCTATGCCTGCCTGCCTAGCTGGGCTACTGAGTGGGAAGCCAACTTCAGACAGAGCATCTGGGGCGAAGTTGGACTCCCTGGGAGTCAGGGTTACCAAATCCTGCTAGCACACTGCCCCCAGCCACCTCTGGACACGCCCATCAGCAGAATTGAGAGAAAGAGGTCAGCACCGTGGCCATGGAGAAGGGGGTCTGGGTGGGAGCTGGACAGACACTCTTGTGTCTATGGGCTCTGAATGTTTGCTCTGTGACTCAGCCCCCATGGCCACCCCACAGCTATGGCCACAGGCAAGCTCTGTGTCTGCCCACACCCCCTAGGGCCCTCAGCTCACCACACATGCCCGCCCTCTGGTCACTGTGCCCATGTTTAGGCAACAGGGCAGGGGGCACCAAAGCTGGCCAAGGATTCAGCCCAGTCTCCCCCATGGGACCAAAAGGTGGGGGCATGATGATTCAGGCCTGGCCACTTCCCATGGCCTTAACCCTGTTTACCCAGATGCAGGCACCAGCCACACCTCTCCCAGCATGGAGCCTCTCCAAAGTCCTGTCTCCACCCTCCCCCTGATTTCACACCTTGTCCTCCACCCCTTTCTCCCAGTCTCCATCCTCTCCCCATACACTTCCTAGCTGTGGAATCTTTGGCAGGATTTATCCTCTTTGGGCTTCAGTTCTCCATCTGTGAAATGGAGTTAACAATAGATCTGTCATGATACTTAAAGGAGTTACTGCATGTAAAGCTCTTATTGCTGTGTCTGACACCTAGTAACAGCTCAGAACATGTAAACTACTAGTCATAAGCATAGTGACTGTTGTGACAATAGCAGCTTGTCTCCTAGCCTCTGCCCCCTCCTTGCCCTCTGTACTCTGAGCCCCAGTTGGTCCACTTCTGACAGTTACTAGCTGTGTGACCTTGGACAAGTCACCGTACCTCTCTGGGACTAAATTTTCTCATCTGCAGAAGGAGAATACAGCCCTGTAGAGATACTGAGAAGGTCCAGCGAGAGGATAACTACCATGTTAAGAGCTAAGAGTAGTAGCTGGTATGCAGTAAGTGCTCAGTGGCATGACTGCTACCGTTACTAGAAGGCCCAACACCCTTAGGCAAATACGGGTACAAGGCCGCTGTCCCCTCTCTTCAGTCTCTACCCTTCCATCTCCTCCCACCACAATTTAAATACAGAGTCCAGGCCTGGAGGGAGTTAGGGGTCCAGAACTCAGTGCTTGAGAGATGGACGTGACCTATGTTTACAAAGGTCCTCAGGGCCTGAGAGTCCTGCCCAAAAGTGCCTAGGTCCTGCCCTGGTGAGCTGAGGGTCCAAAGCAATTCGCGTCCCCTTCTCATTCCTCTCCGCTAACACACGCACACACACACGCACACACACTCTCATGTCTTGAGAACAGAACTGTGCTTTTCAGGTGAGCAAACCCAAGTGAGGTAAGGGAAAGAACTGGGGATTTTGGGAGATCTCCAGGGCCAGCTTTCCTGCACCCCACTGATAAAGCTAAAATCTGGTCCCTCCTGGCCTTGGGGATCTCCCAGCTGGCCTCCATCTTCCCTTTTCTCTTCCTCCTCACCCAGACCCCTCAGCAAACTCCTCCTGCCAGCTGCACCATAGAGGCCAATGGGGTGGGGCAGTGGAGGAGCAGGAGATAGAGGGGCTGCTGTGAGGAGCCCCTGGATTCCAAAGCCAGGCGTTCATCTCCAAACAGACGTTTCTAATAACTCACCCAGCACACCAAGGGCAAAAACAGCTGGGGGCTTGGCAGAGGCCAGAGATGAAGGTTAACTCTTTCACTGCTGTCTTCTGCCACCCAGCCAAACTGTCCCTGTCCCTCCACCCCCAACTGCCATCACTTTTGCCAAAATCCCAGGATCCCAAGAGCAGGAGAATGGATTTCATGTGAGGTACAAAGGTAGGGTCTAGGGCTCTGAGCCCCTCCCCTTGCTTTGCATCTTTGTCTTTTTTGGAGTGAGCACTGGCCCGGGAGTCAGGAGCCAGGCTCAATTTGCTATTTCATGGTGTTCCTCTAGGCAAGTCAGTTCTGCTCTCCGGGCCTCAGTTTCTCCATATGCAGGATACAAGTCCATCTAGGTGACCTGTGGTAGTATATGTAAGAACAAAGCAAGCAGGAGTAGAGCAGAGCTCTGGGAGGCTGGGCAGCCCCCCACCTTGCTTCCATTCCCCTTTCTCCTTGTCTCTCCAGGCCAGCCTCAGGGGAACCCCTTGGGCTGCACCCCACTACTGGCGAATGGCTCTGGCCACCCTTCAGAGCTGAGCAGCGCCAGGCGCTCGGGGAATGGTGCCCTGGGTGGTCCCAAGGCCCACCGGAAGTTGCAATCACACCCATCTCTTGCCAGCCAGGGCAGCAAGAAAAGCAAGGGCAGCACCAAATCAGCTGCCTCCCAGATCCCTCTTCAGGCGCAGGAAGGTAAGTACCCCACCAGTCCCTAGGAGGGGCCTGCAAAGCAGGTTCCTCAAGGCAGGATGCAGGGACCAGCAGCAGCATCTTCATCAGGTTTTTGGTTACAAGTACAGCATCGGTCCCATGCCAGGCCCACTGGATCTGAACCTCCAGGTGGGTCAGGAGCCTGCTTCTAACAAGCCCTCCAGAAATTCTGATGCAAGACTCAAATCAGAGAACCTTGTAGAGATTGTTGGGTAAACTGAGACACATCTGCGTTCTCAAGGCCAACTCTTTCCACCCCTGATCTCCCAGAATTGATATAACAAGTAGTGGAGCCATCTGGGCTGATCCAGCTTAAGCCACTCTGTTTCTGGAAACAAGTTTTCCTCAAGGAGTGGACCATCGGTTTAGTGAAAGCAGAACACCTAGCAGAATAAAATGATGCACCATCAGATGCTTAATTGAGGGTGGTCCAGGGGCTGCAAGGTGCAGTGGGAAGTCAGAGGACCCAGATACACCAGTCATTGTTCCTGCAATACAAAGGTCCTCTGCCAGGCCACACTAGGCAGCCAGCTCCCCCTGCTCCTCTGGGCATCAATTCAGCATGGCTGCCAGCTCCCTTAGCTCAGTGGTGCTTGACCTTAACTCCAGAATTTTTAAGTAATTGCTGTCCATGTTGAGGGACTCTGGCCTGGTCATCTGCAAACAGGACTTGGTGTACACATTCCCACCCTGCAGAGCAGATTCTGCCCAACAATTTAATTTACTAAAGAGATGCTAATTCATTTAAAGTGTACTGGGCATCTGCTATGAGCCAAGCACTGTGATGTGTGTGCTGGGTACCCAGTCTCTGGCCTTACGAAGCTCTCAAGAGAGACACAACAGGTAATCACCATATGGTGTGATAAATACAGTAATGAAGTCACACACATGGGGATTATGAGAATCCTCTCTAGCCGAGCAAGGTGGGGAGGAGAGCCTAGGAAGGCTCTGGAGGAGTCTGAGCAAGCCTTAAAGCTTTAGTAGGAGGATCTAGCTTGTGGGGGAAGGGGGCCTTATTAGCACAGAGGTGAGAAATGGCTAGTGTGGCTAGATTACCAAGTTTAAGATGAGGAATGGTGGAAAGTGAGAGTCCAGGCAGGCAGGAGCTCAGGGGGTTGGGATGCCTTGTAAACCTTGCTGTGGACCTAGACTTTATCTGGAAGGCAACAGGGAGCCATTGAAGGGTTTTAAACAAGGTAGCGACCTCATCAGGTTAGCATTGGAAGAGCACTTTCTTATCCAGTTTGTCGATAGTTTGCAGGGGTTCCAACTGTGCGAGACCCCACTCCCTCCACAAGGGAAAGGGTTGGGCAAGTCAGACTCTCTCCATGGCAGTTTGAGACTGTCACAGGACCAGCCTGTGCCAGGGGCCTACCTAGTCAGGGAAACTGGACACTCTGCTCCATGGCCTGGCCCCCGGGAGGGGTACTAGCTCAGCATACTGGCAGCACACTGAGCGCTTTCAAGCATGGATTCCAGAGCCAGTTTTTCTGGGTTCAGTTCCCAGCTCTACCACTTACCAGTGCTGTGTGCCCAAGGGTGGGCTCATGCATTAATTCACTTACGGTTTATTTACTCAGCACCTACAATGTGTGGAGCACTCTTCTAGGGACTTGTAACGTATCAGTGACCAAAACAGACAAAGACGCCTGCCCTTCGGAGCTTACATTCTAGTAGGAAGAAAAAGCTGTATAGTGCAGTGGAAGGTGATGAGTCTTATGGAGGACAGGCAAAGCAGACCAGGGCAAAGGGATGGGGGTGCTGGGGTGGGGTGGGCAAGTTGCGGTATTAAAGAGGGTGACATCTGGGCAATGAAGGAGGGGAGAGAGTGAGTGGAGCATTTATCTGCGACAAGAGCATACCAGGTTGTGGGGTGGGGTGGTTGGAGTTCAGGAACATAACCAGGAGCAACTAGTGTGGCCACAGCAGTGATGGGGGATAGAGTACAGAAGGAGGCCAGATCACAGGGGCCTTGGAGGCCACTCTGAGCTCTTTATCTTTTACTTCTAGCGAGGTGGAAACCACTGGAGGGTTCTGAGCATAGTAGAGACGGAATCCCACTGAAGTTTTTCAAGGGGCCCACTGTGTGAAATGTAGATTCAGGGAGAGGGAGTCACAGGTTGTTGGTGGGAGGCCAGTGAGGAGGCTGTTGCAGTTGCCTTGGCAGAGATGAGCAGAGTGGTAGGATTCTGGATATATTTTAAAGTGACTCCTCTGCCTCAGTATGTTCATCTGTAGAGTGGGGGCTCAAATGGTAGCCCCTCCTCGTGGAATTGTTGCAAGTTTGAATGAGTTCAGTTCATGCCCAGCACTTAGAACAGTGCCTAGAACATGTATGTCATAACTCTGTGTTTGTTAAATAACTGACTAAGGGGAGTTAAGAGCAGGGATTCAGGATCCAGACTACCTGAGCTGAACCGTTACCCTGCAGCTTACCCAGTAGGTGTGTTGTATGCAAGTCACTCTCTGTGCCTGAGGCTCCTCACAGCCCCCACTTAGTGGTGCTGCCAGAGGGTTGCATGAGCTTGACTGCTGCCGAGCAGTGAGCATTCAGTGAACTCGCCCATCCGCACATCCTTCGCGCTGTGGCTGGGTCCCCCGCCCCTGGCTATGCCACCCACCGTTTCCACCCCACCCTCCCACCGCAGACTGCTGCGTCCACTGCATCCTGTCCTGCCTGTTCTGCGAGTTCCTGACGCTGTGCAACATTGTCCTGGACTGCGCCACATGCGGCTCCTGCAGCTCTGAGGACTCGTGCCTCTGCTGCTGCTGCTGCGGCTCTGGCGAGTGCGCTGACTGCGACCTGCCCTGCGACCTGGACTGCGGCATCCTGGACGCCTGCTGTGAGTCTGCCGACTGCCTGGAGATCTGCATGGAGTGCTGTGGGCTCTGCTTCTCCTCCTGACCCGCCGAGGTCCCAGCAGTGTCATCCCGGCGGGGATGGCCCCAGGGCTGTCATGCAAAGCTCAATCAGCCCCCTCCCCTGGTCCTGTCTCCCCCACCCAGTGGCCTCTCGGAACTGCAGCCCAGTGAGAAGAGGGCACGCTCCGGAGGCCACTACAGAGAGCCTGTCCTGCTGCTGGCTACCAGGGACAGACGGCACCGAGGACCTTGCTGGGGAGGGCTAGGGCGGGAACTGCCCCTGGACCAGCTGCCAGGGCTGCAGAACACTGTGAAAGTTGGGGGAGGCGGCAGGAACACGGGGAGGCAGGGATGGGCGGGGCTGTGTGCTTCTCTACCTCTCACTGCTCCAGGTGCCTGCCTCCTGCTGCCGCCCCAGGCTTAAAGGACAGCATAATGTGAAAAGAGACACCCCACCCTGCCCTCAGCCAGGCCCCTCCCTGGTCTCCTTTCCGGGGTTCTTGTTGGGGCCTGACCCTTACAGTGACCCGAGCAGGCGGGGCTGGGCTTAGACTTGGGGCGGGGTGGGGCGGAGGGAGAATGATATAGAAAAGACTGGAAGGAGACAGAGAGGGAATGGAGGGAGGGAGGGTCTGTTCTATTTGTTGCTGTAAATAAAGATATTTGTTCATCTCAGATTTCCTCAGCACTCATGAGTAAGGTCCAGGAGCCACAACTCTCAAAAGCAAACACTCCCCACCACAACCCCCCAACAAAGCACCTGAATGGATGCTCCTCACTAAGGAAAGGAAGGAATGGGGCTACCAACTAACTCCCCACCATTATTTGCCTCTTCCTGCCAAAGGGAAGGGAAACCCAGAAAAGCAAGAGTTAACCTTTGACTTGGAATTAATTAACTACAGATGTGTTCAGGTTTTGATTAATTAATCTCCTGCTGACTCCAACATCTTGAAGCCCTTCCCGTGATGACTCCAAGGTGTGGAGTGGTGCCTATGTCTGGCAGAGGCAGAGCCATGCCTGGAGAAGGACACCCTAGGCCTGGCACAGCCTGAGCTTGCTCCTGGCCTGTACTGGGAGGCTGGAATGGCTTGAGTAGGGGGTCACTTGGGCCAACTTGAGTCTTCCCCAACTGCCAGGGGGTTTGGGAAAGAAGAAACCAGCAGGACTAACCGGAATCTCAGAGGCCATATGTCTGGTGCCGTTGATGTGCACAGGGAGGGGCAGACCTGAGCAGGGCAGGGCTCCCCTACCGGAGTATATGCTGACAGTTGGGAAGGCTATCTGGACTGAGCCCCTCCCCACATCCTGGACCTGGAGGAAGCCAGAGGGGTCCAGATGAGTGAGAGGACAGACGCCTGTGGTCAGACTTGAATTATCCGGAGGAGAAGATATGGCTGAAGAAGGCCTTAAAAAGTGGAGATCTCATGGGAAATTGGTAAGGTCTGGAGTGGTCTGGAGGGATTCCAGAGGGAAGGAGGGAGTTCAGAGAAAGGGCCAAATGAAATCTGAACTCTCTTAAAGAATGTCATAGGAGGGAGCAGCCCATGGCCTTTGCAGTGGGCTACAGTTGCAACAGGAGGAGATAATATGAGATGGTGAGAGGGAACCTCCCGCACCCCCTGACCTTCCCACTCACACACGCGAACACAGGACTCACCTTGCTAACATCAAGGTTCTCTGCCCTCTAGGACCACACAGGAAACCCTGGACACAGAAAGGAAGTGACCTGCTCAGGGTCACATAGTCAGGATCAAAGTCAGAATCAAAGCCGGGAAAGAAGCCCGTCTCCTCAACCCCCAATGTTCATTTATTTATCTGTTTATCTCAAGTTTTTGCTCAGTTATTGCATGCCCAAGGTACAAAAATTTCAAAAGCCTAATCTGTGCATACACAAGCATTTACATGTATTATTTTCCCTTTTTTTAAAACAAAAATGTCAAAATCCTATAAACATAATCTTGTACTCTTTTTGTCACTTAATCATTTGTCTTGGGGATCTTTCTTTTCTTGAGTTTCACTGAAGGGTGAACCATAGTCCAGTCACCCTGCTTCAGCTCAGACCTTTCCATTTATTTCTCTGTTACAAACAAGGTTGCGTGAACATGTTTGCACGAAGGAGCTCTATTTAGAATATTCCCGAAAGTTTGATTGCTAGGCCTCAGAGTGCATGCGTTTGTGACTTTGACAGAACTGCCCAGTCGCCCTCCATGAGGGTGTGCCAGTCTGTTCCCGTGGCCCTCGGGGAGCATCCACTTCTGGCTCGATCTCAGGTCTTCTTCCCCAAGGCTGGAGTCTGTGGGACATTAAGGAGGCGGGAGGCCCAGGATGGGGGGGTGGGAGTGCTCCTGACCAACCCAGGGTCTGGTCCAGGTGGGCAGGAAGGCCCCCTCCCTGGCCTTCTCCCCTCTGTGGGGACCATGGCAGGAAGAGGCGCCTCTGCAATCCAAATAGCGATTTCCTGCTACAGGCTCCAGGCAGGCTGTTTTCTTTAGGACAGTGGCTGAAACCTGAGAGGCTGAGCTGGGTGGGGGCGGGACAGGGGAAGGATTTAGCCTGCCTCCCCCCAGTAGACACACACAGCACAGACACACACACACACACACACACACACACACACACACACACACACACACACTTTCTGTCTCTCCCTCTCTCACACAGACTCTCCTTACAATCACATACTCACATAGATTCCACAGTTACACACACACACACACAGCACACGTACACATACATTCACCCACACACCTCACATTTCAGTATCTGCAACCACCGCCAGTCCTAGGGAGCCCTATGTCCACTCATCCTCACCCCAGGTAGCCCTCATCCCTGGTGGGAAGAGACGGTACTTGTCTTAGAGGCCACTCATCCACCGAACCCTGCCCAGATATCCTTCTAGGGCAAGCCCTAGTTCTAGACGCTTCCCCTCCACTCCATGGCCATTCCCTGTTGGCTCCTAGTATCTGCTCTCCAACCAGCTGGTCTGATCCAGTTGTCAGTTCCAGCCCTGGTTCTGCCGCGGGCCCTATGGAAGGCCCTTTCCCTCTCTGAGCCTCAGTTTCCTTATGTGTACAGTGGAACAGCAGTGAGACTGGGACATCTACTGATGACCATGCTGTCCAGGGAGATAGCCTGCTGCTTTGGTTTTCCTTGACCTGTGGAGCAGCAGGCTAGCCTCTTTGCCCCGACTTCTTGAGGCGCCACCCTCATGCCTAACCCAGGATGGGCATTAATTACCACACTTGTGGGAGGAGAAGGTGGTAAGGCCAAGTTAAGTTGTCTCTGGCCATGACTGCCCATGACCACTGTGTAATCTTGTGCACACAATGCAAGAAATTTTGTCCTGTGACCAAGCAAGTAGCTAAGCCAGAAGCTGGCTTATGAGGGAAAAAGTGGTCAGGCTGCCCCTCTGCATCTACAGCCTCCATCGGCTTCTGCCTGTTTTTGGCACAGTTTGTTGACATTTCCTGGCTCATGCCCAGAGCTGGGCAAACAGAGTTTCAGGCCCCACCACACCCATGGCTCCTGAGCTGCCAGGACAGGACCCCTTGATACAGCTCCAGGGCTGGATTGCCTGCAGCTGGTCAAGCCCTGAGGGTTTAGCCACTTGCCCTGGGGAGACAAGGCAGCAGTAGGGGACTGAGGACTGCTCCCCAGGCCCTCGGGATAGTTGCTCCAGACATGAGAAAGCATCTCGGGAGCTCTCAGGGCTGGCCCCCTGCCTAGGAAGGGAGGGGACAGGGGGCAGGCGGGGGGGAGAAGTAGGGCAGGAGTCTCAGTCCACACAAGGAACAGAGATCGCAGATCTGACCCTTTGTCTCCACTGCGTTTATGACCCTTTCCACATTTTGACTTTCCTAGGATAAGGAGACACAGGCTGGGATGCCACCTGTGGCCACAGTTCTCCTGTTGCCCCAGTCATCCCCTCATCCTCTACCACTTCCCAGCCTTCCTTGCTCCTCACCAGTTTTTACTACCTTCCCTTAACCCTGTAGCAGCCCTATACCCTATGATTCCTGCCACCTCTGGGGGTACCTCTCTCTGGGTTACAGCCCTATTCCTTTCTACTACAGACAAGTGAGGAAATAGGATAAGGGGATGTAGTCACATGCTGTGTCTACCTGGCATTGCTCAGTTTTGCCACCTGGGAGCTGGGGGAATTGGGGGCCAGTCCAAGTCAGGAACTAAGGCTCATCCCTGGGCTAGTCACCATGTCAGGGGATTGAGGGCTGTGACAGGCCAGGCCTCTTTGGCCAGGAAGGGTGGGTTACTTGGCGGCCCCTCCAGAACGATGTGGAATCGGTAAAAGAAAGCTTCCCAGAGGAGTAAGGGTGCTGTAGCAAAAAAGTGAGTAATGGCTGACAGATGAAAACAACAGATGTCACTATGGGCTCAGACGACCATGGGTGGCCTAGAGCGGGTGCCTAGCTGGGTCTGGGAGGCCTGTCTGGAACCTCAAATTGTCAAATGTTGCAGCTCAGGGCATTTGGCTAGAGAAGAGAAGTTAGGACAACAGCCTTCAACTATCTGCAGCCTGAGAGGAGAGTGAGACTTACTCTCAGGCTCCAGAAGGCAGAGGTAAGACCAAGAAGTAGACATAGCAAGGAGAGGCCACTCTAATGGTGAAAACTGCCCCAGGTGGAATGAACTGCGGCAGCTGGGCTGGGGGCCTCCCTGTTCCAAGGACTGTTCTGGGGGTAGTGGGTGTAGATGGGATCTTAGTGCTGGTGTTGACTGGTAGCAGGGAGGACAGATGGAGGATGATTGTTGCAGGTGACCCCCCCAATTCCTGCTAACTCAGACCTTCCATGACCAAATGATGCAGACAATGACTGTCAGATAAGAGAGAAATAAAGATTGAAGGTAAATGGGAGACAGAGTGAGATGGAGAAAAGGCGGCGAAGAGATAGCGAGGAAGGGGACAGGGAAGACAAAGTGTCTGTAAGGCCCTGGAGACAAAAAGTAAAGCAGGCAGGCTGTGGGCACACGTCCCTCAGGCCCTCCCAAGGTCACCCACCGTAGGCTGGCTGCGGGGGCAGTGGTGCCTCTCAGTCCAGGTCCCTCCCATGCCTGGAGCCTCCACAGCACTGGGTGGCTTGGCATTAATTAGGTGCCCGGCTAATGGCTCGGAAGATTGGCCAGTTCCAGGGACACTGCTGAATAGAGACCTCGGTGAGATTTATTCCTAATTATCTCATTTGTCTCCCCCCATTACTTTTTATGGCTGGGATTTATGGGGCCATTAGTAGGGCCCAGCCAGGCCACGATGAGTGTGAGCCTTGAGATGCTTCATAATAATAACAATAACAACGCTCACCCTGGCCAGACTAATAATGGATCTGCCTTCTTGCCTTCCCCACCCTCTGTCCTTGGGACCCTTAATACCCAATGTCCACATGTCCCTCTCCCTTATGGGGTCCCTGGTCCTCAGCAATAGGTCCTCAGCCACCTGTGGAGTCCAAGCCATTGGTTCCCTCTGACCCCACCCCATTCCAGGCCTCTTAACCCGTCTCTGGGGCCACAGATTGGGAGCCTCAAGGTAGTATGGGGGTTTGTCGGTTCCAACGGTAGCACCTCTGGGACAAGGCCTGTATCAGTAACTGATGAATTTGGCTGCAAGCTGCAGAAACCCCAGATAAAGGTGGCTTAATCTGTGAGGACATGTATTGTCTCCTTAACAAAAAGTGCAGAGGTAGGTGACCCCAATGTGATTGGGACAGTCAAAGATGCGATCAAGGAGCCTGGTCCATCCTTCTGCTCTGTCACCTCCACTTGCAGTCCTCGTCTCCCCTCCTAGTGGTAGAATGGTTATTGCAGCCCCATGCATCAAGCTCACACACAGCATCTTCGCAGAACAAAAAAGCCTGCGGGAAAGAGAGGCCTTCTACACCTGCACCCTTTACCAGAGGAGGAGGGGACCATTTCTAGAAGCTCCTTGTGGATCTACTTACATCTTTGTTCAAACTGGGTCACATGTGGTCTTAGGTTGGGCTCCCCCAGAAGCAGGCCCTAGACAAGGCTTTGAGTGCAAGTAAGTTTTTTCAGAAGGGGGTTCCAGGAAACATCAGTAGGGGCGGGAGGAGTGAGACTGGGAGGGAAGGCAGCCAGTAAAGGGTATGTTATAAAATTGGTTACCATGAAGGGTGACTGGAAGACACATGTCTTTGAGGGAGCTGAAATATTTATATACCTAACCTATCGTCCCTGGTGGAGGGCTGTTCTCAAAGGAGTGTCAATTTTCTGGCATTTGCTGCTTGATTAGGCTGTTGAAAGAAACCAAAGGATGGAGATGCCGGCAGGCAGAGGTTGACTAGAGAGCTCTTCCCTGGTCAGGCCAATGGGGCCAGGTGGGCCGCATCACCCACTATGGCCTTGCAGTGATTGGCAGACAGACCAGCCCTGACTCATGGATGGGCCGGGAGAAAGGGGCTAGCAGGAGCAGGGTTGTGGAGACCACCATAGGGTCTGCCACAGCCTTTCTCCACTTTTCTCCAGGGGACCCTTTGGACTCTACCACCACAGGCCAGGCACAAGTGCTAAGTGATTTCCACTTCAGTCTAAGGAGAATGTGAAGACAAATCCTATAGAGAGAAGGTGAGTTTCAACCTCAGCCCTGTTAGAGTCACTGAGGGTTGAGTGATCGCCTCAGCCTCCTCAACCTGCTTAGCTTAGAAGGAAAGTAAGAGATGGCTCTTCCAGACTCTTCTTGTGGCTGCCCTTCCTACAGGCCACAACTCCCTCCTTTAACACCACTCCCGGGGTGTCATTAGCCCTGCCTTTCTGCTGTCACCCACTATCAGGGAGAAGTTCAGCTTTTTCCCACCACCTTCCCTATTTTTCCTGTAGGTAGGTGGAGAGCACCCAGCTCAAGAGGGTACCGAATGCCTGAAACCCTTGTATACCACCACCAAGAGTACTCGTGCATCTCCTTTGGCAAAATCTACTAAAGTGGACGTACACACACCATACGACCCTGCGATTCCCAGATAGGTATATATGAAACAGGTACGTGGATGTCCACGCTCCAAAAGGCACAGACTAGAATGCTCACAGCAACACTATTCATAACAGCCCCAAATGAAACCCCCACTGTCCATCAATGGTAGAGTGGATAAACAAATTGTGATACATTCACAGGGTGAAATTCTACACAGTAGTGAGAATGACCCATCTGTAACCACACACAGCAACATGGATGAACCTCACAAACCTGGGGCTGAGTGAGATAACCCAGATACAAAAGAGCCTACAGTATGCCTCGCTCTACACAAAGTATAAGGACAGGAAAAACGAGCCCATGGTGCTGAAAGTCAGATACTGCTAACCATTATAATTGAGTGGTGGGGTAGGGGTGGGCAGGTGGGGCTGGTAAGCTTCTGCTTCTTAATCTGAGTTCTGGTTAGAAGGATATGTTCAGCATGTAAAAATTCACTGAGCTCTTTGGTTATGATGTATGAAATTTATGTGTGAATGCTGTACTTCAAGAAAAAGTTTTACATATATATCGCTGACTTACACGTGAGACTGGGAAGGAGAAAAGGGTTTTATATAAGAGGAACCTGAGGATCAGAGGGACAGTGACTCCATCAAGATTTTAGGCCTAGTTAGCGCCCTGGCAGGTTGAGAAGCCAGCTTTCTCAAAACCTTGTCATGTTTTCTTTTATATCACACCTGTGTGACGACTTGTGCCCTGAAGAGGACATGGGATTTCGATGCCTCTGAGGATGAGCCTCACTCTGAATTCTTCCCTCTTTTGAATGGCACAGAGCCATTTTACATGGGGCGAGTAGTTACATGCATCCTAAGACCTCATGGAAAGCATTTCTGAGGAGTGAGATTCACATGGTAGGAGAGAGTAGTGCAGAAGGGAAAGGTCTTTCCAGAAAGGGGAGGGAACTAATATTTAGTGAATAAATACTCTAATTGTTACCTATTGCTACATAATAAATAAATCTAAACCTAATAGCTCGAAACAACAATGGGGTTTGTGGGTCAGGAATTTGAACGTGGCTGAGCTGAGTGGCTCTGGTTCAGGGTCTCTTCTGAGGTTGTAGTCAGGATGTTGGCAAGAGCTACAGTCATCTGCAAGTTTGATGGGACAGGGGATCTGCTCCCAAAGTTGCTCCTTCACATGGCTGTCAAGTCCGTGCCCTCTTTTCTGATCTTTCTTCCATTTGCTGCCAAGAATGTGGATGCCACCACACTGGACCATGAGAATAGGGGCCATGGCAGAGCAGTGAGCTCTGAGAACCTCGAGGAGCAGAGCACTATCCCAGCTCTGTATCACAATCTTCAAGCTTATCTATGTGAGGGAGAGCTAAATTTGCAGCAGATGCAACCCTAATGAATGCAGGCAGGCAGTCAACACTATCTGCTACAGGACGTTACAGCCCAGGTGTCACAGCAAGTTATCAGAGAGTCTAAATCAGAACCCAGGACCCCTGACTCCCAGGGCAAGGCACATTCCGCTTTCTAGGAGGCAGCGTGATAAAGCAAGACAAGCTCAAGCACTGAAGCCAGTCGATCAGGGTCCTGGGTACCTTACTGTAGATACCCTAAAAAGGTGAATTAACTTCTCTAAGTCGATTTCCTCATCAGTAAAAAGGGGATAATGATTCCGATCACACAGGTGCCAAGCACCTGAGTGGGCCTGGCAAGTTATAGAAACATTAATACCAATTTCTAAGAACGACTGAACGAAGATTAAATAGGTGGTAAATATGGTAACCAGCTTCCAAGATGAGTGGGACTTAGAGGCCAGGTCATAACAGACACTGTGACTTTCACCCTGTTCTCTTGGATCACTCGTTCTGGGAGAAGTCAGCTGCCAATGGTGTGAGGACACTCAGTCCTCTGGAAAGGTATACATTCAAGGAACTGAAGCCACCTGCTAATGGCTAGCACAGACTGGCCAGCCATGTGAGAAAGCCACTTTATGAGCAGATTCTCCAGTCCCATCAAGCTTGCAGATGACTGTAGCTCTGGCCAAAATCTTGACTACTACCTCACAGGAGACCCTGAACCAGACCCACCCAGCTCAGCTACATCTAAATTCCTGACCCACAGAAACTGTAGGCAAAAGACCTGAATAGACATTTCTCCAAAGAAGAGATACAAAAAGCCAACAGGTACATGAAAAAATGTCGACATCACTAGTCACTAGGGAAATGCAAATTAAAACTACAATGAAGAATCAGCTCTCACCTCTTAGATCGGCTATCATCAAAAAGACAAAAGATAACAAATGCTGGTGAAGATGTGGAAAAAAGGGAACCCTCACGCACTCTTGGTAGGATTGTAAATTGATGCAGCCACTATGGAAAACAATATGAAGATTCCTCAAAAAATTAAAAATAGAACTATCATATGACCCAGCAATTTCTCTTCTGGGAATATATCTGAGGAAACAAAAACAGTAACTCAAAAAGGTATCTTCAACCCTATGTTCATAGCAGCATTATTTATAATAGCCAAGACACTGAAACCATCTAAATGTCCATCAAGGGATGAATGGATAAAGAAATTGCAATATAGAGCTGTATACATGTGAATTCATAGATAGATAGATAGATAGGATGAATATCATTCAGCCATAAAAGTGAAGAAATTGTGCCATTTGCAACAACATGGATGGACACTGAAGGCATTATGCTAAGTGAAATAAGTCAGATAGAGAAAGGCAAGCACTGTATGATCTCATTTCTATGTAGAATCCAAAAAATAAGAGAGATGAGACTTCTGGTTACCAAGGGCCAAGGGTGGAGGAAGGGGGAAATGGAGGAAGGTGGTCCAAAAGGACAAACTTACAGTTATAAGATAACCAAGTACTAGGGATGTGACATACAACTTAATGACTAGAGCTGACACTGCTGTATGATATAGAGGAAAGCTGTTAAGAGAGTAAATTCTAAGAGTTCTCACTACAAAGAGAATTTTTTCTTCTTTCTTTTCTTTTTATTATATCTATATGAGATGATTGATGAACATTAAACTTATTGTGATAATCATTTCACAATAGATTTAAATCAAACCATCATGCTGTATGCCTTAAACTTATACAGAGATATGTCAATTATTTCTCAGTTAAATGGGGGTCGGGGGACTACTAACTGATCTACTTCCCTTCTCTCTGCATTAGTTTCTCTGTGAGAGGAATGATGAGGTTGCCCCTAAGTCTCACTTTCCTGGTAAGGAATCCAGAGAGCTCTATGTTTACCACACTAGTGATAGAAATCCTCTGCAAACCATTTTAAGCAAAAGGAATTTATTGGCTTTCATAGCTGGAAGAAACACTATGGTATTTGTAGAATGAAAAGAAGATCTCAGCAATTGATAAGAACTGGAATTCTCTCTTTCTTGCTGTCTCACCTCTGTGACTCCCTGTTTGTTGGCCTCGATGTCCCCTATTGCAGACAGATCCCCTCCACACTGGTGGATGGGAAGAGAGCAAGGCTGATAGAAATCAAAGGTGGCAGCAACCCCAGTGGGAAAGGGGACTCTTTGCATAGTTTATTGATCCTAGGACTCTGGGTGGCTCTCTTGGATTAAATGTCCATTTTCTGGATGAGTCACTGTTGCCAAGAGCCTTGGACACACTGATTGATCAGGCCTGAATCATCTGTACTTCTGTTGGGGAGGGGGCTGTGGTAACTGAGAACCTCATCAGGGATATTGTTCCAGAAGAAGCAGGGAAAGTTTGCTGGGAAGACAAAACATAAACTAAGACACACTCATCTCCCCAAAGACAGGCACCAAGTAGTTCTTTCTACTAAAGTTGTCATGCATCTTGACAGTACATTGAGTGAAACCAACCCCACTGCCCAGAGAAGGGCCTCCCACTGAAACCTCAGGGGCCACTGTTCACACTGACTCTGTGTGAATGGTGCCCCCTTGAAGCTGGACAGTTGTGGCTGCCCTGAACTTGATCATGTCTGGTTGGAACAACGATGGGTGGCTGAGCCATGCGAGAAGCTAGCCATCACTGGGTGGCGGGGAGGGCAGTCTTTTCCTAAATTCTAGCCAAAGGGTCCACTCCAATTTGGATGATGGCTCTATGAGTTGGGACCAGTTAGGAAAACTCAGAGAATTCCAAATTGTGTGCATGCATTGGGGAGGTGGGGGAGGGTTCAATACAGGTAATGAGTTTAACACGTGGTAGAATTGAGATGGTGAGGCGCCCTAGCGATTAACAACACTGGGAAAGGAGAGAGGGAAAACAAAAGGAGGAGTATCACTAGAGCCCAGAAACTAGGGCCATGTGGAAGGAGCTAAACCACAGTGGGGGCTGCCTACCAGAAGCTGTGCTCAGAAGGACTATTTGGGTGACAGGAGCTTCAGAGAGGATATAACTGCTTCTGGAGAGGCCACCCGAGGCAAAAGGGAGACAAAATTCTGACCTTTCCCTTTCTTCTGTCCTACCATCTCCCTCCAGAGACCACCACACGCTGAACTCAGGTGGAAGCCAGCTGATACAGGAGCTGAGAAATGCAGGCCCCAAGGGCCATGGTGATTCCCAACAGAGCAGAGCAGAAGAAGGGCAAGGAATGGACTTGAGGACAAATGGGCGAATGATGGACACAATGGTCAACTGGCCCCACCACATCCTTTTCTTTAGAGGAAGAATGAAGGCCACTAGAGGCCATTTTCATATAGCCTGCTGACCTCCCAGTTCGGGAAGCTCAAAGTCCCAGAATGACTACCCATCTCTGTCTGCAGATCCCTGTCTGTCCCACAATGAACCTTCATCTTTGGAAAGTTTCTCACTGTATATCCTTTCAGCCTGGCACTTCTTAGTTCTGGGAGTCAGAGTTGCTTCGCTCCAAACCCAGCCTGGGCTAATAGGATTGCTGCCAAAGGCAGAGCATCCAGCTGTGTGGCTGGGAAAGCAGAAAGCAGAGTGTGGAGGAGGGCAAGCTTGTGAAAGCAAGCCCAGGGTTGGAAGGGAGAGACTCTTTCATAGCTTTCTAACCTCACCACTACCACGCTCCAGGAAACATTTTGAAAGGAATAAAAATGAAAACACATATCAAAATTTGTAAGATTTGGCTAAGAGTACTATGAGGGCAAATGATCCCACTAACTGCTTTTATTAGAAATGAAGAAAGATTTCAAACCAATGACCAGAACTTCCACTGAAAGAAACTAGATAAAGAAAGGCAAGAGAAACCGCCCCCCAAAAAAATCAGAAGAAAAAAAATAATAAAGATCAGAGCAGAAACCAATGAAATAGAAAACAGAAAAAGAAGAGAAAATGAACCATAAGCTGATTACTTAACAACACAATTGATAAACCTCTGGTCAGTCCAAAAGTACAAGAAAAACACTGATAATAGCATTGAAAACTATGAAATACTTAGTGATAAATCTGACAAAAGATATGCAAAACTGGTACACTAAAAAGATTAAAATACATTGCTGAGAGAAATTTTTAAAAAGAATGTGTTCATGAATCATAAAACTCAATATTGTTAAAATGTCAATTCTCCCCAAAGTTGATCTGTAGGTTCACTGCAATTCCAATCAAAATTCCAGCAGGATTTTATGTAAAAGTTGACAGGCTGATTCTAAAATTTATATATAGAGAGAAATGACCTACAATAGCCAAAACGACTCTGAAAAAGAGCAATTTTGGAGAATTTACACTATCTTATTTATAAATTCAGAATAATAATAATCAAGACACATAAATTGATAGAACTGATAGACAAATAGATCAATGGAACAGAATAGAAAGTCCAGAAATAGGTGCATACCATGTATGATCAATTTATTTTCAACAAAGTTGCCAAAGCAAGAATCATCTTTTTAACAAGTGGTACTGGAACTGCCTATCCATCTATAAAAAATGAACTTTGACACATAAATTGCACTATTTTTAAAAATTAAGTCAAAATGGATATAGGCCTAAATGTAAAACCTAAAACCATAAAAAATGTAGAAAAAAAGATATAGGAGAAAATGTGACTTTGGGTTTATCTTTGATAGGACAAACAAAAAAGCACAAACTATAGAAGAAAAAAATTGATAACATCAACTTTACCAAAATTAAGATCTTCTGCTCTTCAAAAGGTATATTAAGAAATGAAAAGATAAGCCACAGACTGGTGTGAAATGTATGCAAATCACTTGTATAATAAAGGACTTGTATGTAGAATGCATAAGGAACTCTCAAAACTCAATAAAAAGAAGATAAGCAACCCAATACAAATGGGCAAAAGATTCGAACAGACATTTCACCAAAGAAAAATATGGATGGTAAATAAACATATGAAAAGACATTCAATATCATTAGTCATTAGGGAGATTAAAGTTAAATCTACAATGAGATACTACTACACAACCTATTAGAATGGCCAAAATGAAGACTGGCCATACCAAATATAATTGAGGCAGTGGAGGAAATGGAAATTTCATACGTTGCTGGTGAGAATATAAAATTGTACAATCAATTTGGAAAACAGTTTGGCAACTTCTTTAAAAGTTCAATATACACCCACCAAATGGCCCAGCCATTCCACTCTTAGGTATTTACCTAAGAGAAATGAAAGCATATGTTCATAGAAATACAGATGTTCATAACAGCTTTATTTACAAACTTCTAAACCACCCAATGTCTATCAAAAGGTGAAGAGATAAACAAATTGTGGCATATCCATATAATGAAATATTACTTATCAATAAAAAGGAATACTGGTATGTGCAACACGTGGTTGTATCTCAAAGTAGTTAGGCCTACTAAAAGAAGCCAGAGGAAAAAAAGACTGCGTAGTGTATGATTCCATTTAGGTTAAATTCTAGAAATGTCAATTAATCTATAGTGAGAGAAAGCAGGTCGGTGGTTGCCTAGGGATGGAGGTGGGCGGGAAGGAATATGAGGAAGGGATGATAGACTATCACAGGAACCTTTGGAGGAGATGGATCTTTTCACCATCTAGACTGTGGTGACAGTTTCATGCATGGACACATACATCAAATGTTATCAAACTATATACTTTAAATATGTGCAACAACTGTCAGTTATACCTCAATAACATTTTAATAAGTGGAGAAGGAATGATTTCACAGAGGTTCATGGTTCCTGGTTCAGGGGCAGTATGGCCTCGTGCCTGAGCACTTGGCCTGAAGAGCCAGATTCTCTAACTTCTTGCCATTGCTCAACCACTTACTAGTCTTGGGCATTATAAACAACACCATGATAGACATTCTTGAACATAAACCCTCAAGCACATCTTGGATAATTTCTTTGAGGCAAATTCCTATGATACTTAACCTCTTGGTATCTCAGTTTTCTCATCTGTAAAATGAAGATGACATCGATAGCGATATCATTGGTAGTGAAATTAAATAAATGTGTGTGTGTGTGTGTGTGTGTGTGTGTGTGTGTGTGTGTGTGTAACCTGAATAGTTTCCTGACACATAGTAATTCTGTGTTACCAAAAGCTGGCTTGATGCTATAAAGGCAAAAATACAGATAACCCCATATCCGTTGGCCAATGGTTTCCAATTAGATTGCCAGCTCAGTGACCAGGAAGGGGGCACAGACCAGTGGAAGACATGAGGGGGACCATGAAGGGGAAGGGTGGGGAGCAATGAGGGATGGGGTTAGAGGCAGAAGAGAGAGCTCAGATCACTTAGCGTGTTTTCTAGGCAAAGCCCCCAAGACAATGAAAACCAAAATGTTGTAATAACGTATTTCTTCTTAAATTTTATCCTGGTAGAATTACTAGCCAGTAATTATCTAGTGAATTAAAGAATCTACCAGGACTCCAATTAGGTACCTGAGGACATAATTGGTCCCTAATTAGAAAAAGTTGTCAAACTGGAACAATGATCTCTGTTCTGTTTCATTTTCTCCCTTCTTCATGCCAAATTTCTCTTTTCCCCTCGCTCATTGGGCCTTCCAGCTACTCCTGTTCCTGCGGGGTGAGGGCAGGGAAGGCAGAGGCTCCTGTCGGTCACCACCACTAGGTGCCATCCAGTGGAAGTAGGACCAGGGGCCCATCCTGTGTTCCCAGGATCCCCATGCCTTCACCACCTTGCCTTCTAAGGACCTGTTCACTTGTCTCCTCTCCCACTAAACTGTGGGCTACCTGTAGACAAGGGGTTAGTCTTATTTCTCTCCCTGTCTCCAGACTGAACCCAGGGACTAGCTTCCAAAAAGTTTTGAAAAAGATTGTTAAAATGAAATGACAATTCCAGGGCCCAGAGTTATGGTGCTGAGTGTCTCCATCTAGGCACAGGGTAGGGAGCTTACTGCATGGCCCCTCGATTACCCTGTCACAGGCCAGAAATGTCAACCTGCCCACATCCGGCAGAGGAAACCTGGCAGGTGTGACCCCAGCCAGGCTCCTGCAGTCTGCATTGCTCTGACATTGGAGACATCACTTCTGGGTTGAGGGATCAGGGAAAGCTTCATGAAGCAGCTGGTGTTTGGTTTGGGGAATTTGGAGTTAAGAGGAAAAGCCAACAGAAATGATTGCACAGGGTTGGAGGTGGGCAGTTCAGGGTAGCTCAGGCCTGGCCTGGCTGAATTATTGGGGTGCACAAGGAAGGAAAGAACAAGGCTGGGAGTGTGATAAATCTTGAAGGGCCACCAAGGAGTTTGGGCTTCATCCTGGAAGCATTAGGAACCATCAAGCAAAGGCATTCCTGGAATGATGTCAGTGAGAGGAGAGACGTGAGAGGAAGAAAAGGGGGCATGAGGTCGCAGCAGGGGGAGGGTAAAGGCATGAGAGAAAGGTGGCTGTCAGGGCAGAGATGACCCCCAAACAATTTCGATTAGAGCGCAAAGGCAGAAGGGGGTGAGGAGTAGATCAAACCAAATGCCTCTTCTTTTGTCTTAGCAATTTCACTTCTAGAAATTTACCATAAAGAACTTCTTCAACACCTGCTTGAAGGTCTTATGTTCAATGATGTCCATCACAGTATTATTTAGAATAATAACAAGAATGAGAAAAACATCATGCTAACTGAAAGAAGGCAGTCAGAAGAGACCACATGTCGTATGATCCCATATGTGTGAAATTGCCAGAATAGACATATCTGTGGAGACAGAAAGATTAGTGGTTGCCTAGGGCTGGGGTTGGAGGATGGAGGGTGGAATAGGGAGTGACTGCAAATGGGCACAGAGTTTTGATTTGGGATGATGAAATTGTTTGAGATTAGATTGTGGTGATGGTCAACACTAAATATACTAAAAACCATTGCATTGTACATTTAAAATGAGTGAACTTCCTTATTTATAAATTATATCTCAAAAACAAACAAACAAACAAACAAATAAAATCTCAGTCAAACTGTTCACTTTTTTAAGCAAGGCAGGGGGATTCTGTGCACTGTGAGGAAAGTGGCTTCTGCCCAACACATGGACAGCATTAGACCCCAAGAGAAAATGAAGCTACCTTGCAAAGGAGATGGAGCCCCTCTGTGAGGAGAGTGAGACAAGGTGGCAGGGAGGGAGAGCCTCTGGGAAGCAGCTGGCTGGGAGCTTAAGGGGAAGAGGCAACCCCTCTGAGTGTTACACTCCCAAGATGAGTGTGGTCTCAGTTGCCTTTGTTGCAGACAGCTGAGCAGATGGGCCCCGCTGTCCAGCATGCCTCGCTCTGCCTGCAGCCTCCTGTTGGCAGGAGGGTGACCAGTGCGACTCTGTACCCTGCCACCTGGCTGAATAACAGAGGAAGGTGGAGTGCCCAGGTAGGGGGCAGAGGAGAGAAAAACAAGAAGGAATCTGACAGTCCTGGGGTTGAATCCCAGATTTGCCACTAACTGGATGTTTGACCTTGAGCAAATTATTTAACCTCTCTGGGTTCCAGTGTCCTCATCTTCCTGGGGTGGGGGTGGGGATAGTTGAAGTTACCTTAAAGCAGATGTGGAGAATTGTGTGCAGTGCCTTAAGTACCCCTCCACAGAAGCTGTGCAGGGGTATTATCACTCTGGGATGAGCAAACCCTGGTGACAGAACCTCACAGAGTCCTAAAATCTCCATGACCAGAACCAATGGGAGTGGGGCCAAGGGTCAATAAACCACTGATCCCAGAACTGGAGTGGGTACAAGAAGAGGAAGTGGGGCTTCCTCCCAATACCTACAGTACCTCTTTGCATCCACTTCCCCAAGCCCCACCTTCCAATCCAGAAGCTTCTAGCATGAGGGTCTTTCAGGCTTCTCTGAAGAGGGAACTAATTAAACCTTAATTGACACAGCACTAATTAACTTCTTAATTACACAGAACCACATGATTAGCCACGCAGCAGACACTAATTGTTCATTAGGAAGCAGCCTCCTCCTCCCCTTTTCTAGAACCTACCAGCTAAAGCACCCGAGGGACCCTTGGTAGGCATGGTCCCCACCCCCAGCCCAGCCTCTGAGCCAATCCTGATTCTAGAAGGCATCTAGCTGATGCCTGAAGTCAGGTGCCCTCTGTGATAACAATTTAAATAACAGCAGCTTCTACCATTTTGAGCATCTTAGATTCAGAACCCTGCAGCCTTCCTTCAAAATCCCTGGCCCTAATCAGGATGGAAGTGTGTGCTCCTGTAACCGCAGGAGCAGCTCAAACTGGCCCTACCCTGTTTCTAACAAGACCTGGAACCAAAGTTTAAACCTTGGATACAGCACTTATGAGCAGCACTTGCAAACCCTTAACTGCTCCCCTCACCAAACCAAAAGACTGAGACGTGACCGGAAGCCTGAACAGAGGCACCCTTCCAGAAGCGAGAGTCTGTTGTCCAGGAAGATCCGGTGCTGAAACCCCTTAAATCTAGCCCCAAACCCTGGGTCAGAGAGAAAGGTTTGAGCCTTGCCTCCTGTCTCCTTGCCAGGCAGGCAACCTCACAATAAATCTTTCCCTTTCCTCAAAAGCTGGTGTCATCGTATTGACTTCTATGCACATAGGGCAGCGAACTCTTGGTTGGTAACAATCTGGAACCCTGAGTCTTGGCCTCTTTGGAGTGAGAGGAGCCCAGGGCAGGCCCAGTTTGAAGAGTGGGAAGACAGGGAACCAGCATTCATAAATACCCACGACCTCCCACAGCTTAGTATCTAGATTCTCAGACACCCAGCAGAACAGGTGTTGTCCAGACGAGGAGAGGAGGCTCTGTGAGAGTGAGAAACATGCCAAGATGGAGCCAGATCCAAACCAGTCTGACTCCAAGCCGAGCTGCTGTCTACTGGTCCTGCTGCCTTCCTGCAGTTTCCCTGATCTCACAAGGTTCAAGATTGGGACCTGGAGTGAGAAGGTGACTTGCCCCTCCCCAGGGAGCCATTTGCCCCTAGCAACACAGCTTAACTTCTCTGTAGAGCCAGCAATAGGGTCCTCTGAAAACAAGGACAGGCTCCTACCTAGCTGTGTGGCACTGGGCGAGTTACTCCGGAGCTCTCTGTACCTCAGCTTTCTCTTCTATGAATTGGGGATAATAATGGTACCATCTGCCCCTAATGCATGAAAAGGCTCAGAGAAGTGCCTGCCTTGCAAAGCCAGCAGCACTTAATGAGGGCAGCAGTTACCATTTTCTATAATGGAAGTTGTTGGGACCTCTAAGAGAGCATATTGAGATTTGGGGTCCCCCACCCCTCAGATTTCCTCTCCACTGTTTGGCTTTGGGATCCACTCCCAACAGCTCCACCTTCCTTGTCTCCAGGATGTCACCTCCCCTTCCTGAGATTCTGCCCCTGGGTGTGAACTTCTCTCAGTGCTTCCCCTACCCCAGCCTGTGCTGGCTTCTGAGCAGGCCCCTGGGTGGCCAAGCCTCCCCAACCCATGGGGGCACATAGACACCCCAGTCTATCCTACCAGAGATGTGGGCAGGAAGAGGACTGACACTGCATATCGAGCTAGTGACCACACAGCTTGCTCCTCCCAAGACAGTCCCAGTTTCCGCCTATCGCCCTGGTATAATTATTCACAGTGCCCTCTTCTGCTCTCAGACTATCTTAACCTGGATAATAAATGATATGATCCCACAGTGGACATGCGCTCCCCCACCTGTTGCCAACGAGGTGCTGTACATATTCACCCATGCCGGGGACCCCTCAGCCCAAGCGGTTGGGCTGCTTCCCCCACCTCTCACCCCAACAGAAGAAGAAGCAAAGACAGAGATATGGGCAGAAGACTTCTCCAAGTTCCCACAACCAGAAAGGGGAAGATTTGGGATGCAAACCCACATTTGGGGGTCCTCAGAAGCCAACGGCCCTTCTCCTTGTCCTGTCATGCCCCTTCTTCGCATTGGCCAGAGGATGTTATGAAAGAAGGGCCACATGGGATGAGAAGGGCCAAAGGCCCTTGGGGGAGTATGGACTCCACGTTGCGTCACTGGTGGGCAGGGTTGGTGCACACTGGGATATGAAGAGAGGGGTTAGGAAGAGGGATCAGTGTGAGCAAAGTCACGGCCAAAGAGACCCGTGTTGTGGGGATAGCAACTGCGTGTCTGGAGTAAAGGCTGCGGAAAGTGGGGTGGGGCATGGTGAGAGTGAGCAGGTGACTGAGTAGATTGGGAGCAGATGAGAGAGACGCCTGCAGAGGGCCAGGGCTGGGGATGTAGGTCAACTGTCTAAAGAACTACCCAACCAGATGAGGCAGATTCCCCTATTTGTGTTCGACCACAGGCCCAAGGACTTGAAGGATACGGGGTGGAGGCCCCCCAAAAGACTAGACCCCAGAGCTTCATGGAGGATGAGGCACTATGTTGTGGGTACTGAAAAATGAGCTGCAAGTGGGAATGGCTTGTACAAACCCTGAGGGGAAAAAAAAACACCTTGATCTCTTTGAGAATGGTGAGTGGACCAGCTTGTCAGGCCCTGAGACGGCTTAATGGACATAAGGCCAAAATGGACATTATGGTCTGTTTGTGGAGAGCTTTGGGTGCCCTGAAAACCGGCTTATTCATTGTTGAGGGGTTCGGGGGAAGCAGCCCCTAAGGATGAAGCTATGCTGGCTTTATGGTGGGATGGGCAGAGATTTGCTCACTGACCTCACCATCTCCTCCCGCAGCCCCTTGCCCTCCTGAGTCCTCTTCTGGTCCTTTTCCAGAGAACCAGGCCTGGACTCCAGGGTCAGGATGTGCAGGATGACCCACCTTTTCCCTAGCTGGGTCTTGGAGGCGGTAGAAGGGGAAGTGAAGATGGCCAGCTCCTGCCCCTGCCCCAGGATGCTGTGGGCAGTGCAGGCTACTCCCCTCCC
This sequence comes from Macroglossus sobrinus, assembly GCA_004027375.1. NCBI lineage: Eukaryota > Metazoa > Chordata > Mammalia > Chiroptera > Pteropodidae > Macroglossus > Macroglossus sobrinus. The sequence continues at coordinate 286,256 of PVKZ01000438.1, forward strand.
CCAGGTCCCTGGTGTCGCTGCAAGAGACACAGCAATTAGGTCAGAACGCCCCTCCAGATGCTCACCCCATTCTCATTATCTGGAAACAGTTACAGTGTATCAAAGAAAGCCCTCTGGGGGTGTTTTCCCATCTGTTGCTCTATTTCTGACACATGCTGCTTTCCCACCTGGAATTCCCCTGCCCTCCTCTCCTCTTATATAAGCCCTTCCTGTCCTTGGACAAGTTACCAAGTCTCCCTGCACCTTTCTTCTCACCTATAATGTGGACATGATAGTACCCATCTGGGGGGGGGGGGCGTCACAGAAGACTCAGAGGGTTTATTCATACAAAGTATTTAGGGCAGGGCCCAGCACAGAAAGTGCTCACTAAACAGTGGCTACAGTTTTTCTCAAGGCCTAGCCCAAATCCCTCTTCCTCCAGGAAGCCTCCCTGGACCACCTAAGCCTTAGGTGGGCACTCACTCCTTCTTCTGCCTTCCACTGCCGACTCCTTGTCATATCCTGATGTGCATCCTTTGTCATAGATATACACTTTGCCTCCACGTTTACTGGGGGCTTATCATATGTGCCAGGCACTAAATGATTTTCATCTGTTAACTCATTTAACCCTCACAACATCCTTATGAAGTAAATACACTGTTATTATCCCCATTTTACAGAGGAGAAAATGAGACAGAGAGGTTAAGTAACTTATCTAAGGTCACACAGCAAGTAAAGTAATGAACCCAGGCCAAGGACCCAGGCAATCAAACCCCAAAGTAAAGTCCATGCTTTTACCCTCAACTGTAACCATAAGTTGATAAATGTTTGGAAGGTGACAAATACCCATGTCAAATACCCATGGGCTTTATGGAATTTTCAGTGTCATTGGTATGTACAACCGGGGCTCTACACCAGGGTCATACGTGTGCGTTCATTGCATGTGTACGGCGTGCATGCAGAGATGTGTCTAACGGCAGCATATCGCATGCATGGAGAGCTTAGACACCACACAGTCGGAGTGTGTGGACACGTGTACAATGTCTGTGTGTGCATTTACTCAGTGTACTCATTGTGTATTTCTGCAGGGGACTATAAGAGGACACATCACACTCCTTTGTGTGGTTGTTATTCTGCCTTAACAACAGTTAAATACCAACGAGGGAAGGGGAGCAGGACTTATTCCTCTTCTTTAAAGACTGAGATGCTAGAGCCTGAAGCAGCTATGTGACTAGTGCACTGTGTGTGCATGGAGTGTGAACAGTTTGTGATCCGAGCATGTGTGCACATGTGTATATCTGTGTGTGTCTGCTAAGTATGCCATGTATATGTGTGTCAAAAGTGCATAGGTGAATATTTACACAGTGCGTTGGTATGTATATTTGGGTATACATAGTATATATGTGACCCGTGTATAATAAATATACATGCGTGTGCAGGCACGCGTGTGTGTTAGTACATGGAGAGGTATATATATGCAAGTATAGATAAGAGGAGATGAGGGGGGTGCAAAGATTGCACAGTAAAACAGAACTGAATTCCACTTCCGCCTCTGCCACTGTCTAGCTGTGTGGTCTTAGACAAATTGCTTCATCTTCCAAGGCTTAGTTTCTGCATCATAAGATGAGAATAGTGATACCTACCTCAGAAGAGACGGGAGGATTAGAGATAATAAACTTAAAGCACAGTAGGCACTCAGTGCTCGCATACTATTTAAGGAAGTGTTTGTGTGCAGATGTAAGTGTGTGAGCTGTGAAAGTGTGTACATAAAGTGTATATGGGGGGAGCATATGGGAGAGCATGAGTGTCTATCTAACTGCCCTGAGCAAACGGGGGTGGGGAATGTGCCCAGGCTGTGGGGGTGAGTATGTGTGTGTGTGGGAGAGCACAATGGTGTAACTGTAACGTGTGTGACTATCTGTGTATATGAGGGAGGCTGCACCCCAGACCCCTCATTCAAGGTGGGGCTGGAGTTGAGGGGTCTGGCTGGGCCAAGTGGGATATCTCTGGCTGTCAGGCCCGCGGTGGGTGGGGTTGCCCCCGCAGGCAGTGACTGAGCCCCCACTCTCCCACCAGACCTGCCAAAATACAGCGAGACAGGGTGTAATTACCGGCACTTACCGTGGCCATTACCCCCCTCGCTGCTGCATGTGACACACGACCCGTCAGCTCAGCGTTCGCACCATTAAGGGGCCTCATTAGCATCCCGGCTCAGAAGCAAAATTACCCTCACTGCTCATTTCAAGATGTCATCAATTTTAATTTAGGGCCCAAAGATAGTACAATGGGAAGGCCCTCCCCGGCCCGCCGCACATGGAAAAGAATGAGAGGGTGGGGGAGGGGCTGGGGGCAGCCAGGGCTGAGGAGGGCAAAGAGGGACAGAGGCAGGAAAGGGAGACATGGGGCTGAGCAAGGAGGTGAGAAAACCACTGATCTCCCCCTCCCCAGAAAGGTCTGCTGGCACCCTCTTGGGAGAGAAAAGGAATTGAGGGCACAGCCAGGGGCAGTCAGTCCCCTTGTCCACCCACCCCCTTGAGGGCCATCTGGAAGCGATGATGTCTGGAGCCACATCTTGAGTGAGATGCTGTGCCTAGCACTTCCCTTCAGTTATTCCTTTAACTCCCACAACAAATGGGAGATATCGAAATCCCCCATTACAGGAGGGGAAACTGAGAGGCAGAGAACCCCATCCCCCACCCCATCACATAGCAAGCCACAGCACACCCCACATTTAAATTCGGGTGTGGCTTTGCTGCCTCCTGCCTTCGTGGACCCAGAACCTGTGGCATCGTGGAACAGTCTCCCAGTCAACATGCCTGGGCCCCCGTTCACCAGTCCTTCACACACTCTCTGCCCCATGTCTGGAATGCCCCCTCCCTTACTCAGCTTAATATCACCTCTCCCCTTTTTTAAAGCCCTTGCTGCATCCTCACTGCTGTTCATGAGTCTGTTTCCCTGCCCCTGGCAGCCCTGGGACTAGTTCCTAGAGAGCAAGGGCTGTCCCTTACCTATCCAAGCGTTCCCTGATTTCAGCATGGGGCCAGCTCAAAGTGGGTGAATGGTGTTTGCTGAGCAAATCAATGACCACTACCTCCCAGCTATCCTCCTGCCCTTAGGTAGAAGCAGGGACTGTTTGCAGAAAGGGACCATAATATCTCCCCAGCCGGCCCGGCATTGTTCAGAGGTGCAGCTGGGGCTCAAGATGAGGTGGGTGGAGCTTCCAGAAAGGCTATTTCAGTCTGTCTTTGATGGCACAAGTGAGGGTATGCCACAAATGTTTGTTGAATGAAAGAATGCTTGAACACACGAATGAATGATCAAGCAGGTAAAAGGTACCTCTCCCCAGGTGCCTTCAGTTCCCTCCAGAAACAGAAATCTCAGCTAATTCCTCACCAGACCTTGTAGCAACTGGACTTACCAGCACTCCTGGGGTGTTTTCATTTTACAAGCAGAGCTTGGGCACATGGCATGCCCTTAGAGAGCCTCCATCTTCAGGGGAGACCTTCACAGACCAGTGGCGTAGAGTTCCAGAAGGCATGGTTTGGGACGTAAGGTGGGGAGCCTTTTTTTAATTTTCACCCAGCTTTGCCACCCTAGGCTATCTTAACTCATGGTGTAGGTAAAGTCCCTGCATCCTGTGGGCCTCAGTTTTTCCATGTGTAAAGCAGGAGGCCATAACCCATGCCTCAGCTCTTCAGGCCATGGTGTGGGGCTCAGGGACAAGGCAGGAGGAGGCGGGCCAGGGTTGGGGGCACAGGCTGAAGAGAAAGGGCACTGCCATTCACTACACCTGCCCTCACCCGGACTGAGCCCTGCTCATCTCCCCTGCTACCTGACAGCTCCCAGCAACCCGGCCACCTCCAGCGTGAGAGGAGAGGGAAGAGCCCCCATCCGTAGCCCCAAGACAGGGTCCTTGCTAGTGGTAGGCACGGCTCCCTCGGCCTCACAGAAGACGGATAGCTCCCTTAATCACTCTGGAAAAGAACCCCAAGCCGATATAATATTATAATTAATTAATTCACTAAAAAGGTATTAAATTTCTCTCCCCCCTGTGGATATTATCTGAATTCATTGACCTTTAGAAAAATCACCCTCTAATTGTAACCAGGTCCAAAAGCATTTGCAGCCCGTCCCTTTTACATTAATAATATCTTCCCGGACTCAGCTCTGGCTGCTTAAATATTGTATAAATTCCACTGCCCCCCTTGGAAAAAAGAGAGCAAAGAAAAAAGATGAGGCTGGAGGTGCCTGAGAGGGGGTTAAGGGCTGGGCCCTAAGAGGTTGGGGCCCCAGGGGTTGAGGGGCAGGAGGTAAATTGAAGGGGCTTCTTCTAGCTGCTCCAGCTGATATGCTGGGTAGCTTGGAGGGGCACGGGAAGGGACGGGTAGCATGATCGGGAGCAAAAGTCTTCAATTTAGGATTCATTTTAAGAAGGCTCTCAGGGGGTGGAGGGGAAAAGACCATGATGTGTATCAGGCTCTCATCCAAGTCTATGGCACCAAACAGTAAAGGGAGAATCTCTGATTTAAAGCAACAGTGGGTGATGGAAACTTGTGAAAGTCTAAGGACATTTTTAGGTCCTGCTTCTCCCCATCCAGGCTTCAGTCCAGTTCCAACTTCCCAGCCAGCCCTGTCTTACAGATGGTGGAACAGACCTCAGAAGTATGAGTGGACGTCCAGGACTTCATAACGTGAAGGAGGCAGGTACTAAGGAACAGAGAGCCTGCCGCTCCCGGCCAGGGCTCATCAGGACCCACAGTCCACCCCTGGCCTCTGTCCAAAGACCCAAAGGGGAAATGTCCTGCAAAAGGCAAGGTGGAAACATCTTCCCTGTGCACACTCCAGTGAATGTGTCTACCTCATTCTGTAGGCGTTGAATCCCAACTCCCTCTGCATACAAGGAGGTGAGAAGCCAGCAACTGGCTGGGAAAGACAGACAGATACAAGGACACGTAGAAAGCAGAGATAAGGATGGCGGGATCCTCACTCTCAGCACCCTGGGAGTATCTCTGCCTGCCTTCATCTAACCGGTAGGATTGCGGGGTCCACAGGCAGACAGTTTGGAACTTCAGTTAAACTTTGGCTCCCTGCTACTCCCCATTCTCTCCCCAACCAGGTTGACAACTGCCAGCTCCTGACCCTTCAGCGCCCTCTTGTGAGCAGAACCCTACTCACACCCTCAGTCCTACCCAATGAGCCATCCAGACTGTTTCCCAAGAAACCCAGGAAGGCAAGAAGTCGGCAGGCAGGTAGATGGGGGTGATATAGTGTTCTTGAGAGGCTGTGAGAGGAAGCTGACACACAGCTTTCCCTCCACTGAGTGAATCCTCAGGATGAAGAACAAATGGGCTAGGAGAGAGCTCTGAATCACCTGAAGGACCAGCCTTGGGAGTTCCCAGACTCCCACCTTTGCTGGTGCCAATGCAGCCCACGCCTGGTGAGGAATCTCCTAGCCTGAGTCCAACACTTGCTCCAGGAGGGACTGAGGCAGGGCTCCCAGGGTGTGCGCAGGTTGCAGGCAGTGGGGGTGTGGTCTGGAACTGGAAGGAGGTGCCAGTGCCTGCCTGGCCTGGCTCAGACTCCACAAGGTCATCCACTGCTCCATCTGACCTTGAGATTAATCCTGCAGCCTCTGCCAGCCCAGCACCATCAGCGCCCATGCGCCCGGCCCCCTTTCCTTCTCTCTCCTCATACATTAATTGCTCCAGTGTTGATTTGATCTCTGTTCTGCAGAGGAAATTGCCCTCTTAGCCATTTTCATCCTGGGATTTTTTTTTTTTTTTTAATTAGGCCCCTTTGGCCTCTCAGGTCCCGTGAGGGGGAATCAATTTTGGTCTCTGACTGAAGAGACTGGAAGTCAAGGGAGAACTAGACAAAGCCCCCAAAGACCCTCTCCTCCCCCGCTCCCAGACACCTGGGGCTCAAGAATCTGCCGCTCCACGCCTTGATGCCCTAAGCCCATTTCCCTGTCCTGAGTGAGGTTATACAGTCCCAGCATCTTGGAGCAGAAGCCCTTGGGTACTATTGTGGGGTGGGCGAACTGAAGCCCACAGAGAGGAAAGGATTTGCCGAGGCCTCACTGTCTGGCTGGAGCAGGGAGCAGAAGCCTTGGCTCCATCCAGAGCCCTGTGTGCCTACCTCATCCCAAACCAGTTCACGTGAGTCTTCATCCCCAAACGCATAGAAGGACACTGCCCCTCAGTTACTAGGGAGCCTGTCCTGCTTGAGACACTAAGTCAGAGAGAAAGCAGAGGGGCTAGCCTTGCCTGTTTTTTTCAAGCGGGGTCTCAGCCCACCTGAGGAGGAGAAGAATCTGGAGAGGTCACCACTAGAAGAGGTAGGGAACAGGAGAAATACGTTCCCCACCTCAGCTAGTGGAGCCTGGGCCAGCAGCTAAGAGCAGTAGATTTGGTTTATGAGAAACCAGGCCCCCCACATCATCCTGTTCAGCCGGCTCAGGCCACAGCTGGAGGTAAGAGACCAGCAAGACTGCAGCGCCATCTTGTGGCTGTAGGGAGGGAAAGTGCCCCCATCAGCACTCAAGCCCTTGAGTTAAGGCTAGCTACTCTGTCAGCTTTCCATGGCGCACAGCTGGGGAGCTGGGGGGAGCCAGGCGATGGCTTGTTCCATTCTCTCTGTGTCCCGCTACCCTGACGCCCCACTGGCATTCGAACTCTGAATCCAGAAAGGAATCCACTGGGTTGAATCCTCCTCTGTTCTCCATCAGCCCCAGATCCACTCCAAAGAGACAGGACAAGCAGGTACAAAGCACAGTGTTTACTAAAGGCACGAAGTGGGGAGCCTGGAGGGGAGCTGCAATTCCAGCAGTGACCCCACACTCTAACCTGAACCCAGAGCCCCCTCTGCTGGCCACCCCCGCCCTCACACCACCTGGTGGAGAGCTGTTAGCACCAAAGGGGGGTGAGAGTACCCCGCCTGTGTGAGGGGGGCAGCCAGGGTGGTGGACAGGCTTGTTGCTATCCAAGTCCCAGGAAGGCGAGCCTGGGCACCCCCCCGGACCAGTTGCTGCCTCAGAAAATGAACTTCCTGAAACCCCTGCTCCAATGTGTCCCTCCTTCATTGGCAGGGGTGGGTGTGGGGGAATCAGGTTCAGAAGACAGGACCCTCCTGGGACCTCTTCTTACCTCCAGCACACCCCCAGGAGCCAGGTTGAAGGCCTATTCCCACCCAGCTCCAACAAGAGGGCTGCCCTGGGGAGTACTGAGCCAGGTGGGGGGCTTCTCCTGGCCCCACAGGCTGCCAAGCGGGCGCTAAGTCCAAACAGGGGGCAGACAGGGAAGAGGGAGGCAGGGCAGGTGGCTACTTCACACACAAGTGCAGCCTGAAGGGGCAGAGGGAGGTAGCCCCGGCCCTCCCAGCCCCAAAGCCTGCCCCTGTTCCCCAGCGTGGGGGCAGCCGGGGTCACAGTACATCGCCCTCTTCCATGCTGAAGCTGCTCCGGCGGCTGCTGGCCTTGGAGGCCTCAGGAGACATGGTGGAGAAGAGGGGGTCGGAGGCCAGTGGCAGCAGTGAGTTGTCCAGGAGCATGAGGTCCAGGTCCTTCTTGGACAGGTTGGGGAACATGGAGCCATGCTCTGGCCCCAGAGGTTCAGGATAGCCTGGGGGCCCTTCATCGCCCCCACCCCCAAAGCTCAGGCTGTTACTGAAGTCCAGATGATGAAATGGGGATGGTGGCTGGGGTGGCTGGGGTGGCTGGGGTGGCGGGGGTGGCGGGGCTTGAGGGGGCAGAGCTGGCAATGACTCGGGGTCGGGAACCTCGGCCCTCAACAACAGGGCTTCCCCTGGGCCCTCCTCGCTGGGCAGCTCCTGCTTCACCACCTGTTGGGCCAGCTCGGCCATGTTCATGCCTGATGGAGAAGTGGTGGGGAGGCCATGCACGCGAGCCTGCATCTCCAGCTCCTGCGGACGGGGCAGAGGGCTAAGGATGCACATCCATGGGCACCAGCTGCCTCCCTGCACCCCCACCCCTCGCTCCTCCCCTCATAGTACCCAAGATCACAAAATGTCTCAGCGTAAGGTAGCTCTAGAGTCTAGACCAGTGTTTTATCAAACTACAAATCACAACTCATTAGCGGGTTATGAAACCACTGTAGTGAGTCTTGACCAGCTCTCTATTTTCTTTGATTGAAATAGACTAACCTAGACTAGACTAGACTAGGAATTACCAGAATGCATTGCATCTATTAAGGATGAGGGTTCTTTGATGAAACTTTGATCTTTCACCCTGACTGTGACTGTGTGCACTGGATTATAATGTAAATTATAGTATCTATTATGAGAAATAGAAAATAGAGAGATAAAAGAGGAAAGTTTAAAAGCTTCAGTCCAATTGTCCTTTGTATAGATGACCAGACTCAGATCCAAAGAGGACAGAGGCCCTCAACACAGAGCCAGGACTAGAACCCATGGCTCCAAGTGACTCTTCCAAGTCTTTGTCCTTTAGTCTGACCCCCCTCCCCATGATGATTCTTAGTACTATCAACCAATAGTTCCAGCTCTCTGCTTCCTACACATGGTAGATTTGCAATTTTATGTTCCCTTGAGGTTAGGTATACACATGTACTTGCATTGATTGAGAAAATGTAAGGGAAGAGACAAGTGTCACCTTAAGAATAACATAGTTTTAAGATGTACCTGTCTATCACCCTAGGTCCCAGACTGAAGGTCTCACAGCACAGTACTTCCAGCTAATTTGGGGCTTAAAGTTGCTGGGGGTGTTTGTTATCAAACCGTAACATCCTGACTAATACATCCTCCCTTCTCATGGCATCATTCCCAGGGCTTCAGCGTAAACACTGCCCCTGGGGTAAGAGGCCAGGCCAAGGGGTCAGGAGTCAGAACTACTCAAGAAGTCCAAGTGCAGGGGCCAAACCTGGATGCGGAGCCAGAGCTGCTTGTTGGTCATCTCCAGGCGCCGAGAGTGGTTCTCAAGCTCCCGAGACTTCTGTAGGTCCTTCTGCATTCTCCGGATGTAATCAACAGAGGCCTTGAGGATGGTGCCCTTGTTCCAGCGCACGTCCCTGCAAGCCAGCAGGATCAGAGGTGCATGTTCAGAGTGGCCAAGTATTTGCCATGTGGCTTGGTGGGTAGAAGTGAAACCCTGCTTTGGTTTCAGAAGCCAATGTCTCCTGTCCCAGCCCACAAACTCCAGACACAGCCAACCCCTATTTGTGCAGGAGGCTAATCTCCATGTGCACAGAACAGGCTCTCCCAGGTGACTTCATTGCCACCACCCACCTCACTAATCCCATGGAACCAAGCAATCCAGAAGAGCCTCCTTCCCCAGGCCTTCGTTTCCTGCCACCAAAACCCATACCTGTCTTTGGCCCTCCCTACTCCTACCTGTGGACTAAGGACACCAGTTCAAAGTCCTCACCACACTTTTCCAGCATGACTCCTCCTCCAGGAAGCCCCTCACCCCCCAGCCTCATCTCTGGGACGTTTGTTCATCTGTCTAGAGTTTCCTGATTTGGACAGAGGAGGGACCTTCTTTGCCCAAATAGATGATAAGCTCTTAGAAGGCAGCGTTTAAAGGATTCTCTTCCCTCCCTTCCCCCTGGGTTGGGGCGGGTTGCTCCCGCCCCTACCCTTCCCCCAGAAACACTGCTCACAGGTCATTGGCTTTGGGGATCAGCATTCCCAACTCCTTGATGCGGTCGTTGATGTTGAACCTCCGTCTCCTTTCAACTAAAGGCACAAAATTCCAGAGCAAGCAATTAGAGGCATGAGGACCCCAAATGGGGAGAAGGGCCCAGCTCAAGAAGGGGTGCCTTAGCCCTTCTGGATGAACAACAGAATGGGATTTCTATGGGGTGAGGGGGTAGGTGCTCTGCAAGGGGGGCAACGTCAGCCCTGGTCAGGCTGTTAGCAGGCAAAGCTGCCTGGGGCGGGACACCCCCCATTGCCCAGAACTCCCTCCCAGAGGGTCACCTAAACTATTCTGGCATTCTCAGGTTCCACACCCTAAAGAAAATAATATGATAAACTCATGTACTCTGAAGTGCTGGGGATTTCATGAATATCTCCTCCCTGGAGCCCCTCTCCCACCCTGTCCGGGAGAGGACAGTTTGAACTGGTCCTGTCACACCAAAGACTTGGATAGAGAAGACTTTCTAGAACCTGTGTAGGTCAGAGTGGCTTTCAGCTAGCCCAGGTGAGAGGGTAGAGAGGGAGGCAGGGGGAAGGGGCAGGGTGGGGAGGACTCACTTAGGTTGTGATTGTCCTTCTTCTGTCGCTCCTTGGCCAGGGCCCGGCTCTCAGCATCTGGAGGCCAGAAGAGAAAGAAAGGAGCTGAGAGGGAGTGGAGGAGGGGGAAGGAGGGGGCCAGGGCACAGGGAGGCAGGAATGTGGTACCTGTAAGCTCACGCTTCTGGGTCAAGTCGGCTGGGCAGGAGCTGCTGGTGACACCCACCAAGGAGGCTGTGACCTGGGGGTCACCACTGTATACATTCAGGTGGCTGCTGGACAGGGGCAGCTGTGGAGTGAGGTAAGGAGAGGGACCTGGTGAGCAGCCCCCTTTCCATGAGGCACCCTCCCCAGAGCCCATTGTCCCAGGAACAGCCCATTGTCGCAGGAACAGCCACTCCCAAAGGGACACCCGGGGGAGGTTATACTGGTGTTTCCCAGGCCACAGATTCAGTTTTAAGGGGTCTGTAGCCAGCACCAGGGATGTGAGAATTCACCCTGGGCCTCTTCAGCCAGCAATTCCACCTGAAAGTCAGCAGAGTCCAGAGCTGAATAAGATGCAGCCCCTTAGAGTTCCAGCCTAGGGTCACTAGAACCAGGAAGAGTGATCAACCAGGCTGCTAGTGCAGTAGAGGATTTACACCCTCTGGCATTAGCAAATCCAGGGGAGGGTCACCTAATCTATTCTGTCACCTAATCTATTCTGATCTATTCTGGTCTTTCTGGAAGGTTTCCTGGAGGGCATGGAACTTGAGTCCTGGAGCAAGATCACTCCGGGGTGGGGGCTGAGCAAAGAATGGAGGCTGGACAGAGCCTGGTGGTCACAGCAGTTCAAGCTGTAGAAGCAGCACAGAGTGTGATGAGGGCTGGGCAGGAGGTGAGGCTGGATTCTGGAGAGCCATGTTCAACTTGCAAAGACCCTGGGATTTTTTGTGATGGGCAGCCAGTGGCGGTTTAAGCAGGGGCCTGACAGCAACAGACGTAAGCTCTGGAAAGATCTCCCCAACTCCTGCCACAGAGCAAATCACAGACCCAGAACCCTACATGGAACCCAGGCGCCCTATGGGGTACATAGAAACTACTAAAGGGGCCACACACTTGTGCCTGCCTCCTTCTCTCTCTTCCTTCCTGGCCCTTGATGCCCCTGCTGGCAGTAGTTTCAGACCTAACTGGCCCTGGCCAGCTCCTGCTGAGCCACTGGGCAATGTCACCAGGGCTGTGGGGATTGAGGATTGACTCCTTGACTCCTCACTGCAAGAACTGAGGACTTCCCCTAGGTGGCATGGGCTGGGGCCAGGACCTTGGTTAACAGGCTCAGGCCCAAGTAGCTGAGGTTCAGGACCTCCAAAAAAGGGGTGGAAACACCTGCAATTCCACCTGCTTAATGTAAATACCTGTTACCCTTGTGTGGAGCTAGCCCCCAATCTCTTGCCTTATCAAATTCCCACAATCCTGTGGGTAGAAGTTATCATCCCTATTTTGCAGTTGAGAAAACTGGGGCTCAGAACAGTTAAGAAACTTCCCAAGGTCATAGCCAAAGCCAGAAGCCAGGCCTCCTGATTCCAATCCTGGCTCCTTCCCACTGGCCACCTCCCCTCTGCCCAGAAGGCCCAGAGAGAGGTCACACTGCCAGGAGGATGCTGGAGGAAAGAGACGAAGCCAGCCTCATGTCATTTGCCCTTCAGAGTAAGGGACATAAGCCTATGTCTGCTGGGCCCTAGGCTCAGTAGAGGAAGGGAGCCCCAGATTCCAAAGGAACTCACCAGCTCTAGGCCTTCCTGCGGCCACATTGTTCTCTTCCAGAAATGTCTCCCCACCTCTCCTCTGCTGAGGCCTAGCACCAGTGACTCCTGCCACCACCCCCACCCAGGAAGCCTTCCATCACTGCCCAGCCTCCAATCCTTGCTGAAACCCCATCATGCATGCAGGCTGAGGCACATCTCTCTGGATTCATAATTCTGCTGGGCTCTGGGCCCTCATTACATGATTTGATGGAGGCAACTCTTGTCTCTACAATTGAGGACGCAGTCTCTAGCTCTCTTCAGACTCAGAGTCAGGTAGGACCTCTGCCCCTCCCCTCCGATACACCCACCCCACCGTGGCCAGCAGTACCGTATTGGGCATCTGAGATTCAGTATTGATGAAGCCCAAGACATCGTCCAGACACATAATGTTGTCGATGACATCAAACTGAAAGAGAGAAAAGTCCATCTAGGGAGGGTCTGCCAGGGAAGGGTGGAGAGGGGACACTGGGACAGCTACTGATCTGAAGGCACTTAGGAACCCACCTCACTCAATCTGCTCTTCTAGGGGAGAAAGAAACAGGCCCAGAGAGAGGATGAGCTGTCCAGGTCCCATAGGCCTCAAGGCCCAGGCCGAGCCTCTTCCCAAAGAGCCAAGTTGCCCAGGGAGATTGCTTTATATACCTCCTGTCTGGACGTGGCTTTGCAGGTAATGCTGAGCTTTCCTGTATGTGTCTCTGCTTCTCTCTAGCAGAGCTTTCAGAAGTAAGGATGATATCTCCCCCTCACACTGGGGCCCCTTGAGGGCAGGGCTGTGTCTTCCCCTCAGACTGGGGCCCCCTGAGGGCAGCACCTTGCGTCCACCATTAGACCAGGAGTCCCAGGAGCATAACACGTGGCACCAGCTCTGCTGGTGGCAGCCACTGACCAGCTCCTCACTCACCTCCCTCTCAGGGTTGGAGCCGATGTGCAGCATGGCCATGGGGCTGTTGGGCGCACTGTTGCCAGCTGAGGAGGACACCACATGTCCAGCCCGTACCCCTGGGGAGGCTGCTGGTGGCAGAGGCTTCGGGGAGCCCTGGGCAGGGCTGATGTGGGCAGCAAACTTGTTCCCATAGGTCTCGGACAGGTACTCCCGTACCTTCTGGTCCCGGGACTGTTGCAGGTGGTAGGAAGTAGGGTTCTCCAGGTAGGACTGCACCTGGGAGGGGGAAAAAGCAAGGGCTCTAGGGCTTCTGAGGCCCCTGGCGGGAGCGAACAGGCCTGAGCAGTCCTTACCTTCAGCACCTCCCCAGGCACAGGTGGTGGAGACTGGAAGTGGATGGGAGTGTTGATGGCCGGGGTGGGCGGCCCCCCCAGCTGTTGCTGCTGCTGCTGCTGTTGCTGCTGCATGTAATGCATGACGGCCTGCTGCTGCATGCGCTCCCGCTGCTCCTCCTGCTGTGCCTGCTCCCGCATGAGCTGCATGCGCAGCCCGATGCGTGATGCCATGGCGGCTGCTGGTGTGGCTCCCTGTGGACAGGGGACAGGTCTGTGAGCCACGTGTCCTCTTCAAAGCACTGGGGCTTGGGGAGGGGGCCAGGACAAGCAGGATCGTACCCATTGTATAGGAGAAGACACTGAGGCCCAGAGAAGGGAAGGGATCTGCCCAAGGTCACCGAACAAGTGGGTGACAGAGCTGAGACCTGAATCCCAGTTTCCTGGTTCCTAGACCAGAAGCAGAGATTCCCTCTTCTCCACTCACTGCGGCTTGGTGTCGATCTCACTCCTCTCTCTGTCACACCACATGGTGATCCTGTCAGATCTGACCTCAGATACATCCTTGTCTGCTACCGCCTTGCTGCCACCAGAGTGGACCCAGCCTCCACCAGACCCTATCTGGCTTCCTGAATGAGTCTCCTAATGCTCAGACTCCCCACTTTTCTTGCCCCAAAACATTCTACTCAAAACTCAGTAATTAGAGGGATCCTATCCCTCCCTCTGCTCAGAACTCTCCATGGCTCCCACTGCACTCGTAGTAAAAGCTGAAGTACTTACCAGAAGAGGGCCTCTAGGACCTGTAACCACCTTGGGGATCCCTCTGACCCCACCTCTGCTTACTCACCCCTGTTCCACCCTCTCTGGCCACCCCCAATCCCTCATACCCTCCAGGCGTGCTCCCACCTCATGGCCTTTGCCCTGGCCCTTTTCCCTCTGCCTGGGATGCCCTTTATCTCCTCCAAAACTCAAATGTCACTTTACAGAAACCTTCCATTGACCACACTATTTAAACTTGCAAAATCCCTACCTGGTCCCCAACATTTCCAATACTCCTTCCCTCTTTTATGTTTTTCCATATCACCGATCGACATCTTAAATATTATGCATTTTTGCTTAGTTCCTTCATTATCTCCTCACCAGGAATGCAAACTCCCCTGAGGGCAGGCATTTTGTCTGTCTTGCTCCTGCCATCCCTTTGGCCTCTAGCTCAGGGCCTGGGATGGGTAGATGTTCTGTGAACATATGCAGGGAAGGTTTACCACTTATGAACCAGGCGCACTAGTCATACAACATTAAGCCTGCTGTGTCCCTGAGCTTGTGGAGTCTACAGTCCAGTAAGAGAGAGACAAGTCCTCGGGCTACTACAGCTCTGTGCAGGGAGCCCCACTTCAGGGCACCTGGTGCTGCCAGGGCCCAGGGAGGGCTTCCTACCACCCAGCACATCCGCCCTGATCTTCGATGGGTCTCCGTGGGACAGGGGGACTAAAGCCCCCAGATCTAGTCTGGAAGAGAAGAGCACAGGATAGAATATGTCCTGCGGCTGAGCCCATACTGTCCCTAAGTGAGCCCTGGGTACATCCCTTCCCCTCTCTGAGCCTCCATCTTCCCATGTACAAAATGATAGGGCTGGACCAGGTGATTGCTAAGGTCCCTCCTAGCTGGATTGGGCTGGGGCTTTCTAAAAAATGTAAGGTCTCTAGGGGTGCTCAGACTCCATACATGTCCTGACAGGTGCTGGAGGGTCCCATCTCAAGGATATTGCAAGAGGCAGCATGACTCTGTGGTTGAGCAAGTGCTATCAACAGGGCAGGCCTGGACTTGAATCCCAGCTCTGTCACTTCTTTGCTGTGTGCCCTTGGGCAAATCACTTAACTTCTGTGAGCACTAGTTTCCTCATCTGTAAACAGTTTCTACTTCAGAAAATTCTGAAAGCGTTAAATAGAAATAATGTGTCTTGTGTAGCACATGGCATTTGGTAGGCTGAGTGGGTAAGTGATGGATAAGCACGGACTGGCAGGGTCAGCTGCAGTGTAGACCAGAGGCCAGAGCTGCACTCCAGGGTCCTGAGAATTAGACTCAGACCTCTGCAGGTAGCCAAGGGAAGCGGCACAGGCTGACATGTTCTGCCGAATGCCAATCATTATTGGAAGGTATTGACAAAGATTCAGTGAAAATCACCAGATTATGGAAGTAATAATAATAATCTGCATCTATTTAAATTAAGCATTTACTGTGTGCTGGGCACTATTCCAAGCACTTTAACCTCAAACTTGAGGTAGTTTTGGTCATTCTCCTTTTACAGATAAGAAGAAACAGAGGCACAGGTAGGTTAAGTATCTTGCAGCAATGGGGACAGAAGCTGGGACAAAATCCCAGGGCATCTGGCTCCCCAGGCCATGCTGGGTGGGGGAGGGAGAGGGTCCAGATACCATCACGTCTCTATGCAAAGCTGGGAAGGAGCTGGTCCCAGGTTGCAAGTCTGGTTGATCCAGGGCCAGGAATGGAGCCCAAGCCAGCTGACCCCCAACCCAGGGCTCTATCTACCACCATAGTGGGACAGCACTGTCTGCCTTGAGGTCTGAGCACTCTGTGGCTCTCCCTCACCTCCTTCCTCCCTTCTCTGCCCTGCTAGACCAAGGATTAGTAATGGGGCTACCTCAGCCGCAGGGGTCTCTGCCCAGCTCCCTATAGCACAGTCTTCAAGGAAAGAAGGACAGACGCCTCCCTTCTGCCCCCTTCTCTGTCCTGTAACAGGGACATAGCTGCAGCCTCCACCCCTTTCCTGTTCCCCCACAGAGGGGCAGCCTGTCTTTGACCACCACTGCCCACCTTCCACACCAGACCCCATAGGCTCTGACCCCAGCCCAGCCATCTCTCCTCACAGATGCATCCACACACACAGTAGCGCTGGGGACCCCTTCACCTCAGGAACAATCTCACTTCAGTTGGCCCCTGGCGGGGGGGAGGGGACTGGGCCTGGCAGTGCCAGCTGGTACAGGGAGAACTAGGGGAGAACAAGCCCCTTGTTTTGCTGACAAAGGGCTGGGCTAGAGCTGATTCTGCCACAAGAACCTGGGCTGGGCCCTGCTTAGCCCTGCAGTGGCTGCGACAGCCTCGATTTCCTACCCCACCACCTGTGGGGTCTGTGTGAGCCTCCTGGGAGAGGATACCAGAGATTGCGAACGGCAAGAGGTCTGCACCAAAGACTGTGGGTAGCTTTAGCCTGTCTGCTGTCATCTGACAGAGGGTGGCTCAAGTGGTGGGAGAGTGAAGTTTTCTCAGCCCCCACCCCTACTATCAAAGCTGTCACAGAGCTGCTTTTCCCACTAAGTCCCACTCTCTACCCCTGGAGCCCTGGGCCTATGTGGGATGGATCTGGGATTGAGGGAAGGACCTGAGGGGATCCGAGGGCAGACGAGGTGGTCCAGGAGAGACCTGGGCATCTGTACGCTACCCCCTGATCCCCCAAGCTCACTCTCAAAGCCTGAGAAGCTACTCAAAGCCTTCCCTCAGTGCCTGGTCTGGGCAAAAAGAACTGAGAGAAGGGACACAGGAGAACCAAAATGTCCCTGGACCCCTGACCACCATCTGACCTCCAGACCCAACAGGCCTGGAAGGGGCCCACCATGCGTGTCCTTAGTAACACCAGGAGCCTGGGTATCCACTACGTGCAGACACAGGCTGGGGTGTTTCCTTGAAGAGACTCCTCCCATGCCCCCACCCCCCAGGGAATGCCCTCCTCCTGAGGGGACCAGGGGGTCTGATGCCCCAGAGAATTCCTGCCTCTGCCCAGTCCCATGGAAAACGTAGCAGGGGCTAAAGTTTCAGCCAGTGACAACCAACCCACATCTGCTCTCTCAGAACCCACAGGCTGCTTCCTACTGCTGGTTAGCCAGAACCTCCCACCAGACTCTAGCTCTGCTGAGTCTGAGTTCTAGCTTAGTTGTGACCAAAATGAGTTTCACAGTCTACCAGATGAGGCTGAAGTCCCCGCTCTGCCCACACTGGTTGGGTGACTTTAGGAAAGCCACTTAACCTTTCTGTGCCTTGGTTTTCTCCTTGGTAAAATGGATCCAGTAGCATCACCTCTTAGGGTTGTTGTGAGGATTCAAGGAGACACAGTAATTGTGCAGAATTCTCAGCTGAAATGTCAGCCCCTGCTGTGCTTTCCATGGGACAGGAGAGGGGCAGGAATTCTCCAGAGCAGGCCCTTAAGCCTTCAATAATAGGTGGATACTAGGCTCCCTTCCAAAACTATGTGCTTCTCTGGTCAGGGCCAGAGCTGGTTTCGTACCAGCTTGTGTGCGGGCCTCCCTCATCAGTCATTTACACTTCAGTATGAACAGGCTGGTCAGAAGCTTTCCCGAGGGAAGATGTAGACAGAGGGAGAGGGAAAATAAGGAGAAATCGCTGGATTCCCTAAGAGACAGACAAAGAAAAAGAAGGTTCCAGATCAGGAAATTCTCTTATATAGCAAAAAAAGATCTCAAAGATATAGCATTCAGTGGAAAAAGCAAACTGCGGAATAAAATGTACAGCCTTAGGCCATTTAGGCAGAAAATGGGTAAATGTGTAGAAAAGATTAGAAGGCTCAGAATACTTCTTGAATGCTTGCCATGGATCAGGACTGGTCTATGAGCTTTTCAAAAATTAACTCATCTATTCTTCACAACAGCCATACGACTATTATTATTGCCCACAATTTTCAGAAAGAAACTGAGACACACAGAGAGGTGAAGTAATTTGCCCGAGGTTTCACAGCTGATAAGCAAACGAATGAAGATCTGAATCAGGCAAACTGCTTCACAGCCCCCACTCTTCACCCACTATCTGGGCTCCCCCAACAGCCCAAACTGTTCAGAGTGGTTACTTCCGGGGAGGGGAGGACAAGGGGAGTGGGAGAGGGTGGTGGAGTTGGGAGTGGTAAAGAGGGCTTTTTATAGTTTCCCTATTTTTGAATCACTTAACTCTTAGGATATAATTATGTGCTATTTGTGTGATTCTTTTAAAACAAGGAAAAAGGAATCAGGGCAGGTTTTAGGGGTTTGTGAGGGGCCCAACCTGCTTCTAATCATGTCCAAAGTTGGGGTACCCCCATGTCTACCTGGAGTCTGGCCCAAGACCTGTCCTGCTCAGCACAATGGTTGTTAGGCCAGCCAAGGACCCTGGGTGAAGACAATGACTGGCCAGTCATTGCCACCAGAGCCACGGGGCCAGGGTTGGAAGCCACATGCCTGCTGGAGTTCTAGGGCATGGACCCAGGGTCCCACTCAGTTTCTACTACAGCCTCTGGCAGGGAGGGGGCGCAATCTTCATGCAGTGCCCCTCAAATTGCCCTTACCTGAGACAGATCCCTTCATTTGTTTGAGGGGCCTGAACTGCCCTGGGAATTTTTCTGCCTTCCAGGTGATCCTTTAAAAATTGGAGCAGGAAGCAGAAAATACACATACACCATGGGCCAGCAACTCCATTCCTAAGTGTATGCCCAATAGAAAAGTATCCATGTGCCCCGGAGAGCACATGCACTAGAATGGGTACAGCAGCATTACGGATAGTGGTCCGAACCGCAAAACACCCAAGAATCCATCGGCAGGAAAACGGACCAAGAAGCGTGGTACGTCAAACACTGGAATGCCCTTCACAAGGAGAGTAAACCAGCTACTGCTACTCACAGCTCAGATGGTTCTTACAGACATGATGTTTATCAAAAGAAGCCAGACACAAAAATGCATACAATGTGATCAATGTATGTAGAGTTCAAAAACAGGCTAAAGGCACCTTCTGTGTTAGAAGTCAGGATCCTGGTTATCCTTGAGGGGAGTGACTGGGAGGTGGCACAGGATGGACTGGGGGGCAGCTAGGAATGTTCTCTAATTTGAGGTGGGTGTTGGGGACCTGAGAGTGTCAAAAATGCATCCAGTTGCTCACTCGCAGTTAGTACATTTTCTGTCTCCGTGTTGTACTTTCATACAAAATTTTACATAAGAATGAGGGCAAATAATTTAAAAGAAGAGTTGAACAAATTACCCTCCCACCCAAGTGTGGCTACTACTTTAAAGCACATTTAGTACCACGAAGCTTCAACACAACTGCCCTAGTGAAGTTGGGTACATCCTCTTTGGAAAAGCAATTTGGCAATATGTAGCAAAGCCTTAAAAAATATTCAGTAGCCTGAGGAAGTGATCCTAATGCAGAAAATGCTTTTCTGTATAAAAATGCTCATGACATTATATAGAGAAAAATAAAAAATAATCTCAATGTTCAGCAATAGGGTGGTTAGATAAATTATGGTATGCCTCTTTCAATAGAATGTTACATTTACAATAAGTAACACAGGGATAAATCAAATGGCAAAATGTGCGAAGCACGATTGTATATACAATCTGATCAACACCATGTACAAACACATGTAGTAAAACCTCTCTGAAGGAAATATACAAAAATCTTACTGAAATCTTTGGATGATGCGGTCATGAGTGTTTTTTTTTTTCTTTTTACATTTTGGAATGTTGTTCTTTTTCTATAATGAACATGTATATCTAATTGGGGGAAAATATTTTATATGAATAGCTAATGTTTATGGAGTACTTACTATGTTCCAGGTATTATTCAAAGCACTTTATTTAATTATCACAATTACTTCATGTATGATTACCAGTACTGCCCGCACTTTACAGATTAGGAAACAGGCACAGAGAGGTTGTCAGTTACCAAAGGTCACAGAGCTAATGAGTGGTAAGGCTGGATAGACTCTGGCAGTATGGCTCCACCACCCTAACCCTCAGACTGACTTTGGCCCTGGTCCTGCACTTGGGGTAGGTGCCACTTTTTATTTTAGGGATTTCCACTGAAGAAGCCCCCCTACAATCAAAGGGTTTCAGCTGATCTCTGATCTCTTTCATCCAGCCCAGGGTGCCTGTGATGATAGAATGGTCTGGAATCCCCAAACACACACAAGCAGAAAAAAACTGTGCCCTTCCTCAAAGGGCAGAGATAATTTCCTGTATTCCCAGAAAAACATATGTCTGGCGGCTGAAACAACAAAGTGTGCAAGCCCAGAGGCCAGGATGCCTGTTTAAGCCATTTATTACCTTCTGTGCCTCTGTGGTCAGAAGAAGCTGTCTTCTGATCCAGTCTGTTACAAAGTACCAGTTGTGCAGGAGCCGTGCAGTGTAGCAGAGGGGAAATCAAACTGACCACTGAAAGAAGGCCTTCTAAACAGGTGCCGAGGCTCCCAGAGGCAGGGGAGGGACCCTGTGACCAACTGAGCAAGCTGTCAGCCTTGGGAAAGGAAATGAGGGGAAGATTCCAGGAATGGGATTTGTTTTGTCTTCTCTGAACCCCCTCTGGCTGAGGAGGCAGCAAAGCAAGGCCTGATGAACCAGGAAAACAACAAGAAGTGTCCACACAATCCCATGCCTTAGGACAAAGCCATTCCAAATTACCATGGCCGTCACAGGTCTCTGCAGGGCCTTAGGGCATCAGATGGGCAGAACTCAAAGAGTACTAGGGATGAGAAGATGTCATAAGATTCCCAGGAGCCAGCAGTCCTGCCCACGAGATGCTGTGGGAACTTGCCATCAGAATTCTTAGGCATGACTCAATGTCTGAGACTAGCCTTGGTCTTTCCATCAGTCAAGTGGAGCTTACCAGCTGTGGTCCCCTCTCCCACAGAGCTGTTGTGACCTAAGTTGGGATGCCCCTGCAAGGGTGACAGCATGGGCAGATATCCCCATGCAGTCGCTATTTCCAGTCACTTCGTCCATGCCCACCTGGGGGCATCCCTGGATGTGTCTCCTCTTCCTATTCCTCTTGAGTTTCTTTTGAGAGAAGGGTCCCATCCATTCTCTCTCCCTCTATCTCCTTCTCCCTCTCCCCGACCCCCACACACATACACATGCACACATGCCCCATATCAGGGACTCAGGATGGGGTAGAGCATCCTGGTGTTGACCCCAGTTCTGTCGCTCCAGTGCCCACAGCCTCAGCCAGTGCCTTCTTTATTTTCTCTCCAAACGCCTTGAGTTTTAAGTTTTTCTTTTCCAAAACTTGTAGATCACATAATTCACTGCAGTGTTATGAGAGAGGCAGGTGGATAATGATGCTCACCTTTGGGTTCTAAAGAGATCATAAGTGGACAGAGCACTACTGCAGTGCCCGCACACTGGAGATAGTTACTAATGCAGGTTGTTATTATGTTATCTGGCCCAGTGGTTTCCCAGAGGTCATGAAAGGCAACAATGGGGCCTTCTGGCTCCTTCCAGTATCGAAAAAGAGCAAGTGGAAGTCACACTCGCCCCCTGCTAAATTTGATTACAAGGTATTTCATACCAGAAACAGGGATGAGGTCAGTGGGATGTACTTTAAACATTTTTATTTCAATATTTTGGCCTTTTTCCTTTTTATCGAGGTATAATTTATCCCGGAAAAATGCACAGATTTAAATGTACAGCTTGATGAATTTTGACAGGTGCATACCCATCCATGTGCAATCACCACCTAGATCAAGATGAAGAATGTTTCCACTATCCTGGAAAGTTCCCTCCAGGACCTCCCCTCAAAAAGGTCCACTCTGAAGGGACTCTCCAGTCTGACCTCCATTCCCATGGCTGAGTATCACCTGACCTTGGACAGAGATAAAGGCTATCATGCAAGATGTGGTCCTCTGTATCTTTTATGCAACATAATCATTCTGTCAAGTGGGAACACTACTGGCACAGGCTTATTGACCTCTGTTTGTGATGAATAAAGGTTGGGGAACAGCAAATTACAGGAAGAAGCTAAGGCTCCAAAGGGTGGTTTGTATAATGTGGCAGCAGAGCAACACTTGAACCCAGGACGCACTCCATTCCACCATGCGGAGCACCTGCCTTTCCAGGACCCACTTTCAGGACCTCGCAGGAGGCTGCAGGGCTGGGAAAGGGGGAGTGCAGTCAGGGGCTGGTTTCTGAATCTCAGCTAAACACAGGCAGGAGGCGGGAAAGAGGAAAAGGAAGGAGAGGGGAGCTGGGATCTCCTGCTTAGTGACCTCCAGTGCCCACAGCTCAGGCCCAGCAGCCGCACATCCCAGCTCAATCCCACAGGAAAGCGGGTAGGAGCTGGCATCTCCTGGCTGGCTGGCCTGTTGGTCACAGGGCAAGGCAAGACAATTGTGCAGCAAAGGGGCAGCTTTGAAGTCAATCCCAGACCAGAGAGATGTCTGTCCTGTCCCATAGGGACCAGCGAGAGTCTAGACTGAGGTTTGCCCCAGGAGAATTGCCACTGGGCTTTGAAGGACAGGGTGATGGGAGGATATATAGTTAATGGAAGCATGAAAAGGAAAAACCAGAAAACCAAAAAGGTTCTAGGGGGTGTCCACCCTTGTGATATGCACAGATACTGCTCAGCCACACATGTAATCTTAATCTTAATTTCAATCTCTCTCTCTTTTTCACATACACAAACACATATGCGCACCAGATCCCTCTCACCCTGCCCCTCAGTGGGCAGCTGTCTTTCTCCTGGATTGAGTGGAGCAAGGGGACTAAAACTTCTCATTCTCTTGCTCCCCTGCACCCCACTCCTGGATGCTTGGTCCACTTGAGTGTCCTGCCTGTGTCTGCACTGCTTTGTTCTCTGATTGTATCTTGGCCAGCTACCAGTCTCCCCAGCTCCAAGAAAGCTTCCAGAGAAGACAGCTTTCTTCTTTGGAATCTCTACCCCATCCCAACCCTTAGACTTCCCAGAACGAGACTCAGGGCTGCTTATCCTATGACCCACCCGCTCAACCATCATCCATTCTCTCATGCAGCAAACATTCCCTATGTCCCTACTATGGACCAGGCATTGCGCTAAGCACGTGACCTCCGTCAGACCTCATTCGTCTTCCACAAACACTTCACAGGACAAATAGCATCTCTGGCAGATGAAAAAACAAGGGCTCAGAAAGGGTAGGTGACCTGTCCAAGGTCACACGACAAGAACACGGTTAAATGGGGATGCGAGCCCAGGCTTCTCTCAGGCGTGTGACCACCACCAGGTTCAGCCCAGATGAGGAAACCAGGGCCTACAGGGGAGACCCATGGAGATGGATTATTGTGGCAGCTTTAGGGCCCCAGCCTTTGCTTTTCCGTCTGTGTGCTTCTTGGCCAGGGAAGGGTCACTGACTCCGGGTGTGAAAGGATGCAGGCACAAGGGGCACAGAGGAGCACACCCCCGCCACAGCATTGCTTCTGGCTCCTCTCCTGGCTCTCAGGCCTGGGCTCACTCCAAACTCCACCCCAGCCCTCCCTGCCCCAGGCTCCACAGAGCTCCGGACCCACAGTGCCCGCTCCTGCCCCTGCTCTTGAGGACCTCTTCTCCTTCAGCGCCTGCTGCCCCATCCACGCCAGCTTCTCCAGTCTCCCTGTGGCTTGTACACTGCAAATGCACTCCTACTATTTGGCTCCCTTTGTGAAGTTTTAATCTGCCTCTGAGTACTATGAAAACAACTTCTTTATAACTGAAGTATCCAGGCTTCGCTAAATAAAAGAAGACATTGGAAGAGGAGAGGGGAACACGAAAAAGGGAAAATACCTATGACCAGGGACAACTGTGTTAAGTTCACAGAAGGTGGCCTATTATGTCCCAGATACAAACTAACAGGCATTCTTTATTTTTCATACTGACTGCTTACTATGCCACAGGCACTGTCCTGAGTTGATATATATTACTGATTTAATCCTCAAAGCAACACCGCTCACCCATGAGGGAAGTAGTAATGTATGCCCCATTTCACAGAGGGAGCAACTGAGCAACAGAGAGGCTGACAACTTGCCCAAGGTCACACAGCTTGTAGGCAGTGGAACTGGGGTACCTGGCCAGGGACTCTGCACACCCAACCTCTGCCTGCACAGGCTCATGAGTGCACAGAGCACAGCAGCGTGCTGGGAATTGTGTGCAGGTCTGTCTGGGGAGGCCCTGAGGAGGCAGGTAGGGAGTCTTAAAGCCCATTAGGGAAGGGACTCTGGGCTAGGCAGGTGGGGCAGAATGCCAGCCCCACTCAGCTCTGGCCTCCAGCATTATTCCCAATCCATCCTTCCTTCCCCTCAAGGCACTACTCTCCCCACCCTCACTCCCCATACCCCCCAGGGATACCCCCTGCAGCTCCCTGCCAGCTGCATCCATCCCCTCACCCATCCCCCTCAGATGCATCTGGTTTTTCTGAATCTGGTCTGAGGCAGACAGTTGGGTTTAGTGAAATGTTCATACGCTCTGGACATGGATGGACCAGAGTTCAAGTCTGGCTTTGCCTCCTACCAGCTGTGTGACTCAGGACAGGTACTTAACCTCTGAGAGCCTCATTTGCCCCATCTGTAAAACAGGATGATGCCTCCCTCAGAATAGGTGAGGGGATCAAAAGAGCCAAAGCAGGTGATGTGCCTGGCACCTAGGAGATGGTCCATGAGTGTTAGCTCCCTCGCTCAATAAGCAGCGTAGATCTGGATGGAGTTTAGATGGGAGAGGACCTTTTAAGTTCTTGCCACTCAAAGCATGATCCTCTGGCATCTCATCCCCTGGAAGCTGGTTAGAAATGCAGACTTTCAGGCTCCAACTGAGACCTACCGAGTCAGAATCTGCACTTTACCATGGCATCCTAGGAGATCTGTGGGCTACTAAAAGTCACTTAACTTGCAGCCTTCTGGGGCTTTGGTCACCTGGTTCAAAATATGAAAATTGGTGACATGTGGAAGAGACAGCAAGAAGGTATAGAATTCTGGTGGGGAGAGATACTTTAAGGGACAGGCAGGGCCCTTCTGAGCCTCATACTGAACCTTAGCAAACACACACAGCATCTATACACACACCATTGCACACACATGTATACTTGCCATCCCATACATACTGTCCCGGGATATGCCTGCCCAAAGAATAGCTCCAGCAGAGAGCAGATGACCTGGAGGGACAGTGTGTGCCCAAGTGTTCCCCAGGAGGCAGTGGGGTTGCTGAAGCCCACTGCAGCTGGCCTAGGAGACCACTCTTTCCTTCACATTGCTTCGCCCGTCCCTCTCACCTGCCTAAGCCCCAAATCCATTTGAGCAATCAGAATCCCAAATCCTGCTCACCTGAAGTTGATAAGGACCCACATTTAATTGGTCACCTGCAACATGCCTGCTGTCTGTCCCTCATGCATGAAACCCACCACCCCAAAAAGCAAAGTGGAACTCTGATCTCAGGGTCCCCCTGAAAGGCAGAAACACACAGAGGAGGCTGAGCCCATCTCCCCCACACACTCACACACAACAAGAGCAAAGCCCACCCTCTCCCCAACCACATAGCTACAGGAGGGGCAAGGACCCCTACACCCCTACTCATAGATGGGTGACAGCTCCTAACTTAATACCCTCATCTTCAGTTCAAGAACATACTCTACTGACTTCTTTCACCACTACAGGCTGGACCGATAGGGGTCCCCAGACTCATGAGGGTTCCAAAAAAACCCTAAAATGTGGGTTGGAAACTCAGGCAGGCCTAGGATGCCCAAGAAAGAACCATGGACTGAGGGAGTCAGCTGGGGCTGCTACAGAGTATGTGATGTCATGGGCTTTGGAAAGGTCTTTGACCCTAAAATATCTCTCCTCTTGAGTTCAGAAATCCCTCCCAACCCTTTGAGAGTCACTGCGGGGAGTGGCTCCCCAACCTGAAGCTCTTGTCAGTTCACACTCCTAGGAGAGGCAGCTGACAGCTGGCCTGAAAATGACGGCCAGCGGGAGGGCGAGTGCCAGAGGGGCAGTGCTCAAGCTGATGATCATCATCTCCTCAAGGCTGCCCTGCCTGTGAGCTCCCACCGGAAGAGGGCACTGGACGCCTAACCCCCAGAAGCTTGGTTCCCAGAAGCCAGTTCTCTTGGCTATGAAGAGGAGGTCCAACAAGGGGAGGGGCCTTGAGCACCCCCCGCCACATTTGTTCCAGGGGAAATCAAGTCCTATCCTAACTATGACCCCAAGAGGAAGGCAAAGTGCTGGCAACCAGGAGTGGGTGGGAGCCCTGAGAGAAGGGAGATGGGTGGGTGGATGGAGTGGGGGTGGGTAGGGGAGAAGAATTAACCAGGTTCCAAAATAGCACAGTTGGTTCTGCCTCGCTTCACCCTGCGCAATGTCTGGCAGCTTCTGCTTTCGGTCTGACTCATGCCTGGTGGGGGCAGGACAGGGCAGCCGGCTCAGGCAGAGGCCTCTGGATAACCACAGACAGTTCTCCCCTCACTACAGGCACCTATGGCGGGACCTCCTCCCGCCCATGAGCTTAGGCTTCTAGGAATAGTCACTAGGGGTGCATCACCCAAGGGCTCCCTCTCCTGAGTCCTATCCCAGTACTCACCCACCCCAGGGCTTCTCCAGTCATGGCAGCTGCCCCACCCCAGAACTAGGGTTTGCTCCTGCCCTGCCCAGGTACACTCCACTGGCACCACCATCCCATCTTCATTCTCCATTAGGGAAGCCAGAGGAGATTTGCTCTGAAGATCAACTTCTTCCCCCACAAGAGAAACGCCCTTTGACAAACATGGTCCCACCAGCCAAAGGAGTGAATGAGCTGTTGCACCTGGCCCTATTGCCCCGGCCCTCGAGGTATGAGAGAAACAGCACAGTATTCCTTTTAAAATGCACACAGCAGCTCATATACCCCTTTTTTCCCCTGTCCTTAGAGTCCACAAGCAGCACTGTGCCCTTGGCTGAGCAGAGAGTAGAACCAAGAGCTCTGGGTTTTGTTTGTGCTGGGTGGGGGAGGAGCACCAGTAACTCCACTCTCTCCTTTTCATGATCTTCCACCATTTGTATCTCCGAGTCCTCCTCTTCCTCAGCTTCCCCCATAGGAGGCAATTGCCTTATGCTCTTCCCTGGATCAAAGATGCTGAAGTCCCAACCTGAGACACCAACAGAAAGCCTCATCATCGATTTCACCTCTCAGTCCTTAAGCAAATCATCTCCATCCTTCTCCCAGCCCTCACAGCAACATGCCTGCCCGGAATAAGCAGAGCCACATTTCTATCCAAGTGCAGCAGGTGCAGGATGGCTGTTGGCTCTGCCAGCACCAGCCCTGCCCATGGACTGGGGAAGAGATGGCATTAGTAAGTAGGGGAATGATGTCAAAGGTAATGAGATTGGCCAGCACGGGCAGACACACTCCTGCCCCCACTACCCTGGCATGAACACCCTGACCAAACCTGGTTTGAAAGTGAAAACATCAGGGGGAAAGCTGTGGGTGGTGACTAGAGAGATGAGTCAAAGGGACCAGGATTTGGCATGCCTGCTTGCGCAGCCCAATAAGGAGTTTTCAGTGTGAATGTACCGGCCAGGCCCAGCACCTGTCCCAACCCTGTCACCTGCCCTTCGCCATCTCCCACACCAGAAAGCCTTACCTACACTCCACTTTCCACTCTTAACTCTTCCCATTCCCTAGGCCCCAGAAGGCAAGAGACTGTAGTAGTGTGAGTCTGTGGCTGAGAGCAGCGGTGAAGAGGGAGGAGGCCTCTCTCCAAGAAGCAGGTACCAGGCAGAGCCTTCACCAGGGACAAAGAAGGGTGCCCCTGAATAAAATGACACCCCCGCCCTATGAATTGCAGGTGGTTCCCCACAAAGACATGGGGATGGGGGCGCAGGGGAGCAGGGCACTAGAAGGCTCAGTTCCCAACTAACTAAAAGGCAGCAATGAGGCAGCCATGGGGCTGGCTAGTGGTCCCAGGAGGGGAAGAGGCAGAGGCAGTGAGAGAAAGGAAAAGGAAGTCAGAAGAACCGCTACAATCACAGTCTCAGGATACTAGAGCTGGGAGGGAACTTGAGGGTGGCTCCAGGCTGTGTTCTACCCAGCACATCTGTCCCACTTCTAGGAGAGGATGCAGCACAGAGATGTCCACTTGCCTCAGCTGGGGCCTGTAAAGGGCCACTAGAGTCTGGCCCATAGGAAGGACCTTCTTTGCGCTGCCGTGAATGCCTGGAGGGATCCTGACAGCTTCCTCTTTTTCTCCATGGCACCTGGCACATAGTAGGTTCTCCTTAAGGATCTGCTGAACACAAGTGAATGTGGTACTGGTGAATGTCCCCAGTGGGGAGGGTCTGCCAGGGCAGCTGGGAATGAGGGGATGGCAGCTTCATGGGCATGGAGAGAAGGGTGCTATAGGAAAAGGGCTGCCAAGAGCCACACTCCAAGGAACTGGCCAGACCACCAGACCTGAGTTTACTGAGTGCAGCAAAGGCTGTGAGGACCCCAGCCACATCCCCTGGGTGCTCATAGTCAGCTGGCCCACCTGAGCACTTCCAGCTGCCAGCACCTGCATCTGTGTCAGAGCCAATGGAAGTAGCACCCTGCCCTCCCCCAGTATCTCTCAGCCCAACAGTGAGGGGAGCGAGTGAATAGACACTCAGTTCCCTCACCCTGCCCAGCCATGGGGTAACTATAAAGCTCAGTCTACAGAGGTCTCCAGTGAGACGGAGCCTCAGGTGCCTACAGCAATCAGTGATCTCTAACACACATTTTGTTGGTTTCTGTCCCCCCTCCCCACCTCCACCCCTGTCTCACTAGTCCACCCCACTACTGGTGCTTTCTGGGGTCATTCTCCAATGACCGGTACTCACATCTTTGTCTTAGCCAGTGAGGCCTGAGGAGACAGTTTTAACCTGAAACTGAGCAGCTAATTCTAACATTAAGAAAGAAAGGCCAATACAGGGGTCAGAGTAAAATGGGGGCTGGCCATCCTGTGGTGAAGCTGAGAAGCAAGCATGTAAGAGCCCAGTCGGCTGGAGCAGACTGGTAGAACTGAATGCAATAGCCCCGTGTGTACCTAGAACTTCCTCTCCTATGGGAAATAAGACTGCACTCGGAAGCAGAGTTGGTAAGACAGAGAGAAGACACAAGGATGTGCCAAGGTTGCAAGCTATATGATGAAGCAGCCTCCACTCCAGGGTGGTAATGGCAATGTTAGGTTACTGGTAGCAAATGCCAGTAGGACTAGAAACCCAGCATTGCCTCCCACCCCTAGGCTGCAACTAGAATAGAAGTACAGAACTCACCATTCCAGAACTTCAGCATGCCCATTCACTCACTCAGTAGCAGAGCTGCTATGTTCTATGTTCAGAACTAGGCACTGGGGACACCAAGGGAGGCCATTTAATTCCACACTAAAAGCATGTGTTTTGAAGCAGGTAGAGCTGAATCCCAGATCTGTTGCCTACTGTCTGCATTACCTTCAGAAACCTTCACGGAGTCCCAGTGTCCTCATGTATAAAATTAGAATAATATCCATCTCAGAGAGTTTCTGTCAAGATTAAATGTGAAACATCTAATATAGGTGCTCAACAAATATTTGATGGATGTATAGATATAATAGATGGATAGAATGGACGCGTGGGTGAATATAATGCACAGATAGATGAATGTATGGTCAGATGGATGGATGGATGCATACATGGATAGGTGGATGGATACTTGAAAAGAAACAAAAGAGAACAGTAGCTGTCTGTAGTCTGATTCCCATCTGGGTCAATATCCCTTTTTGCTAAATTGAATAACAAGAAAACGAAGGCCTATCACTCTAATTTTTCTGTTAGAGATCTCTGTATCTCCATTTATCATGTTGACAAATGCAAAGTAAGATCTTCTTGAAGAGCCTTAGCCACATTATTGGGGGAGAGTATTCCCTGAAGGGTACAGGGCTATGTCAGAATAGAGGGTGTCCTCCTGGCTCAGTCACCATCACACCGGTTCCCACCATGTATCTCTTTGCTCTCAAGTCCAATTCCACCCAACTCCTACCCCAGGGAAGGTGAATCAGGGGCCAGGGAGAGGAAGAGGAAGCCAAACAAAAGCAGGGCAGAGGGAATGGGCCAAGTGAGCTGAGCAGGAGAAGCCAAGACCAGAGTGTGGATATGTGGGATGGGGGTGAGCAGGGATCAGAGAGAAGAGATTAAAGAGCAGAGAGAAGGGCTTACTGTCTTTGGAGAAATAAAGAAAGAAAATAGGCCTGAGAGAACAATGGAGCAGAAACAAAATGGACTTGGCAAAAAGAAAGATAGAGCATCCCCTGCTCTATCATGACCCCAATGGCTTCCCACTGTCTGCCAGATAAAGTCCAAACTCCCTAGTCAGGCCTTCAAGGCATCCACAGTCCCCCTCCTTAAACAAGCCTTGGGCTCAGCCAGGGGCCATTTTCACTCTCTCTTCCCAGCACAATCTGGGCCTCCAGATGCTGCCCATCACCCTTCCACAGACTGTGTAACCCCCACTCATCTCTAGAAGCCCTCAGACGTGCCCACTCCCGTGGCCTTGGAAGACGACGTGTTGACTGGTCGGTGATAGTGGCATAAATGGAGAACGGTGAGTCCAAACAGAGTGAAGAAGGAGGTGAGGCTCCAGGGTGGAGTAAGAGGAGAGCCAGCCTTGGTGTCCCCTTCCAGCTTTTTTCTTCCCCACCTGTCCCCATAGCCTGCCCTGCCCTGGTATTGCACAATCTTGTGGTCACTACAGAATGCCTGGTCTGTTTGCTAAGAGGGCTGAGGTGGCACCAAAGGTGGGAAACAGGCCTCATGCTCAGGACAGACAGGGGACAAGGAGGGTAGGCCGAGGAAAAGTGAGGTACTTCAGATCTACCCAGCCCCAGAGGTCAGGGCTCATACAGTGGGTAAGCTGAGCCCAAAAAGTGAGAAAAGGGGCAGACCCCATGAAAGTTGTGTATGGACACCCTCCATCTTGGCCTGAAGGGCACAGGTTCAAGGCAGAGGTGGGACCTTCTCACATATTAGAGCTGGGCTGCCCCCTCAGCAGGTTCCCCAGGAGCCTGGGAAACCTGAAGAGATGGGGCAACTCAAGATGGACTCTCAGAATAGAAACAACCAGAGGTTGTATCACCCCCACCTCCAGTGGGGTCTAGGCTGGGGAAGAAGGGGCTTCCTTGCCAGCCTGTGGAGCAGAGGAAAAGGAGGTGAGGGTCAAGGCCCCAGCCCTGGCCACACCTCACCTCTGCATTCCTGTGCCCTCCAAAGGAGCACATACAATGCGGGTCCAACAGGAAAACTGAGGCACAGAGCTGTCCTCCAGCTCTGGAGACCTACTTTGCCTGCCCAGCCACCAGTATCATCCTTGGCAATTAACTGCCATGCTTCTCACAAGCACATGGGGACTCTATACCCTACTGTTCCAGTATCCCCTGCCATCTGCGGGCATACACTTTCCAGAAAGTGGCCGGTCTTGAACTCCAAAGTTGGGTTAAAGAAAGGAGGCTTACCTTTTCCTGAGCCCTGAACTAGAGGTTAGGTGTATAGCATGGTAAGTGGTACAGAGCACAGACTCTGGACCCAAGGCTGCCTGGGCTCTACACCCTGAGCTCCACCACTCGCTAGCTGTGTGAGCTTGGGCAAGTTACTGAAGCCTCTCAAGGTTTTTGATATCCTCCCATGAATGGGGAATAATGCTCTCTGCTCTTGTACTTCATCGTTGATGAGAGAAATAAATATATTCCTTGGGCTCCTCAAGTATCCAAATGATCCCTCCACTCAGGACACATACCCTAATCTCCAGTCCTCCTTCTTCCTCTTCACCAGGGGCCCAACGCCACGGGCCCAAGCAAGGGGGTACAGAGGAGCTGACAGAGCTACTGCTGTTGATAGAGCTGGTGCCAGGCCCATGGCAGGCACGGGGCCCAGGCATACAATGGGGCTGTGTGTGCACCCAGCGTTACCCTGGAGCAGAGCCGGGCAGGCTGGCATCTGGGGTCAGGCCAGGAATTCATTTCCCTCGAGAGGGCTTCCCCACCCCCTCCCAGGCTGCACAGCTCTATGGGGGGTGAGAAGGCAGGCCCCACCCTCTCCCCTAGCGAGCCCAGGCAGTGGAATGGGGACATGCCCGGTGGCAGGCACTGGGAAATAGGGACTCCTGAATTCAGCCGCTGGACTGGACTGCTCACTTGTGAGGCATTTTGGACCATCATGTAATCTAGATCCACAGCCGTCTCTGCGGGCAAAGGGAAGATGAAGTCTGTGGTGCCAGGAGAGGGTGCAAGAAAAGTCTACAGGACCCCCTTCTCAGACAGAGGGCCTCACTCCTCACTCCTCGGACAGATGGGGACCTGGACTCAGCACTAGGGCCCCAGGGTGCCCCGGGAGAGAAGGTGACTCACTCCCCGGGGGAATGAGTCACCAGCTGCCTGCAGCCAGGATGTCAAGGAGATGGTGGGCAGGTGGAGCCTCTCCTCTCCCTTCCCTGGTAGGTCTTCTTGAGCTGGAAAACCACTCGGCTGTGATGGGGTACTGACCACAGCATCCCAGCCCCAGCCACTGCAAGCTACTTCCTCTGGTGCAGAGCATTATCTAGGGCCCAGATGTGGGGTCTTGAAGCCCTCCTGGCCCCTCCCTAACTACTACAACTGTAGGCATGGACCACCATGAAATGCCTCTGAGAGTGGTATCAGACTGCATGCAGGTCAAGGTACCTACTTACTCCTGCTTGAGAAACTGGATCTGAGGCAAGGGGAGAGAGAGGACATAGGCCTCTGGTGTGCAGAAAATGGGAGGAAGCCTGGCCCCCCTATACCTAGGGTTGTGGCCAAAATGTGGAGTTGGGGCTCCTTTACATGAATCACTTTCCATTCTCCTTAGAGCCTGGGAAGCTCCTGGCAACAGGCTCTCTTACTGGCCTGATTCACACACACCCCACACCCAGTCATAACAACACAAATATATGCCCCTATGGCTACTGCCCACACTCCCAGAAGGTCACATATGAAAGTCACAGTGGTGGCCCCAGTCCAGTGGACACAGTTGGATACCTCCCCTTCCCCTCACACCCACAGGCCCCCACCACCCAGCTGAGCTACAGCTCAAGCACACCACATCCTGGAGGCCCCACGGGGCCCCATGGGGCCCCACGGGGCCCCACGGCCCATGAATCTTCACCTCCAGAGAACCTGAGGACTCCTGTCTAGGAGAGGGATCAGCCCTTCCATGACCAGGCCCACCAAGCCCTTCACGTGCGTGCATGCATGCATGATTGCATGCATGAGTGTTGTGTGTGTGTGAATGTGAGTGTGAATGTGTGTAAGTGTGATGGGGGTGGGGACAGGCCTGCCCTGAGAACAGAAACCATAAGAGCCAGAAGGCCGTCTGAAGCTGAGCCAATCACTCTCATTTTACTGATGAATGAACTGAAGCTCAGGTAGGAGAAGGGTCTTGTTCAAGTTTCTGAGCAAGGCTGAGCCTGGGCCCCAGGGCTGGCTGGAGCGGCTAAAAACTGGTCAAACAAAGCAGTGGATGTTGAAGGCAGGGTGAGGGGAGAGAAGGGAGAGGAGGGAGGAGGGGAAGATCTGCCACGGTGTCAGAGGGACCACTGTTCTGGGATGCTTAGCTGGTACCACTTCATTAATTACTTTCAAATACTTCTTAAGCACCTACTACATGCCAGCGCTGTGGCAGGGGCCTTTCTGCCCAATTTCAACCCTTGCTCCTTCTTGGAAGATTTTGCTTCTGGGATTGAGTTTTGTCTTCAAGGCACCCAAGTCCTGTAGGCAGCAAGGCTGGAGCAGCACTCAGACCTCTCCCCTGAGGAGCAGCCTGGCAGCCCCCTCTGTGCCCCTACACCCCGTGGGGAGCCTCAGTACCATCTGGGCATCAATTCGCAGGGCACACCAGAGCCCCCCTGCATAAGCCACCTCCCAGAGTCAGTGCTGAATCAGAGAGCACAGACATCAGATGACAAGGAGCTTGGGAGGTCACCCAGCAGTAGAACCCCATTTTCAGATAAAATTTACCCAGAGTTTTTATATGTAAAACTTGAGAATGAAGCAGCTCTGTGGGGAGTGGAAAGGGCTGGACCACCTAACTCTCAACTGGGGGCTCCCAAAGCACCCCCTGAGGTTCTGAGGAAGAATATGAAAACCACAGTTTTCTCTGCCTTCTTGTTACAGAAGCGAGGGGAGGTAAGTAACTCATGTGGATCCCATAATTGAGGCACAGCTGGGACCAAAGCCCCTCTCCAAGCCTCCAGACCAGGCTCTCCTCCCCAGCATTCAAGGCAACGGTGCCCTATCCTCAACATGGGGAAGGGACACGGCAAAGAAAAGGCTCATGGATTCAGCTCCTGCCGTGTGCACAGTACTGGGAAAAATGCCCCACAAACATCAGAAGTTTCATTTCCCACAATAATTCTATGGCCTACATATTATCATTTTGTAGGTTAAGAAATAGATGTACAGAAAAGTTAAGTGATTCACCCAACCTGTGAAGAGCAAAGCCCACATTCCAACCCCTGCATGCCCCTGACCCCTCTCTGTAGCCTTGCGGAAATGGCCACCATCATGATGTCTGCGTATTACCACTCCCTCTGAGCCAGATCCCAAGCCTCAACTCAGTCAGAGAAAAGCTGAGAAGCTTCCTACCCAACTCACTCCAACAACACAGCATATACACAGCTTCTCATTAGTAATAATAACAATAAAAATAATAAAAAATTCCACCACCTCCCTATTATATAGCACTTATATTTGGGCACTTCATATATTATCATTTTATTTAATCCTCACAACACTATACTCACACTCTCATGTCACAGATGATGAAGCTGAGGCACAGGGAGGTTGATGACTTGCCCAAAGTCACACAGCTTAGAAGCAGCAAAGCCAGGACTTAACCCCAGGTAGTCTGGCCTATAACACCTGCTGTTCCTCTTCGGTGGTGGCTGTAACAAATGCCCTAGCTTGGGGCTTGCCTCCCTCCTCTGAGGTCCCCCTCTGCAGGAGTCAGAGACCAACTGGAACCCTTGAGGGCTAGATGTGGGAAAGTCTACCTGATGAGTACCACCAGCTCATGCTTTCTAACTGGATGATAACATCAAACCCACCTCCCCCTACCCCCACCCCACCCCAGACTAGGAGCTGGAACAAGAATGATGAGATCATGGGAGAGCAATCAATGCACAAGCATAAACTGGCAGCCTACTGCATACCCAGCTTGAAGCTGTGGCAGGTGCAGGAAGTAGAAGTCTCTGTCCTTGCTCTCCCACCAGAGGCTCCAGTCCCCAGCAATGCCCAAAGGGGTCACCCCTGCCACCCCCACCCCCTTCAGAACTGGCTACACCAGATGTTGGCAACACTTAGAACTTAAAATAGATTCTATAATGAGTCAGTGCTAAGAATAAATCAGGCAAACAGCCCTCCTGGATAGGACACTCTCTGCCAGAAAGGCGCCACCTCCTTCCACCTCCCAACCCAGCCTGGCTGACCCCCTGGCCTTTCACTAGGAGCCCCTCACAGTCCCCAGAGGACTTGGGGTATTTATACCCCAACTGGCATGTGGACAGAGCTGTGGGCATGGCCACATGCACACCCAGGTGACCAGCCCCGAACGTGAAGGGCAGGAGATGAAAGGGGCAGAGCTGGAGAAGACCGCCCTGCTCAAGGCAAAGCTGCTCTGCGGCACGGAGATGCCGAGACACTTGGGCTTTCTTCCCAACTCTAACACCAACTCCCTGCAGGAAACCAGGACTTCATGCCCCAGCTCCCCTCCCCTCCTGTCTCACCTGTGAAACAGGTCCCTAGGGTCAGCCACACTGGCCCACTCTACTCTATAGGTGATCAGGGGAACTGAGCAGGGAGGGATAGCAATCTACTAAAGGGCTGCCATCAAACGTGAGGATGCGTCAGAACTTAGGAGTCCAAACTATGCAGATCCCATGGCCAGGGGGCTCCCTCATTTCCCCATGTTCTTCCCTCATCAGCCTCAGAAATGGTAAGAATTGTTAAACTCATGGACATCTGCACGTGAATTGAAAATCAATAGAGCACAGTCACATACAATGTCAAGCTGAGCCTCTTAATAACTCCAGATGATAGACAAGAGGATGCGTTTCATTACACAGTTGAAGAGACTGGGCCTCAGAAAACTGAATTAACTTGCTAGGGACCCTGTGACTGTCATGAAGGCTTACTGCCATCCCCCAGCCAGGAAAGTATCTTCAGGAGCCCATATGCTGGGTACAGCCACATCTCCCAGCAGTGCCCAGAGGAAATGAGACACCCTCTAATGCTGCTGAGAGCCAGAGGGAGAGGGTCAGGAAAGAGTGAAGCATCTTTAGGAAGGGAGAAGCACCACACACATTTCTCTGAGAAGAAGGGAAAGCAGGGAGTGTCCTGAGCAGAACGCTGGTCACGGATTCCAGAGCCCTGGGGTCTATTAGAGCTCTGTTAGAAGAAATAACTGCATGATCTGGGGAAATCATTTCCTAGACTACCCTCTAGATCTCTTCCTCCATCTGGAAAATGGAGCTTTGAACATCAGGCCTTTGAGATATCCTGGGGTATACCATGACCATATATTGGGAATACATAATGAATATTAGTGTATCGATGGCCCTGAGAAATCCTGCATCAAAAAAAATGTTTTTTTCTTTTTTGATTCATACTCACCATATCTGTCTGACCACCAAACCCTTCTACCATTGGGAAATGCCTGAGTAAATCTGTGGTCTCCAATTCAAATGCCTGCAGGGGTCAGCAGGAAACATGAAAACTTGAAGCAGGCCCAAACAAGATGCAACAGGACCTTGCAATTAGCTACAGGCCATGGGGGTTTGGGGAGTCTAGCACTTCTGTTCTATGAGGGCGTCCCTCAGGACCTACTCAGGTCTTTAATCCAATCTGATCCTCAACAACCCTACTGAGAGGGGCAAAGAAGGTGCCAGTACCCCATGTCTCACAACTGAGGAGACTGGGACCAAGAGAAAGCAGAAAACTGACCCAGGATCACATTACAAGTAGGAGAGATGGTGAAGTAGATCACACTTATTGTTCCCTTATTATGTACTAAGCTCTTTACCTCTATTATCTCATGTAATTCTCCCAACAACCCTTTGAGGAATGCACTGTTGTTATCCCCATTTCACAGAGCTAATGGTAAGAAAGATTCAGTCACTTGTCCAAGGTCGCATGGCTAGTAAGTGGTAGAGCTCAGATTTCAGCCCTGGCAGCTGGAATCCAGAACTCATGCTCTCAGCCCAGCTCTGCCACTTACTAGCTGGATAACCTTGGGTGAGACACTTAACCATTCCAGCCTCAGTTTCCCCCACTTATAAAACAGCATAATAAAAGACCCATTTATTAGGTTATTCTGAAGATCATATTTGTAAATATACAAAAGTGCTTAACAAAGTGCCTGGCACATGGGAGGTGAGCAGTATATGTGACCTATCACTACATACCACACTCTTCTATGGGAGCTCCCACCTGAGCCTCTGGACTCCAGGCTCAGCAGGCTGGAAGCTACTCTTGGCCTCCTGGAGACTGGCCTTTGCCAGCCAGTCCCAGGCACTGCCCCCTCCATCTGGAAACACCAACCTCCAAGCTGGGACTCCTAAGGTGTCCCATGTAGGTGTGAATTCTGAAATCTGGGGTTCCCAGACCCAGGCAAACCTGGATCTCATCCTCTGAAGCCTCTAAGAGGACACTACTCCCACAGAGCTGGGGATATCCCCAGCTCAGCATGGGTCACAGGCCTCTTCCCACTCTTGCCCCACAGCCTCAGGTCACAGGGTAGGAGGCAGGGGCCCCTCCAGCCAGGCAGCTGATGTCCTCATGACCTTCTCCAGCTTTCTCGGTGTTAGAGATGACAATAACAACCCACCCAAGGCTCTCTATACTTCCTACAGATAGCTCATCGATGTTAGGTCACAAGATGAGCATCACCACCCATGAGGCTGGCTGCTCAGGGGTTAGTAAGCCTATTTTACAGGTGAAGAAACTGAGGCCTTGATTGGCCCTAGACACAGATCTAAGTAGTATAAAAGCTTCCGTCTCCTGGACCAGGGCTCAGGGCTAAGTCAGGTCCCAGGCCAGACCCACCAGACCAGCTGGGGCAGCAAAAAGGAGGAGAAGGCTCAAGAGACTCCCAGGGGCCAAAGGGGTAGGGAGGAAATGGTTGAGCCATGGGCCCTGGATCTCATCCAGTCACTTTTGATCCTTCAAGTTTGGGGTATATGAGAGCATCAGTAACCCTGAGTCTTCCTCTTCCCTACCCCAGCTAGAGGAAATGGGTATAGCCCTTGCCCAGAGCCCTGAGATGACCCTCACTCACCCCTCTCTCTAGCTCACATGGGCACCTCCACCAGGCCTGGCCCTGCAGCGCTCCTCTGACAGGGAGCCCCACCTCCCAAGGTGCCAATCACTCACTTCAGGCATTGTCTCCTCTCACTGGCCCCATCTAACATGTGTCATCACCCAGAAAGCACTCACTGACCACCTCACTCTCTGCCTTTGCTGACCCCTACAGGGCCCATATGCTAAGAACTGGGTCCTGACTCCCCAGTCTAGTCCCCGACCTGCGGTGCTGGATCTTGCATAATAGGTGCTTCATAAACACTGCACAGGAAGGAGACAATCTCTAAGGCAGTGCCCCAAATATTTTGATCATAAAAATATTTTTTTATTTGACCCAGCACATACACAGAGAGAGAGAGAGAGAGAGAGAGAGAGAGAGAGAGAGAGAGAGAGAGAGAGAGAGAGAGAGAGACAATGTATACACATGAACATGAAACAAAAAAAGTTGCACAAAACAGCCCTTACCAATACTGTGCAATATCGTTAGATTTTTCCCTCCTTTTCATTTAAAAAAATGTTCATTAAGACCCACTAAGATGATTTCATGGCCAGATTAGGGTCCAATTAGTGGCCCAGTCCACAGTTCAAATAACGACCCTCTAGGGATATCTCTGGCCCAAACTCTCTGCCCAGCACCTGATTCCCTCTACAACAGGTGCCTAATAAAAGCATCCATTTGTGGGACACTTACTCCAGGCCAGGCCTGTGCTAAGCATCTTACTCTGGTATCAAATTTCATCCTCAAGGATATTGGGACTACTACAACCCCCATTTTACATGTAAGAAAACTGAGGCCCAAGGTCACACAGTAAATGGCTCAGACAGAATACAAAACCAGGTCTGGTTGAAATTGAGCCACATTCATCACTCCAGTACCACCAGCTGCCCATCAGCTAGTCTTTAACCCCTCTCCTAAGTTCTCACACTGGCAGGAAGCTCATCCCAAAAAAGTCTACTCCAATTCCATCTACTAAAAAGCCATTCCCTATAGTAACTTAATTCTTTATATTGACTGCCTACTTGATTGGAGATAGGCCCGAGCCCACAGGCTATGAGCTCAACACTCACAACCCGCACAAGAGACCGTGCTCCCTCTTCCACACCCACCTCTAAACGCAGAGAAGGATCTGGGATGAAGACAGGGGGTCTACCTCCTTGCTAAGGGGACCATTATCTGTCCCTCCTCACTGATATCACTGCCCAGGGGCAAGTCACTCAATCCCTCTGTGCCTCCAAGTCCTCATCTATGAAATGGGGGTGATAACAGCACCCATCTCACAAGGTGACTGTGAAGGAGGGGCTGATATAGGCCAAGCATTTGACACAGCATCTGCCATGAAGTATGGCCTGGGAAACGTGAGCTCTTATTATTATCCCTAGTTCTAACTCAAATCTCCACCATCAAAAATAATCACCATGAACTCTGGGCAGCTTTTTGCTGTCTGCACGTAAACATGCTCATGTAACAGTAAAATGTTCACCTGTGTGGAGCGTTTCCTCACTGGTGCCAGGCGCTGTTCGGAGCATGAATTCAGTCTTTTGATCCTCATGATGAAACCACATGGGGGGTGCTAGAATTGTCATCTCTATTTAATAAAAGAGGAAACTGAGGCACCAAGAGGCTAAGTAACTTACCAGGATCATGTAGCTGCAAAGTGGCAGGGCCAGAATTTGAACCCAAGTGAGCTGGCACTGCACACGCAGCCAGGCACTTACAGTCACTGCTCCTAGTCTCTGATGTAAGCAGGTGTTTTCTGTGGCCTGGCCAGTATTGCACTAAGCACATCATGCCCATCACCTTCTCACCAGAGCCCCCAAATAAGCCTGGGAGATGAGAAGAGGCAAGAAGGGTTTAAACAGCCCAGGGTTGCACAGCTCCTCAAAGATGAGGCTGGCAGTCAGCTACTATGACTCCTGATTTCACACACCTTCTACCATCCTGGGCTCAGGGGAGCCTTGTCTTCTCTTTTCTGAACCCAGGCAGGGGCCCCTCCCCTGGGCAACCTGCTTCCCCAGCCCTGGCCCTCAAAAAGACATCCCCATGCCACTATAGCCTGTGAGCTTTATCCCTACTTGCCCATCTCCTCAAAGACACCCAGCCCCCAGCACATACACACCCTCATACCTGGGAGAGGGTGACCCCCTAGAAGGAGGCCCCCTGAAGTGCTCAACTTCTCAGGGGGCCAGAGCCCAGGGCCATGCCCCTGCCCCAGCCCAAGTTTCCTCATTTTCCCCAGCACTGTTTCTCACCCAGCCCCCCTGCACCTCAGTCTGAGAGGAAGTTACACAATCCCCTGGGAGCTGCAAATGTGGCCATTACTCACAGCACACAGGGAACCACATGCCCGGAAGGCCTCTCTCACCCACAAGTCTACCCAACACAGACAGACTCCCAGCTCCAATCTCACCAACCCAGGACTCCAGGCCACCTATAATGTCCCTGCCTCCTCCCAGATTGCGCCTCTGACAACCACCCACCACCCACATGGCCTGGCCTCACAGAGCCCCAGGCCACACTGGCCAGCCACTACATCAAGAATTTGCAGGAATTCTACTAGGCCCAGTGAGGGCCTAACCCTAAGCCACCTATCCTCCTAGCCCCTCCGGGAGACATGTGCCCTCTCGGCCAGAAGCCCCACAGTTCACCACCTTTCTGACTAAACCACATACTTGTCACCTCGGCCTTGGGCCTTCACAGGGCCTCTAGACACCCAGTTCAGAATCTTACTATAGCCCACCTTGAAATGGACTCTGAGACCAAGCATATTCTCTGAAGCTCTGGGAAGATCTGAGCCACCAAACCATTTCCACTTGTGGGAAAATGCTCTTGCTACACATGTGATTTCAGAGGTTCATTGGCCCCCAAAGTTCTTCTCTAACAGCCTGTCAAAGAAACTTGACATTTTACTAGATCTTCTTTCTGGTAGCTAAGGGATTCCTGTCTTTGGTAAGTAAATACCCTTTGTCAAGAAAGGCTACCAATCATTAAGCTGTTGTCAGTCACCTACACCTCAATATGGATGACTTTACTAGGCCCTTTCATTTAGAGTATGTTTTAGGAAGGGATAGCGTAACAGAGGGAAGATGGGACAGGCCATGGCTCCTGGAGAAGGTGGGAGGTGCCACCAAGATGAGGTGAGCCTCAGAACAGGAGGTCAGAGAGGCCCAGGGATCTCTGACCCTGACTCTGGGCCAACCCTGGGTCCCTCCCTGGAATAGCAAACTCTGGAAGGACACAGAGGGTAATGAGCAGGATGCTGACTTGGGTATGCAGAGCCCCGAAGAATGACTTTCTGGCTCCCACCCTTCAGTGCCAAGACTTGCAATGAGGCCTCAGATAAAGAGTATGATAAGCACCTCTTATTGCCTCACACACCCTTGGACTCCCACCAAGCCAAGGACAAAGTCAGAAATGGTTTTACCTGGGCCCCAGGCCTCCCCAGAGAGCCGCTTACTTCTGCAGCCCTCATCAAAAGGCTGGGGCTCTCAGGGCGGTGCCCCCATAGCCCTTTGAGGCCTAGAGCAGCAGGAAAGAGGACTGAGGCTCATGGCTGGTCACCTGACGCCTCCAGCTCAGCAGAAAAGGGAGCGTAGTCAAGGGGGCAGGGCTGGTGCTAGAAAAAGCCCTCCCTCCCCTGGAAATACCAACTTCAGGCCTCTTCAGAGGATGCTTTCCAAAATGCTATGTAGCCACCTTCTCCCCTCTTTTCACACAGCCCTCCCTCCCCTGACAACAGCACCATGAAGGGGAGAGGACAGCAACCCTTGCCACTCTCATTTTCAGATGAGGAAACTTAGGCTCAAAGCATTTAGTGCTTTTTCTAAGGCCATGCTACTAGTTCATGGCAAATCTGTTTCCTGGCTCTTTTCCCAGACCTGAGTTTCTCAGCCTCCACAAAACTGACACTTGGAACCAGATAATTCTTTGTTGTAGGGATGTAAAATTGAGAATTTTACTACATTTAGTGGCATCCTTTGCCTCTACCCTCTAGATGCCAGTAGCATTCACTGAGCTATGACAACCAAAAATATCATTAGACATTGCTAAAAGTCACCTGGGAAGCAAAATCCCCCCTGGTCGAGAACTACTGCCCTAGAAGCTCCCGAAAGATGAACACTTGCCAATTTGAAATTGAAGGGTATCTGCTGGGGGTGCTAATCCTAGAGCCTCCCTCCTCCTTTACCGGATGTGCCCAGTGGGAGGGCCTGAAGGTTCTGGTGAATATTCAGTGGGCTCATTACCTTCTGGGCAGAGGCTGCCCTATTGGCAGGCATTGCCACTTGAGGGTCTCCTCCCAAGACCACCCTCCCAACCCCAACCTAGAAACTACTGCCTCCCAGGCACTCAATATTACACTGGTCTTTCAACTATTTTGATCATGCACTCATCTGAGTAAAAATTTTTGAGCACCCCCAATATATGCTTTTCTCATAAAGTGCTTATAAATACCAATGCATGAATATATCATACATGTCAGCAAACATAAACAAAAATAGTTCTATAAAAAAATGAGAAGGGAAATATAAATTATGCCCATGATAAGGCACTGTTACACACTTCCAGCAAGAGATGCCAGTACCAAGTGTTGACAAGGCTATGGAACAACAGGAACTCAGGTGCTGTGTATAATCACTTACCACAATATTTACTAAAGTTGAAATATGCTCTAGCAATTTCACTGTGAGTAATATATACTCTGGAAAGATGTTTATACCAATGCACTAGGAAGCACATGCAAACATGTTCTTACAGTATTGTTCGTAGTAGCCAAAAAAGGGAAACCAACCCAAATGTCCACAAGTAGTAGCAGGATGGATACAAACACAGTAGCAAGTTCACACCGTGGAATATTACACAGCAATGAAAATGAACACACTACTGCTATGAATCTCACAAATAAACGGCTGAGTGGAAAAACCATGACAAAAGAAGATGTTCAATGTCATTCCAGTTGTATTAAATTCAAAATCAGACAAAATTAAATTCTAGCTAAAGGCTACAGATATAAGTGATTACATGATCAAGAAAAGCAAGAAAGTAACTATCAGAAAGCTCAGGATTATGGTTACCTCTTGGGAAGGGAGGGCTGTGACCACAGCAGGCACACAAGCTGACTGTGGAATGCAGGCAACATTCTGTTTCTTCATTGGGTTGTGCTTATCTGGGTGTTCACTTTCATAATTATTTATTACATTACATATATGTTTATGTTCTTTCAGCAATATTCTACACTTCATAATAAAGGGGGAAGAAAAGAATGATATATAAATAAATAGAAGTTCTAATATTTTCTTCTCATACCTGGCTTTGAAAATTAGACCAAAACTATAATTAGGCCAAACAAATTGGATAAGAACCTATAGTTTGTCAGAGGTCTGGAATATCCGGTGATATTTGGGGCTGTCTTAAAGGGACTCCCCCAGCTGGCCCAGGCTACTGGCTGCCCCTCAGCCCACAAGAGCTGGGCACCACAGCCGCTTTCATCTCTCAACCTCCTAGGGCATCCCAGCCACCAAATGCCCCTAACTGCTCAAAGTCAGGGCACTGCCTCAGGCTGGGCACCCTCCCACCCACCTCACCCTGCCTTGGGCCATTCCTCTGGGCCCTTTGGAAGCTCATGCAGGCAAGCACTGGAGGAGCAGGGTGAGCCTCAGACACCCTCTAAACATACTAAAAGAAGGAAGGAGGCAGAAAAAAAGAAAAAGAGTATAAAGACTTGGGGACA
Organism: Macroglossus sobrinus; assembly: GCA_004027375.1. Lineage (NCBI taxonomy): Eukaryota > Metazoa > Chordata > Mammalia > Chiroptera > Pteropodidae > Macroglossus > Macroglossus sobrinus. The sequence continues at coordinate 330,256 of PVKZ01000438.1, forward strand.
CAGAGCAGGAAATACATACATGCGTTGAGAGCCAATGCTCCAGATGCAGTGGAACTAAATGGAGGGTTAGAGAGATTGGATGGGGGGAAGAAGGAAAAAGGGGAAGGACAGAAGGTGTTGGAGTTGGCAGGGGCGGGGGAGCAGACACGCTGCCTGAAGATGCAGGCCCAAGTCTCAGGGCTCAGCAACAGGCAGCTCCAAAGAGGCCTGAGCTGTTGGGCCCAGTTTAGCACCATATCCCCCATGACCCAGGGATTCCAAGTGGCAGATGGTGGCTCAGGAAGCCTCCATGTGGCCTTTCCTCATACTCAGTAGCCTCTAGTCCTCCTGGAAGAAAGGATCTGTCCAGAAGAGAAGCCTCCCAGGCCTGCAGTGGCAACCCCCAGGTGAGAGGACCCAAGGGGCAGTAGTGCTATGGGGCCCAGTAGGTAGGAAGAGCTGAGCCAAGTTCACCATGCTGGCACAAGCTCTCTTGTAAAAACTCTCTCCAGACTAAGTAAGAATGCTCTTCAGAGTGAAGGGTCAGATGTGGACACATTTACATTCATTTAGGACACTGTTCTCTCCAATCTTACATCATTCTGCCTTTCTCTGTCCTCTGTGGTTACTGAAATTCCCTGCTAGGCTGTCAGCTTTGAGGAGGAGACGTGTCATTCCCATCACCCTTCTCAGCCGGCTTTGCGCCAGGTACCTAGGAGGTACTCAGTTCATGCCTATTGACCCCAACAGTGCTCAAGGCCATGGGTGCTGGAGCGGTGCCCTCACTCTCTCTGGGCCTTGGTCCTTTCCCCTCAACACATGGGGGCAGCACCAGCTGGCCTCTAAGGCCCCTGGTCCCATAGCCCCAATCCACCCGCAGCAAAGCCAGCCAGCAACCGCACTGGCAGAGGCAGCTGAGAGTGCACCTGGCTAGAGCCAGGAGGGGGCGAGAGGCAGCAGGGGGTGGACAGTATAGTGTGTCACTCAGCACCCCTCAGAACTGCCGGGGGCTGAGGCAGGTGCTGTCCCCAAACCAATTATAAACAAGGCAGAGGACAGGCTGTGACTTCCCTTGGCAAACAGGAGAAAACAAACCAAGCCCCACCCCACAGACCCACTAGTAGAACTGGGTAGTGCTGGCAACCCCTCTACGGGGAGGGACAGACTATGAGCCCCACGCCAGAGTGAGGCCGGGCAGAGGCAGGGAGCTCTTTCTTAGTGAGCTATGCACAGTCCCTTAGTATTAGATGGCGAAGCTGATACCCAGCCTGCTGCAGGGCAGAGACCATGGTACAGCATCTATTGTGTCTTCATTTCTGGGCACATGATGGGGGCTCAAGTCATGCTCACTCACTCACTCTGCAGAGATTATTGAGCATCTACTATATACCAGGATCTCTTCTAGGTGCTGAGGGTACTGCATTAAACAAAACAGAACCAAAACCTGTGCCCAGGGTGCTGACATTCGAGCATCCCATTCATCTGTTGACTGGCTCTGACACCAGTCTCATCCTGCCTCCCCCTGCAAGGCTGAAGGGCCTGCCACCATGACCTCTTCTCACCCTCCACCAGGCTTTGCTCCAGCTCCCCAAGCCTCTAAGGAAGACTCTACCCTGCCAGCCAAGGGTTGAGCCCCAGGGTCACTATCTGCTGTCCCAAAGGCCCAGGATCTCTTAGAAGGTGATGGAGACACCCTACCTCCAGCAGTGACCCTCCCACCCCTATCCCTCTGAACATTTCCATTCTGGGTGAGGAAAGGAGAAGGGACCAGCTGCTTTTTGTACATTTTAGCATTTTTATTATTAACAAGAAATACAATTCAAACAGTAATCCAATACTTGCCCTCCACAGGGTGGGAAAGTAAAATAATGTGATGGTTCTTTCTATGGCCTCACTGCAACAAAGTGAGAGGCCACTCCAGACACCTCCCCTATCCCTATAATGCTACTCTGGCTTCAGGCACACTTGCAAGCGCTTTAGACTTCTCCTGTGTTTGATGACTGTCGGGGCTAGCACAGTCCTTCGTTGTCCACCTCATCCCTTGATGAAGCAGCAAAAATTTTCTGAGCACTTGTCCCAGAGGGTGGGGCCAAGACCACAAAGCTGGACATGGGTCAGTGTAACAGGAGGCAGGGGCAGAGAACCAGGCTGGGGAAGAGATGGTTGACTATACCAAGGGCTGAGGGGAGGAACAAAGAGTCTCAGAGTGGTCCCTGCCCTGGGAACATGGCTTCGAAAAGGAGATAGGCTTAAGGCCCAAAGCAATCAGAAAGCTCTTGCCTGCAAAGCTGTAGGTTCTTCTGTGGTCTGGGGACCAACAGCATTAGCATCATCTGAGAACTTCTCAGAAATGCAAATCCCAGACCTATGGATTCCAGACCCAGTCAATCAGAAATCCTGAGGTTGGGGGCCCGGCAAGCTGTATTTTAACAATTCCTCCAGGTGATTCTGATGCTCACTCAAATGTGAGAACCACTGTCTTAGAGAAAAGGCATCAGAATCATTTGGGAGATTTTTAAAAAATATTGATACCTAGGCCCCTCTCCCAATACTCAGATGCAGTGGTATCTTTTAAGAGATCCCAGGCGATTATAACATCCACCCAGGGCTGGGTCTCCTGGGAAGGCGTGCCTTGATGGACAGAGGATTTGGTTACAGGGAAGGGAGCAGAGGACAGGCTGCCAGGAGAGGGGACCAGCATGAACAGGGGCTGAGAAGAGAGAATATGGACTATGGGTTTCTGGAGAGTCTACTGGGATTTCTGGATTCATCTCCATGGTATCAAATTTTACTTTGGGACATTCTCTGCGTGGATAAGAGCCAAGAAGGAGGCCTTCCTCCAGGGAAGCTGGACAGGGGGTGGGATGGCCAGACTTCATTTCTCCTCCTTTGTATACACACACTTAGGGGCCAGGAAAGAAAATTATTGACTCTGCTTCTGCCCCTCTGGGCCGCCCTCTGCTCTCACTCACTGCTCCATCACCCCACAGCAAAGTACTTCCTGTGGGCACAATAATCCTGCTCTATCACTGGCATTGTAGCTATCTCTTCAGTGACATCACAACCAAGAGGATCTGTATCTCTAGTGCAGAGTAGAGGAGGGGCAGGGCAAGGCATGCGAGGAAGAGCCATGTGTCAAGAGTGGGTAGTAAATGACCAGGCCAGATGCTACCCAAGGAATCCCAAGGAACAGCATGTGGAGATGCTGCAGGCATTGTCAAGTCTCTTATGCTATCCTATTAAATGTGACAAGTAGGCTGTGTGTGGTGCAACAGGGAGTGGTAGGGACTGTGGCCAGGAGTCTGCAAAGCCCTGGGAAACATACAGATGGTAGATGCACAAGGGAGTGGGGTGGGGAGACTGTTTACAACCCATAGGTCATTACTTCTTCCATAGACCTCTCTAAGCTTCTATTTTCTGACTTGAGAATAAGATTTAAAAAAAAAAAATGAGGTATGAGAATTAATAATGATAACATTTTGAATATGGCAGTATTCTGAGTCCTGTACATGCAACATGCATCAATACAACATGCTTATCCCTCGCTACTACATTATTAGGTACGCGCTACTGTAATCCTCATTCCCTAGATGTGGAAACAGAGGCACAATGAAGTTAAGCAGCTTGCCCAGGGTCACACAGCTTGTAAGTGGCAGAGCTGGGATTCCAATTCAGGAAGCCTGGCCCTGTAGCCTATGCCCTCAACAACTCCCTGCCTCAGTTACACGTGGGCCAGCACTCATTACATGGGGGCTATGGCTATGTCCCAAGAAAAACTGGCTGGTTGCTCCACCAGAGCCAGCCTTTAGCTAAAGCTCTATTAAGTGGCCTTCAGCACTCCGCCACCTCTGCACGCGCCCCTCTTCCATCCCTTTCTGAAGGCTCTTTTGTTCTGGTGCCTTTGCCAGAGATCTGTAAACAGGCTGAGAGGAGCAGGAACCTGCCCCAGCCGCATAGCCTGTCTGAGGCAACGTGGGGTCTCTGAGTTCTTCTCATGACTTCTGTTGTTATTTCATTCTCACCCATTAGTCCCCACAGCCTTTCTTCTCTACATCCAATTAAACAAGTGCCTATTGAGGGCTTTACTGTAAGTTAACATTTGTGGTCTTCAAGGGGACCCAGGAAGCCTGGTCTGATAACCTGTCTCCTCCCTAGGCCAGTCAAGAGAGTTCTCAGCAGAGGTCCTTTGATCACCTGTGACAGTGGCTCAGAGGATCAGCCAGGAGACAGATGTGGTCCTAGGGCAGGGAACTCAGCAACTTCCTACCTTGCTCAGAGCAGGTGACCTGAATGGAGGAAAGAAGGTTCCCAGACCACTACACACCTACCTTTTAAGAGAGAACTCCTGGAAAACCCTGAGTAGTCTTTAGAAATTGCGAACACGAGTTTTGGGGTCATTTGAGCCTGTGTTAGAATCCCTACCACATCCAGGCTGTGTGACTTCAAGCAATTTGCTTCACTTCTCTAAAGCAGTATAATAAAAATAATAAGTCCTACCTCATCCTAAAGAGTAAGTACACAATAAATGTTGGCAGCTATTAGTTATAACTAAGTTTTATTATAACACTGTTCTATTACAGCATAAAAAGTTAAATATTCTATTATTAATACAATATTGTTAGACTCTCATAGACACACATATACACAATTCATCTATACACAAATAACTAGATACCTATAATGTCATAACCACACATACCAACTCCCATCAATTCCATACACTCCAAGGACTCACCATGAACCAAGCACTGCTCCCCTCTGATCCTCACAACAGCCTCTGAGGTGTGTGCATTTTTATTTCCCTCTTTTTAGATGAGGACACACACATTATACACATATTCACTCTCTGCATCCTGGGATGTAGACACTTCTGATGGCTCTGGAAATCCTGAGCTCTCTCCCTCTGGGTCAGAGGAGGCCAACTCAATTTCCACAGTCATCTCCAGGGCAGCCCCAAGCTGGGCCCCAAGTGCTGACTGCCCTCCATCCCTAGGACAAAGGCCCAACCTGGCTTTCATGCCAGCTGCGGTTGGGGAAACCCCTGCTGCCTGCAGAAACCAAGCTGACTTTAAAATGGAAGAGACAGAAGCAAGGGGGTGGCTGGGCCACACCCTGTGGGGGCAGGTGCTAAGTAACTCTATAAACTCCAGCCAATGATGCAGTTACAGCCATAGAGCCCCCAGGAGGGATCAGGGCCAGAAGCCAGACCCTCAAAGGGCAGCCCTGCCTGAGAAAGGGGAGGCCCCTCCCACCTACTTTCCAGCAGGGGACCTGATACCCCACTACTCTAAGACCCTAGATGAGTTCCTGCCTGCCCTGGCCCACCCCTACTCACTTCTGACTGTGAGTCACCTTCAGTCCTCTGAAGCCCAACTAGCTCTCCCTGGATTGATTGCTCGCCTGCAGTGTCCCCTGTCCCAACCCCTGCATCCCTTCCATGAGACCTGGAACCAGAAGACCTGGGTTCCCATTTGGCTGCAACTCACAGAGCTGAATTAAGACAAAATAGCACTGCAGCTGTAATAGGCCTTGTACACTGTACTCTGTAAGCTCACCTCTGGGAGAAGCATAACACAGTCATTCCAAACAGCCCTTCGTTTCCCCTCTGGTTCCTACTCTCCTGTCCCAGCAGCCAAGAGGCAGGCAGAATAAATGGGGCCAAGTCGGTGGCTATTCTTCCCACAGCTGGGGAAACTGAGACATGGTGTGAGCATATCAGCAGACTACCAGGTAGGGCTCTCAAAGTGGTAGGCCCTTCCCCTTGCAGGGCCTCTAAGGAAGGCCTTTAACTATCGTGGCTGTCTCTTCCCCAAACTGATCTCCCTGAGGGTAAGCCCTGGGGGCTGCCTCCCAGACTCCACACAGAAAAGGCCTCAAAGGAAGCAGGCCAAGAAGCCAAGAAAATACATCCTGATCTGAGCGCACCCGCATCTGGCCACCTTAGAGGAAACCAGACATCAGACCCCTACCTACCAATCCCATCCCAATTGTCCAAGAGTGCCAGGTCTTGGGTCGGTGGAATCTCGGCCAGGGCAAGTGGAAGGCCTGAGTACACAGTCCAGAGGTGTCACGGAAGACCTGCACCAGCCTTGTATCCTCCCTGCTTGACTAAGCACCCCCTCACTCAGGGTGAGGAGTGGAGGCTGGGCGGTAATTAAGTGACACTTCTCCATCCAACGCGAATCCAAAGCACTGCTCTCAAATTTAGTCCAGAAACTGTCCCGCGCAGAACCGTCCCCAGAACAGAGAGGCTGGAGTGGACAGGGGATACGGCAAAAACTCCTCTGTGAGGGACTGGCAGGGAACCGGGCGCGGGGAGCCCTGGGCAGTGCAGGCACTCGAGCAGACGAGCCCCGCCCTAGGCGCCCGCCCTTCCTCCCCCAGGGCGCGAGGCTGGGGTGCACCAGGCGGCTGCGGCGCGAACCTGCTCTCACAGCCCGAAGCAGCTCGGAGCAGCCGTGCGTGAAGCCAGAACCCTAACTGGGAGGGGGCCGAGGGGCGGGGACCGAACTGGCATCAGCCCGCTCCCTTCCAGGAGGCAAGGGCCCGCGCTGCGGCCAAATAGCTGACCGGGGTCCGGGGGGCAGGGGGAGGGTGCGCTGACTTGGGAGGCGGGACAGCCTGGGGTTGGGCGGTGCGGACTCAAGGAATGGGGGAAAGGGGGCGTGTTTTCCGGGATTTGGGACCGAAAAGTGGGGGACGGATACTCGGGGGACGGGTAGATGGCTGGGAGATCCAAAGAAAACAGAGAGGGGCGCGTAGAGGGAGAGCTCTGGGGTTGGGGCTCCGGAGGTCACGGAATAATGCAAGGGGGAGAAAAAGACTTCGCTCAGTGATACCAAAGACGCGCGCAGAGGCGACTTCTTCTGGAGACCGAGGGGGAGGAAGGGACAGGGAGGGAGGGATGGTACTTCTACCCGCCCCCCCAACAGCCCAGCCCCCGGGGCGTGGCGCCGCTCTGGCCCTCCCAGACCATCCCGGCAGGGCCTGGCAGGGCCGGACTCGGCCCCCCCCACACACACCTCCCCTACCTCCGGCGCCCTCCCCCGTACCACCCGCCCCCGCCGCGTCCGGGGAAGAAGTGGGTGCAGGGCCCACCGGTCCCTCAAACTTCCTACAAGTTCACTCCCACGCCTCCCGCGCCTTCGACTCCCAGCTCCTGAGCCGGGAAGGCCCATGCCCGCCCCGGCCCCTCCCGCCTGGTTACATAAGGTCGCAGAGAAGCCGCCCCCGGCCCGGGCCTGAAGGGAGGGGCCGCCGGGGCTCTCCCGCTCGGCGGGCAGCGCCGCTCGGGCCACGCGCCGGGCGTCCGGGACTAGATGGACAGCGGGGTGGGTGGCGACGCAGCGCACACAGTCCCGCTCCCCTCTCCAGCCCGCACCCCCATCCACCCACCTGTCTCCCAGACCCAGGGGATGGGGGCAGGGGAGCCTGAGTTAGAGATTCTCGGCCTTCCGCGAATCCCTTGCCCCCCGGCTCCGCTCACCTAGCTCTGAAGGTCAATCCGTCCGCCGCCCGCGCCCGGGGGCTCCGGCAACTTGTCCCAAGTTCAGGTGTCCGGCCCGCAAGCTGCGCCTCCCTTCTCTTCCCGAGCTCCTCCGGCTCGGCACCACCAGAGAGGCCCGCCCTGTCCGCCCTTCCCGCTGCCGTCGGCGCCGCCGCCGCTCCCTACGTCCAGCCAGCGGCCGCCGCCTCTGCTGTCACCGAGCCCCGCGCCGGGCGCCCGGGCTCCCGCTGTCACTCCGCACCCACTTCCCGCCGCGCCCGGCAGAGGGCAGCACCCACTCCCTCAGCCCCGCCCCGCCTCGCCCCGCCCCCTGTCGGCCTGCCGCCACCCTCTGGGAAACGTAGTCTTTGCTGCTACTCCGCCAAGCACGCCGGGATTTGTAGTCCGGCTCTATGGGCCCAAGCCTGTGTAGAGAGACTTGGCATTTATTTAACTTCGTTTCTGTCCCTTTTCTAAGTTTTCTCTCTTTTCTTAGTGTTGTCCTTAGCCAGAGCTCACTATGAAACACCCTGTGGCTTGTCTGATCCTAAGGAGAGGCGTACAGCAGGCTGTCTTTCTCAGAGTCTAGGAAAGATGTAAGATCCCAGGTGATGCGCTGTTGCCATAGGAACTACTCAGTGGCAACTTCAGTTTCTCTCCTGGTTTGCAATAGGATAACGGACTTGGTTGGATCTTGCGCTTTTTATCCCTGCCTCTGTACATGAGGGGCAAGGTTGAGGTCAGTCTAGTGGAGGACAGAATGAAAGAAATATGACTGTAGAATGGAGCCCACCTCCCCTCCCATTATGAGTTTTGCATTTATACCTCCTATCCACCTAGGCCTCATCAGTCTGAGCTTGCTGATACCCCACCACTGCCATCAAAAATCAGAAGTTTTCTGATCTATCATGTCACCTTTCCCTGTTGGAAGTTACAGGGTGCTGAGCCATCATTCTCTGCTTTGTTCTTTTTCCTCCTCCCATACCATGTTGCCCCAGATTTCTGGCTCTTTTGCTAGGTGGGGAAGAGAGGGATGACTCCAGAGAGACAAAATCTCTTGCTTAGTTGGTTGGAGCAAGTGGGCTTGATTTCCATGTGATTCAAGTAGCTCTCCCACTTATCCATGGCTGAGAGTTAACCCATCTTCCAATATAAGCCCTGGGTGAAAATATGATCAGTTTAACTCAGTCTAGGCCTTCAGAAGCCCTCCTGGAAACAGGTTCTGGTGGCATCCACCTCCTCCCTAGAGGACTCATGACTGTTAAAAGTATACATAGGCATCTGAGGCATCTGACATTCCTCAGAAAACTCCTAGTGCAAACCCAATCCCAGATAAGGAAATAGAAGCCTACGTTTGGGATGCAGTGGCCCCCTAGCCACACCGCTAGTGGACATGCATGGGATAATTCTGGTGGTAGTTTGGCAAGTCAGATCAGCAGAGCATTTTAGATTGTTGGAGTAGGTCCCCTTTGCTCTTCACAAAGGAATGCCCTGCCTCAATGCCTTCCTTCTCCAGAAAGAAGCTGTGAACAGACTCCAAGCTCTGAGGGGTACAGGGCCCATCTGCAAGCCCTGCCTTATGTCCCATTTCTCTTAGAATCTCAGTACCCCACCCAGAAACCTACTAGAAACTCAAGGAGAACATGGTTCAGCAAAGGCAAATTTGCCCCTGACTCCCTACTCCCTGAGATCAGGAGCAGCCTTATAGGCCACAGCTTCCCTCTAAAAACAAGTTGTCCAACTTGTTTTTAGAGGGCAGAACTATTTATTAAGAGAGAAAGTCCAGAGTCCAGAAAAGGAAGGCTAAATTCAGAGAAGAAGCACAGAGAGACACCTGCAAGGCAGGGAACCGAGAGGAAGAAGGGAGTCCGGGCATCTAGCCCTTGAGTCTAGGCAGCAGTGGTGAAGCCCACTCTGTTTTTGCCTATGTCAGATATGGAATAATAGGACCTCAGGAAGATGTCCCCGAGGATCCACAGGGGCTGGCCATTCTGGGAGGGCAGGTAGGTGGGATCAACCCCCACAATGCAGTAGCCATCATCCTGAACAACACAGAAGAAGAGCAGCATGCATTTATTTGTTCACACATGGACGGGGCACTGCTCAGCCCTGAGCCCTGGGCCAGTGGCACAAATGCAAAAATGAGTGAGCCAGGGTCTCTTCCCTCTCTTGAGGGGTCACAGGCTAACTAAGCTGCAGAGCAGAAGCTGGTGGGAAGGAGTTCTGGAATGGCTGTAGTGACCCTCTGCAGGATTTCCTCTCCCCACGTTTCCTTGACTTCCCTCCTGTTCCTGGTTTGGAGCAAGTCAGCCTGGTGGTCAGGCCTTCAAGTTAGACCAACTTGGATTCAAACCTTAGCTTCACCCTGACTATCTGTGTAGCCTTAGGTGGGTTACCTAGCCTCTCTGAACCTCCAAGTGCACTTATAAAATAGAAATTAGTATCTCCCTCAATGAATGTTGTGACAATTAAGTGGGATAGTGTAGGCAAAGTGCTTCACACAGTGGCCAGCCCTAGTAAGGTGTGCAAGAAAGAGCCCAGTGCCTCTCCCCACTAAATAATATAATTGATAATAGGTGACACTCTTCTATTTCATAGCCTCATTCCAGAGAAGGGAGTTAGAAACAGTGAGTGGAGGAAGTAAATCAGTGCTGCCAGGAATTGGGAAATGTCACAAGGTGAGGAGATGGAGGATTTCTGGCTTCCCACACCTTTGTCTCACTCCCAATTATGTCCCTGCTGGCCCAGCCTGCAGGGGCCAGGACTTACATTGAAGATGTAGGAGGAGGGTGGCAGAGGGAACTGCACACCATTGATGATGAAGGTGAAGGTGGGCAGGTTCTGGATGTTGATACAGTTCCCAAGAAACTGCAGAGAGAGAGGAACAGGGCCCAGGTTACCTCATCTCCCACCTGACAGTACCTGTCAGCCCTGTCACCTCAGCCCTCTGGTACCAGGCATGAGTCCCAAGACTGTTTTTGAACTGAAGGTAGCAACACTAAGGGCAAGTCCTGTGTTAAATGCCACTGGCATTGCTCATGTGGGCTCACATACAACGGGTAGGATTTGGGGAGACCTGAGTATCACTCCCACCCCAAAAACAGTACTCTTGCCTGAATCTCATGAGAGATTTAATCTACTCTCCAATCTCTGCTAATGTCCTTTGAAAACACACAGGTCTATAGAAAGAGTAGCCCATTCATTAGTCCCCCAAAAGTCATAAATAAATTAATTAGGTAAACCCCTTGCTTGGCTCAGGAGAGGGGAGCAGAGGGGCTGGCGCATAGATTAAAGGATTATCCCTTGTTACTCACAGGCTTGGCCCCACATTCCAGTTGTTTCATTCTTCCTTCAAAGCCCAACAAGTGTTCAACCTGTTTCCTCTGAGGGGCTGAGGCTCAGAGGAACTTCTACCTAGTAGGAACCTTCCCATAGTCCCTCAGCACAAGCATCTGCCCCACTGAATCAGCCTTCAGGCCCCTGCCCCAGTCATCCCAGGGCCTCCCACCTCCAGTACCTTGAGCATCTAGTAATAGGGAGGCCAAGAATCCAGCTATTCCTGTGCTCCCAGGAGAAACCAATCAATGCCTCCGAGCTGGCCTCTCCTAGTGAAGGGGACACTTCCACCAGACACACCTCTCCATACTGGTCCTTCTGGGCCCCCGTGACCTGTAGAAGGGCACTCATGTACTGCTGGGGCACAGTGAGCAGATATGTGCCTGTGTCCATGATGCTCCTGGCAGCCTTGGGAGCACTAGCCAGAGGCCTCGCTGCCAGTGAAGAACCTAAATGGTGAAGAAATGAGAAGCCATAGCAACCCCAGCTCAGGGCAGCTAGAGAGTGGGCTTTCCCCTCCTCTGATGGACCTACCACTGTAGTTACATAAACAAGGTACACCTTAGGGAGGCAAGGACTCTGCAGGAGTTAATTCAGTCATCCCCCTGCTTCATACCACACCAGAGTTTGTCTAAGGCCACCTAAATGGCCATGGAATCTCTTCTTAAAAGTTCCAAGGAAAGTTCTAGAAACATTAAAAGCCAGGGCTACTGATTTGTTGTAGGTACTTTGAGCAAATTAGTCCCCACCACCACCACACACCCCAGTTTCTAATCTGTAAACCCACAGGGTTAGACAGCAGGGTCTGAAATGTTTGGGATTCCCAAATCTTGCTCCTTCTGATGTTGTCCCCATCCCCCACCCCTCTTCTCCAGGCTGAGATGGGCCTTGAAACTCCAGCATAGGGCAGCTGTGGCTTTGTGAGGGCAGAACTGAAAGGGGGCAGGGAACATGCCCCCCCAGTAGTACCTGGATGTGTGTGTGTGTGTGTGTGTGTGCGTGTGTGTGTGACATAAAGTGCCTCAAAGCCTGCTCCAAGAAAGTGCCCACATCCCCAAGGCTCCACCACAGACTTACTCCTCAATGCCAATCTGCCAGTAGACTGCCTGGGTGACAGGGGCCCAGTAGATCTGTCCCCCGTGCAAGCTGTTGTCTACACCTCCAAAAATGACTGCGCCTTTGTTCTCAGAGCCCTGCTGGCTGCAGGAGGCAAAGGGAAAGGTGAGGCAGGGAGTGGCTGTGGAAAAGGACTCCCCTGTTGAACAGTCACCCTCAGAAGAAAACAGATGTCCTGCCCTGGCTCTAGACTGGAGCTCCCTGAGGGCAGGGCTCTGTCTCCCCACTCAGACTTGGGTTCCCTGAGGGCGGGGCTGTGTGTCCCCCACAGACTGGGGCTCCCGGGCTGAGCCCCTCAGAATTTCCAGTGTCTCGGGGTCCTGCTTCTGCGGAAGCTGCTGGTTATGTGCCCCACCCCACTGCCCCACATTCCTTTTTCCTTCCCCTTCCACTTCAGATGCTGGTGGAGCCTGATCCAGGCTCCGCTTTTTTATTTAGGGAGGGCCTGGGGAGAGAGGAGGGCAGGACATTCTGTGTTTGTTTGAGAGGCCTCCCCTGGTAGCCAAACTAAGTGTGAAGCTCTGGGAGACTCCTAAAGGCTAAACTCAAGAATAATTGCAAACAGAGGTAGCAAATCAGCAACATTAGTAACAGGGTAATGTTCAAAGCCAGATACAAGTGATTAAGCCCCAGATAGTAGATGCTCTCTCTACAAGATGGTTGGCTAATTCTGAGAGGAAATAAGGAAAATCTATTCCAGGCCACAGGTGCCCCTCACACGACCTGGCTCCCAGCCCATCCACATAAATAACTGTGTTTGCTTGTGTTTGTGGTAAGGATAACAACTTGTTAGGAGCTAATGGTGGACTATGACCAGAAGATTCTAGGATCTGACTAGAACAATAAATTAGAAGCAATAGATTACTATACCAAAGGGCATCCAGGTGGTAACAGTGTCACTATGTCAGAGGGAAGTGGGCTAACTGGAGCTCTGGGTAAGAGGTAAACCCAAGAGGAACTGAGAATCAGCAGCAAACTTAAAGCAAAAATCAGCCAGAAGAGGGAGAGATTATGTCACAGATTATGGCTGAGAAATGCAAAGAAAAGTTAGAGTGGGTTGTGGACAGAAGCAAGGATGGGGGAGAGGTAGGAGGTGGGGACAGTCAGAAGCCCAGGAGGGAAAGCCCTGGGACAGAAGTGACTAGGGCCAAATGCCTACTGGGAGGCCTCCAAATCCCAAAGTGTGGAGCCTCGATCGGTCAGGGTTTCGGGGGATGGGGCGGCACTGGAAGTTGGGTACCTCAGGGTTCCTCGTTAACTAAGGTAGAAGCTGAAGATAGAGCTGCTGAGGGCCCCCTCCTGCAGCATGCCCCGCAGGGCTGTGGTGGCCCCACCCACGGCCAGGTCGGGTAGGCCATGCCCATGATGCCATCAAACTGTGTGTAGACAAAATTGGTGTCCAGCTCATTCTCACTCAGACCAAACTCCTGGTTGGGACCTGGATGCTCTGGAGTGGACACAAAGGATGGGAGGTGATGAGTGTAACTTCACCTACCTCTCCCAGACACCCCTCAAGGCTCATTCTTCATTCCTTCTTCACCTCTGATCCTTTCCTTCTTGACAGGTCTTGCAAAAGTCACTTTCCTTTCTAAGCGGCCTTCTCCAACTGCTGCAGCAGCCCTTCCCCAACAGGATGGTCCAATGAGCGAATGAATGAGCCTGTACAGTAGAGCATGAGGTGTTTTCCTATAGTTTTCAGGGTCTCCTCTTCAGACTCTGAGGCCTGTGAGGTTAGAACCTAGTTCACAGCCCCATCTACAGTCCCCATGTCCTGGGGTAGGGAGCAGCAGGCAGCATCACTCACCATCAGAGTGTTGTAGCCGAAGAAGCCTGTGAGGCAGCCACTGCCATACTGCAGGGAGAAGGTCTGTCTGTTAGTAGAGTAAGTGGAGGACTGGCTGGGGTCAAAGTGGTTGTAGCCGGCTGCAGTGGGAGGGAAGATTTGGGAAATCGGGCTAGGCTACCTGGGCTCTCAAGCCTGGGGGGCTTCCCACCTGTCTCCCAGACTGTGCTCACATCCTGGGGCCTCAGCACCCCATGCCACCCATCAGGAGGTGGCTAGATGAGGTTCCCAACATTTCAAGGCCTATGGAGCTGGCCAGCTTTGGTTCCAAAGCCTCCTCTGACCCTGGGGAGCCCTAGGACTGTGATTTCCCTGTAGGCAAGTTGCTTAAAATCCATGGCCCCCCAGGAGATTGCCTGGCACATAGTGAGTTCTGAGAAATTACTTATCAGATGAAGTGAATGACTCTCCAGGGTGTCCCTGCTTTCCTGACCCTTGCCCGACAGTCAGGAAGCTGGCCATACCAGGATCCTGAGATCATTTAGGGTGGGACCAGTAAGGGACCTTCTGGACTAGAGGTGTCAAGACCCAAACCCCAAGGCTTTGGCAGGAACCAAGGCAGCCTTAAGAAAGTGAACATTGTCTGTCTCCAAATATGACTACAGGATGGGAACAACCTCCTGTATTATTCTCCCATGTGTCTTAGAGACACTCAGAACTTAGTAATGAATGGAGCAGAGTATGGTGGGCTGTAACAGAAATATGAATTGGTAGGAAAGGGAGAGGGGCCAGCCAGTTTCAGAGCCAGCTTCTTCCCTCTAGCTTGGGCATGCCATGTGACCCTGGACAAGTCCCTGGGCCTCTCTAGGACCAAAGCTCCCCCCAGCAATCTCTATGAAGCTTGGCCCTTCCCCAGAGGGTGTTGATGCCCTCCCCTGCCCAGCCCAGCACTCACTGCAGGCCTGGCTCTGGCAGTACACAGAGGGCACCCACAGGTTGGAAGAGCCAGTATCAAAAAAGACCAGGAAATTCTGTGGTGGGGTCCCAATGTTGATCTCACCAAAGTAGGCAGCCTATGAGGATGGGAGCAAGGTATAGAGCAGTGTGTAGAGCAGGCTGTTTGCTCTAAAGGGATCCAGGAACCTTCAGGCCCAGCATCCTCCACAGGCTGGGCAGGAGAGGGACCAGTTCCTGACCTATGCCCACACCAGGCACCTGAGCCTTCCCTCCACACTTGCCCACAGACCCTCAGCTCGTGCCTGTCCAGGGCCGGTACAGAAGTTTTTGTGGTCTGAGCTGCCAAGTCAACAGGGGCCCCTCCCATGCTCTGTCGGTAGAGGGGCCGGGGGATGCGGTTCAGGCTAGCAGATCTAGGAGAAGGGAGCAGGTGCTGGGTGAGAGAGTGTAGAGAAGAGGGATGCAGCTCACTGCCCGGGCCTTGCCTTTAGCCTATGACAGCAGGGAGAGGGGTACTCCTGGCAGGTCAGGACTCACATCCATGTAGGCCATGGGCTTGTAGGTCACGCTGAAGTCACTAAAGTGGTACTTCTGGATAGAGTCATACTTGTGAGTCTTCAGGAACTCCTCCAGTAAGCCCTTCTCTCTTATGGTTTCACGGATGGACTTTAATTTCTTCCTAGGGACTCTGCAGAAGGGCTGTGTGTGAGGACAGGATCCTCTCTCTTTCTTACAGGGCCTCTGTGTCTCTCTCAGTCTCTCTGTGTCTCTCTGTCTCTGCCTACCCCCTCCATCTCTAACTGTATACCTGGGTCTCCCTGCCCCTCTGTACCCCTGTGTCTGTCACTTGTGTGTGTCTATGTTCTTCTTTCTCCATTTCTGTTTCAGTCTCTGTCTCTTTCTCTGTCTCTGTCTCTCTCTTCTCCTCTCCTTCTCTTTCTTTCAAAACTCTTCTTAGGACTTGCTCCAAGATTCAGAAATCAGTAACCTTCATCCATGATGCCTTGCCCCGTCTCAAGGGTCTTCATCCCACCCTGGCCCTCTGCTGTCAAATATCTCATAAATTCTTTCCTGGGAAGGGAAGAGGGACTTCAGGCATTTTCCCTTTGCAGGATTTGTATATTTTTAAAAAGGTTTCAGAGTTGGCAAAGTTCACCTGAAAGAGAATACTCTCGCATGGTGGCCCTCAGGCACCTGGCACCGGCTGAATGTGACAGAGCATGGGTATTGGGGAACTGCACTAAACTGGGACTCAGAAGACAGGGTCCTGGTTCTGTCCCTGCTGCTAATTGTCTGGCCTGGGGCCAATCACTGCTTTTCTCAGGACATGGTGGCTATGGGAAAACTGGCCTGGGTAGTCTGAAGCCCAGATCAGCTCTAGAATTGGAACTTATGAATTATGGGTTTCTACTCATGTAGCCTTTGGTTATCCTCCCAGACCTACTTGCTGCCATTGCCTAGGGAGTGTCTGCTTGTCCACCCAGGCCTGCTTTTTTCATTTCTTTCTTGTCTTAATCCCCATTCCCTTAGGACCCTGAATTCTTACTCCAGAAATTCTCTACTAATCCCATTCACATCATTGGGCTATGAAGACTGATAGCTTCTCTAACCTCTCCTACAGAATTTGCATATTAAAAGAAGTTTGTAAGAGGAGCTTTCTCTTCACCTAAGGATTCACTTTAATGATAGAATAGCAGCAGTGTGACTAGCAGGCCCCAGCCTTACAGATGTCCCATGAGCCAAATCACTCAACTCCCTTTTTCCTGACACCTCAGCATATAGAAATTACATTAATGATGTTTCCCTTTAGACGATTCTGTCATCTGCCAAATAAATTTGGGCCTTAAGGAAATTTTCATCAAATGTCACCCTATCCAGAGATAATTGTTCTTTTCTGCTTGGGCAGTAGTCACCTCTGCCCTCCCTGTTTTAGATCTATCTTTTCTACTCAGATAGAGGAAGGCACAGAGCTTCACCCTTTGACTGGAAGTTTCCTGAGTGCAGAGGCTGCATCTCCTTCCACCTCTGAGTCCTGTTGTGCACTGGCTCAGGGAGCCTGCCCTGCCCCTAGCAGAAATTCTAGAGGAGAGGCAAGTGGGGAATCCCATGGCCAAGCCACTCCTTGCAGGGCTCCAGTCTCCTGCCCACGCTCCTGTACCAGCAGCCAGGCCCCAAACTCACTTGACCACTGGTGCCTCTAAGAGCTGGAAACAGAGCCAGGCCACCACTATCCACTTCATGATGCCGATACCCAACTGGCCGCAGAGGAAAAGCCACTCCAAGTAGGGCAATCTTTTATATGCCCCAGGGTTCCAGCCCAGGCGCTGCCTCTCTGCTCTGGGCAAATATGACCTCCATCCCTGGTGTACGCTGTGCTCCACATAGCAATTGTTTCTGTGTGTTTTCCCTTGTGTGGGTGGTTGCAAAGGACTTTTCATCTTATTGACTTTTTAAAATAAGCAACGGAGGCCAGGAGGTGTGAGTGATAAGAGAGAACAAAGGTGGAGTGGTGAAGATTACTTCTTGTCCAGGAACCAGAGGAATGATGTGGGCATTTAGGGATGAGAGCCAGAGAAAAGTCAAGCCAGAAGAGTGATGGCCAGAAGATCCATAGGTGGGTTTCTCATCCTCAGTACTATTGACATTGCAGAATAAATAATTCTTTGTTGTGGGCACTGTCCTGTGCATTGTAGGATGTTTAGCAGCATCCCTGGCCTCTACCTATTGGATGCCAGCAGTAGCTCTCCAGTTGTGACAACCAAAAAATGTCTTCAAACATTGCCAGATATCTCCTTAGGGGGGCAAAATTGTTGAGAACTGTATCTATATGTGATAGGCTTGGAGGTCTGACTAGAGTCCTGGCTCCCAGCAACCCAAATCTTTGGTGGATGCAGTTAGGGGTGTCTGGGGAATGATGAAGTCAGTGGCTAGGATGATGGTGGTGTGAGTGGTGCTGGTGGTCATCACAGTGGCACTGCTGGCACTGATGCAGGTGGTAGGGTTGGATTGCCAGTGGTTGAAGACAGAACTCTTTGGGGCAGCTCTGGAGGCTTTCAAGGTCAAATTTGGAGAAATGCTCATCAAAATTCAGCAAAATGCTCAGGACACACTCACAGAGTAAGCCAAACTGGCTTCTAGTTATGCCTCTTGTACTGGTCTAGAGTAATAGGAGGCCTAGGACAAGGGCGTATGGAGAGGAGACATGTCTACTTTTGCTTCTGTTCTTCATTATCTCTCTTCTTCCACCCCATTTTGATTCTGTCCCTGTTTTAAGTTCTCCTGAAATGTCTGTGTGTCTCATTACCCTCCTCCCAAACCTTCTCAGGCCCTTTTTTCTGTCCCAAGCCTGATCCATCCTGTGCTTCTATCCCTCATCGCCTCATCGCCAGGTCTTCCCTGCTTCCCAGCTACAAGCTTCTCCTTGCCTGAGGTGACCTGGAGCTGGCCCAGTGCCCACTAACCTAGCACAGGAGAACTCCCCATTTTTGGGTGAGTGGAAAAAGGCCCCGTGCCGGTACCCTCTCTGCCACCTTGTACCCTGCACTCAGGGCTCCAAACAGATTTGTTAGGCCCTAGAGCCCCAGGCAAAAGGCCAAGCCCAGGCCTGCCAAACACCGGTATAACCCAGCCAGTGGGGGATTTTCCTCTTGGGCCACCGCCACCCACTGCCTGACCAGAGCCCTGGAGCCTCCCCTAGCCCTATGATAGGGGAGGGAAGGGAGAGCACTAGAAGTCTACCCAGGCCTGGCATAGAGAAGAAGGTATCTGCCCAATCGTGTCTCAAGGCCAGATCAGCTCCCATTCCTACCAGCAGTCCCCAGGGACACATTGGACTCTGGGGTGGAAGATGAGCAAGGGACAAAGTGCTTTCTCTGGAGAGGGATCTGCAGATTTGAAGCACAGGCAGAAAAAGATCATGGGATCCCTGGAATCTTGCCAAATCCTGTGACTATAATAGAACCTGTGGGATCCCCCCAAGTCTTGTGAGGCCATCCAAACTCACCAGCATAGGTCTCTGGGGACCTTTCCTTACCTGGTGGGATTCTAGGAGTTTGATGGCTGCCAGGCTGACCTGCTCCAAACCCCAGTCACACCACATCCCTTCTGAGCACCCCTGGCCTAGTGCATCAGGCCAGGACATCCCACTTGGCTGCCAGGCCTTGGGGGTCTGCAGCCCCTTGTCTACCCAACCTTATCTGGCAACTTAGTCAGTCTCTTCAGCATCCCCAGACATCTCCAATCCAAGTCTGCTACTGGCCTGTCCCACCACCACCCATACCTACAAAGCCTACTTCTTACCCTTCCACGTGTCCAAAGTCTGTCCATCTTTCAAGGCCTCTACTCCTATAGCCAGGGGTGTACAGAGTCTGAGGACAGCTTAGAAGTCATCTAGGACTGCCTCTCACCAAGGACAGAAGACCCAGGAAACCTGACACACTGATTCCCACCCACCCAAGTTCATCTTCCACCCCTAAATGCAGTCCTCCCCCCCCCGCCCCATCCCCCACCCCCGCTCTGCTGGTGCTCTCCCCTGGGGACTGGATCTCTCACTATCTGGGGTTGGTCTCCAGTTGCTTCCTGGGGTATGTTTCCTCTCTCCAGAGACTTATAGCTCCCAGAGGGCAGAGGTTACAACTTCCACCTTTCTGTGCCCAGCCGCAAGCTCAGGAAATCTTGAACAGTAGGTAGAGCCCATGGGATTGTTTCCAGTGGGCCTTGGTTATATCTCCCACACCCCATTATCCTAGTGCTTGGATTTCCACCCCACGCTCCAAAGGGATCTTGTCAAAATCCAGGCCCTGGGATCCTCTCATAGCGACAGTCTCCCAAGAAAGAGGTATTTTAATATCACCCTCTGGTTTCATCTCCCTCTTAGCACCACCTGCCTCAAAATTCATCAAAGCTCCCCATCACCACCACCACCACCACAATGGCTAACTAAATAAAATCCAACTCATTACCCTGGCCTTCAAGACATGCTCAGTCAGGCCCCTGCCAACGTTTCCATGCTCATCTTCCACTAGTAACCTACAATATGCTCTATCCTCTAGCCACAGTGACCTCCTTGCTTCTTTCCGAGGAGACCTGTTATTTTCCAACCTCCATGCCTTTGTCATTGCTGTGTTTTCCATCTGGAACACCCTTCCCAAGCATCTCCATCTGCAAGATCTCCTCCTCCTTCAAGACCCACTACAAATGCCATAAAGCCTTCTTTACTGTGCTCACTTCCTCTCAGAATGGCCTCTTTTCCTCCCCTTATAGTATTTATTTTATTTTATTGTATTATTTTATTGTATTATTTTATTTTATTTTATTTTATTTTATTTTATTTTAGATGAGGCAACCCTTGGTTGACCTCATAGATTACAAAGACCTTGGCAGTTTACAATCCTTTATTTATTTATTTATTCATTCATTCATTCATTCATTCATTTATATGCCTGCAGTACCTCGTCTTCCTAGGTGGTCTCCCATCCAAGTGCTAACCAGGCTTGACCCTACTTAGCTTCCGAGATCAGACGGGATTGGGCTTGTTCAGGGTAGCATGGCCTTAGACTAGTATTTATTTTATATCATCTTTTATTTCAGTGACTTGCCACAAATCCTACTGCTTGTAACTAAAAGAAGAGGTCTCTTCCTGAACATGGCTCTATAAATCGCTCATTCATCTTTCAGAATGTCTACAGAAGTGATTTTGGGAGTGTCAGAAGAAGAGATGGCAACTACATAGCATGCGCAGGACAACTGCTAATCCTTTACCCATGGCAGACATCACTAATCAAACATATCACTCTTTCTCATAGTGCTGAGACACATCCTTAGGATCCTTTTCAATCTAGTGTTCCATGCAGCCATTCTCAATCAATCTCGAAATGACAATCCTCAAGTCCTTTAACGGAAGGTCGTTTGTTTAAATTCTGGATACTAAATTTTATTTAGAAGTCTACACATGTATTACTTTTTTAAAAAAGTAGGCAACTCGAAACTAAAACTATTTGTGCCATTCTAAATTATCTTCTAGCTCTTAATGTACACACTTTGATTTTAACATAGCTGTAATCAGTGTGTAAATGCAGCTTCTGTCTGCTCTTTTCACTTAAGATTACTACATACACATTTCCAGGCATTAGGATAAGCCACATTCTTATCACTTGCAGTGACTAAACAGTGCCCTATCATCATGGTAGCTACAATTACTTAGCTCTATTCATTTAGGTTCATTCCAATTCCAGTTTCTCATTGCTAATAGTAGCACAAAGTAAAAGTCATCCAAAGAAAGAGAGTGGTGAGCTCCTCATTATGACAGGCATTCAAACACCTTTTGAGGAATATTAATGGAAGGGTCTCTTGCAACAGATATAAGATGGAAATAAGGACTTGAGTTTCTCCATGTATTCTAACCCCTGAAATAAGATCACAGAGCTCAATGCTCTAGGGATGGGTCCTCTGTAAACCTCAAGTCTTTGACAGCTGTCTCTACATAAGTTTTAGTTACGTAGCTTGGCTTTATAGTTTTAGCTTGGCTTTATAGTTTTTTTCCTTAAATTTTGTATGTGTTTTATTCTTAAACCATTAGTTCAATCAAACATGTTGAGGATGTACTGGACCTGAGATATTTTTTTCAGGTGCAAGGATTTATGCTTTCTTTTTCTTTTTCTTTCGATATAATTTCAGCTTACAGAACAGTTGGAAACACAGTACAGAGAGTTCCCAAATACCTTTCATACTGAACTCCCTAATATTAACATCTTACGTCATAATGATAGTACAATGATCAAACCCAGGAAATTAACCCTGATCTAATACTATTAACCAATCTATAGACTTTATTTGAATTTCATCAGTTTTCCTACGAATGTCCTTTTTCTGATTCAAGATCCAATCTAGGATTCCACATTGCATTTACTTTTCATGTCTTAGTCCCCTCCAATCTGTGACAGCTCCTCAGTTTTTCTTTGTCTTTTGTGACCTTGCTACTTCTAAAGGGTATCGATCAGTTCTTTTGTAGAATGTCCCTCAATTTTTGGTTTTTCAGATGTTGTCTCATGAAGAACTTGAGGGCATGCATTTGGGGGCAGAATCATAGAGGTGAGATACCCTTTTCAGTGCATGAGAGCAGGAGTTACATGACATGAATGTGTCTTATTGCTGGTGCTTTAACCTTAATAACTTGGTTAAGTGAGGTCTATAAGGTTTCTCTACTGTACAGTTGCTATCTTTCCCATGATAATGAAGAAGCGTCCTCTGGGGAGACACATTGAGATTATGCAAGCATCATGTTTCTCATCATTCTCTGCCCACTAATTTCAACATCTGTTACTGGTTCTTGCCTGCAACAGTCGTTATGGTGGTGTTTCCCTAATGGTACTTTTTTCTTTCCATCATTCCTTCTATATTTATTAATTAGCATTACACTGTAAGGAAAAGCTGGGTTCAAGGTTTTAAAAGGGATTCTTCCTCCCCTGCCAAAATCTTCCATCTCTGAAAGTGTGCCATACAAAGTGCTTTTATTGTTGTGAGGCAACCCTCACAACAATTTCACAAGATAGGTTACTTTATTTTTACTCTACAGAGGGGTCCATTTTATTTGTCTATATCTCAAAGAGCCAGAAATTGATCTCTGTGTGTATAAACTAATAAATAGAGAGACCCCTTGTTTGTCCTCTGGTCTATTGATTAACATGACCTTTGCTCAAAGACATCAACTTGGTTGTCTGGCTTAGGTAGGAGGAGGATACGTTGGATAGATGGAGAGCCTGTCTTACTGCAGTCCAGCTGCAGGAAGAGAAAGGATGGGGCAGAGCCTTGGGGTCTACTGTAATCTGAGATCCAAACACCTCTAGGACCTTTTCTCTGCTTTTCCTTCCCCCTTCCTCTCCCCTCTCCTCCCCTTCTCATGAAACCAAAATTCCCAGGAAATTTCTGATTTTTCAGGCACCTATTCCTGAACCAAACAACTGTGGTCCTGTAAGGACCTGACAGCTTACTCAGGAAGCATTTCGAAATGTGTAGACAGAAGTTCTCAGAGGAAGTTAGGGATGTTTCTGAGCAAATAATCTCAGAGATGTCTGATTAGATTTATTTCTAATGACATATGAATTCTACCTCTAATTCTTTACCTACCCTATTTTGCACATATTTAAAAATGTGGTGGTGATATGTGACATACAATTGGCTATAGAAGATCAATCTCCACTGCTTACTGACCTTTTGACCCTGACATTTCACATACCCTTCTTAAGCCTGAGTTTCCCTGACTATAAAATGGGGACAATAATCCACCCCACAGAGTTGCTGTAATAACCCAATAAGGCCATAATTATGAAAGTGCTAGTGCATAGCAAGCCCTCTGGACTACCAGCAGAGCCAGAATCTTTTCCTTTTGATTATACAGTGGGCTGTAGGCAGGGGCTGAAGAGGAAAAGGATCTTTAGGGAGTGCTGATAATGTTCTGTTTTTTGATCTGAGTTCTGGTGACACCAGTCTGTTGGAAGTCAGTGAGCTGTATACTCATGTATCTTATTTCTGTGCACATTTCTGCATGTATCTTATACTTTAAAGTTTTATGAAGTCATTTTATTTTTTAATTTTTAAAACATTTTCATAATGGTTTGACATTTATACAACTTCCATAGTGATCCTCTGATAAGTCTTACACTCACCTGACACCATATATAGTTATAATATTATTGATTATATTCCCTAAGCTGTACTTTACATCCCCATGACTATTTTGCAATTGACAATTTGTTAAAGCCACATTTTAAAAAGAGGAAGGAGGAGAAGGAGAAGGAAAAGAAAAAGGGAGATAGAACACCCACCCTCACAGGACCCCAAAGATGGAGCAGGAAGGCAGTCCCTGTTCAGGGAGTTCTTAGTGGGTGGGGACTCTGGACATTCACCCATGATAATGTTGTCCACAACAGCAGAGAGGCAGAGATGACTATAGGTAAAATAAAGATGAACATCTTTTTTGCGTAGTCATGTATTTATTATATTTTAGCACTGATATGTAATGGACCCATCACACCCATGATCTTGTGGATGCTGTGGGGTAAGACAGTCTCCTAACCAAGGAGTATTAGGGAGCAGCAGAATTACAACCTGAAAGCCTTGTCTCGTAGGAGTTTGTCTCCTAGGCTGGCCATCCAGGGAAGGGTCAGAGCCTACAGTTACTCAAGGGACCAGGGCCCCCAGCCCAAGAGTCTCTGAGTGTTAGATTTCAACTCCTCCTGCCCAGCCCTGGGCCTCAAGGGGAGGGGCAGTCTGCTAGATGTGAAATTCATCCAGGAACTCCCAGCTTTGCTCTCTGCCAACACACTGCCCAGAGGTGGCCATCTCTATGTGACAGGCAGGACAACTGTAAGCACACAGTCAGTTGTTATGCTAAGCCAGGGCTCTACATCCATGGCTCTGTCCACACTGCCTGCTCAACTTCCTCCTGAACTACTGTCCACATCTCCAGGAATGGTACCTGCGCCAAGCCAGAAAGCTGAGGGTGAAACCTGGCATGACCTCTCCCCTACCCTCTGCATCAGTGGATTTTAACCGGTGGCTACACACAGATAGTGCAAAGATCATGAGTGTGGTATTTGAAAGATAATTTTGGGAACAACTGACTTATACTGAGTGGGTTTGAAAGTTGAACTGACCTGACGCCCCTATCGACCCCCCAGTCATGTTCCCGAAAGCCAGAGCCTACAGAATTGTTTTATTTGGGATCTCCCAAGTCTCAGCTCTGAAAAGCAGGATTTAGCTGGAATGAGTGAAGAACAGGGGCTCCCCAGCTTCTGTGAGACCCAGAGACCCAGAAGGCATGCCTGTGATGAGATAGGCAGAGTCAGTTCACACAACAGTGGCCAGGCCCACCTTGTTGTTGCTCGTGTCGCGGATGGAGTTGCAGACCTTCGGGAAGACATCATCAGGAAGCCACAGGGGCCGACCATTCTCTCAGGGCAGGTACATGGGCTGGAACACCATGAAGCAGTTACTGCACTGACCTGGAAGAAAAGGAGTGAGGCTGTCAATAGGCAAGTCTCATTGGGTTAGAGAAAGAACCTGAGCTCTGAAATCAGAGAAGCCTAGGTTCAAATCTCAGCCCATCTCTGGCTAGCTGTGTGACATTGAGCAACTCACTTAACCTCTATGAGTTTCAGTTTTCTCATCAGTTGAGGGAGTGGATAATGTGATCCATTGCTGCATTCTGCATGATGAATACATGTTAGGCAGGTGAAAAAAAATGAGAAAAAAACATTAGGATTTCACATCCAGGCAAAATAGGCAAATAGCACATGCAAAGGGCCTGAGGGAGGAAAGACCAAATGATGGGGCTAGTGAGGCTAGAGTAGAGCAGCAAGAGGGGCCTGCCAAGGGATGCAGAGGCTCAACCACCAGAGCTGAGGCCTTGAGGCTTTTTTGGCCATGACCCATGGTTAGAAATATATTTTACACCATAACCATAGAGTACACACAATGATACAAATATCATATATAATTAAAACAAAGCCTCATCCTGCCATAAAAAGTTCTAAACCATAGTACGTGTGATGTACTAATTTTTCTATTTTGTTTGTTTCTAAAGTGATGGTTCCAATCAACTAAATTGATTTCTAATAGGTCATGAGCTGTAATTTGAAAAACACTGATCTATATGGCATCGAGCACATGTCAGTGCATGTGCACATGTGCGCACGCGTGTGCACACACACACACACACACACACACACACACACACACACACAATCTTGCCGTCTTAGCTGTCATTTCGTCCACAGCAATTAGTCAAAAGTGTTTAGAGAGCAGAGTGGTGTCTCTTTCTTCGTTCATGTCCCCTACTGTGGGGGCACAGAGGATGCTCAAGGCGTATTTGTTAATTAGGAACGGGGTTGGGAGAGAAGGACGTCTGGAGGTTTGAGTAACCTGAAGAGGGACCGCTGACCACCATACCCCTTGCTTTTACTTCAACCCCTCATCCTGGTCAAATGGAATGGGGACCAGTAGAAAGCACTAAGTCTCAGGTTTGAGAAGGGGTTGAGTGACCAGCTGTGAGAGTAATGGTGGTACCTACTCCCAGGACTATCACGAGGACTTGAAGAGCAAGTGTACACAGAGCCCTTGGCTCAGCGTCTGACACCAGGAATAGCAACCAGCGCTTATGCAGCACTCAGCACATGCCTGGCACTATTCTAATTGCTTTATGTCTACCAGTGCATTTAATCTTACAAGGACCTTATGAGGTAAACACTCTAGTGTCCCTGTTTTACGGATGAGGAAATAGAGGCTCACAGAAGATCGGCAACTTACCCAAGGTCACAAAGCTGTCAGGACAAGGATCCCAAAGCAGGTGTACTAGATTTCCACCACTACACATACTACATCTCAGAAAGCTGTGGATAAATAGTGATTCCTGGTATTATTTTTGTGGAAGAGATTGATAAAGTGATCCTTAAGGTCTTTTGCAAATCCAACTTCCCAGAACTGTAAAGGCTGCAAATGAGCTACTCTTCCATTATGGCCTCATGGGCTTTCTCCCATGCCCTGGCAGGAAGGAGGAGGAGGAAAGAGATGGGTAGAATCATGGGGAAGAGGCACCACGGATCTGTAGGTGAAGTGATGGTGAACTGTGGTCACCGCTACAGTTGGTGACAAACTGGAGAAATAATGACATAGAGACAGGTGGTCAGAATCCACTCCCTCCAGGGCTCCTAGGATGGAGATGTCCCGTTCCAGGTTCAGAACTCCATCCTGCACCCCAATCCGTTCCACTTCATCCCCCCAGCACTGCAGATATATCCTCACTCCAGATGAATGCCCAGTGAAGGCACCAAGATGGAGTCCAAGCAAGTAGGACAGAAATATGAGAAAGAGGCTGTTGCTGGGGAAGCCTTTGAGGGAGAGAGGACAGGGAGTGGGCAGGACAGGGAGATCCCAGCACACCTGGCACCAAGCAGTGAGCAAGGAGATGACACGCAAACCGTTAGTGTCCTCTGACTTCCTAGTGGCAGTGGGTTGGGGTGCCTGCCTCTCCTTGGCTGTTTCCTGAGCCCCTGATGAGCTGTGTCAGATGACCAAAAATCTGCTCAAGGACAGTGATGAGGGAGGTTTCTGTGTCCAGGATAGCAGGAAGCTCTGGGAGCACCAGTGGGTGCTTTAGTCCTGCTAGAGGAGTCATCAGAAGTTAGAGGTCATGCCATCTCTCCCCCAGCCTTCATGCAGACTTTTTGCTTAGAGTCCAGGCCAGTCCCCGGGTCTGCCCTGGGCTGAAAAAGCCCAATATTTTTCCCAAAAGTAGCCCTCCAGGCCCTCTCCCTTGGTGGGGGATGGAATTTGAATTCACTCACCCTTGGAAGGTGATCTGCTGGTAACCCTGGGCAACCACAGGGCTCCAGGTGTCCTTACCTGTGTATAGCTTGCTGTTCTCACACCCAAAAGCAACTTCTCCAATGATGGTGTCATTTTGTCAGCTGTGGAACAAAGACAGTTTGAGAGGAGGAAGCTGCCAGATGACTGGACCCTCATTTCTGGAGCCCACTCTCTGAGTCAACCCAGCATGCCTGCCCCTCCTTTTTCACCTTCCTACTCCTCTTGTACCCCCACAGCCCCGGCTCAGAGTGAGGCTTCTGACTAGTTCTCCATAAGCCCCTGTTCAGCAATGGGTTGACCATTTGAAGAGCTGAGGAGAAAGCTCCCAGGTGGCAGGGGCCCTCCCACCTGGTGACACAGAAGCTGACCATGGGCTCTGGGATCAGATTCCACTTAATAAGGCCATCCATGACTGTGGCGGCCAGGCTGCAGAGATGGAAGAGAACAGGCCCTCTATCCCATCAAAATGGATGCTTTCAAAGGTGATGCTGCCTGGCTCAGTCCAAACGCCTGTTGGTGATGGGCAAGCCCAGGATCTGCTCCCAGAGAGGAGGAGAATGCTCTTGGGATGGCCCTTGGGAAGCTGGGACCCAGCAGCCTCCCTCAGCAGGAAGGAAGCTAGACTCCTGCCCTGGCTGGCCGCCCACCACCTGATGTCACGACGTGGAAGCCCAGGGCTCTGGTGAGTTCGCTGTCCTGCAATGAGAAAGAGGAGTACGTGGAGGACTGACTTGTTGGGCTGGAAGTGCATGTGATTGACAGTTGGGGGCAAGGCATGAATACGAGGGCCTCACTCCTTCCCTCTCTCCTCACTTCCACATCAGCCCCACATGGTCCCTGCAGTGACCTAAAGCCCACCTGGACCAGGGGTAGGGTGACCTTCTGTGAATTCCCCTGAGGGCACTCACATCAGGTTGGACTTTCATGGGAGACAAAGGACACCTACAAACTGGCCTAGCTGGGTAAAAAAGAATGATGAAATTCTGAGGAGGGGTCCTCACACTGATCTCTCTGTAGTAATACATCTGGGAAGGGAGATTCTGTCACTGTGGGAGACTTGAGCCAAAGGCTCCCAGTGACCCGTAGCTTCTAGGCTCCGCCCTCCAACAGCTCCCTGAGGGTCTGACTCTGACCCTTATAGATGGCCTCCCGTTGTGTTGAGTCTTTAAAGGTGTCTCCCAGCAGAGTAGGGCTCCATGAAGGCAGGGCTATGTCTCCTTCAGAGTGGGGTTACCCATGTTTATGTCCCCCCACCACTGACTGGGGCAGGAAAGAGGGAATAATACGAGCCAGTGGAGAGTCTGTACAGGATTGTTGGGGAGCGGGGGCCGGGAGGCTGGGTGAGACTTCAGAGTAAAGGCTGCAAGTAAGCAGAGTGTGAGACTGTTAGACCAAGTGAGCTGGGTGGGGCTTGGAAACCTCCTTCTAGAAGGAGGCACTGAGGGCCTAAGTGTCCTTGTGTGGGACACCTGGGGGAGGGGCAAGGGGCTTACTTGAGTCTGCCAGGAGATGAAGATAACTTTAGAGCCTCCCTGGTTTCAGCTTCTCTTCTCTCTACATATGACGCGTTTAATAATGGAGTGTCCCCTGTACCTGCCTCACCCCAGGTGAAGACTCCTCATACACAGGAGCTTTCAAACCTAAGGTCTTGTCTCATTAGTGTGGTGAAGTCAATCTGGGAGATCCTGATAGGGTTCTTTTTTAATGCAATTGGCTGGAATAGAATAGATCAGAGTCAGTTCAGATAATGAGGCTGTGTGGTGCTTTATACATGTGTGTGTGCGTGTGTGGCTCATGATGCAAAATGCTGAAAGGGCCCCACATTCACACAGTCTGGATATACATGCAAAAACATACATCCACATGCAGGCACACCTTTGCTTGCATATGTGCTCCAGTCCAGTTTTGGCTACACACAAGCTCCTGCTCCCCACAGAGGCATCTGTGTGTGTTTCCACGGGCAACACCTTCTGCTAAGCAGAGCAGGAAGACCTCCCCATGATC
The DNA here is from genome assembly GCA_004027375.1 of Macroglossus sobrinus. Taxonomy (NCBI): domain Eukaryota; kingdom Metazoa; phylum Chordata; class Mammalia; order Chiroptera; family Pteropodidae; genus Macroglossus; species Macroglossus sobrinus. The sequence goes on from PVKZ01000438.1 coordinate 359,280, forward strand.
CACCTCCTCCTGTTCCTTCTCCTCCTCCTCCCTTCCCTTCCCTTCTCTACTTCCCCCTCCGCATTGGGACTCTTCCCTCCAAGCCCTTGCCAAGTGACAGCCCAGGATCCCCTCTCAACACAGCTTCTGGGTCTGGACCAGGGCAAGTCCCTATATGCGACTGCATTTCCCAAGGCAGAAATGAGAACAGGTGGTCTGACTTTAGCACAAGACGGTTGGCATAAGGCCAGTCCTGATCTCCCTGTTCCTGGGGTCACACTCAATTTCTCCTCCAGGGAGTGGGCCACTTGGCAGGGGATGCTGGGAACTTCCAGAAACTCCCTCCCATTCTTGACCAGTTTCCACTTTAAGCCCCTAGGCCTATCTGGAGGGGTCAGGCCCCATGCTCTGTGCCTGCCTCCTTCTGAATCCCTGCCAAGCTGGTAAGACAGGTTGTGGGGAAGGATTGTTTTGACTAAGCTGGACTTGGCCACAGACTGGGTCTCCTTGGGTGGGGGAGTGGGGAGTGCTGGGGTTTAAGGATTGGGTGGCAGAGAAAGGAGACCTGTGTCCTTGACTTGGTATATCAAAAGCCAGAGAATCTAATCACAGGGCCCTGGATAAGGAGCTGGAACCAGGCCTGTTGCAAAAACTTCCAAACCAAACACTGATAATGGATTCAAGAAGCTCCAGGTCCGACCTCTTCACCTCTCTCACCCATGGCCCCTAACTGGGTCTCAGATGGCCATGGTTATGGTCCCAGGCCCGTGGAGCTAGGGCTGACTCCAGCCCTGATCTCGACCAATCTAGTTTGGGTTCTGGAGAGGTGGGCCTATGAGTGGAGTGCACAGCTTGCCAGGGCTTTCTCTCTCTCCAGGCTCCTCACGTGGGACACCTGAGTCAAGTTAGGGGCCAAGGATGCAGGATAGGGAGCTGGGAGTGGGCAGCCACGCCAACTCTTCCCAGCATCCTGATGTCTGAGAGCTTTGCTCCACATGCAGACCAAGGCCTGGAGCAGAAAGGGGAACCCACAGACTCAAGAGGTCTTCATGAACTCAGCAGTGATGGAAGAGAGGAAGGATCCAGAGGCCTTGGACATGCCCCAAAGCCACCCCTATTGCTTTCCCTGCTGTACATCCCCTTTTCCAGATCCCAAGTGTGTCTGGAAAGGTTCTGGCTTCCTGCCAAGTCCAGGTACCCACCCTTAGCCCCGCCCAGATTCCAGGAAGTTGAAACTGTGATCTTGAGGCTCCAGGAGGATTTCTGAGGGTCTCACCTTTGTTCCTTTGCAGAAGATGTCACTACTGCTCAGTGCTGACCCAGGGTTCCAATGGCTTGCCCTCCAGGGACTCTCTGCCTACACAGGCCACCCTCTCTGTGCTGAACCCAGGCCTGCTCTGGACATCAAAACCCCTCCTACCCGGTGGCCTCACCTCCCAAAGCCTTGGAGGTGTGATGGGGGCTCAGCATCTGGATCACCCCTAGTTTCAGGTCTGGCAGAGAACAGATGCCAGCTTGCAGGTTTAGGAGCAGCAGCGTGGGACCTCTGCAAGGCCTGGCCTGGCTCCCTGGGAATGTGAGGGTGGTGGAGCCCTCAGCTCCAGGTTGGAGGTGCCCAGAGGACCCTGTTCCTCAGCCTCTGGCTATAGGAATGGGTCACTGTGTCAAGGGCCCATTCTCCCAGGTCTCCAGCTCAAATCTGTCTTTTCTCTCCTCACATTCCTTTCTTGCCTCTGTAAAATGCACTTCTCCCTGCAGGGCCCAGATAAGGAGCAGGCCCCAAACTTTATAGTCCTCCAAACCTCTCCTCTCCCTTTTCCCTTACCCCACTCCCTTCCCTTATCAACTCCATTGACAATGCCCTGTTGGCTCTACCACCAGAACACGTCCCAAATCTGTCACCGTCTCTCCTTTTCTGCTGCTGCCAATGGGCTCCAAGCTGTCATCGTTTCTCCCCCTAGATTACAGCAATAGCCTCCCAACTGATTTCCCAGCTTTTGCCCTTTCCACTCTTCTCCCTATACCTCTTTCCCATCCCTACACAGCAGCCAGAGCCATTCTATTAAAACTTAAGTCAGGTCTCTGCACCAAACTCTCCCATAACTAATCTGATCGTCTCTCCTGGCCCACAAGACCCGTGTGTCCTGGGTCCTCCCCCTGTAACCCTCCCTCCTCTTTGTCCTCATCTAGTTGACCAGCATCCTTTGACTCTTACTTTTCCTGAACTCTGCAGGGCCTTTACATTTGCTTTGCCATTTTCTTTGTTTGGGACTCCTTCACTCAGCTATTTACTCAGCCTTCTTTGAGGCACTCAAACCTCTGCTCCAATGTCAGCTCCTCAGTGAGGTCTCCCCTGACATGCCCATCCCTGCCACTCAATCACATTACTCCTTCTGCATTTTCTTCAAAGTTATCTCTTCCCTGAACTTAACTTATTCATTTAATTAATTTGTCAGCTAATCATCTTACCCTCAGGAGAATGTAAGTTCATGAGGACAGGGGCCTTATCTCCTGATTGCTGCGATGTCTCCATCACCCATCACAGTGCCTGGCACATAGCAGGTGTTCAATAAGTATTTGTTGAGTGAGTGGATGAATAAATGCCCATTCCTGATCTGAGCCCCACAGCCTGCCCGCTCCAATTCGCGTGCACGGCCCCACTGTCCCATAGCCTAGAAAGTGTAGTTGCCTCCACCGTCCTAGACCACCCCCAACCTAGATCCTTCAGCACCACAGCCCACGGGCTCCTCTTCTCCCAACAGCCCAGTCTTTCCCCTCCCAACCCCATTCCCCAGGCTAATTGCTAGGGCCACCCTCCCCATTCCTTCCTCAAATCCTCCTTGCTTTTCAACAAGTTTCTCCACATCACCCAGCTGTTGCTGTGACAACCATAACAGAACCAAGCTTGGGCTCTGTGCCAACCACGAATTGAGCCCTTTATATGCATTTTTTAAATTTAATACACTACAACATTGTGAGGTAAGTGTTGTGGGTTCAGAGTGATTGATTCATCTGCCTGAAGTCACACAGCTATCAGATGGTAGAAAGCATGCATTTCATAATCCTGTCTTATGGATTGTGAGCTTTGGGGAGTTGGGGCTTAGTCAGGACTTAGCCCACACAACCCAGATTTTGAATCCTGGACCTGCTGTGTCCAACATTTTCTGGGAAAATCAAGTCCACTATACTCATATGACTGTGTTTCGTGTCTCACAGCCAACCCTGATATATCAATATGTGATATATTCTCCTGGCCCTTTAATCCCAGGAGGAAAGGAGCTCAATAAAGAAAAAAGCTAGCACCAGCCCATTTGGGCCAGAGAAGAAAGGAGCCTCGAAGAACACCTGGAAGCTCTTCCCCACCCCCACCCAGCCAACTGCCTGATGCCCTCCACCCCTCCTTCCATCTCCTCCTCAACTCTCCTCAGACATAGCTGCCTGGCTCTCCTCAGCCCAGGCAGCACCCAGGGGAGATTAGAAGTTTCATCGCACATATATTCCTTTTCCCCAGATTCAGAGTCCCCAGTTCCCCATCTCTTCACCCCCAAACCTTGTCCTGGCCATACTCTTTCTGGTACCCTCTCACTCATAGGGAAACCTGGCCAGGCTAAAGGTGGGTAGGTAGAGAGAAAGGTGACAGGGAGGAACTCCCAAGGGACCATGCCTGCCTAGCTAAAGGGGCAGACCAGAGGGAGAAGAGACGACTGAAGAAACATCCCATCAATCAGCAGGCACCAGGTGGGGCTAAGGTTCCCCCTCCCCTGCACTGCTCATCAACTCAGTCATTATATTAATAATCCCTTAAGAATGAGCATAATGACAACTTACACTTGGAGCATGAGTGATGCTCTCACATGCCTGGCCTCTCCAGCCCCTCTCCACAGGTAGCCATAGGGGCCATAGGGCAGGAATGGCTGTACCCGGAGCCAGAGAGGCCAAGAGGTGGTCCAAAAGGCAAATGACCATTGGTATCAGAGTGAAGCTTTCAGAAGATCTAGGCTGATTGCTCCACAGCAAACTCTCATGATCCACACTGCCCACAGAGAACCTCCTCCCAGACCCAACTTTTTGATGCTCCCTGCCCCCTCTCTGCCTGTCACCTCCATGTTCACTGTGAGAGCTGGTGCCTCTGAATTCCAGGACAGACTCATACTAACAGGAAATGTCACCTGAATTTACGGACAGTTCGAACTTTGATTTAATGAGCCAAGGACTCTGCAGATGTTTATATGGAAAGACCTGTGGTTTTAGGCCACCTCCAAGATCCCAAGAGCCAGAAGGGCCAATGAATTGAATGGTTACTCATGTGGTACTAGCAGAAGTATGATGTCTAGAACAAGGAAGATGTTGGGTTGCAGGAAGATGAGGTTCAGGCCTGGGTACTATACTCAGTTCTGGGTCCAACTAGAGCACAGTGGGTGGACACCTTTCTGATTTTGCTGGAAATAACCATGTTCAGGTGAAAATATCTCCATTTATTGAACACTTACTATGGGCCAACTGCCATGGTTCCTGCTGGGCAGACATTCTCTTATTTGATCCTTGCTATGAGTTCATGAAAGAAAGACTGTTATTGTCCCTATATCACAGAAGAGGAAACTAAAGCATGAAGAGGCCAAATTGTTACTAAGTGGTGAAGCCAAATTTCAAAGTCCAGCACCCTGGGTGGAGAAGCTAGTCTTAGCTGTGTGTGGATCCATGAGCAGAATTAGGACCCAATGAGGGATACTTTAGGGACATCATAAAGCCCAAGTGGAGGGAGGACTTATGAGGTAGCAAGCTTCCCATCCTGGACGTGTGTGAGCAGAAACCTAATAAACATCTCTGGGAATCCTGTGAAGGGCCCTCTGGATTGGTCCTAGCTCAGCTGACCTCTGAGATCCTATCCTGGAACTTTGTGATTCTGTAGCTACACAGTCCTGAGGGGCCCACACAGGCCCCCTCACTCCTGCCTCAGCTCTCTACCTCCTTTCTGAAGGCCAGGGGGTCCCTCATTAGAATCTTCCTCCACCTATGAGCATGACCCCCTTTTAAGGTATTGGTCAGAGAGCATCCAGGAGGTCCTGGATGGACATGAGTGCCTGTCAGGAGGGAACAGCGGGGCAGGTGAGGTCAGGCCTCCCCATGCAGATGCATCTACAGAATGGGGGCCATTCTGAGGCATGCAAGAGTAAAGGGGGCAGAGTCAGTGGGTGGGGGCTGGTTAAGCCCTCAGGGAGAACAGGTTCATCTTGTTACCCAGGCAAGGCCCTGCTTGGAATTCAAAAGGCCTCCTGAGTGGAAGCACTCAGGAACGTGGCCCCTGCTGATAGCCCACTCCTGCAGTAGGCAGCACCCAACACACTCTCCCTGCAGCCCACCCGAGGGAACCAAGTCCCTTTAGGCCAGGTTGGGAGCTGTGGCAGGAAAAGATACACACTGACAAGCAGTGCCAGCTCAAGCCACTAATTAACTTCATGGCCTGAGGCAAGTCACTTCACCTCTTGGCCTGTTTCCTCCTCTGCACAGTGGTGATAACAATCCAGGCCAGTGAGCCTGTGCTAAATGGTAAAGCCAACTGTGTTTATATGTTCTAAAGTGCCATTATTACCCAGGGGTGGGCTTGGGGAGGGCCCTCCTGGTCTGACCTGAAATGTCACTCCTGGACAGGATGCTGGCTCCTGTCCTTTCCTGAGGGCAGCCCAGGGGATGGGTAGGGCCTGTTTCTAAAGAACAGAACTGAGCACTCAGCAAACATTCACTGATGTTGGTGATGATATATGGAGGATGGTGGAGATGGAAACGGATTCCATCTGCACACAATGCTCTGACAATGCTCTGACGTCAGCTGGGCAGGCTCAAACACAAGACCAGTGGTCACCCTCCTGGGCATCACTCCCACCAGCCCCTTCCTACCAGGAAAGCCATCTACTTATACCCCACCCACCCTGCCAGAGGAAAATTCCTGCAGCAGACCTCATGGGTCAGAGGCAGTGACCTGGGGAGGGGACAGGGAAGGTTGGCAGACACACTGGGCTGGGAGCCAATTCCTGGCACATGTCTCCTAGACAGCCTCCCCCCACCCCTCCACACCTCACAAATATGTGCAATAAAGCAATCACAACTTTCTCTGGGGGATCCCCCAGGGGTCTGACCAAGATCTTGCCACATCAGAGAATGAGGCTAAACTCCTTCTTGCACCGCTCACAAAGGAGCAGCAATAAGCCTGAGGTCTCAGGGATTGAGTTGTGGTTCCAGTTGTTTTTTTCCTCAGGAGCAACTGGGTTGTTAACACAACTTGCCTGGATCTGTCTGCTTTCCAAAGTGGTATCATGTTCATCATTTCATTGGCTACTTCTCACAATTAGCTCCATGTTTTCCAGGTATAAACACTGAGATACATTTAGGGTAACCATGTGCTTAAGAGAGCAGTGATAATAGCTGAATCAGAACCCAGCCTTGGGATCCTTCATGACAATGTCCCTGAGTGACAGGAGCCTGAACAGACCCTGAGTCACTTCTCTGGCATTGCCATACTGCCTTCCATCTTGGCTCTCCTGTATGGGGTGACCACCACTCCTGACTGTGGAGGCCAAAAGGAGCAGCAGGGCCAGCGTGGGAGGACACCGAGGAAGCAAATGAGCGCCTGAGTAAGCTGCAGAGGATGGCATTCCCCTACTGCAGTGTGGGAAACGTGCAGAGTCCAGCCTGCAGTGGGTGATCCCTCTGGTCCAGAGATCAAAGGGACGTAGAGAAGGGTTTGATGCTGGCTCTGGGGTTGCAGCAGTTGCACCCTGGGCCCCTGCTGGGCCTCAGGTAAAGGGCCTCTCTTACATTCTGGTGTGGCCAATACTCTTCATCCATTTCACTGAGAGTGACACTCAAGGTCTAGGGGTCTGGAAGCTGGTCAGTCAGTGCAATGCCCACCCAGGGGTAGAGGGCACTCCTGGGATTGAGGTCTGTGCTGTGGTGTTTCAGACAGCAGGAGGGAAACTGAGTGGGCCTCACTCTGGCCCGTTTCCTTGGTGAGGAGGGCAGGCCTTGCTCCACAGGGTAGAGCTGGAGCACAGTGACAAGAGATGAGAAGGTTAGTCCCTAAGTCTTGGACAAATCTTGCTCCCACTCTTCACCTGAACCCTGAGTGGCTTATAGACACTGGATTACCTTTAGATGAACTATTCAGGGGTTTGAGATAGAAATGGAGTCTTGGAAGCAAGGAGGCCAATGAGAGGAGGAAGAGGAAAGAGACAGCCTCAGGGCAGGAAGAAGGGGCTCCTGTAACAGCAGCAGTTGGTGAATGGCATATGCATTCCTATGCAGACCCCAGGTTTCCAGGCAGGTGTCCTGATGTAGTGAGTGGCTCTGTCAGGGCCCCATCCCTGTGGTAGGGTATAGGCACCCCAGAGTCCACTCCTGGAGAGCAGTTCTATGGGAAAGTGACATTTTACAAGCCAGATTATTTATTTATATATTACACTGTTTTTTTCTTTTTGCCATTCCTGGGCTTTAGTCAAGTACTTTTTAAAGCTTCTATCCTTAACCTGGCCATGCTGGGGGCACTGAAGGAGGATCCAGGGTCTACCTTTGGGCCAAGGTGTTAAAGGAGAGTGGTACCCACTATCACCTGCCTGGTGGCAGAAGAAAGGATCAGTGGGGGGTTCCAGAGAAGGTGAAGGCCCTGCTATCGACAAGCTCCCCCCAGCCATTGCCAACTTCAGAGGGTCAGAATTTTTTTCAGAATTTTATCAAATTAGGGCAGTTTTCATTATAGATCCCCTTTGTGCGTCTAGGACTCTAGTGTCCTGTTACTTTCCTTTGACAAAGAATCCATACCTGGCAACTTTAAGTTCTGGGAGAGGGCTTCTTGGAGGAGAAAAAGAAATAGTCAGAGTCTTGTTCGCAAAAACCATAACCACCCCAAACTTCCCAGCATGAAGCCCCTACATCTATTAGGCCTCCCCTATCCACTCCCAGAACCATGTCAGAAAAGATGCCCTAAGAATTTGATATCATCCACCAAACCAGAATTTAAAAATAATTATATTAATAATAAATATGTTAAATTACATTTGAAACAATAAATAGAAAAATAAACTGATAAATAAAATCAACAGGTACAAAATGTTTCAAAATTTCAACCAAAAACATACACAGACGACAGACAAGTGGACATGATGGGAGGGTGCTAACTGCAGTCATGGGAACCCTTCATAGTTACATCACGGCTCCCCCATTTGGCTACCCTCTTCTTTCTCCAATTTGGAGACCAGGTTACTCAATGGCTGCTATCTTTGGGGACTCCAGCCAGCGAAAGGAAGCATGTGGTTCCACCTCAATGCCCTTCTGCAAAGCATCCCTGAACCCTGGGGTGTGTGGGTTCAGGGGATGGGAGCGTGAGGCAGAGGCTGGGCCTGGGTGGGGCAGAGCAAGTCCCTACAGAGGCAGGTCAGTGCTGTTGTGCCGGGTTTTCCGGGCAGTGCCATCGTCTCGGGGCAGAGCCCTCTGCAGGTTGGACATGGCCACGGTCTTTTTGAGGTCAATCACGGCATAGGAGTCTGAGCTGCGGGCAGGGTGGGTGGTGGGCACAGGGGCTCGGGTGACCGCAGGGTTCTGGGGCTCCTTGGGGTGGTCTCCACCCCAGCCCTTCAGCTCCACCTGGATGTAGTTGAGCTGCCTCGGGGGCTCAGGGCCCGGCCTGCGGAAATCAAAGTTGAAGACCCTCGGGGAGCCTCGGCAGCGGGTCAATGGCACAGGGAAGCTGCTGTGGCTGCGGAGGGCAGCCCGAGTGCTGGTGGGCTTCTGCAGTGGGGTCTCGTCCTCCTCGCCATCAGGGAAACCATTGGAGGAGGGTGTGAGCCCATCCCTCGAGTCTCCGTCATCCCCAGCCTCCTCCCCCGAATGCTGGGCGTGGTATTCCCATACAGGGGGCAGGGAGGGCAGGTTCTCATAGTGTAGCAGGGCGGCCCGGCGGTGGGAAAGGCCATTCCAGCCCGGCTCCTCTGGGTTCAGTCTCCAGCTGGCCCCTGGCCGCAGCCCCCTGCCGACATTCTCATAGGTACACTTAGGCTGGGCCGGGCACTCGGAAGGGCCCTCATTGTTGTTGTGGTGAGGGGGGTCGCGCAGGCTGGGGCAGAGACCCTGGCACTTCATCATGTGCCGCCGAGCAGGGGTTGGACCCAACACAAACTTCACCTGGCCTGGCTGCAAGAACACCTGTGGGTCCTGTTGGTTGGGACCATGTGCCTGTGGGGGCAGGGGTGCCCGACCCTCAGGCAGGGGCTGCAGGCAGTGCCGGCTCCGGCGGTGGTCGTCCTCACTGGCTGGCGTGTTGACGTAAGTGTGGGACTGGGAAGGAAGAAGAGTCCGGGTTAAGCAGGAGAGTCCAAGGGCAGGGAGAAAGGAGAGAACAGAAGGAACAGGGTGAGAACAAGCAGCACAGGGGAAGAGAGCTGCGCTTTCCTCCTCTCCCTTTTCCTCTAAACCTTCAAGAGAAGCTGCTTCCCTTTCTGGGGACAGGAAGGGACCCTATCAATTTTCTTTCCCCGATGACCCTTAGTGGAAAGAGGTGCCATATATCCTGACCCCCCATTCCCACCCACACCACCAGGGAGGGGCAGGGCAGCTGCTTGCTCACCTGCTCATCAGGGGCAATGAGGGCATGGGTGGACTCTTCCCCAAGTGAAGGGTGTCGTACGTTGCTTGTCGAGGGGTGCCGGGGTGCTGAGAATCGTGGGGCCTCTCCTGGGCAGCCAGGGAAGCCATTGGAGAAGCTGGAGACAGTGTAGCCTAGAGCTGGGCACAGAGGAGCCAAGCCCAGGTGAGGGGTCCTTAAATCACCTGACAACTACCTGCAACCATGTGTGTGGCTTTTCCATTTAGGGGGGAGATGCTCCCAAGACCCCTAAGATGGTTAGCCCTACTGAACCAACAGTCCCTCATTATCTTTCATCTCTCTATTCTTAAAACACCACCCTTTCCCTCAGTGGGGCTCAGCCTGAACCCCATTATACTTCCCCCATCATAGCCTGACCTGAAACCCTTAAGGCACAACTTGTCACCAATAGATCAACCCTTCATCCTCAGTCTAGCTCTGCCGGTGAGTTCTAGAGAAGTTCCTTAAAATCGGGACTGTGCTTCTGTTTCTTCTGCCCCTCTCAGACCAGCCCAGGGAGTGCAGAACTCAGAGCAGTTGCTCAGTGTGGACTCAGTAAATAAACAAGCAGAAATTGTGGGAACCGCTCCAGGAACAAGTCATGGGCAGAAATGTCTGCATAAGCCTTCAGGAAAGGTATATGGGTATGACCCAACCGACAGAAGGAAGGAAGCAACACAGTTCCAGACTGCTATTTCCATGGAAACCCAATGGCTTCCTGTCTGCTCCTAATCATTAGTTAATACGAGTGCCAGGGCTCCCCAGCCTCCGCTGGAGTCATCTGATTGACCTAGGGCAGGCCTTACCCATCCAAAGAGTGGTTCTGATGATGGATACTGGTCCTGAAAGGCTGGCTCACCCAGCCATGCCCCCATATGTCTGCCTGATTCATGCCTCCAAGACTGGTACTTCCTGGGCCTGTGCTTGTGTGTACGTGTATATGGGGGTGTGTCTGTGTGGGTGCATGTGTATGTGTGTACTGGGGTGCTGAAGACAGGGCTCTCCTCACCGTTGGGAGGCTGGGGGGCCTGCGGGAGGTCGATCTCGGCTGGGTGGCTATTGCGGGTAATGATGACTGGTTCTTCCATCACATTGATGCTGTTGCACTGCATCAGATCCTGAAGGAGGTTGAAGATTTCCTCAGCCCGGGAGCACTTGAATGCAAATATCCCTAGAGCAGGAGGGAGAAATGAGGCTCCTCTGACCCTATGCCTAATAGGGAAGGATAGAGAGGCTGACATGATGTACAAAACTCAGAAAATGTCCCTGATCTTCAGTCCCAGGCCTGAAAGAGCGTAGGATAGCCTCCCTCATCCTGAGTACTCTTCCCAGCACACTCTGAAATTCAAGAGTTATGGGAGAAGCTGGGCCCAAGCCCTGCCCTCGCTCTCTCACCATCTATTACTGTCTTGAAACCTGACACATCAGTTATAGTCTTTTGGGGTTAAACCTTTTTTTTTTTTAATAAGGTTTGTGTATATACACAAGGGTGAGGGAAAGAATAAAAATCAAAGTAGAAAGGGTAATATTAGATGAGTGACCACTCTCCCTCACATGCTGCCCCATCTCCCTCTGCCTACCACTCCCTATTCCCCAGAGAAATGAACTCCACTCAGGGTACCAGCCCTTGGTTCTATGCCCAACAACCCCAAAGCTCTTTGAGGGCAGAGGGTCTTTCCTGTTCACTGCTTGTTCACTGGGTACTTAGCCGAGAGCCTGGCCAGAGAGCACATGTCTACTGTGTATAGGCCAATGACCTCATGGAGCATAAACTCTGGAGCAGAAAGGAAGAAAAGATAAGCCGACTAGCTAAAGAACAAATATGGCAAAATGATAATGTGGTTCCTCAATGCGGCCAGCTTTATAGCCCCTCAAACTCTAATGCAGCAGCTCAAAGTCCCAGGGACAGCAGGACTGGACTGAACACTTGTGACTCAGAATCCAAAGATGCCCTCGGATATCTTGTCAGTCTGGGATTCTGAACCAACCGTACCCTTTCATGTAACAGTGAGGCCTGGGACTCAGTGGAGGCTACTTGGGGTGTGTGAGTGTGTATATCCACAAAAAGATAGATTAAGCTAAGCTGGAGACAACTGAGGTTTGCAGGAATGGGACAGGAAAAGATAGAGGCAAGGAAGAAATACTATGTTGGCAAGCTATGCAGAAAGCTACAAAAAGCTGAGAAAGCCTGGAGTTTTAGAAGAACCCTACAGAAGCCCTTCCAGGATCCCAAGTGAGGATCAAACACTGCCAGGAAAGAAGCCCCTTCCTCCCCACTCTCTGTTCACCCAGCGTTAACTGCCTCTGCCTCATGAGCTCCAAGGAGAGGAAAGCTCCCCTGGCCGACACAAGCTCAGAGACTTGTTGTCGTGTTGGCAGCCTCATCAGAAGAGCTTGTTCATTTCAACTCTACAGTCACAACTCAAACCACATCCAACACAATCCTGTGCAGGAACTCCTATAGAGCTCAAGGTCTGGAACCTAAAACATAAGTCCAGACCATGCTACTCCTTCAAAGAGCAATGGTTGGTTTTACCCTTGGCCTCATGGAACAACCCAGCACTCCCTGACCTCTGAATTCAGGGAGAAAAGGAAATAAGGGAGAAGATATCATGCTCCATTGCTCACAGGTGAAGGACAAAGATTAACCTTTTGCGGGTTACTCTGTACATTGAAACCCAAAAGTCCTGCCTCCTCAAATCTATTATTCCCAAGGTGTATCAGCCCTAAGGATACCAGAGCTTCCTGCCTGACCTTTCATTATATACAAGGTCTAGGGTATATGACCTAGGGGCTCAGAAAAAAGTTTGTTCCTACTTGGGGGGCAACAGTGACCCTTGAAACTCATATAACAGAGGGAGGAAGAACCATTTACTTTTCCCAAGCAGGCTCTGGCCTGGGAGCACTGGCTTTTCCCATGGGCTTTTCTCACAAAAGGACCCACAGTGGCAATGACTAAAGCAAAAAGGGCACTGGCCTAGGAGTCCACTTAGTTCTGCATTAACATGCATTGCTCTTGGCCACGACCCTTCTCCACGCTGGGTAACACCTACCAAGTCAACAGACTTCCCCATAATCCTGAGCTACAACTCACAGCACCAGTACCTGGCCCAGGTGCACAAGCACCTATTCTGGTGTGGGACAGGGGCTGGTACTCACCTTGGCCTGTCTGACACCGGCGTCCACTCTCAAAAGAGAAGAGGTTGGAATCGTAGCCATAGCGCCGCAGGCAAAGGTAGGGCCAACGGACAGCCTCACGTCGATGCAGGTGAAGCACTAGCTCACTCTGTGTCAGCTCCATCACCCCAGAGCCCAGCTCCACCCCCTCATCATCCACATTCGTCACCTGAGGGAAGGTGGGGACAGAGGGTCAATAAGCGAGTCCAATAAATGTTTATATGGGTCTTGAGCCACTGAGAGGCAGGCTGATGATGCAGGCGGAGAGCTAGAGCCCTGAGGGGCTCACCTGACTCACCAGACTCTATGGAATGCCATATGATTACTCAGTGCTACTGATCCATGACAATTCTCTAGGCCTCAATTTTATAATTTGGACAGTGAGAGAGGGGTGGTTAGCTGACCTCCAAGGTCAGATGGTTGGACAACCAAGGTTGGATGACCTCAGACAGTTCATGGCTTAGTATCCAAAGACCAGATGTTAATGGCAGAAGGCGTTCGATTTTAAGCTCAAAATCTTAAGACTCTGGGAGAGCATAACCCAAGGCAGAATACATACATACCGGCCCTACCAGCTCTCCAACTGGAGACCCTGGGTGAGGGCTCCCTCTTGTGGTAAGCAGGAGAAATCTGTGCCTCACGCGGCAGGGAGTCAAAAGGGGCTCCCGTACAGGGAGGTAGGAGGGGCCAGAGGTGCACAGGTCCATTGGGCGGCATTCGCTTCCCAAAGCAAACAGCAAAAAACATAGTGCTTACATGTTTTAAGCACTGTTTTAAATACTTACTATATAATTATCTCACAAATAAGACTTTTGTTGTTTTCTCCAAAGAAGTTATAAGTTACAAAAATATACTGACATGAGTGAACATTCTAAAATCAGGATGTTTGCTACTGGCATTTCTTCTCTTAGTAGTACCAAGAGCTACACAAACAACAGTGGCCTGTGTTCTCCCTCAGGCCACTTCAGAGGCCCTGATTCTAGAGAGGCTGAGGCAACTGGACAGCTCAGGGCTAGAGCCCAGTAGACCATGTTGGGAACTCATGAATGGAGAGGGCTGTGGGTACCTTGAACTTGGTGGGGTGGTTGTCTGGGATGCTGTCTCTGTTCAGGCAGCTGCAGCAGCTCCCCATGGTGTCAGAGTAGCCAGCCCACCCTAGGTAAAAACATAAGGGATAAAAAGTCATCAAGGTCAACTACAAAAAAGCCCCACTCTGGGGAACTCTGGCAGAATCACCTTGATGTGATCACCTACTTTGCCCAAGAAACTATACAATATTCCTTCCTGCATGTAATTCCCAGTCAATCCAGGACCACACACTCGATAAACATTAACTCAAGTTAGGATGTTAAGGATTAATGCTGACAGGGGATGAAAACAGCTTCACAGAGGTGTTATTTGATGTGGACCTTGAGAATCACGTAGGATTTAGGCCAATATGATAGGTAAAGGAAGCCTGAGCGCAGGATTTAAGTAGGGACCCAGAAATGACTTACATTAGAAGGAGCTGAGTGCCGACCTGGGGCCTCATTCAGATGCAGCAAAGAAACTAACTTGGGGGTCCCGGACACTTTGGCCTGTACTTCTTTCCTAACTCATCCTTTCAACATCATCCAAATCCTCTCTTTTCCTCCCTCACCACAATCCTAACATTCACTTCAAGTATCTTTTTAATGTTCTCTCCAAATGAGGTGCTTGCTACATTATGGTCAAAAGATAAACTCAGAAGACTGAACCCCTAAAGCAGAGCACAATTTTTATAACCTTGGTTAGGCATTTATTCATCTAAAAAAAATTAACTCCAGGTTTGCTTTTGAAAAAAGGAGAGACAGAGGCCTATCTGGCTTTTTCCCTACAAGATATGGCATTGAATTGTATGTCACAACAGTCAGACCCATACCTAAGATGGAGAGGATACCACCAGACTTGAGTGACCTAAGGAAGCAAACACATGGACTGATCCCAACCAGAAATTAATGGTTTGTAATTTGCTGCAAGAAATGAGTCTGTAAGGTTAAATATCCTTCTAGAACTCTGCCGGAATGTACAAAGCTTTGACTTGATCATAAGCCTGACCTGCACCTTCCACTTCTCCCAAGTTGGGAAACTTTAGAAAAGTGGCTCCTACACATAGCTCTTACCTCACCCAGGCCATTGGGGAGGAGACCATGAGAGGGGCATGAGGAAAGACCCCTATTTTATTCCCCCCCACTCTTGGTGGGGCATCATGGCAAGCAGTCTGTAGAGAAGTCACCTGGATCCCTCTGGGACACACCTGGGGCTCTCACCTAGCATAGGAGACAGAGACCACAGGTTAATGGAAACCTTCCATCCTTACTCCGACTGTTAATGAAACTGACTGCTGTCAGTCCATCCCACCGGGGTATCTGCCCCAGGTCTTAATGGGACAGAAACACCAACAAATAAAGATCAAGGGCAAATGGACCACAAATACCCAGCTCCATAAGCCGGAGAGACTCCCCTAGACAGAGTTTGAAGTCTGAGGCAGCCCAAGACCTTTTAAATGGCCACTAGACCCCATCTGAATCCAACACAAAAACCACCACCTTACCTTTGCAGAGAATTTTAACTCTACAAAGAGCTTTCTGGAAAAGACACTATAATGTACTGAAAAAAGCACTGGCTTAAGATTTAGGAAACCAATATTCTAGTGTTTTGTTGCTACTAAATATCTGGAAGACTGTCAAGTCAATCCCCTGTAAACTGATGAGCTTCTAGCTTAACCTCTAGAAGTTAAATATGTAGGACAATATCACTAAAATAGACATTTTCCTCTTTCAGGACAATCTCCTTTAATCTCACATTTGGAAGCTTGATATTTTCTTGTTCTCCAAGCTCTGAAAGGCCTGAAATTTTTTAACATAAACCAAAATTTCAGGGATGACAAACCAGGACCTTAGGAGACCTTTGAAATCCCACCTCTCTGGAAAAACAATATAATTTCCAAGGGCCCCTTGTGCTCTACATTCTTGGAAAACTTCCCAGGTGAAGTTTTAAGATGGTTATCGGGTCATATCATCACAGCCCAATGACGGGAATTACTTTGGGTGGAACGGGAGGAGGGGGCTCAGGTGTGGATTAGAAGCGGGAGTGAAAGGAGGTTATACTGTCTCAAAATATGAGAGGGCTGGGGAAACGAACAGTTTTCTGGATTTGAACGTGGTGCAAGGCGAATGGTGGTCGTGGTGGTCCTGATGGATAGGAGGAATTTCAAGGAGGTGGAAGCATTTGGGGGCATCCAGGAGAGAAAGGTGGCTCTGTGGGCGTATCAGGGGAATTCGCAGGAGTGAGGATTCTGAGGACACCAAGACGTGCGAAGGTGTATGGGGTAGTGGGGGTGGGGTGGTTCTGTGACGTGAGTGGCAGATTTAGGTTGCAGGATTGTCAGGGGGATTTCTAGACACCGGAAAGGAACGGGGAAGGTCGGGGCCGGGTGTCGTCCCTGGATCCCCCGCAATTCCTGGGCTTCCCACCCTCCCGCCCAGGACTTCCTCGGGTGGGAGCCGAGACTGCGGCGCGGCACGGTGCGACCTCGATGGAGCCGCCTCGTCCCCGCCCCGCCGCGCCCCGACTCACATCGCCCCGCGGCCCGGGCGGAGCCGGGCCCCTCTCCCGGGTCCCGCTGCAGCAGCCGCCGCCCGCCGGGAGCTAAGGCCTCCCCGCCCCGCCCCGCCCCGCGGTCGCGGGGTCGGAGGTCACCGGCAGCACCAACGAGACGCTGCGGCCGGCGGACCCGCTCAGGGGCTACCGGCGCGCAGTCTAGAAGGTCCCTTTGGAGGACTTTGCAGTCGAAAGCAAGGAGCATGCGCACACGCCAGAGGGCGCTCCTAGCCAGCGGCTGAACGCTCCTGTAGAGGGCGGGGCGGGGCGGGGCGGAGCGGGAGCGGAGGAGAGGTGGGAGCGGGGGTGGGACTAAGGGGATCAGAGGAGGGACCAGGGGTTTCCATTCCCTGGAGCAGAAAGGGAAAGGAATGGAGGGAGAAACACAAAAGATGTGGGAGGGATCTGAAGAGACGGAAGGGAGGAGGACAGCACGAGGGACCAAGAAAAGGGAATGGGGAAAGGGGAAGGGGCGGGGCGACCACTGGGGACTACCGCGAGGGAAGCGGGTGGGGTGGGGACTCAGAGCGGGGCGGGGCTAGAAGGGGAGGATGGATGTACGGGCTTGGAAAGGCGTTCTCTGTTCAGCAAGGGGCAGAGGACCCGGCCTACACAAGGCTCCCCGGTGTCTGCTCAGCACTCCAGGGGGCGCGATGTCGCCACTGAGCCCACGGCAGTTGGTGGGGGCAGTGGAGCTGCACATTTTTCGCCCCAGAATCCCATTAAGGCATTTCTCGGTCTGCAGCCCAGGCCCCTCCCCGAGCTATCTCGCTCTACCAACACGCGAGGGGCGGGAGCGGACCGCAGGGGGCGTGGGAGAGGGAGGGCCAAGCTCTCAGAGCGGGCGGAGGTGGTCGCTGAGCCTCCGGGTGGTGACTGAGGGGCCTGACGGCGGGGTCCATCCAGAACGGCCCGGACGACGCGCGCAGTGAGGGTGAGACCCCAGGAGAGACCCCTCCCCTAAACTCCCAGCAGCCAGGCTGAGAACCCCGCTGACTCGGGCACCACACCACGCCTCGCCTCGGAGTTAGGCACCACGAAGTCCAAGAAAATCTTTGAGGACCTAGCAAGAGGGCGCTTGGCTGGACCGGACACTTCTCCCCTTCTCTTTCTCACTGTCCGGGGAAAATTTCCCATCCTTTTAACTCTCCTGCTCAGGCTCTGCCCTTCAGAGCAGGGGTGATTGAGAAGGTCGAACTCCGTGAGTCTGGTTGCACTTGCGCGAGGACGGGAGCGAGGGTTCAGTCTTGTCTCTAAGAGGGGAAAGGAGAGGGGAATTCTGGAAGGAATCCAGCATGTTAGGAAGGTATGGGTCCAGTGCTTAGCGGAGGTGGAGTTTAGGCTGCCCTTGAGTGGGAAGAGGGCTGATTTCTGAGTGGTTTTTTTTTTTTCTGTGTTGGACAATTTCATGTAGACTAAAACTAAACTGGAAAGAGGGTGTAAAGTTCCTTTCTGGAGCTCCAGATGCCCTCCACCCTTCCTGTACGGCCTCCTCCCCAAGCACCTCTTGCTGCCTGGAGCAGGACAGTACTGCAAGGGGAAGTGACTGCTCCTGGCCCTGTTTATGAAGGGCCCATCCTGGCTGCCTTCCCACAGGAAACCTGACCTGAGGGACAAAACGGGAAGGAAGCAGGTGGGTGTGGAGCCAGGAAGCAGTGAAGGGTGGCACAGGATATCTGAAGGGAGGTAGGGGACTGAAGGGGACTGTGGGCTGGGAAGCAATGTAATTTATAGTCTAAACCATGTTCTCACAGCAAAAGCTGGGTCTTATAGAGGCCAGGAATTTGGTGATGGCCCTGCTGTGCCCAGCTGCCAGTCAGAATCCATCCCATCTTTCAAAGGTGACCTCTTCCTAAAGCTTCCCTTAGCCTTCTAATGTGACTTTGGGCAAGGCAATTAGCCTCAGTTTGTTTCAACCATAAAATGAGATAATAGAAGCCTACCTCATAGGATTGTTGTGAGGATAGATTATATTCTATAAAATGCTAGAATAGGCCCTGGCATAGGGTAAACAGAAAGTTTGCTCTGGTTGTTTTTCTTCCTAGGATGTTGTATATATCTGTCCATTTCTACTTGGTTTCATCTCTTTTTTACCCAGTAGACCATGAGCTCCTTCTGACTACTTCAGCAGTCACCCCCGACTCCCAAGATTCTGTGGTCCTACCAGGCCTTGCTCAGAAGTGGGCTGAAGAGATGCACTTAGAATTGTCCAATGAAATCACTGCTATAGATAGAAGATAGAAGCACGAGATTTTCTTCTGTGTTCATGCTGCATATAGACTAGATGAGGAGCTGAGAGAGACACACAGAGGAATCTTAGGTTCTAAATCTTGGGCACTGACTGTACTTCTTGAGCTTAGGGAAAGGAGAGCAGTTATGGGCTGCAGAGGTTGAGAAGGGCTTCCTGGTGAAATGGTCCTTTCACCTGGCCCAAGCTTAAAGTTGGAAAAGTGGGTCCTATGTAGGAAGTGGTGAGGAAGCTGGCTCACTGGGGTGCTGAGTGCACAATAAAGAATCATGGAAGTTAAGACTTGGGAGATGGGGAAGAAGGGACCTGTCTCCCCAGGGTCTTAGCAGAAAGGCAAAATGCCCTTTTCTCTCACTGTGGGATTTCTCTTTCCTCCATCCCAATCTTGGGAGAACCCAGAGTTTGAGCTTCAGAAACTCTGGAGTTGAAAGACCTTGACTTAAGATCTGGCTCTACCACTCACTAGCTTTGTGACCTTAGGCATACCATTTATGCTCACTGAACTTCAGTGTGGCATCTATAAAATGGAGACAAAGATACCCTCTAATTCACCTGGTTGTTGGGAGGGTTTGAGATAATGCCTGTGAGCACTTAGCACTGCCTAGTAGCACTTTGTAAGGGCCTGATAAATAGGAGGTGTTCTCGTTATTTTGTAGGCAGACTTTACCACCAATGTCGGTGCTGAACTCTAGCTGGCCCCACGGAGGTGAGAGCCTCACCACTCAGGAGCCAGGTCCACCAGAGAACTTAGACAGTGACCCAGGCCACTTGTCAGAGGAGGATCCTGAGGAGACTTTTGCTCAGGTAGTAAGAGTCCTGCTCTTCCCTCTGAGACCAGCATGCCTCTATCCTTTGGATCTCCTCCCATTTCCACCAACTGGGAGGTAATTAGCTTTTGTGCCCAGCCTCCTATGGCTTACCTCTTTACAGGGATCCCTGCCTGTTTGACTTTAACTGTATCCACATGGATACACATTACTTCTACTTGTGGGTTTGTGTTGTCAAATTAGACCCAAGAGCTTTGGCTCTAAGCATAAGAAGGGAAGCCAAATTGAGATTTGAAGCCTCCCCAACCTCCCTCAATCAAACCACAAAGGTAAAGTGGATCAGCTGTCCTGGTGATCTTGAAGGAGTTGATCAACCAAATGAGAGGTGGTGGGTGCTCGGATGTTGTTCCAGATTGGAGAAGAGTTGGCAATGAGAAGGGGAGAGAAGAAAGGGAAGGAAGGAAAACCTAGCTCTACTCATCTTTTGCTGTGTTTCCTCAGAATCCTGAAGTTTTGAGCTTAGAGCTCCCTGGCCTGGACACCAACCCAGCCAACTGGTCTGAGCTTCGGACACTCCTGCAGCAGCTCCCTCCACAGGACAGCAGTGTGGGTCTCCTTCTCCCCAGCTTCCCTCTCTTTGGCCTCCCTCTTTTCATACTGTGGGAAGAACTTTGGTCCAGAAGTTAGGGAACATGGATTTAAGGCCTGGCTGTGCCACTAATTGGGAGAAGTCATCCCTCACCCACAGCCTGAATTTCCACATATACATACATAACGGGTACAATTATCTACATACTGGCTGTTCTGCCCACCACAATGCTTAGTTGAAGAGCAAATGAGAAAATGGACATGAACGACTTTTGAAACCATTAATGGAATGTACAAATGTAAGGAGTATGGTTAAGTATTTATTAAGGCCCTGTGTCCCCAGTCTAAAGGCTTACAATCAATTGGGAAGGCAAGATAGGAGAATATGGAATAAATAGGGAAAACAATAGGAAGTGATATTGAGCTACATCTAATTGAGAGCACCTAATTGAGGACCTAAATATATGGTGACAGGGCTGAGTGCTGTGGGGCCATTAGACCTGAGTGATGACCACTCTTGGGGCAGGGAGTGAGGTGGACTTACCGGAGCTCTTGTCCCTTTTCCCCTCTCCATCTCAATGCTCTTCTGTGCTGTTAATACCTGCACCTCCCTGAGGTTCTACAACCTTCCTTTGACCCAGCAGCTAAGCCTTCTCTCTCTAATCAAACTTCAGTCTTGCTTGCTGGAGGCTCTCCTGGTCACAGCGGAGGCCTGTTTCTATAGGAGCGATACTGCCTGGCCCTTGGGGAGGAGGAGCTGGCTGAGCTGCGGCTCTTTTGTGCCCAGCGAAGGCGGGAGGCCCTGGGACAGGGGGTGGCACGCCTGGTACCTCCCAAGCTTGAAGAATGCACTTGTGAGAAGGTATGTAGTACAACCCACTTCAATATTCCCCTTCCAACAACCTTTGCCCTCTCACTTCTGCAGGAGTTAGCTTCTGGGACTTTGGTGGGAAAAAGGAGTTTGGGATTGACAGTTTGACAAACTTTAGGAAAAAAGGGAAACCAAGTTTGGGGGTTCTCAGTGAAGCCTGCAGTGGAGGTGGGCTTGCCCAGAGGTATGGGGAGAACATGTTTTGGTTGGGGTGGAAGAGCCAGGAGAAACACTGGGAGGGTGGTGCTGCCTTTGACCAGCCAGCACCCCTGCCTGGCAGTGCAGGGAGCAGATGAGGCCAGGGGAATATGGAGTGTTTGCAGCCCGGGCAGGAGAGCGGCGTTGCTGGCACCGGGCTTGCTTTGCCTGCCAGGCTTGTGGCCAGGCCCTGATAAACCTCATCTACTTCTACCACAATGGGCATCTGTACTGCGGCCGTCATCATGCTGAGCTGCTGAGGCCACGCTGCCCTGCTTGTGACCAGGTATAGACTGGAGGGGAGGGGCTGAGGGGGTCTGCTCAGTGTCTAACAGTGGCAGGATGTAAGGGCACACCTCTCAGTACTGCAGAATGGAGTAGGGAGAACTGGGAACCAGCCTGGGGCCTTTGTATTCCCATTGCTCTGACGAGCCCTGAGCATGTGGGACCCTTTGCCTTTGTGGCCTCCACCACAGCAGTGTCCCCCAAATTTTCTGGGATTGAGAATTTCTCAGCAGCAGGGACTCTTGGACAGACTTTCACGACAGTATGCTGAGTGCCTAGTGTTGTCTTTGATGATGCAAGGAACTCAATGTCAGCATAAGAGGCAGAGTGGAACCCTGGGTTAGGAGTCCAGGAGACTAGGGCGCACGGAAGCTGTTCCACCTGCTAACTGGGGAATCCTAGCTAAGCCAATCAGCCCTCCGTGCTTCTGAGAGAGTCTGAGTAGATCAAATGCGAATTCTGGAAACATGCCTTAGCGTTAACTGCGTATAAAGCGTGGTTATTGGATGAATGAATGAGTGAATGAATGAATGAGTCGTTCCTCTCCCTCTCCCAGCTGATCTTCTCCCCGCGCTGTACCGAGGCGGAGGGACGGCGCTGGCACGAGAACCACTTCTGCTGCCAGGACTGCGCAGGGCCCTTGGGCGGGGGACGTTATGCCCTGCCCGGGGGCGGCCCCTGCTGCCCCAGCTGCTTTGAGAGTCGCTATTTAAATGCCGGCTTAAGACCGGCTCCGGCAATGGAAGGAAGGGCGTCCCTTGGTAAGAGAGGAAAGGTGCAGATCAAAAGGGAAGTGGGCAGTGGCTTGGGCTGGGCTGAGGAGGCGATTCTCCCGGGATGGGACCCTCGCCCCGGTCCCACGCCGTCCCATCCCTCCAGCAGCGCCCCCGACCCCAACCGCACCTCCCAGACCCGAGTCTCAGGGCCCGCAGCTCTCACCGCGCGTCCCAGGCCGGAGCGCTCCAAGGGCCTCCCGAACCCACCCGCGCCGCAGCTTCAGCCGCGGCGCGGAACTCAGCTCCTGTACTGGGGACGCGGCCGCCCTCTGGTGGGCGGAGGCGGGGAGGGGCGGGGAGCCCTGGAAAGGAATCGCCGCCGCGGAGGCGCGCACGGCCCGGGGGCGGGGCGGGAGCCTGGGTCTGGCTTCAGTTGGCCGCTCCACGGGGATGTGGGAAAGAGACTCGGGGCTCTGAGAAGGGCGTGTCTGACTCATCCTGGAGCAGGGGAGTCGGGGCTCGACAGAGTTGAAGGAGGGGACCGTGTCCCACTGCACGCTCTGACCATCTCTGAAGCAGCCCTTCTGAACACTGCTACTGCCAGCTCCAGTCCAGAAACCCAGAGGAGACTGCATGGATCCAGCCGGGAGGAGTGCCGAGCTGGGGACAAGGCTGAGGCACTCAAAGGGCGGGCGCAGGGCCCCTTGGAAACGCTCCTTGATCTCAAGGAGGACGTCCCTTGTCCCACCTGCTCCTCTTCTTCTGACTCAGAACCCGAAGGCTTTTTCTTAGGCCAGCGCCTTCCCCAGCCCTGCAAAACTCCTGGAAGCCTCCAAGCTGGGGAGAGCAACACCCCCAGGAAACACTGCATTATTTGCTAGTGGCGGGGCCCGCAGAAAGGGGAGTCGAGGGAGGAGCGGTGTGTAAAGCAGGAGAGAAGGCTCTCATCTCCCTATAAAAATCCTAGACGGAACGCCTTCAGGGGCAGGCCTGGAAGAGGCGGAGAGATGACGAATTTGAGTACTCCTTCAGCCCGCGCATTCTGTGACTTTTGATGGAGACTTTCTTGAGGAACCTCATTCCCCCAAACTACGCATCCCCTGCTGAGCTAGCCCCTACCCCGACTTCCATAGGCTAGGACAGCCCCATCCCCAGCATCCTCCTGAGCTAATGAAGTGATCACTCAGAGGCTACGTGTGACGGTGACCGGCTTGGTGAGCCAGAGGTGGAATCGGACAAAGGGACCACAGAGCTGGGCCTCGCTCCACCCCTTGCAGAGCTCGTGGACGCGCAGCCCGGGAATTATACCTCTCTCGCGGGCATCCAAACAAGCACAAGCTGCGGTTTCCTCCGTCGGCCAGTAGCCGGGGTGGGGGGGGGGAGATTGCGAGACCGGAAGTTGCGTAATCCGGCAGCGCCAACAGGATGCGTCATCGGAGTCCTTGTGGAGCGTGAAGGTGCTGGTATGTCTTCCAGTGGGGTCGGCGTGAACGCTGGCGGTTCGGCAAATGAAGCGCCCGAAATTCCAGACAACGTGGGAGACTGGCTTCGGGGCGTCTACCGCTTCGCCACCGATAGGAATGATTTCCGGAGGTAACCGAGGCCCAGGAGTTGGGTCCCTCTTTGTTTCTCCGCTCCCGTGAACATAATCTGCCACATTTTCCTTCTTCGCTGAGGCTAGCGCCTTCGGGTTTTTTCCCTTGCCAGCATCTTGGTTTCTTAGTGGCTCTGACCGTGCTTTGCCCAGTCCTTGACTGGGAGAGTTCCCATACAGCAATAGCGATCTTTACAGTCACGGGGCTGTCTAGAGAATTTCACCTTGACTGAAGGGACCCGGAAAGAGGAGGCGCCAACACAAATGAGCGAACAAGTGCTTTCTTGGCCGATGCGCTTGCTCCTGCTCTTAATGGAGAAACCAACTCTGTGTGGGTTTTGGGCAACATATCATGTAACGATTAGCGCTCCTGCATGCAACAAGTGTTTTTGCCTCGGGGAAATTTTTCCTGGGTGGTGGTGGGAAGCCTTTCCCCTCAGCATCTTTCGTTAACCAGAGCGACTCAGTGACCACAGGGTTAGTGAAATACTTTCTTTCCAGGAACTTGATCCTCAATTTGGGACTTTTCGCTGCGGGAGTTTGGCTGGCCAGGAATTTGAGTGACATTGACCTAATGGCACCTCAGCCAGGAGTGTAGCCAAATAGGTAAGCACTTAACCACTGCTATCTGTGTGTCTTAGAAGTCCTAGAGGCTGCAAGAAGCAATAACTTTATCAGCTATTCACAAAACGTAGGAAAGAGACTTGATGTCTCTCCAGTACTTTTACATTTCTAATGCCACCTGTTGCCCTGTGGTCTGATTGTAGACACATGGAACCCGTGCTGTACTTGAACCTTCCAAAAGCAGAGCCTCCAGTTTGTGACCATCACAAGACCTGCCCTGATGGCAGCTGAAGTTTGATTCAGATGGGCACCTTCCCTTCTCTGCCTGATCTCCTTTTCTCTGAGTCCACTCTATTCTCTGGTTGGCCATCAGGCTTCAGTTAAAGTGTTGTCCTCTGTTCTGTAAACTTATGTATATAGTTCCTAAGTTTCTGCAGGGGGTGATCTTTGCTCTTGTTTTGAGGAATAACATAATGGTATTTTAACAATTATTTGAAATAAAAACTTCACAAAAAGCCATTTTTTATTTTTAATAAGAAACTTCAGCTTACAAAAACAAGGTGTAAAAAGTTGATTTACAAAAATCATAAAAACATGATTTATATTTCACACTCGAAACAGGAACAAGCCCCAAACATGGGTTGTAACAGGTGGTTTGCTTCATATTAAAAGAAAAAAAGAAATGGAAACTGTAGCAACCATACATTGATGTTAACATAGGATGAAACTTATTCTTGAGGAATTTCCATTTTTGAGCAGTTCTGGGGGAAAAAACCATTTGGTGTTGCATAGCATGTTAGTGCACCAGGTGGGTTTTTCAGGCACCAGGGAAGCATTGTTACTGTAATAGAATGAGATTTGTTGGCAGAAAGAGGGCAGTAATGTGCAGGTGTTCCGTACGTAAGCCTGGGCAGTGAGCACTAAAGTGAGCAGCTGTCTGCTTGAGAAAACTGCTTTCACAGGGAAATAGATGTCTTCTGACCCTCATACTCATGATAGTGCCACTGTCCAAAGGGAAATGTAAAGAACTATCATGGATTCATGTGAGCTTAAATGTGAAGATAGAGACAGGTTTCCGTTGGCAACTTTTTTTTCTAGTTGATTTATTCTGCTAGGCATTTTAATACTGCTTTTCTATGCCAAGTCGCTTATGGAACTGGTATGGGATTAAGGGACATGAATTGTAAAGGAGGGTCAGTATGATGTACTATAATGGCCTAATTGTTACAACTGACAGATGTTGTCTCAGCAGTCTGTTTACTAAAAGTAAATAGGACAAAATACAGTCCCCTCTTGACTCTGCCGGCATAAGTCTCATTTAAAAAACTGTTTGAGAATTTTTATATATATATAAAATTATATATATATATATATATATATATATATATATATATATATATATATATATTGCCGCCTTTTTTTTTTTTTTAAAAAGCACCAATTTATTGTATTAATTAGGTAGGTCCCATCTGTTAGGAGGAAGATGTTTAAGCTGTGGCTGACTTAACATGAAACCAAAATCCTTTAAGAGTCTACAGTGGGACCACAGATGATCTGACAGATTTATATCTTACTAGGTGTTAAGATGTAAAAAGGTCACACAAATATG
Organism: Macroglossus sobrinus; assembly: GCA_004027375.1. Classification (NCBI taxonomy): domain Eukaryota; kingdom Metazoa; phylum Chordata; class Mammalia; order Chiroptera; family Pteropodidae; genus Macroglossus; species Macroglossus sobrinus. The sequence goes on from PVKZ01000438.1 coordinate 385,128, forward strand.
AGAGCAAGGCTTAGGTTTGAAGCCCCAAATGGTGATCAAGAAAGAAACTTTTAAACCATAGCATAGATGCTAAACCCCTTGTAAACTGCATCAGAGCATTGCTAAGACAAATAGCAGCACCTGTTCTTTATGGACATGAAACATATCTTTGAAGCCTACTACCAGATCTCATAATTGTGAACAGTTCTATTTGATAAAAGTTTCCAGTTGAAAATCAAAACCTAGCAACAATTAAGACATGGTAGCTTCCAAAAGCATAACTGAAATTTCACTCAAAATTTAGTGTTTTATATTGAATGTCAACTGTAATTGAAAAAAAAAAAGAAAATATTTACTGTTTTAGTTTCAAGTAATAGTGTTCGCTGTTGGTCCGTAAAGCCATAATGCTAGTAAGGTTTCATTTAAACTGGCTTAATTCCTCAAAGTGATAAGACTTTAGCAAATAAAGCTACCAAATCTACAATTTCAAAAATCGTAATGAACCATTCTATAAATGAAAGTGCTGGCTTTCACCATTTCATTCTCCTCAAGGGAAGTCAATTTTACATGCTGTCACACAGTTTTCAGCCCTGGTTAGTTAACACAGTACTATGAAAATCTCTTACACTAGAGCTAGTTAGATTTTAAATGGAAACATGCCAGAGTGAGTCCACAAAAATGACCATTCACCTCAATGCTATAGCAGCTATGGCGTACTTAGAGCAATATGTGGGTATAATGACTACACAGTGGTTAAAGTCAAAGTCCTAGACCAAGAGGATTCATTGAAATGTGGAAGATATAAACTAAACTCACAGTCATATTTAGAAGGCGCTTTTCAGCTGTAGAGCTGACTTCAAAAAAGAATCTGAACCACCAGGGGGATACATACTTACCCGGTAAAACTAAGTGGCGATGGAAGGTTAACTCCAAAGATAGAACCTCCTCACCCAATTAGACCAGTAATTAGGCTGAGAGACCCAATTATTAAATGTGCCTAGCGTGGTGAGCTTTCTAAACACCCTTTGGTGAAGTCTCAATGGAAACAAAGTCAAAGGACATGCTGTAAACAGCCCTGCAGGTGAGCAAACTGGGTCTTAACCTTCCACAGACAGTCAGCATCATCATAGTCAATACCCACTGGGGAAAGGGGCACAGATGGGTCCTTTGAGCCTTCTCTTGGGTATTACACAGTGCACTGGCTTGCCTAACAGTCTAAATTAAAGGTTCACATGTAGGGGATTGTGTTCTATACTGCTTCCTGAAATTGTGTGCAAAAGAACTTCAGAATTAATGAGGGTGGTAGCACTTCAGGAGGACCCATTTTTGTTGGACTTCTACCATAAGTTGCCCAGCATTAAGAAATGAAAAAGCCTTTTCTGAATGTTTGTGCTCTCCCAACCAGCTGGAAAAGCAGCCCTTCCACTAAGATAAAATCCCAGATAGGGATATAGTATATGTTTAAGACGGGGTAGCCCTCTCAGTCTGATTTGAAAAGGCCTGTGTTAATGTTTTGAACATAAAAGGGGTGGTGAAAATAATGGGATACATAGTCTGCTTTGAAAAGCAGCCATTTCATGAATAATCACAAATACAAAGATTTTGGACATTACAGAAAAATTTCAGGTCTGGCTGGTGAGAATAATTTGCTTTCACAAACAAGAGATATGAAACGCTTTTAAAAAGTCCGACACCAAATGTCCTTTACACTATACAGACCAATTTGCCACTTGAAATGACAAGAAGGAACCTTTTCCCTTAATCTTTTCAATCCCATGCAAACCATAATTGGGTACAAGGCACCAAATTTAATGAATTGTATAAAATTAGTTCACAAAGCTTTATCAGTTAAGTAAAACAAACTCCATTTCTCCCTCCCTGCCTGCCCACCTACATCCCACCCCCAACACCCAACCAAGTTTTCATTCTGCACTACTGTTGACCTCTCTTGGGCTTATGCTGGGATGTGGCTAGGACCATACCCCACTGCCAGCCAACCCACCCCATTAATTCTTGCACTTGGATGGCACTGTAAGCAAAGCCAAAGAAGGGAACTCATACAATCACTGACTCTAGTTAAAAATAAACTCTGCTATTGAGTCCATAGGACACATTAACACTTCTACAGTTTCCAATTTTATTCATGACATTTAAAGAGACATCTGAAAATTCTTTACAGTGTGGCACTGCCCCCCTCAGCCTGAGGGGCTGCATCAAAGCTGGCAAGAGCTCTGCCTGCCATTTAATAAGAGCTTCAGTTTCTGGCTGTTGAGGGCATTCCTAATCTTTTTTACGCTAGCATGGATGCTCATCTCAGAGGCAACCACAAGTATGAAGGTCAGGCTAGACTGAGGTAAAAATCCTTGTTGAGGGCCAGCGTGCATTCATCTTGGCTGGCTACAGCAGAAAGTAAACACACCAGCCAACGGCAAAGGGTTCCTGGAATGGGACTCTAACTACTTATGGGAGAGACGCAGGTTTGTAAGGTTCCATTAGGAGAGCTTGGGTTTGATTTGGCAGCATCTAGTCAATTTCTACCTGGCTCTTATTTTCTTCTCTTTAGAATGTTTCAATTTAAAGTAAGATACAACTAAGAAATTCATCTACTGCCAACATTAAATAAATTAAAGTCAAAGGGACACTTCCCTAACAACAGCCATTGACTTATGTAGCAGGGCACTCTTTAATAAACATCTTCATAAATACTAACTTCTCAACAGCGTCTAGTGCTGCTGCCTCTGGGTACCTGAGGTGTCTGTGACTGCAGGGGCACCTTCAAGAGTGCAGCTCAGTGAGGACTCTGATATTGGTTTCTATTCCAACTCATTTTAAAGTTTTATTAATTTGATAAAGGGGTGCTCAGCTAAGCACTTATCTTACGAAGTATTTAATCTGATCATTCCCTATACTATTTGGTATAAAACTATTTTTAAAAATTAAATTTGAAGATCTTTTAGTTTTCCATTAAATGTTCGTTCATTTTTCTTAAGTATTTCCCCCTGGACAGCCAGAGGGATGAAGTAGATGCTCTATTCTCCATTTGTAAGTTCTCTTTTTCTAGAATAATAAATATAGCACTCAGTGAAAGATGAGGCACAATTTATATTTTCCTTGCCTTCATTTTTTTGAATCAATGGGCTTCTCTATTGCCACAAAAAGTCATCACCAATCATGCTGACTTAAAAATGTGGATCTAGAGAGTATAGTTTTACATCAGAGCCTCTGGCAGCATGGGCAGCTGTGACACTTTAAAACAGTGTCCAGGAGAGGGTGAGCCCGGGCCAAGGTTATACAAAGAAGTCTGCAGTAGACAATATAAACCAAACAGCATAAAAAAATGCCATACGCTATCGCTTCCAAATAAAAGCTAAATATTACAGAAACCTCACAGTGTTGGAAAAAGCAAGTTTAATTTAAAATATAGTCACTCCCCCTACCTTATCAGGGTGAGCTATTTTATGTCTGAATTTTTTTCCATGTCTCAGTGCTGTCTGGCAGGTCCTATGGGAGAGTTCATCTCAAAAGAGGTCAACAACAAATGCTACAGATCTGCTCAGGAGTGTGGCTCATCAACAGCGCTAAAGCTACGACCTTTATTCATCAGCCTCCCTTTTCCCATCTTCCCACCCCTCCCCAACTCCCTTCCACATCTACTCCCTTCAAGTGACAACTGTATTTCTACCTGAATTGAAATAGTAATATGATATACTCAGTCAAAAGATGAGCATTCATATGACAGGTTGAGGCAGGCTGCAGCAACCCCACAAGAGTTATGGTTTGCATTCATTTGTACCAGCAAGTCTAAGCGAAGGACTGAGAAGGGAAATTCAGTGATATCTGATGGGGAGGAAGGTTTCCATCTGAGCAATTTCATTCCACTTGGAAACTGACCCAGTTAGAAAGAAAGATCTCTTTTACTAGCACTGGATAGGGCATTCTTGCTTTTTCTCTGGTGGAATGAGTGTGGCTGGGTAAAGAAACAGTAGAGATTACCATCAGATTTGGGAAGAAACAGGCCAGGGCCATCAGCACTAAACTTTTTGGACATATAGGGGGTATATTCCTCAGCACTAGGAAAGCAAAAGCTCTCAAACCTTGTAGTGAACAAGAATATTCTGGTCTTTCATGTGCATGGAAGAAGCTGCAGGCTAAGAAAGGCTGCATGCTACACCAGGTGAGAATGGGTGATAGGCATTCATATAAGCCCTGGGCCTCCAGCTATCCCTGCCCAGCCTTAGTTGAGTTCTGAAAACGCCTCAGACAACTGGCTTAAAGACCAAGTGAAACCAAACCCTACATCTGATCTGAACCAAGGATTTGCTACAGAACTAGGTAGCCCTGAGCACTCTTTGGCTCAGCATGCAACAAAGAACATGTCATGTGCCAGTTTATTGCTTCCCCATATGAACTGCTCCTTTTTTAGAATGAAGGGATGTTCATGCCAGTCTCAGAAGATGCGGAATGATTAAATGAGCAGCAGCCAGGGAGGGTATGACACATGAAAAACGTCCCATTTGCATGGGGAAATTTGCTCCATGCATCTCATTCCACTCTTCAGCTGCTATCCCCCCAAAAAGGAAGCCTGCAAGTTTTTAACCCTTGAAGGTTACTTCCTTTATAGGAACAAATCCTTAGACTGCCCCTCCTGCCTTAGAACCAATCCTATCTAGCAAGCTGCCAGCCCAGGTCCCCCTTCATGTGTTCTGCCCAGGGCTGCTGGCATCAGGAGGGTTCTTCTGGTGCTGCAAGGAGGTCCTCATTAGCATGGGAATCACATAATGAAAAGAAGACATGGCTGTCTCCTGGCTGGATATGATCAATTTACTCCCTCTTTGCTCCACCCAAATCCCTCTATATTCTGAAGCAACTGATGAAAAGAATCTTCATACAGGTTACTCCTTTTGATTTGTTTTATCAAAGGAAGGAATTCCTAAATTCATTCAAAAGGAAGTGACTACATATTTTATGATAGGACATGAGTCACCTGGCACCTTCTGCTCTAGACCCAATGAGGCAAACCTAGTGATCTGTTCCTGCAGTAGACCTTATTTCCTATTAGAGGAAAGATGTACGGACACCAATAGTTTAAAAACAAGCCAGTCTTTGATATGTGCCTCCCATTCAGGGGAAGATCCGTGGTCTGCCCTCATTGTTGTTGCTGGGCTGCACCTGAGCTTGGAGTTGGGTTTCTGAGATTCTTGCATTGCCCTGAACTGTTCTTTGAGTGTAAAAAAGGATGTAGGCTTGAGTTTTGCACACTTCCTCGACACTGCATACATTCAGCTTTGAGTCATTGCAGTGGACCCAAAAACCTAGGAAACCAAGGGAAAGAAAGAGTAAATGACTACTCAACTTATATTTCCAATCAGCAGACAAAACCAGGAGATGAAGAAAGGGACAGAGGAGTGTGAACAGAGCTAACCCTTGATTATTGGTGGTGGGGAAAGAGACAAGTAAATGAAACCAAGACACTGCCTGTAACCACTGGCTTTAACCTCACTATAATATGCTTATAATGTCAACTGACTATAAATTTTGTCCTCATTTTATTTAGGCTTTTTCATTGCCCATTAGGACCTTCTACAAAGATAGCCAGGACACTGAGGACTAAGAGAAGAAAAGAGGAGTAAGAGGAGGAAAGGGGAAATGTAAATAGAGAGGAGTGCTAAAGGAAAATTTAGAAGGAATAATAAGTTATTTGTTCACAGGCTCACTCTGGCTGCCTCAAGGGCTAAGGCGTTCAAGATCAGTACACTACTGAAAACTCATTCGCAGCCCACCTGCTCCAGTGCAGTGGCTGGGAGACTCTGCTCTGGGGGACGAGGACTGAAAGCTTCTTGTATCCCCATGTCTCCCATAGTAAGGGATGTAGTGAGGACATAGTAAGTGCTCAGTAAATGTCTTCAGCTTTATTATGAACTGAGGCTAATGAGATTCATACAGCATCTCCATGATGTTAGATGGGTCATATCAATTCTGCATAACCAAGAAACGGAGGTCTGCACAAGTATTAATAAATAATGATAGCCTGTAACATTAATTGAGCACAGTGTGCTAGGCACTATGCTAAACACTTTTAGGTGTGTCAGTTCCTGTCAACTTTTAGAACAATCTTTTGTTACTTAGTAATAGATCCAAAATCTGAATCCAACTTTCATAATCCTTCCCACTGGATTTAAATGTATGTAATATCCCCTTATAGATGAAATACAAGGAAAACAATGACATGTGGACAAACCAACCCTTTTTCGTGTCCCCCACCCCACAGAGTAAAGCGCACGCACCTCCCTCTGTGTTGTAGCAATAGGCTGTGTAGTGTCCTGAGCCAAACCCTTTCCCGTGATGCATGACCACTGCGGAGAGATCATAGGCAAAGGTCTCTTTGTCAAGAGAGGAGAGCATGTCCCTGCAGCAGTAAGGTTCCATGGTTAATACCTGGTCAAAGACGACATGGACCCCAATCTTCTCTCGATGATTACGGCCAGACCACCTAGAACATGGATATAAACTTCTCACTAGTATAAAATGGCATAAGTGATTACAGGTAGAGGTAGGTAAAACTGGGAACTGAGAAAATAACTTTCCAGCTTTGGTTTTCACATCAGTAAAGAAGTAATCAATGTCCACATATATTCCCTGTGAATGTTCCATGATGTACCCTGAAACTAGAGATCCCTAAACAAGCAATTCAGGCAATAACATTTTGCAATTTACTTCCTGCCCTTATCACAGATTATCTCATACTTTATTTTGAAGAAGACGCTATATAAGCCCAAGTGAGACTAGAAAATCTTCAAACACAGACACCTGGGACAGCCAATTAAAAAAGAGCCATGAGAGCAGAAGCCCAGTCCCCCCGGGCCCCAACACAGACTTGTCACACTGGGCATGATGCATTTAATCTCCACAGAAAGCACAACGTCTCTAGGGAACCAGTGTCCCCTCTCAATAGCAAAGACATTTGCTTTCACCAAAACCTTTGGAGCAACTGTCTCCACAGCTCACAGCCACCTGGGACACCCAAGAGCAAGCTCACCTGAATCTTTTAAGGTGCAGCCTGAGGACCTGAGGTAGTCTGTAGATCATTAACTGCTTTCTAGCTTCACTCAAAACAAGGGGTTTTGGATTGGATTTTCGTCGTTTGCCTATATGGTTTGGGAAGATATAAAACATAGATTGTGAGGAGTCTCATTCTTTCCTAGCTATGGCAGAGACAATGATTTGCCACTCAACATGCATTCTTCTTTATTTCTCAGAATTTGAACCTCAATTTTATTTGGGGCAGCAATGTGACTCTCTGTAAGACTGCATTTCCCAGCCTCACATGTCTGCATCGTGTGGCCATGGAAGGTCTGGCAGAGATGAAAGGAAGGACTGTGTGGCACTCTTGGAGAGCAGCTTAAAGAAGGCTGACTCAGTTGTGAGGTGCATCCTTTGTCCTTCTCACTGTTTGCAGCTGTTGGAATTCCTCTTGGATCATGAGGTAATCTGGAAGTTGGAAGCCTTGAACTACGATAGTAAAGCTGAAAGATGGCAAGAGCCTGGGTCCCCAATGACCATGCAGCCACCATGCAAGTCCCTGAATGTCCTTCGGACTTCTTTTATATAACAGAAAAAAAAATAGTTCTTGTTTCAAATCATTGTTATTTGAGTTGACTACACCTAATCCTAATACATGCACTTTCAAAATTTTACCATCAGCAATTTCCAAAATTGGTATGGGTTTAGGATGGCACACTCCTGATATCATGGGTTAATGGACTCTTAACGAAAGATCACTGCAACAACATGCACATGGAGGCATATGTTAGGGTTCTAGGCCTTTAAATATGGGCTTATAACTTAAATTATGATGTATCATAATATAACTTAAAAAGCATTTTGTTTTCATCAGAAAGGCCTAATTCTATTTCCTGCTCACATCTAGTTGTGTATGCTATTGGATAAATTATTCGAAACCCTGAACCTCAGTTTACTTTCCTGTAAAATGAGTAAAAATATATATTTCAGGTTTAGGAAGAAGTTAAGAGGACACAGGATTACTAAAAGACAAAGTGGCATATACAAATATTTAGAGAAGAACCTGTTCTGATGTTATATTTTTATGTTGTGCCTAGTTTTTGAAACATATTTCTTGAATAAAAGTACACTGTTGGACATGCAGGACAGGCTGGCTAAATTCACCCAGTCCAAAGCAGATTCAGTATTCAGACTTCCATTTTGTTTCTAAAGCCACTGAATCATGGTGGAAATGCATTTTTAAATTATAGCAAATAAACAATGGAAATAAAGTTTTCTTAATTTCCATCAGAAGCCTTCTCTATAACCATTTACTAATGACTACTCTGTTATTTAGTCAGTGAATGGTTCAGAATATAAAATTGGTGGTCCACTCTAGTGCCTGCTAATTGTCTTTGAGCTGTTGATATGATAGTCTCAGTGTTTGAAGAGCTCAGCATCTGATTCTAAGTCCTATCTTTAATACTTGAGAAGGGCAGCAAATCACAGGCAGATGACGTTTCAGAGAGCTTTCTATGACAATAGGATTTGGAGCTATTGCTTCTAATAGATTGCAGCAGAATGAGTGTGCCATAGATTTTACTGAGACTGGCAGTCATGATATGTCGGGTCACGAACAAAAAGAGATTCAAAGCGGAGCCTGGCCTTATTTTACATTCATATTCACTAGCAGATTTTTGAAAATTACTGCAACTCTTCCTGGTAACCCTTGCAGTGACTGCCACTGTCAGCAGAGGGAGTATGTGAGCTAAAATGAAGACGATGTAGAATCTGGCTTTGTTTCCCTAAAATGAAATTCACAAAGAAAAATAAATTATTGATTCAATTGAGATTGATCAGTTTTGTCTCCATTTGATTAAGCTGGCCACACAGGGAGGTGGAAGGCTGATAGTTTGGAGACTTCATAAGCAACAGATCAATTCATCTTGTCCCTTTACCATAGCTTTCCTTACCTATTATCTGAACTTGCCTAGAGAAATGTTGATAAATTGGCACATCCAGCAACCAGAAAAAAAACCCTTTCTTGCAAAAATAAAAGTATTTCCTGCCTAATGTATCATGTCCGAGAATGACTGAATTAAAACTGTTAACATCCTTCTGTTCCTTACAAGTTAAAAAGCTTTATGAATCACTGTTTTAAAAAAAGATACTGCTCTAATAAGATAATTTAAGTCACTGCTTTTATATCTCAATATGGAACAGACAGGTGAGTCTACAATTAACCAAGTATAACATTTCAAATTTTGTTTTAAATTAACAAAATAATAGCAAGTATTACTTTTGATTTTTGTCCTGATTCTTCAGAGAAAACAGGTTTCCCACAATTTACTATTTTAAAAAATCATATGCAAATATATTAAGGACTGCCATAATATTTTTGTTCCCAAAACTTGTAGTCCAAAGGACTATCTGGCCATAAGTTGATTTCTAGATTATCCATCAATTTTAGTTTCTAAATCTTTATATGCCAAAAAACCCAAACATGAGCTTCCAAGTATTTGCTCTGCACATCCTCTAGGAAATGCTGAGTTAGCAAAAGCATTAAGCATTAGTGTGGCAAGACAGAAGCGGCCCTGACCACATGGAAAGAGTTCCACTTCAAAATTAAAGCCGCAACAGAGAAATAACTTCCTTATGACCCCCTCTGAAATGCCAACCTTTCAAGCATGTGAAAAAACAAACAAATGCAGGAAGTAACTGAACCTGCCACAAAACAATGTACCTTTTGACTTGCTTTCTTGATCTTACTGTACAGATCTTCAGCGCCACTTCTGAGACTTTAAATCTACAAATTCAGTATAAAAGTACACTTTTCTGATGCCACAACCCTCAAACAGGCAATGCTACCTGAACTTAGATTACATAAGAACCATCAGATCCTACATGAATTTCAGCTGGGCCCCTGTAGCACTATGAAGCTAAGTACTCACATTCTTAGAGTCTCCATTTCAAGATCCACACTTTCAATGTCTCCCAAAGATAAAGTTTATGTCAATCACAGCAGGAGTTAAAGGGAGCACTACTCCTAAGTTTGGTTTGTTTTTAAATAAGTAATGTCCGTATTCTTGTTTTCAGTAAAATGGGAGTAAAATCTCTCTCTTAAAAGATACTTTAGAACCACTCAATATTATCAGTGTTACATTTGACTAAAAGGCAAAAGAAGCACCTTACACTGACATTCCAATTGTACACACCCCACCTCCCCTCATACCCCAGCACTCACTGTTACACTGGTCACAAGCGTAGATTCTCCCTTCCAGGGCCTCTGTCTCTGTGAACTTGGCCAACATCTCAGTGAGCAGGCACTCTGTCTGATTCAAAGGGACAAACCCCTTTTCTATGCAGTGATAGCGTTCAGGAAATTCCAGGGACAGATCCCAAAAGGGCTCAATGGTGTTGGATTTGTAATTGCATGATATACATGTGACCTAGAATGAAAAGATTAATTTATAGGTTATATAACTTTGAAACTTCCCATGTACGTTTTGGCTTGCTTTAAATGAGGCACAACTTGACCAAAACTAAGTGTGAAGTTTTCAAAAAATTGTTTAATTTTAATATTAAAATAATAAATATAACTTTAGGGAATTAGAGCACATTACTTCTGTATATATTTCTAACTATGTGATGCTCGCTGAAACTGGAAAACCATGCAGCAGAGAAGTTATTACCTACCCCTCTGTCTCTTCTCTCCTATAGCATGTTCTACCACTCAGTGCTGTAGTACAGCCTGCAAGTTATCATGGAATCAGTCTGAGATAGAGAAGTCGCAGATGCCTGCCTCCTTCTCTCACCTTCACACTCCTTCCTCCTCCAGACTTCATTCTTTTCTTGAAGTCCAACTGGCCTCTCCTTTTGTCCTTGATTCTTGCAGCACCCCTACACTGATCCCTGTGTCCATAGAGCCTCAAAATACCTTGTGATTAGATCTACGCTCCCATTGTAACCTTCCCACGTGTACCTTTCTTCCTCTAGAGTCTTAGAGGATAGAGGAAGTGCCTATAAAGACTCCCCGTTCAAATGCCAAAAGCCCAAATAAACTGTCTCTTCTCGTCCTACTTATCATTCTTTTAAAACACTAAATGCCAAGACGTAAAACCTCAGTAGCAGTGTAGAGGTTTTGTCCACCTTTTTAGCTCTAAAAATTATCTTCATATTCTCACAAAGTCTTATCTATGAATCTTTGCTTATGTCTCTACATTGCTAAAGATCCAGGAAATAAAAGGTAATGGGGAGCAGAATGGAGGCTCGCTCAGACCTTTGGCATACTCCTAGCCACTTCACTTCCTTGTATGTAAAGAATGCTTATGAAGGAAGAATACATACTCTTTCAAACTACCATGAAACCAGGGTTACAGGCAAATGGTTCAATTTCCTAAAACTGATCAAAGGATGATGGTATGCCAACCATAGGTACTTAACTGTAATGAGAATATTAGATTGCCCATATTGTCATTAAAGGTTAAAGACATTCGCTAAAAATGAGAGATGGCAAGTTATACTGAAAATCTGCCCAGAAAGAGACAGGTGGCAAGCTCCCAACACAGTGTACAGTACAATGAAAGGTACAATGGCCACCATCCATTATGCATCATTACAGCCATTCTTGGCTACCTCATTAGCTGAACAAACTGGGGGAGGCACTCACAGGAAGCCCAGACTCTTGCAAGCTTCCCTCTAACATGATGGACAGAATCGAGATTAAAGTGGGCACACACCTACCTGACTGAGAAGCTGCCCATGAAATATGGTGTTTACCACCTTTAAGACCTGTTTGGTGAGCTTCCTCTGGGAGAAGGGGATGAGGATCCGACGCGTGGTGCCCTCCGACTCGAGTTCTTGCTGCACTTTGTGCAACAGCTCACAGAGAAACTCCTGCGCATCCTGCTGGTCATAGCCGCGGAAGGCAGGGATCAGGCTCCAAACTGAGTGAAGCATGGCAAAGGGAGACACCAGGGCCCACTTCCCGGACCACATGACTCGGAAGAGGGTGTGCAGTTCGTGGCAGAGGGAGATGTGCTTCGAACTGGGCTCCTTGTTCTGGATGAGTTCTAAGCTCCTGGTGATGGAGGGCCCGTCATTCCAGCAGAAGCCCTCACGTTCGCACGACTCAGCCCTGACGTTCCTCGGTGACAGCTCGGTGGCTGAGCTGCTGGCCGGCCTGCCGGAGAGCGGCGCCTTCCCGTTGGTGGCTTTGGGAAAGAGCTGTTCCGTTTTGGAAGGGTCGAGGTTCAGGAAACACTCTCGGAACTTCTGGAGGTGGCTGAGCACCTGCAGGATGGAGTTCATGTAGCAGGTGTTGCCCAGATTGCGCAGGCCGGTGACACCCGGTGCCATGGCGGGGGCGCGGCGTGGCGGGAGGCGGCCCCCGGTAGGTGTGCGCGGCGTGGCAGGGCGCGAGGCGGCGGCGCGGGGCGCGTGCAGCAGTAGGCGCGCGCTCTTGCGCGGAGGGGCGCTGGCCAGCTCCTCCAGCAGCCGCCGCTTGACCTCCAGCCGCCGCTGCCGCGCCGCCTCCTTCTTCCGCTCGAGCGCCTCCTCCCGCCGCTGCTGCTCCAGCTTTGCCTGGCCCCGAGAGCTCTTCTCAAACCAGCGTCGCAAAGTCTTGGCCAGCAGGCGCTGGCGCCGGTACCACAGAGCGGTGAGCATCTGTGGCTGTCCCTGAGGAGTGCGCGGCAGCGGGGCCGTGTCCTCGCCAGAGGCCATGGACCGCAGCGTCCGGCCGCGCCTCCCTGGCGGGTCCTGTTTCTGGCCCCTGACCGCCAGGAGGGAGCTTCTCAGAAGCTTCAGGTCCCCCTCCGGGTTATCATTGAGCACGTAGTCCTTGCACAGGTAACAGAACACGTAGAGATCTCGGACCTCCATGGCTAGCGGGTGTCCAGTCTCTTCAAAGTGTTTAAGGGCGTGATCCTCAATGTAGCGGCCGCAGGCCACATGTGAACACTTGAGACAAGCCCACACGGATTCTGTGGTGGTGCACTCCATGCAGCACCATTTCTGAGGGTTCAGTATGGAGTGGTCCTGGGCCAGCCGCAACCGCCCTACATGTTTGCATCTATCCATGTCTTACAGAAGTCTCCACTCTTTCAACCTGGCACAATAGAGCCCCCCAAAAGAGAGAGAGAGAATCAAAAGCTTTCAGCAAAATATCTTCCTAGAAAAAAGCTTGCAACTGGCATTTCAACTCGACACTCATTAGTTTTTAATTCAAAATTAGTTCCTTTGGAAGGAAGTTTTTTAAAAAAGCAAATTTGGTACAGAATGAGGATTACAGGACAGTTAAAATCCTTAAAAAAGAAGAATCACAGAATATTTGGGGGGCCTTAGCACCACTTTGAAACTTTACATTTTCTAAGTCTGTTTTATGCTTGAATATCAGCTAATTTTGATGTGCTCCTTAGAAAATGTCATTACACTTATTTCACACTGCATCCAGCTGGCCACCAGGGGAAAGAAACTTGTATTCTGAACCATTTCTGAACTGATGATGTCCTGGAAGGAAAGCTTCTATATCTCATTCTGATCAAGTATGCAGAAAGGGACAGGGGAGAAGAACTGAGACGAAAGACTGTTGCAAATACCAGTAGAAGAAATGAAGACCCTTAACTAAAATGACAATCTTACTCAGTTTCAATGTATTTCAAAGCAGAGATAACAGGATAAGGTAAAGGTAAGAAAAAGAAAGTCCTCTACAGTATTATTATTTTTATTTTCTTGAGACCAAAGAATCTGGCTAAGGAGGTAGACTGTCAGCTTCAACCTAAGTAACATTTCATGTCTGCTATGGTTTGAATGTTTGTGTCCTCCTCCCCTAAAGTATCATGCTAAAATCTTAACCACCAGGTGATGGAATTAGGAAGCAGGGATCTTTGGAAAGTGATTAGATCACAAATGGGTTGACCCTCATGGGATGAGCTCTCATGAATGGGATTAGTGCCCTCATAAAAGAGTTCCCTCACCCATTCTGCCAAGTGAGGACACAGTAAAAGCCGTATGGCTAAGAACCAGGAAGTCCTTACCAGACACAGAATCTGGTGCCATGATCTTGGACTTCCCAGCCTCCAGAACTGTGAGAAACAAATGTTTATTATTTTTAAGCTGCCCCAGTCTATGGTATTTTTTGTTATAGCAACCCTGAGGGATTAAGACAATGTCTTTTTCAAAAGAATATTTATATTTTGAAAAAGGGTGGGGAAACTCACCTTCTTTACTGAAAGGACAGATAAGTACAGAATTAGATAGATCTATCTAATAGTAGAGTGGCTACTGGTATTTAACCAAACTATCATGACAAAAGAAAAAAAAAACAATTCTTCCAGATGAGATATGTGAAAATGCTTTTTAAAACAGTGATAACATACTGAAGTGGGGTTTGTTTTTTTGTCTTCTAGCATTGCTTCTTCAATAGTGTCCATCAGAGAAACCTAATGGGCAATTTCACTAAGGGATAGATGCTAAACAACTATTTTAAAAGAAAACTTTTTATTCTTTGGAACCTTGACAGGTTTTTTTTTTTTTTTTAATATCAGAATGTAAAATTTCCCAAAGGTAGTTCCCCTTATAAAAAGAACTTCCTTCACCTCCATTTCATCTCCACTTTCCTTTCTGTGTGCAGATGCAATTCCATGATTATGGGGTAACCCAGAGAAGTTCTAAATCCAGAGCACTCTGAGTAGTCAGTCCCTTTAGTTAGTTTTCCAGAAGCCGTTTGGCCTGGTCCTATTGACAAAACCCACAAACATACTGCAGGACCATGAGATCCTTCCCATTTTTTAGTGCTCATTCCAGATGGTGGAGTCATAGCTCTATATAAGAAACCCTTAGATCATACAAAGGAAAGCAACCTAGATAATTTTCAATCAAGTCAGATCATGCTTTTCCTTTGAGCACTGTCAGGATTTAGTTTCTACTATATTATTTTTCTAATTATTAACCTGTTGCTAAGTGCCCTTCTAAAGTCATTTCTCTGGATGTATTTATCCATTTCCTAAGTAGATATAATATCCTTCTGAGAGGAGATCATGTGTTATATTTCTCTTTTTACTGCTTTGTAATTTCAAGACTTATGGGTACTCAACTCATAGTGGTCAAAGGTCTTCTGTTAGAATTACCTTCCCACACAGCCCAGAATGGTAGTAAAATAACCATTTCTGTTTATTTTTTTTGTAGGGCAGAGCCAAATTAAAACATACATACATTAAAAAGATGAAATTGTAAAAAAAAAAAAAATTAGTTTTTTGTTGTCTACTTATTACCAACCAAGTTGAGTACACAGATGCTTACAACTAATTAATTACTGGGGACACAAAAGAAAATAATGAAAGAATGAAGGGGAAAAAAATCAAGAGGGCAATTGCCAAGTTTCTTGCTAATTTAATATTTTTCATAATGCAGCTCATGAACCACCTATCAGCATCAGAATTCCCTAAGACATCAGTCCCCAATTTTTTTGGCACCAGGGACTGGTGATCCTATGAGAATATAATGCCTGATGCTCTAAAGTAGAGCTGAGGCGGTGATGCTAGCACTGGGGAAGAGCTGCAAATACAGGTGAAGCTTAGCTGGTTTGCTTCCTGCTCACCTCCTGCTGTGTAGCCCAGTTCCTAATAGGCCACAGACCAGTACCAGTTTGTGGTTCGAGGGTTGGGGATACCAGCCCTAGGATACCTTTGTTATTTGTACAGATTTCTGGTCACGACTCCAAACCATATGAATCAGGGTCTGGAGGAGAGGTCTAATAATCTCCATTTTAAACATTCTCTACAGATGATTCATTTATATATTAAAACCTTAGAACCATTGCACTAAATCTAGCACATTACAGCGGGATGAAGAACACCTCACAGAAATCAAAGAATTATTTCTCAAAATTTTTTAGTTAGATCAACAACATCCAATAGAACTTCTTGCAAAGATGGGAATGTTCTTTATCCACACTGTCCAGTACTGTACTAATTAGCCACATGTGCCTATTGAGCACTTGAAATGTGGCTAGTGAGACTAAGGGACTGAACTTTTAATTTTATTTAAGTTCAATTAATTTACATTTAAATAGCCACATGTGGCGAGTGACTGTAGCATTAGATAGCACAGACTTAAATATACTAGGACATACTATCTTTAGCTAACTTGGCTTTTTTTCTTTTCCTTTGAAAGATTCAGTATTCGCTGAATCATACATATCTAAATAGCCTCTTATAACTCAAAACCTGGCAAATCCCATCTTAACCAATAGGAGGCTTGATGTATCTTCAGGAATTTAATTGCTACTGAGATCTTATCACATGAAACAGCACAGCTTCAAATCCTTCGGAGAATATTTCTGTGAATGGGAATACAGCAACACGACACCCAGAACATTTGATCCTTATGAAATCAACTCCTGTGCTAGGAAAAATATGCTGGAACAACCAAAAGCCAAAATAGAAGAACACTGAAAAACCATTCCACACTCTCTCCATGGAGAGCTGTCAAATGGAAAGGGCACTCTGGAAATTCTTTCTTCTGATTTCATTTTCTGATCTATAAATCTGCTGATCACGCACATCCTTTCCTGCACAGCCCTTTTCCCATTACAAATCTGTCGTGGCGACTCACTAACCTGCCATATGGCAGAGTAAATCCATTCAGGAAAACACAAGGGTGCTTTGCACCTCACCACACTGATTTAAACTAGGCAGACTAGCTTCTCTGGAGGAAAAACATACCTGATCATGAAATGGAAATCACACAAAAGCGACACAGAAGAAAAAAGCCACCTTAATCAACACACAAAATGGAGAATAAAGAGAACACAATCTCAGGTACACTCAGTTCAAGAAAGACAATATGTTTAACTCACCTCTCATACATATTTTGATCACTTTATTTAAGAACAAGGCCTAACACCCACAGCCATAAAGAGGAATTCTATTTTATATTTTTTCTGACATGTACACCTTTTCCTTCTTATCTCCCAAAGGTCATAATAATCCTAACATTTCCACTTAAAACATACCTCATCGAATGTGACAGGCACCCAATATCCAAAAGAGATAAACTTGCAGTGTAATGGGAAAGGACATGATGAGCCTTAACAGTTCTCCATCATTTAAGTGGGTCAGCAACTTTAAATAAAATAAATGTCCTGCACACCCTGGGCCTATCTGCATATGGGGAAAGTAAACCTGACAAAATATTAGCTTTTGCTTCTTTAATTACCATCGTTTTTTTTAAAATCTGAATCAACTGGAGCTAAAAACTATGACCAATATTTAAAAACATCCTACTATAATTAATATCACTAAGTAGTAAATTAAAAGATAATGAAATCTTTTCAATTCTTTCCTTTTGCTCTGATGAGAAACTTGCAGATTTGCCATATTATTATTTTTTTAATTATGAGACCACTGAACACTACAATTATCTTTCAAAAGTCTATAGCTTGAAAATATGATTTGTCTTTTAATTGGACTATTCCAATTATTCTCAAATAGCAAATTTCTTAGCTGATCCTAAATGCAATTCTACCTTACCAGAAAAAGAAAAACCTGGGGAAAAAATCAACAAAAGCAAAATAGGAAAAAAATAAAGAGAATCTATCTACTTTGGGGAGATTTCCATTTCTTCTCTCTCACTGTATTGATTTCTTTTTAGTTCTTAACTAAGGACAGTAGAATAATCCTGCCTGGTCTTGGTGAGACCAAGTGGCATAAATTCCAGCTTCAGAGAAAGTAGACACTATGGTAACATGCTGACAGCCTTCATTTACATAAAAGAATACTAATTACGTGGTATCATCAACATCTGCGATTCTGCTCACTGCCATATGCGACAGCGCAGGGTATTTTAACCCTTCAACTTACTAAATGTACCCTAAATTATATGTACCACAAAGCCTGCAAAGACTGCTTAAAGAGACAAAGTGAATACATTTTTACAAATAACAAGTGTTAAAAGTAAACTCTATTTTTGACTTTTTATTTCCAAGAGATATGGGAAAATATGATTTAATATAAATATACAATTAATAAAAAGATTTTTAAAAACAAGGTAGAAATTACATTAGGATGCAGTTGATAGCCCAAAGGGAAGAATGCTACATTCTAGAATATTCTGGAGGGCTTTAAAAAGCTGTATTATAAGTACAAAACTAGCCCTTCGAATTTTTATATTTATGACTACAATTTAAAAAACAATAATACAAAATAATAATAAATATCAAAAGTAGGGGCAGAGACCAAGAAGGGTGAGGTTAGGGACACTGTTTAGAAGTCCTTTGCCAAGGAAGAGTGTGTGGGGCTGGGGATAGCTCAATGGGTGGAGTGCCCCCATAGGCTGCTGCACTTACCCTTTTTCCCCTTCATTACCTCTCTCCAAATGTGGGGTGGGTGTGTGAATGAGGAATAACCTATAATCAGAGTGCAGCTCAAAGACCTCTGGAGAGGCTGAATTCTCTGAGAAGGATTTGGAGGCTCTGACCTGAGAACTGGAATGGCCTCTGAAGCAGCTGCTCTGGGCCACAGGTGATGGCATGCTGATGTGCTGGAGCCTTGCGAGGTGTGCTATCACTCACTTAGTGTCAGCCAGCAAGTGCTGGCATTCAAGCATGAGTTTATCTAATCATGGGTTACAGCAGATTTAAGGTTATGCCCATGATAATGTCTCTCTCACTTGTATTAGGATCTGCTTTCTTTCATGAAAAAGTAGAGTTCATGTAGGGAGCAGGGCCACACACAACACCCTGGTTTGCCTAGGGGAGGGGGCCATGCCTGCCACTGAGCAGAGAAATAACTGAGAACAACCAGCACTATACAGATGCTTTGCTCTGTATTGCATACTAACTTCTCTAACCACGTAAGAGCCAGATTGGATCTAAGCCCTCTGTACCTTCAGCCTATGTTCATTTGTCTGTCTCCTTCCTCTCCAGATACAGATATGCCCAAGCCTCTCCTGTCAAAAGGAGAGAGATACAAACAGATCCAAGTTCTCCCAGCCTCTAGAATATCCTTGACACTTTCTAGCTTTTTCTCCTTCTGCCTATCTTATTTCTAGCAAGAGTAATGTGCAGCTTCATCTTCTTCATAACTCATTCTTTAACACCTTCACTTTATGGAAATTGTTTTTTTAAAGGTCATTAGCCATTTCCTTACAGCAAGTTCATTAGCCTTTTCTCAGTCCCCATCCATATCTATTCTGCATTTGATACTGAACACACATTCACTCCTGCATTTTAGGCTACTGTTCTTTTCTGGTTTTCTTCCTATTTCTGTAATAACACGTTTTCATATGTATTTCTCTTCCTTGAAATGTAGGCTTTTTAAAGGTTCTGTCTTCAGCTCTCTTCTCAGTGATTTCATCTATTCCTAGGATGTCCACTATCATTTCTATCAGATAATGTATTTTAAATCTCACAAACATTTTCTAAAACCACTTTATTGAGACATAGTTTACATACCATAACATTTACTCATTTAAAGCAAAAACCTCAATAATTTTTTGTATATTCACCGAGTCCTAAAAATACTTTCGAATATAAAAAATTTCCATTTCATTGCAAAGACTCAGCATCAGGTTTTTTTTTTTCTTCTCACATTTAGATACTTGCATTATGGTATTACTACTATTAATGATGTTAGTGAGTTGAAGCATTGAGCATGGTTTGTGCTTTTCTGTTTGTTTAGCAGCAGTGATGATCATGCACCAAGTAATACACACTGTCTCATCCAGGTCTCCTGGTGATCCAAATATGTAAGATGACTGATAGGGAGTTAAGGAGATACCATCTGTGGAACAAAGCTTAGCTAGCCAGCCTTCAAGGGATCAGACTTTTTGATTCATTAACCTAATACTCTTGCCAAAGAGGTCTGTGCCTAAAACTTAACCCCTTTTCCAGGATATTAGATTAGGGCAAGGTGGCCAAGGAAGACTGCTCATATTAAATTCAGAGGAATTCTGAATACACTTCGAGCATGTGCGCGCGCACACACACACATTACCTGTGCCTCTGTGCAGAGAAGTGGCAGCCAACACTGGAGGGCAACCAGGTTGGCTGTGTGAGGATTAAATAGTCTGCTTCAGAGCTCAGTAGTTTATGCTGCTTCCAGATCAAAAGGGCCTACTACTTGCTGCAACCTGGTGGTGGTGTAGCATCATCTTCCTGACAAGCTAGTGTTAAAGCAAGGTTGAAACTACTCCACTGCCACATGGAAAAATTATATCGTTACCAGTGAAAGAATCAGTGTGGTCAAAAATCTGACCACAGGAATCATGGTTTGTCCCTGCAGTATGCCTCCAAAACCTATGTTCTCTCCAACAGCTAGGCAGTCACACACACACACACACACACACACACACGTCGAACTATGCGTGTATGTATGTATATATGTATGTGTCAAAATTTCTTAACTGTGCCCTTTAAATTTGTGCGGTTTATTGTATGTAAATTACACCTCAAATACAGCTGTTACAAATTATACACACACGTGAATAATTTACCCCTAATGAAATAATTAATCTAGGTAGCAGTTCCTTAAACTACTGAAAGCTGACAGGAAATTTTATAATGGATGGATAAGGCTGACATCACCTGACTTCACTAATCAATTTTACACTGAAAGTAGAACAACCAGACATTATATGCTTCCCTAATATGATGCAATAAGAGGCTCACAGCAGCATCACCTATAAAGCATTCTTGCTAAAGAAGTGAACCTGAGCCCAGTGAATCCTTTGCAAGTAATACCAGGTTATAAGAAATATGAGAGATAGGAACATGTTACCACAAAGCTGCAATTAGCCAAACTGCCAAATCAGAAAGTGTCAAACGCTATAGGATCAATGATTGAAATCTTTGACAAAGTTTAAAAGCCTATTGAGCCCATCGTGTATCTATAGTATAGTACTAGAATACAGTACTATGGAAGCTAACTACCAAATGTATTATTCTGAGAACAGTAATTCAAAGTTTCAACTTGAAATGCCAAGAATTGTTTTCCCAGCTGCAGCACAGGCAATGAAATCAGGAATCTCTCTCCTCCCACTTTCCCCACATGGCTGCAGAGGGCTTTCCACACATGGCCATTTGTATGGAAGACAAATATAGAATATACATTAGGAACTGCCTACAGTGGGAAAAAAGAAACCACTTCTGTGAACAGAAAATAAATCTAGAATTCACAAATGGATCATCAGGATTAAATGCAGTGTTGGCCATCTGAGTGGCTGTTCTAAGGAATGGGGAACCCCATCTTCCTGATGACCTGTTTCTTAAAATGATAGCAGTATATTTAGTCCTGTGCCCTCCCCAATAATACACCAAAGCACATCTGTCAGAACAGAGGTCCATCATATTTTGCATGAGATCCAATGTTTGAGCACTTTATTTCAAGAACAAAGATGACAAATATCCAAAATGAAGGGGCCAAATACAAAAATGATATTTGTTATATACATACAAAAGGAGAATCCTTGAAGCTACAAAGATAAACACTCAGGCACTATAATAAAGAATAGGTTAAATAAACTATAAATTGGCCATACAATGGAAACCACCAGTAGTTTTTGTTTTATTTTTTAAAGAGGCAGGTCTATGTGTACACCAATTTAAAATACAGTATGTGAAAAAAGTAAAGGGGCAGACTGGCATATATAATACGACATCGTGACTAAAAAACTACACAATCTCTCTCTCCTTCAATTTAGAAGATAAACAAGAAACTGGAACCACCACATGCCCTCTGGTGGCAAAGTTGAGGTGGGGATGGAAAAAAGGAGACTCAGTCATCAAACTCTGTACCTTTGGGAGGAAAAATCATGTCTTATCTATTTAAAAAAGAAATATAGCACTGAGTAAACTGTTTCAACAAACTTCAAAAATTCAGGCATCAGCAAGATGACTAAAGTACAGAGCATATACTGTTTATTATGTTTTCATTATAAATTAAGACTTAGAAATAGGCAGTCTGATGATATTTATGGTATATGGGAGAATCTGAGGAATTATATTCTAGAAGCACTAATTGTTGCAAAAGGAACCCCGCTCACCCCTTTTCCATAAGCTTATGACCAGCTAAGTGCAGACCTCTTTGGCTTACTGCAGCGTGGCAATATAGCAGAGCCTCAGTCAGACAAGTGTCAATCACTTGAAATTTCATATCAACCAAGTACCAAGGTAATTTCTATTCTACTTCCCCAGGGGTCACTACTGAAAATTGTCCATAGAAGTGAATTGTGGGCAGACTCTTTCCTTTCTCAACTCTCGAGAGATCTTCCTTTCTTTCATGAAACAACTCTTAACATTATTCCAGTTTACTGGCCAGCAAAATTTCTCTCTCAACACCCAACCAACTTCTCTGAAGAAGAGTATGAAAATATGTGTGCTAGGGGATGGTGAAGGTAATCAGTTGAATATGGAGAACACTATAAGCTTAAGTTTCCCAGTCTGTAAAGCTGGGGAGCAGGAATACTTCAAAGAGTGGTTCTGAGGGAGGCTGAAATGAGATGACCCTGTAACTAACTGCACTAGGAAAGTGACTGACTCTAAAGTACTGGCTGACTTGGTCACTTCGTTGCCCACCCCTGAAAAGTTATTTTTGCCTCCATAAGGCCTAAATTCGGGCTGGCTAATTGAGAAGCTTATAGCAACTGATTATCTGGTCTTGATTTTATCTGGATAGTGTCATCTAATAAGGCATTCATAATAAAATAATTTTAAATAAAAAATTAGAGGACACTTTTATAAGAAAAAAGAAAAATCACTATCTTTCCAAAGCAAATTAAATGGTTTTTCTAATATTATCTGTTCCCTCAGGTCTTTAAAAATCATTTAATAACAATCCAGTGCAAGGAGAGTAAAAGTCCAATTAAGATATTAAAAACGAGCCATAAAATACAGTCGAATTAAAGAAGCAGAATCAGTCTCAGCTCGCTCTTCAATGGGGGTATGCTCAGTGAAAACTTACAGGTCCAACAGAATGTGCTGTGTGGCAAAAATATAAAAGGGGCCTTCTTTCAAATAAAGCATAGAAGGCATTTCAAAGACGTGAACTGTGCATGAACCCTCATCTCTCGTTTAAGAAAAAAGCAGAAGTACTTCAGGAACTTAACTACAGTGAGCAGGCACAGAAGAAAAGAGGGCCAGTGCACACCCAGGCAATGAACTTCATCAAGTTCAAATCCCACAAATCCCAGCCACTTCTGCTCTTATTTTGACGATATCAACTCTCCTGGTCTGCCAGTGAGTCCCACTATTTGGGCTAAGGTGTTGACATCCCCATTAAAGGCAAATATAGAATCCTATAAGGGAAACACACGAAGCCAATCAACCTCTAGTAACTAAATGCAGATTAATTTACCATAGCGAGAAGTGGAAAGCAGAGCTCTGGGGGGCAGGATAGATAGATGCAGTGAAGAAGAAAATAAAGAGGAAGAGAAAAGTATGAATCATGGCCTGAGGCTCCATCGAAGGAAGACTTGAGCCTTCAGGGCTAATGGACACCAAAGAGCAAAGTTCAAAAAAGAAAATATGAGAACACAAAAAAAGAGCCTACTGACTTCATAATTTTTTCCAGTATCCTTCTTATGTTGCCTGTGGTAACCACTGTGCTAAACATTGCACATACCCTTCAAATTATAATTTCAGTGAGGTGTAATGAAACAAGATATACATGTATAAATGAATAACTAGAAAATTTATGAACACATGTTGTTTGAGCCTGACATTTCAGTAAATTTCAGTTTGTTACTTTCAAATTAATGTCACTGAGGCCTATTGCCAAGGGCAAATAAAGTCCCCATCAAACCACCTAACTCAGCAACAGCCAATTTATCAAAACACATACATCATCACCATACTTATCAATTATACAAGAACTTTCCAGAACTAATAAGAACTAAACTACTTTGAAGGAACTATCAATAAAAGACAACATAGGTAATACTGGCAAGAAGCAAAATAATAGACATTACATATTCTAAGAGATCAACCAACAGACCTCTAAGAGACCGTTTAATGCATTACTAATTCTAAGAAGCCAGCTTATGAGTCTGCCAGTAAAGAAAATATAATTTTTCCAGATATGACATGGACCTTAATGGAAAGGTGTTGATGTCAGTGAGCAGGTTCAAGAAATAAGATATGGTCACTTTGTGTTTGTATATGGCAATGATATAAAATGACTCCAAAAGAGCGGATAAGTCTTTGTCTTCTGAGAGTGAAGTTTGAAAGAAAAAATATATACAATGGACATAATAATCCACCTGTTAAAAATACCAAAAACTTGAGGTCTGATTGCAAAGTTCTGGAAAACCCCAAACCCAATCAATGTAACCCAAGTAAAACATCAGAGCCAGGGAGAACATGACCATTGAGGACTGTCAACCTATGCCTGACCACAAACTGGGGACCAGTAGTAAGAGGGGACATCCTCAGAAAAATGATTAGGCACTTCCTATACTGCTGAATGATGAAGGTCCCCCAATTTCTAAATACAATTACTTGAGCCTGGTGATATCATAGAAGGGTCTGATACCATCAGTCACTGAAACCATTCACAGACTCCCTCTGCACTTATTCCTTGCACAGAAAACCAAAATTGATTTTCTACGTCGTTCGCCTTCAGGGAGAGAATGCAATAACCACCAAACTCAAGTATGGTTAACAGTTATATTTCTGTCAATGCAGCTTCACTTTGATTATTTTGACCACATAGTCAGTTCTTAAAAAGCTGGTCACCATATTTTGTTCTCACAAAATTCAGGTTTTGAACCTGTAGAGTTAAGGTCTAGACCCCAGGTATGACTTCAACAAGCTAATGCCACCTGGGAGGGCTCGGAGTAGGAGACTAGCTAGCAGAGAACTTCGGGGGCATTTCTCCATTTAGGATCTCTCCAAGTAGAATACAGTTGGACAAAATTTGGCTGGGGCTAGGTTTTTCAGTATATTTATAACCAACTTGCATTTCAAATAATTATATAAACTATCACTTATTAAACATTGTATGTATTTTAGGATGAGTTTGTAAAATTGTCAAAAGAAATCCTTCTGAAATTTTGATTGGCAGTGCATTGAATTTAAAAACGTTTGGGACAAATTAACCTTTTAACGATAGTGAGTCTTCCCAGCCACCAACATGATATAATGTTTATTCAGGCCTTTCAATACGTTTCCTCCAAAAGACTAACATATTTCTTGTTTAGATATTTCCTGGATACCTTTTTAGTTTTTATGACTATTTTTATGGCTATTGTGAATGGGATCTTTTAAAGAGTATATATTTACTAAATGGCTATTGCTAGTGTAAAGGTATTTGACTGATTTTTTTTATTAGGTTGAATCATATGAAACAGCTGATATCTAACTGTTTCAACCTACAAAAATGATAATTTCATATAGTTCAACAACAAGGTTCATCTGATATTTAGCAACCTTGCTAAACTGTGTTACTTGTACTAATACTTTGTAGATTCTCTTGAATTTTCAATGCATAACCATATCTTCTTCAAATATAGACAGCTTTGTCCTCTTTTTTTCTACCTATCTTTTACTTCTTTTCTTGTCATCTGGCATTCAGGAATGACAGTTCATTACTGAACAGTAAAGTGACAGTGGGCACGATGCCCTGTTCTCAACTTTAGAAAAAATGGGTCCAGAATTATACCATTAAGTGTGATCTATCAAAGGCCTCGCCGCCCATAACTCTGAGTTAAAGAAGTTCCCTTTTATTTCCAGCTTGGTAAAAAAGAAAATTTTCATTTTCTTCTGAACCTATTAAGAAAATCATGACCATCCTCCCTTAAAAATTAATATACTGGATTATATCAATGATGAATTTTCTGATTTTGTGACATCTTTGTATATAATAAAAAACTATTTGGTCATGATGTTTTGTTTTATTTTTTAATACAATGATACGTTCAATCTGCTAATATTTTATTTAGAATTTTCACATCCATATTCAGCAGTGAGATTAGTCTTTTGTTTTTTCTATTGCCCTTCTTTTGTAACAAGATTACAAAAATGAGATGGATAGCTTTCTCTCCTTATTTCTTCTCTGACACAGCTTAATTCTTCCATGGTTTGTCTAGTAAAATTGTCTCTTCTAGGCATTTTTTAAGTTTGTTTTACTGGTGGATGTAGCTAAATTCAGAGCAAGACAGTAACCACAGGTCTCCAAGCCCTGGGAAAATATGTCTTGTTAATCCAGTGTATACTTACACCTGCAGAAATTCCATGTTGATTTATATTTTTGAAATTTTCAAATAAATAGTAAGTTAATGACAGATAATAGTGTGGTAAACAGAACAGATCTACAAGCAATTCAAATTTAGGAAAGCAGTATTAAGCACTAGTACTGACTGGCCAAGAGATGGTTAAACACTGGTGCTGCTTGTACAGGCTTATTGACACTGAGAGTGTGAATGACACCTCCAAACAAGATAACCTGCATTATGGCTATAAAAAGTGGTGCTTTGTTTTTGAAGTAAATTAATCACTTCCCTTTACCACTAGCTCTCAAGCTTCAAATTCCATTTTAAACATTAACCATCACTCCAATTAAAAAACAAAACAAACAAAAAACCCCCCACAACCACCACCTTTAACAGTTCATCACTACCTGTGTGATAAAGTTCAAGTGCTTCAGCCAGGCCTCCAAAAGTATTCCATACAATCTGACCGCAAACTAGCTTCCACTATTATCTCATACCCTTTCTTTGCATGCAAACAACCAGTAAGACTAGTCTACTTACCATTTCCTCAAAAGTCCTGTGAACACACACTTCACTTCCTTGCAATACTATCCTGTCTCCTCTATCCTAATCCTTCAAAGTCCAGTTTAGGTTCCATTACTTCCATAAGCTCTCCCAAAAAGAATGCCTCATTGCCCACATCCCTCAGTTGTTAATCTGGTTTCCTAACTATATTCCAAGCTCCTTAAGGCAAAGGCTGTATCACTTTTTACCATTTCTTACCTAGGGCTTTTGATAGACAAAAACTAAGAACTTGATATCAAATCTTTCTAGGCATCTTTTACTAGTGTTAGCTGCCAGTCTTAATTTCTATTGCTAGGTATAGCTCCTTCATGTTGATAGATAAACTAAACTGTTTTGCATTAAGCAGACAATTATCTTTGAAAATTCTATGTTAACTGCTCACTTAGTCTATTCTTCCCAGTTCCAATTAATTTGCAGGACACTTGTATGTATGTACTCGTAAACGCTTAGGTCTTAATATAAACAAAATTGGGTATGTGTAGGCAAAAAGTCAAATGTTTAAAAAGAGTTGGCTTACCAGATGTGCTCCTTGCAAAGAGAGAAAGCAAGCACAGTAAGGGTGCTATTTTTGATGGCTCTCAATGAAGTGATATATTTGAAGAAGTTATTTTCTTTCAACTGGAAACTCAGTGTTATTATGAAGACTGTGCTGTTCAGAGATATCAGCTTCCATGAAAGGACAATTTGGGCAACAAGTAAATTTAGTCAATAAATATTTCCTGAGGGTCCACCAATGATATACCAAGCAGTAAGTATGCTTTAGGAAGAGAAACAATTAGGACTGACAACGTTATAATTAATGCAAATCATTGACTACTGTGATGTCTAAAAATGCTAGAGTAAACATAATTCAATAGTTTTTATTCTTTTGTGATTAAAGAGCTTATGGTACTTCTAGCTAGCTTTTCTGCCCTTTTTTTTGCGGGGGCGGGAGGGGGAGCTTTTACTTGAACACAAGTTAATAAAAAATTTAGACTTACATTTCAGAAAGTAAATTTTTGTTGTTTATTGAATATAAAATGTTTCCTCATTCTCATAATTGAAATAAATTATTGATAACTTAAGAATTATAACAAGTGATAAAATGTTGAAGCATTGACATGCAACACTGTTCCAAAGGCCACTCCACACTCTAATCATACAAGGTTTTGGAGACTGACTCTAGTTTGAAAATAAAAAATCTGAAATGCAAAAAATTCCACACAAAAAATCTACTGAGGCTTCTTTCTCACTAGTTCTCATTTGTATGAGTGAGAATTCCCTCATATGTGCCATTCATCATGGGTGAGAATCTCGGCTAAAATAAGACAGAAGTGGACAAAATTATCACACTATGGGTGTAAAGGAAATGTAAGAAATAGTAGCAAGACTTCTGTGCCCCAACAGGAGCCAAGTGACAGAGTGGGCTGACAGATCATCTGCCTTTATTAGTAACCTAGGTCAGGCAATTCAGTGTCTGATTTTAAAACTGCCTTGGCAGTCTCTGGAAAAACTGATGTAGAATTCTGCCCTTTTGATAAAACACTGCCAATGATGTTAAAATGATCCCAGAACTAGAAAAATGTGTTGAATATATTACCAGGTGCACTGGCATATCAATAAACAGGGCTTTAAAGTCAAATGCGCACATATTTAAATAGCTAAAAATACAGAAACATGCATGCCCATCATCAGGAAAAAATCAAAGTAGGCAACTAACAGAAATTTGTGCCATTATTTTCATGAGTTCCTCTGTAGTATGGGGACATTCTTAGGTCTTCCATGTCCTTGAGATGTCTGACGTTATGATTCTCAAGTTTATTACCCACTTCATTCCTATAACTTTCATACTTTAACTCACTCTATCATAACATTGAATACCACCTAAGAAGTCTCCCATGCTATTGAGAAATGCCATTAACGTGTCCATAACAAGATTCTGAAATGCAATCATAAAAGCTAACTTGATTTGCAACTTAGTTTTGCAAGGTTACTCAAGTGTGGAAAATGGAAGGCAGTGAGATGTACAAGCAACTGTTGTTTTAAGAACCAAAGACACTAACAAAAGTTGCACAAAGAAAAGTGGAATGATATAAATTAAATAGATGGGAAGTAATTTAACAAGAGTAGACAGAAAAACCTGGCAGAAACTGAGAAAGGTCTTTTGGCTCACAGAGAACACTAAGTCTTCACAAAATAGTACCCAAAAGTCCCCAAATAAGACACTTTAACCAGAAAATATGTCATCTGTTAAAAACAAACAAAAAACAAAACCATTTCTATTTTCTTTTCTTCCCATTTCAATGAATGGAACCATCACTCTTCCACTTATAAGAAAACTTCTGCCTCATCAAAGATTCCTTCTTTCCCTCTGCCTATTGTGTACCCAAATCAAGCCAGCCACTGGATATCTTAAAATTTTTCCTTTCACAGTGCAAAATAACTTCCATTCAACCTTACGCAAAAAAAAAAAAAAAAAAAACCGTTTCCAATAATAACTGCTCCAAAAATGTCCACAGCGCCTCACTATCCTCTGCTTAGCATTTAAGACTTTTTACTCCCTAGTCCCTATTGACACTCTCCAACTATTTCTGAGTATTTCATAGGTTCCCTCCAATGTAGCCAAACTATTCATTGTCTGCCTCCCAAACACACTAAACGCACTGTTGCCCTCTCACCTTTGGTAATACTCTCGTCCTCTAGAAAGTTCCTCTATATTCCCTTCTGTTCATTTATTTGCTCAGTAAATAACTGGAATAACTATTAGGTATTCCGTTGGCCCTGGAAATATAGTGAAAAAATGCAATCCCTGCCTTCAAGGAGAGTATAATCTACACAGTCTTATTCTTTTTAAGTTCAATGCTTATCTACCTATGAAGTTCTACTCTGAGCACCTATTGCATTTATAGGTTGGACACTTATTACAGCCTACCAAATACTGGTACTTTTAATTTATGAATCTTGCCTTCTTGGCTAGAAGGCAGGTTACTTCAAGGAAGCTACCATTTTTCCAAT
The DNA here is from genome assembly GCA_004027375.1 of Macroglossus sobrinus. Taxonomy (NCBI): domain Eukaryota; kingdom Metazoa; phylum Chordata; class Mammalia; order Chiroptera; family Pteropodidae; genus Macroglossus; species Macroglossus sobrinus. Next base: position 414,870 of record PVKZ01000438.1, read on the forward strand.
GCCAAAAAAATGCTTTAAAAATAAAGTGCTTTAAAAATAAAAAGTATTAGCGGGGGTACAGTCAGCAGGATGGCAGACTACGAAGCTATAGGCTGTCCCTCAACAGAGACACTAAACAGCAGTATGTTGAAAAGAATACCTCTATGAGAACTCGGAGATCAGGTGAGAAACTGTAGCATAGCACCTAGGTCATTATAAAACCAAGAGATTCCAAGAAAAAGAAGTAAAGAACTTAATGGTATTTGTGTGCCCATTATGTCCTTCCACCTATATCAACTAGCACAGAGAAACTAGGAGGAAATCCCCTGAAACCAGGGCTCCTCCCTCTGGACAGAAGCAAATGGGACAATGCACCCAGCGTTTTGGCTTGTCTGGAGGCTCCCTGAGGGATGGGTTTCTGTCTCACCTGACTAAGAGCATTGACCAGACTCATGCCAGAGTTTGAAAGCCATTGAAAACAGAGGCAAGAAGTATGTTAGAGGTGCTATTTCACAGACAGACATCAGGAGGAGCAAAAAATCAGAAATGGATCAAGAGGTCCAAGAACCTCCAACCAGGCTAACTTGTGAAAGTCTTTCCCTGCATGAATCTAGTACACAAAAACTAGGGCAAATTGTTGTTTTATCAAATACCAAAATCCCAGTAAAAAATCACAAAGTACATAAAGAAACAAGAAAACATTGCTCAACAAAGGAAGAAACTAAACTCCTGACAAGGAGCTTAAAATAACTATCATAGGAGGGAGGAAAATGACATAGATGATATAGAGGCTTTGTTCATCCCTCTGGCAACCAAATCAAAGTTGTGACAGAAACACGGAGCAAACAGTACGGAAAGTCACCTGAGATCTAGATCAACAGAGCACTACAAGTAGGGAGAGAAATAAGAAATCACTCTGCAAAGGCAGAAGGTAGGAGGGGGTGAAGACACAAGGCTGCTCAGTCCTAAGTGGTTGAGTGAGACAAAGGCTATGGCTGTGGCAGCCAGCTGCTGCAGATGGCTCTTAGAGGGGCTGTGTCTGGAAGTGGACTATCGCGGTGACCGACCTGTTTGTCCTGAGCACCAGCGCTGGGTCAGCTGCTCAGAGAGTACCTGGGATTTACAGGGGGACACTGGGCTGTCCAAAAGAGAGCCAGAGGCGAGGCTCTCTCCCAGGAAGAAGTGCTGGTGGTATCCACTCTTCTTGCTGTGCCTTCCCTACTTCCAGTGGGGGAACTCAGTGCCACCATAGCTAAGATGTCATCAAACGGGATAACAGAGGTTGCTCCGCGCATAGAATTCCTTGAATCTCCACCTCCCGCAACTGGAAGCCCCACCCAAGCCACATCCAATTGTGTCCTCTACCACTCAGGTGCTCCTTGCTGAGCCAACCCCAAGTTTCGCGCTGGTGGCAGCTGACCTTGGTTTCTGGTGTGGCCTCTTGAGGCAACTATAAGCACAGGATCTGTGGTTTGCTTGCTGAATCTTAACAGATAGTCCCGGAGGGGCACAGGCTGGAGTTAAATTTGGCCTGCAGCTGAACTCCTCAAAGGACTGTGTAAGCGGACACCTACTACACAAAGCCAAACTAATAAGACTAGGAGACTTAGGAGCTTTGCTTAGTACATAGAGACAGACATCGAAAGGCAGCCAAAATGTGAAGACAAAGAAGCAGAAACCATATGAGAGAACAGAACAGAGATCCAAGAACAACAGAGTCAAGCAATCGAACAGATGCAGAGTTCAAAACACTTGTTTTAAAGATGCTCAAGGGGGTCTATGGCCATGTTACCCTAAACAAACCCAATCTCGTCTGATCTCGGAGGCTAGACAGAGTCAGGCCTGGTTAGTACTTGGATGGGAGATCACCTAGGAAGACCAAGTGCTGTAGGTATAACAAAAAGAAAATAAGTGATCGTAAGATGACAAGGTCCTTGCAAACTGTGAGGTCAACCAAGGGTTGCCTCGCCTAAAAAATAAAATAAAGATGCTCAAGGAACTTAGGAGAAGTGTAGATGAATTCAGCAAGAACTTTAACAAAGAGATAAAAAACATAAAAATAGAAATGGAAATTATAAAAGGGAACCAGTCAGAAATGAAGAACACATTATCTGTGATGAAGAGTATATTAGAGGGAATCCACAGTGGATAGAGACGAGGACTGAACCACCAATACAGAGGATGGCAAGAAAAAAAAAGCCAATACTATAATAATAATTTAAGGAGCCTATGGGACACTATTAAATGTAAAAATAGCCATGTCATAGGGGTACCTGAAAGAAAATAAGAAGTTAGAAAGCTATTTGAAGAAACAATGATGAAAAACTTCCCAAATCTGATGAAGGAAATAGACAAAAACCCCATAAAGCTTAGAGACTCCCAAAAAAGATGAACCCAAAGAAGCCCACATCAAGATACATTATAATTAAAATGCCAAAGGTTAAATGCAAAGAGTGAATCTTAAAAGCAGCAAGAGAAAAGCAGATAGTTACCTACAAGGGAGCACCCATAAGACTGGCAGCTGATTTCTCAAAAGAAACTACGCAGGACAGAAGGGCTTGGCACAAAATATTCAAAGTGATGATAACCTAGGATCTACAACCAAGAATATTTTGTCCAGCAAAGCTATCATTTAGAGTCAAAGGACAGATAAAGAGCTTCCCAGACAAAAATAAGCTAATGGAATTAATCAACACCAAGCCAGTATTACAAGAAATGTTGGAAGAACTTCTTTAAGAAGAAAAAACATGTATCAAAAACAGGAATAAAGATGGTAATAACTACATTCCTATCAACAAGTACCTCAAATAGAAAAGAATTAAGTGCTCCAACCAAAAGACAGAGTGGCTGAATGGATAAGAAAACAAGACCCCTACATATACTGCCTATAAGAGACTCACTTCAGATTAAAAGACACACACAGACTAAAAGGAAGGGGATGAAAAAAGATATTGCCTTGATGGACCTAGAGGGTATTGTACTGAATGAAATAAGTCAGAGAAAGATAAATATCAACTGGTCTCATGTATATGCGGAATCAAAAGGACAAAACAATAACAATAATAAAAATGGAAATAAACTCAGATACAGAAAATATTTTGAGGGCTACTAAATGGGAGACGGATTAGGGGGGATGGTAAAAAAGGGCAAAAGGATTAACAAATGGATAGTTACAAAACAGACATGGAGATATAAAGTGTAGCATAAGCAAAATGGTTAACGATGTTTTAATAAATATGTAAGGGAAAAGAGGGATACTAGATTTAGTGGGGTGATCACCTTATAAGTTATATAGATCTCTAATCACTATGTTATACAACTGAAACTAATATATTATTGTATGCCAACTATAATTGAAAAACTCATTGAATTATACAATGTAAATATGTGCAGCTAATTGTCTATTATATTTCAATAAAGCCAGAAAATAAAAAATAACTGTCATAAAGATGTTTTGATGGGCTAAAAGGGAACACATATAAACAGCTAAACAAAAATCAAAAAAACAATGCATGAACAAATAAAAATATCAACTAGGAGAAAGAAACTATAAAAAAAAATTCTAGAGCTGAAAACTACAGTTAACTAAAATGAAAAAAAAATAGAGGGGTTTAATAGTAAATGTGATAAGGCAGAAGAAAGAATCAGTGAACTTGAACTCAGGACATTTGCAATTCAGCCAAGGGAGGTCGGGGTGGAGTGGAGTCAGGGGAGAAAGAGAGCCTAAGTGACTTATAGAACACTATTAAGAAGACCAATATATACATTACTGGAATCTCAGAAAGAAAAATGAGAAAGGGGTAGAGAGCTTATTTGAGAAAATAATGGCTAAAACTCTAAATCTGAGTAAAGAACTAGACAAACCAATAAAACTCAAAAGATTCTAACTAAGATGAATCCAAAAAGAACCACAACAAGACACATTATAAACAAACTCTAAAATCAAAGACAGAGTCTTGAGAGCAAAAGAAAAAGCCATCTGTCACATACAAGTGACCTTCCATATTATCATCAGCGATTTCTCAGCAGAAAATTTGTAGGCTACGAGAGTGGGACAGTATATTGAAAGTGCTGAGAGAAAAAAACGTCAACCAGAATACTGTATCTGGCAAAACTATTCTTCAGAAATGAAGGTGAAATTAAGAGTTCATTACTACTAAAACTGCTCTACAAGAAATTCTAAAGGAATTCCTTCAAGTTGAAAAAAAACAGGACAGTAGACAACAACACAAAGCCATATGAAAATAGAAGGTTCTCCAATGAAAGTAAAACATGAATATGATAAACTGTACTATCGTAATTTTGGTGCATTAAATTTAAATGATAAAAACATTTTTAAAAATCTCTATAAATCCATGAATAGGTATACAGTATATAAAGTTATAATTTGTGACATCAATAACCAAGTGTGGAGAGATGTAAGAAAGTAGTAGTTTTTGTATTAAACTGAAGTTATCAGCTTAAATAGAATGCTATAACTTTCAGATGTTTTATGTAATTGCAATGACGACCATAAAGAAAATATATATAGTCATACATCTTAATATCAAAAAAGACAAATGATTCAATTTAAAAATGTGCAGAGGACCTGAATAGGCCCTTCTTCAAAGAGGACAACATACACATGAAAAGATGCTCAACATCACAAATCATTAGGGAAATGCAAATCAAAACCACAACGAGATCCTATCTCACACCTATCAGAATGGCTATCATCAAAAAATCAACAAATAACAAGTGCTTATCAAGACGTGGAGAAAAGGGAACCCTAGTGTTCTGTGGATGGGTTTGTAAACTGGTATAGCCATTATGGAAAACAGTATGGAGATTCCTCAAGAAATTAAAAATAGAGCTGCCATATGACACAGCAATACCATTTCTGGGTATTTCTCCAAAGAAAACAAAAATACTAATTTGAAAAGATATATGAACCTCTTTGTTCACTACAGCATTATTTACAATGGCCAGGATATGGAAACAACCTAGGTGTCCATCAACAGATGAATATATAAAGAAGATTTGGCATATAACATACACACATGCACACACATACAACTGAAATATTATTCAGCAATAAAAATGAATGAAATCTTGCCATTCGTGACAACATGAGTGGACCTAGAGGGTATAATGCTAAGTGAAATAAATCAGAGAAAGACAAATACCATATAATTTCACTTATATGTGGAATCTAAAAGAACAAAATAAATGAATAAACGAAACAGAAACAGACCTATAGATACAGAGAACAAGCTGATGATTGTCAAAGGGGATGGAAATGGGAAAGCAGGTGAAAAAAAAAATAGACAAACAAACAAATAAATAAAAGCTGACCCAAGTCACTGAGCACCTGTGAGTTAGTTTTTTTCAGAGAGTGAAGCACAGGGGGCTAGATGACCTCCAGAGGCTCTTGTAAGACTGTGAGATCACAAAAACGAGACAACAGTTAACTTTGCACAGGAGAATGGGGTATGAGGTAGGGAAGAGAATACTGGTATTGATAATATTCTGGTGGTGAATTCACATGTGGTTATCATATTTTTGTGTTTCACAAATTAACATATGTACTACATATAATGTTACATATACATTTAAAAAGATAACAAAAAAATTGAAAAATAATAAAATTGAAAGAGAAGTAAAAAGAAAAGACTGGTATGAAAGGTTCTGAGAGGCCCAGGGTTCCTAGCTTTGATACTTGATTTAGCTTCCTGATTTCACAGACAGGGAAACTAAGGCTCACACAATCAACAGCATTTGCCTAAAGGGAAGTAAAAGCAGAAATAAATGAATAGAACTACAGTAAACTAAAATGCTTCTGCACAGCAAAAGAAACCATCAACAACAACAGAAGACAACCAACTAAATGGAAGAGGATATTTGCAAACAATACCTCTGATAAGGGGCTAGTATCCAAAGTATATAAAGAACTCACACAACTCAACAATAACAACAAAAACTATTAAAAATGGCAGAGAACCTGAATAGACCCTTTTCCCAAGAAGACGTACAATGGCCAATAGATATATGAAAAGTTATTCAAAACTTCACTAGCTATAAGAGAAATGCAAATCAAAACCACAATGAGGTACCACCTCACACTCATAAGACAATAAATAACAAGTGTTAGAAAGGATGTAGAGAAAAAGGAACCCCCATACATTGCTGGTAGGAATGTAAATTGTTACAGCCTCTATGGAAGACAGCATGAAGGTTCCTTAAAAAATAACCATATGACCTAGCAAATCTTCTAGGCATCTATCTGAAAATTTTGAAAACACTTATTTGTAAAGATACATAAACCCATATGTTCACTGCAGCATTTATTCATGGTACCCAAGACATAGAAACAACCTATGTGTCCTTGGATGGATAATTGAAAAATGAAGATGTGGCACTTATATAGAGTGGTATACTACTCAGACATAAGAAAAGATAAAACACTGCCATTTGTGACAACATGGAATGATCTTGAGAGTATCATGCTAGTTGAATAAGTCAGACGAAAAGGACAAGAACCATAGAATTTCATTCATACATGAGATATAAAACAGAAAGTAACAAAAGAACAAAATAAATTCACAGACACAGACAACAGTATAAAGGTTACCAGAGGGGAAAGGGTAGGGGGAGGATGAAGAAGGTGAAGGGGGTCAAATATATGGTCAAAGATTAGACTTTGGAGGTGAGTACACAATGCAATATACAGACGGTGTATTACAGAATTATACACTTAAAACTTATATGTTATTAACCAGTGTTACCACCATAAATTTAATTTTAAAAAATTGCCTAGTGAGTTAGAATTAGAATTGAAACCCAGATTTCCCGACTCCCAGCCCAGTGCTTTCCACACTACCTTCCTAAAAAAGCTAACTAATAAACCAATAACTAACTAAATAAATAAACACCACAGTTCTCTAGGGAAGGGATTCTCCTGGTAACTGCCAGCAACTCTTATATACACTTTCTTTTGCATAATATTTTAATACTTTTATTATTTCACTTTCTGCTTCTCAAAACTCTGTAAAATAGTTATGGTAGATGCTTTTAGCATGCCATTTATAAATAAACTGAGAGGCAATATAGTATAGTGGAATTCTAGCTCTGTCTTTATTAGTTAGTTATATATGACTTTGGGCAAATAATCTCTCTAGGCTTGTTTCCTCATCTGTAATATGGGAACAATAATATTTTCTATCTTACAAGGTGTTGTGAGGATTACGAGTTAACAGAAAATGTTTATGGCAATGCCTGACACAAAGTTAGAGCTCAAGAAATGGTAGTCATTACATAGAGTGATCTTGTCACAAGCTGACACTGTTAACAAAGTTAGGACTATGGTTAGCTTGCGCTCTGCTAAGATCTTTCCACTTGACCCACAAAATTCCCCTTCCCACTGGTAAAATATTATAAAGGTAATATAAAGGAATTTTAAGACAAATTATTACTCTGGGCTCTTACTAGTTACCTCCTTCAAGTAAAATATGACTATTTAGTCCCTCACAATCTGATCCGGCCATTTTAATGCTGTAAACTTATTTACAATTTGAAACTACCTCTTAGACCTTCTGCACAACTTGAAACTTGACACACTTGAGACTTTAAGCATTTATAATATTAATAAGCTCCTAAGCTCCATCACATTCAGTAGGTTCTTTCTCAGGCTTGCTTTCTGAAATTCTCTGCTTTTCATTCCTAAGTAGCTGCTGCTGTGTGATGAGCTAAACAGAGATAACTTGAGCAGAAAAGAAAATAAAAACACTTTGATAACACACTAAAGCAAAACTTCAAATGATATGGCATCACTGGAGACTCAGAGAAATCAGTGTCAGATAAACCTAGGGAGCATCGATGAGCACCTGGAATATTTCTTTCTGAAGAGAGGATGGCAGGTGCAAACTGTGCCAAATTTAGTACATGGAATCTGCAGCTACGAATCATGGACCAGTGTGTGTGGGCAACTGGTGGGGACCCACTGGCTAGATAGCAATCACTGGTCAGAGACTATCATCTTCAGCTACAAAGCCTAAGGTGTGGCTCTCTGTATCCGTATTCCTCAACCCATTATTTATCTCAGTGCTAAAGTGCCAGCTGACCTTGAGACATATTACCTATCTGCCCAAAAAGTAAGAATAGAAAAAGAATCACATACAAATGCAAAACATACAAAAGGCTTAATAAAATTTGTATTGAGCCATATGATAGGTTATTTCCTTTCAACTCTCTTTGTATCTTACTATAAAAAAGTCCCTTAAAATCTGAAAATGCAAGTTAAGTTTTCTTAAAGTCTGAAAGAGTTGTTTTTGTTTTCTTTCCCTGAGTAACCACTGTTTCCTTCATGGGGTCATGTGCTCCAGAAGAATGACCTCAGCACTGGCTGCAGGGGTAGTTTCTAAGAAGTCTCAGCCAGTTTGTGCATGGCATTCCCTGGCAATGGTCACTAGTCTAGCAATGGGCATGTAGCCTGGGCTTGCAAGTCAAATTGAAGGGAAAGGCATAATCCTTGTGCAGGGGAGAGTTTTACCTCAGTGTTGACATCTATTGGTTGTCTTTTTCATGCTGAGATTTTCCTGGGTTGGTTGGTTGTTTGTTTGTAGGCTAAATGATTTTGTATTATATCCTGGACATTTTGAGTATTATGATATTCTGAACCTTGTGTAAATCCTATAGAAAATGTTAATTTTTGTTGTTGTTGTTAATTGTTTTAGCAGGCAATCGACCTGGTTGGATTCAAAGTTCCAAACAACCTCTGTGGGGTATTATTTAAATATCAGTTCCACATTCAAAGCCTCCGCAAAGCTTTTGGGTCTTTCTGGCAAGAGCACTACCCAGTTGCCAGTCTAGGACCTGGACAGTGATTTCTCAGAGTTTCTGATATGCTATTTAGGACCATGTCCACACATGTGCTGTTTGGGGGTAAGCCTGTAGTTCAAAAAACTCAGTGGGGTTGTTTTCCTACGCGCCTCTCTCTCCATTGTCTCCCAGGTACTCTTCAGTTCCCTGGAGCTAGCTCCACTCTGTCTTTCAGCCAGAAAGCTGGAGCTTTTGTTGTCCCATTCTACCACTTAGTTTGTGGGTTAGGCAGCAGGTAAACAGAGAAAAAAAAGTGATGGAGATTTGCCTCACCATTTTAGGACTACAGCTTCTTCAACTGGAGAGGAAGGGTCCCAGCCATTAAAGTTTAAGGCATCTGTGGCCCTGCAGCTGTTACTCCCAGTACCAATACCACAAGAAATGAGACAATGGAGAGAAGATTTCTAAAGAGGGGAGCTTCTACCACTTTTTCTCTGGGTGGTAGATTTATCCTTTCCCATTCCAGTCAGAACTAGAAAGTCTACCTTGAACCTTTTTCATTCCATGCCTGTTGCCCCCTTCTAAGTTTGGGCTGCAATGCATGTCCAGGCCAGGGGACAGTAGAAATAAAAAGGGAAACTCCCAGCTGGGTGGCAGTACTTCAAATCCTGGTCTTCTCTAATCTACCTGCTACTATTGACTTTTTGGAGTCTTCAAATTGCAGTTTTATGTGTTCTATCCAGATTTTTAGCTGCATTAGTGGGCAGAGTATGCTTACTCTCTCTAATCTGGAAGTGGAACTCTCTAGAGGCAAATATTTTTAATTTAGTTATATTATTTTATTATTTTAATCTGTTTTATAAAATAATAGAAAATTCCTAACTCTATGGATATTTTTTAGGATGAGGATCAAGTAGGATTTAAGTTAAAAAAAAAAGGTAATTTGGTTTGCAGAAAAATATTAGGTAACTATAGAAGTTACTGGAATGTGGCAAAAATCATACAGTGGTATACAAATGTTAGAAGTTTGAGAATGCTAATCTATAGGATAGAAGCTACTTTATTTTTAAAGCTACTTCTGTGTGTTCTATTTTTATAATAGCATTATTAATTTTAACTACAAATTAATATAAAATAAACTACATGTGAACCTGCTTATACTATTTGCTTGTTGTTGTTTCCTCTGGCTAGTATAGTCTACAGAATACTGAGAAAGAAGGACAGTAGGTAGAAAGAATTTTTACACACAGATTAGGACAGAAATGAAAAAGCAATAAATTCAGAAGTTATTCTCTTCTTTTAGAAGTTCATCTAATTTAGCCTAGAGCTTAAGTAACGCTTCCTTGGTATTCTCATACCTGTTAGGCACACCTAACTGTAATCCCTGGTTTCCTTTGTCCACTTATTAGACTTTGTAGTCCTTGAGACCTGGAACAATATGTTATTGTCATCTTTGTAGCTCAGACATCACACAGCAATGTATGTACATCAACAGTAAGAATTCAGTGGATAGATACATTTCCTAAAACCATGCTTAGTATAGACACAAAATTATAATGACTCTCTCTGTAGAAGTATCTGCTATACTATTCAAGTAGGTTAATGTCATCTATGCAGTTATCAGACATCTTAAAGACTGTGAATAAAGACAAAATACAAATGTGTGTGTGTATGTACACACGTGCACATGTGTAGAATATGGTAGCATGTGTTGGGGGTGGTTTTCAGAATCCTAAGGGCACCATCTATATCTAGCTTAGCATTGTTGCCCATCATCACTCAGGCATTCTCTGAGCTGCTAAACAGTCAAGTCTGTCTCTAATTGGAGATCTACCAAAACTGGAGAAAAATCCATTCTATGGTGAGACTTTTCCCCCTTCATACTGGGTGTAATCAATATTACCTCTTCTCTAATGTTGTAATAAAAAATAAGAGATTTCACAAATATAGTGGACAATCTGGTGATGGACAGAGGGGAGGGGGGTTGGGGGGCTGGGAGAATGGGGTGAAGGGTTAAAGAATTACAAATTAGTAGCTGATAGTTGGGCACGGGGATGGGATGCATTGCAGAGGAAATGCAGTTAGCATTAATATGATGGCTAAGTGGAGGGCCAGTGGAGGGAGGGAACAATTTGAGTGATCATTTTATGAACATTATAGATGTGTAACCAATGTACTGTATACTGGAAACTAATTTAAATAAATAAATTTATTTAAAAAATAAAATAATATGAGATTTGCATGATAATATTTAAACTTTTCTGCTCCAATAGCTTTAGTCTCTTAAATGTTCATGTTATGAGACTGATGTGATGTGTTCCCTATCTCTGAGAAGCCTTTGCTGGTCAGTCTATATAAAACCACTCTCCACTTAACACTACCTATCCTCATTGAGCTTTCTGATGTATTTTCCTCCCTTGCAGTTACCACTATCTAGACACAGTATATATTTACTTTTATTGTCTTTCTCCTTACTAGACTATAAGCTCCACGAGGGCAAGGAGTTCTGTGTATTTTAGTCACTGCTGAATTCCAGGTGCCTAGAACAGCACCTACTAAAAAATAGGTGCTCAGAAATTATTTTCTGAAAGAATGAATACAACTATTCCATCTTCATTGTCTTTAATCTAATTTAGACCACGTTACTGTAACTATCTTTTAAGAGATTTTCCTGCATTCAGCCTAAATCCCAAGTATGTCATTTTCACTGCTTTGGGGTTAAAGCCCAATCTCATGGTTCATCAAGTCTTCTGTGTTCTGATTCTATACATCTGTCTATAGCTCACCTCTCTTTCCTCATACCACATATGCTCCAGTTGTTCTAAATTATTTTTAGTTCCCCTAAGGAACTGCTCTCTCTCTCACTTCCAGGCCTTTCCACAAGCTGCTCCCTTCCTTAGAACATTTTCATCATTATCATGGCCACCCACTCCTTTCTTAGCCTGACTCTACTTATCCTTTACATCTTAGGATAGCATTCCTTCACTCTGGATACCTGCTCCTCAAGAATGGGTTAGGTGTACCTTTGATGAGCTCTGAGAGCACGCGTATATACTTTCCCTTACTCAGTATCTGCCAAGCTGCACTGTAATTGCCTGTCTGATTGACACTGTCACAACTATAACCAGCCTGAGGCAGGCATGGTGCCAGAACATAGCAGACACTAAATAAAGTTTGTTGAATAAAAGATTGATGAATGAACAAATAATTTTCTACTGTAGTGTTCTCGTTGGCAAATTATTAATAGTTACACCTAAGCTTCCTTTTACATACCCTCAGAAGAAAGAAAATATATTGATGAAAACTAAAAAACAAAAGTAATTTTTTAATTAGGGTATGAAAAACAAGATGATCTGCCTGATCAAATAGAGGACTCTAAATCATGATAAAGGGTCCAAAAATAAATTAGTACATTAATGAAAATAAATGCAAACAATATAAAAGGTTAGAAAATGTTTTAAATAATCTGTACCTAAATGTTGTATACCCTAAGAATGAATTCCTAATATATTAACCAAAGCCACTAGCTAATAGTTCCACTTATGGAAGACTCTCATGAAATCAGTAGACCTAGGCAATGATCACCAATAGCTACTACCATCATACACACACAAAAAAGACAACCAGATATTACTCACTGATAAAGTATATACAAACACTTAGTATTTCTTAAAAAAAAAAAAAAAAAAGAACCCAAACTTAATTAGTCTCTAGATGTAACTACATATTTATAGATAACATAGTAAAGGACATAATAAATGTTAACCAACACCATTGGGATATAGTCACCAATATTAAAGGAAAGTAAAGGAAAACTCTAGGACAAATGACAGTTTCTTTAACAAGATTGCAAGGAAAGAAAAAAGAGAGTGGGGCAGGTAAGAGAGAGAGATACAATCAAGTATTGCAATGGCTGAACTTTTTTTGGATCTCAATTCAAACAAGGAAACTTTTTAAAAAATGAGATAATTGGCAAAATTTGAACACTGACTACTATATATTTGGTGATATTAAGGGATTACTGTTAATTTCTATATGTGTGCTAATGTTTGGTTATGTTTTTTAAAAATTCTTATCTTTTAAAGGCACATATTTAAATATTTATGGATGAAGTAATATAATGTCTAAGATTCGTTTCAAAATAATCCAGGAGTAGGGTAGGAAAGAAGAAGGGGGGTATAGATAAAGTTTGAAATTTTTTTAAAATGTATTTTAAAACTATGGAAAGTAAAGTTCATTATAAGTTTAGCAAAGGACATCTGGAGTCCTTGTTTTTCATATTAATTGTATATATTTAAAAAAATAAAACTAGTATGTATATAGAATATAAACATTTCGAGAATAAAACTCTCCCTCTGCTTTCCATCCCCAGTTGCCTAACCGAGTGTCCTTCTGGAGCACACTTCTAGAAATATTTTATGCTTTTAATATAAATATATATAATATTTAATATAAACTGAATCTTACCATATGTATTATTCTATATCTTGCTCTTTTTAACTTAATATATCTTAGACATTTTCCCATATATCTGGCTCTACCTTATTCTTTTTAAAGACTATCATATTCTATGTCATGGACTGCGTAATTTATTTAACTAACTCTCCTACCAGTGAAGAATTATGTTCTTTTCAGTGTATTATTACAAACAATGCACCATGGATATTCTTGGGCACATACATTGACGCACTTATGCAAGTGTTTGTGAGATAATTTACAGAAGATGAATTGCTGTGTCAAGGAATATAAGCATTTAAATTTTAGACAGATAGATACCAAACTGCCTTCCAAAAAGGTTCTAATCTACACTCATTCTCCTTCCTCCCATCAGTAGAATGTACGTTTCCCCAATACTGGGGATTGACACACCTTTAAGTAATTTTAAATCTGACATTTGAAAAATTATATATATATAATTTATATATATATAAATATATATATAAAATATATATAATTTATATATAAATATGTATATAACATATACATACATATATATGCATGTATATATATATACATACACACATATTTTGTTTGTATGCCTTTAATTATGATAAACATTGATCTTTTTACCTCTTTATGTGAACTGTCAGTTCATATCTTTTACACTGGGTTCTTGGTCTCTTTAAGTTGATTTGTAAAAACACTTTGTGTGCTAATGAAACAAGAGTACTTGCTTTCAAAAAGGAAAAAAATGACACTCCAACTACAGATTTGAAAATACTAAAGATTGGCCTAAAAATATAAGTACATATTACCTACCAAGAAACAATATGACTGAATGAAGTAAAGTTTCTACAAACATGTATGATATGATTACAGGACATTAGGATAAATGTCAAAAGACAAAGAAAGAAATACAGAAGACATATCAATGTTTTTATCTTCAAGAAAGTCACATGTAAGTTGTTTAGATTTATTAATATCCCCTTGCACTTCTCCCTACCTTTTTCCAGTCCTAGATATGGCACTTCACCTGACTTGAAGACTTGACATTCTCTTTAACTCCTTATTCATGTCACTGTCAAATCAGTTACCAAGGCCTACTAATTTGTGTTTGGAAATGACAGTTCCAGACTCTGGTCTAGGTTCTTTGTTACAATAGTTCGTTTAAGAGAATGGATTCAAATGACCTCTTAGCCTCCTGAACCTAAGTACCTTCCCCATTTTTACTGTTACTCCCTCTCCCTCAAATCTAGGCCCTTAACACGGCACACCTACATTATTACTGCTTTAATAGCTAGGTGATCGTAATGCCTCCTATCTTTCTAGATTTACTATAGATCTTAAATATTATAGTTATTATTATTGTATTAAACAAAAACAGCATTTTCATCCTATAACGTGTTCCCCCACTTAAAAGCTCACAATAGCTATCTAATATCCAATAGACAGTTGATACAGGTATAGTATAATAGAAAGCATATTTATTTTAGAAACCTATCTCAAACCTGGCATTACCTTTTATTAGGTCTGTGATTGTAAATGTTTCCATATTCATTAAAATGAGGAATAACATCTATAAGCCTCAGAGAGCTGATATGGTGATTAAATGAAATGATTTATGTCATAATGCCTAGCATTTAGGAGGTACTCAAAAAATAGTAGGTGAATCACACTAATGTGAATGAATTTTCTAAGCCACAATAGAATTTGACAGGATTTTTAAATTGAGAAAAGAGCAAGCATCTAACATAATTCCTGGTATGTTGCATGCACTTTGATAATTTATGTTAAAACCTAGGCTTCCAGGAAAACATGGCAGAATGAATATACATCTCGAAATGCCAGTAAAATCACAGGAAAGGAGTAAAAAAGGGCATAAATTCATAAGCACAGAAAGAAAGAAAGATGACACAAAAGTAGATGAGAAATATCATTAAAATTTTAGAATCTGGAAAGTAAATTAAGGAATAGAAAATGCAGCAGGCAAGAACATGCAAAACTTAAATGCTGCCCACACCAGGGTGAAATAAACAAGTGAGCTGGTTAGACCTTTAGAACCTGGAAGGGATCAGAAATGAGAAGTTCCTACACATCTAAGAAGGTGGGTGTAAAGTGTGAGATAAAAAAAGTTAGTTGACACCTTTAAAAGGATCCCTCACAGTTTCTCCCTCCTCAGCCCTGAGTAGCCAAATAACTATGTCTTTTCCATTCTGGCAGAAGTCTGGGGTTTTATTTGAACCTTAAATGTTCTGGTCTGTGGTATATTAGGCACATCTGAGAATGGGGTGCCCGGCAGGTAGCAATGCTGAAAGACAACAGTCATTTGGTGCATTCTGATTAAAAAGCTTCTATCACATCTTCAATGAAGGAAAGGCCAAAATGCCACCCAATTTTAAAAAAAGAAAAAAGAGCTCCTATTAAAGTGTATCTTAAAATTAAAATAATCTTTAGATACAATTTTTGGTCATTCACATTTTGAATGTCAACATCTTTTCCCATTAATATTCTAATGCTATTCACAATCATCTGCATTTGGAAATGGTTGAAGTTGGTGAGTGATATGACAGACATCTAGTCAGTGAGCAGGAGTCTTGATGACTGCATTAGTTAACCTTCAAGTCATTATTAAGTGACAGAGTCTAATGAGCCAAGTAATCTCTTTCTGTATAAAAGTCTATTAAACAAATTACAGGGTCTTGGGAGCAACTCATCAGGCAAGGAATATCTCATACATGTATGAGAATTTTTCTTCAAATAATAGAAAACAATTCGAATAAATTTAATATCACTTGGTATTTAATTTTTTTAGCTTAAATTTCTTGACAAACATGGCACTAACTTTGAAAACAAAACAAGTTTAAAACAACCACAATAAGTGTAACTGGACAGGCCCACTTTTATTGCTATATTGGGGTACCATGTAAGACGTGAAAAACTCCAAATCATTTGGTGCCATTTTTTCAAAAAATCTAAAATCACAAAATGTCAAGCAGTTCTCACTCTATACCCTCAACACTCTGCTACTATGAAATATCAGTTGGTGTTCAAGATCCACAGTGGCTGCCATTAATTCTGATTTCCCTGAAGAGGGAGCTGTGACTAGGACAAAGGACTCAAAGATTGGAATGGAAGCTCCATGAGGATAGAAGTATTTTTGCTTTTATTTTGCTTGCTGACTAACTTCCAGACCTCAAAATAGGACTGGAACATAGCAGACGCCCAATTAATACCAAAAAAATATAAGGCTGTCCCAAAAGGTTCTTTTGGTCCTACCTACATTGGGAGCAACCAACACAAAGAACAATTGGCAAGGTTGGTTGGTGTTCCTACTTAACATTCCTACTTTCTCCTTAAGTCCAGATATCCACAGCTCCCTATAATATGAAACATACCTTCTAGCACAGTTATAAAAAAGGAACAGAATTTTCACTTCCCTAGATTGGGAGACATGTCACTCGAGTCCACATGGAGGTATTACGTGGTGGGCACTGCCTGTGACCACTCACAGTCATCCAATCATGAGAGAGGACATCAAGGCATTCTGACCAATACTGGGGTCACTGGGATGTTCTAATGTAGAACAAACCCAGTGCTTCTCACTGCAAATCTAGTGAGTTGAGGGGTCTTATTTTACATTTTTTGCAAATCTTTTTAATGTCTGGGTTAAGGAAGACAGCTGGATTATCCTATCTTATCTCTGCATTCAGTTGGTTATATATCATGTAGCCTTTGTAAAGCTTTCCTGCATACTTGTAAGCAAGTAATGTTAGTAGTGTTATGAAAATCGTATTGACTCTTGAAAGAGTCTCAAGGGTCCCTGGACCACCCTTTAAAACACTATTGTAAAAGATATGTACATTAAGAGACATAACTTTGATGAACATTCAGAAGGGATTCTCTAACAAGGGAGAGTTAAAAAAGATGGAGAGGGGAAAACATTATGAACTATGTGTAGCCACTCTTCACGGAAAGTCAAAACATTTTATCAGTGTACTTGTTGTTACTTTAAATGTCGCTTACTCTTTGTACTTTACCATATTTCAACAGGAATGAATTGCTATTTGAAAAACAGCAAAGTCAATGTTTCTCTCTGACAAAACAGACCCCAGAACAAAAACCTCATACTATACGTCCTTCCAGTTATATAAATGTCGACTGTTAATGCGCATGTACTTTTTAGACCAGCACTTACTTATAAGTGACATTCTAATTATAAGACCCATAAGTCATCTTTCTCCTGCCTTTTCTTCTCTTGCACAACTTTTTGCTGACTGTCATTCAAATATTACTTAACAGGACAAAAGAACAATTTCCAATGACCAATCAGTTCCAAACTGCTACACAGTTCAATTTTTCTGTCTGGACGTTTCTCAAAATAGCAGCTAAATGGTAATCTACAAATCAACTCACTCTAATCCTTTCTAAAGATGTATTTGGTCCTTAGCTAGGTCCAGGTGACTTCTATCTACTACAAACAATTCATAATGAAGAAAAACAGCTGTATTCATTTAAGTATGGTCAAGAAAAATAATTACTTACAAATAATCTCACATCATCATTTTCCCATACTTAAGAAGATACATTATTTCAAATTTTCTTTTCCACAGACAAGCAAAACCAGATTAGTTAAAGTGACTTTTTCAGGAGATATCTGGCTATACTGTTTTTATTTGAATTCATACCCACCTTAGCAAACCTTAAAAGAGTTTATTAACTAGGCCAGCAGGCCCTGGGTCTGAATCCTTGCAATGTGACTTAAGGAAAATTACTCAATCTGCACCTTACTTTCCTCAGCTTTTAAAATCAAGATAACAATATCTGCTTCTTAAGTAGATTACAGGATTAAAGGAGATAATGAATAAATGAGTAAAGCACTTAAAACAGTCTGACACATAATAAACACTCAGTAAATGTTAACTTGTTTTTATATATTAGTCTAAAATAGTCGCAGCAGACAGAATAGTCCCTAATAATCTAAGAGAGCCCCAGAAATAGGAGAAAAAAAAAAACTAAAAAGAGATGACTGTTTTAGTGTCCTTTCTTCTTAAAGAAAAAAAAGGCAATTGTCTGCACCACCTAAGTGCTGACCAGCTATGGCAAAGATATCAAAGACATTTTCAAAACGATTACAATTCTGTAAAACAAGAAAGAAACTCAAAAGACTTGTCCTTCAAAATAGACTGAAGGATTTTTAATAGAAAATTTGACATACCTATCTAGAAATATGAGAACAGTGCACCCAGCTTTGACAAAGATACTTTTATGGACAGGATGAAACTGCTATAGCTTGAAGATAGTTCTTTATTCATACATACTTGTAAGCACCACATACTCCATGAGATATGCAATAAGAGCTGAAAGTGTGTAACTCTATTCTCACACGTAATCTAGCGGAGCACACTCTGAGAGAAATAAAGCTTGAAGCCAAAAAGACAACTATCATGAAGAAAATTTTAAATCCTTGCCACCAGGTTAACCTTATCCAAGAAGGCTTAACTCTTGGAGTATATTATCTGTGCAGGGTTGGTACATAAACATGTTAACTGGGATACATATGAGAATTAGAACTAACATTTACTGGACACTTATTATGTTCTAGGAATTATTTCAAGTTTTTTATATGGATTAACTAATTAATTCTCAACATGGTTATGATATAGGCAATTTCTTGTTCCTACCTTATACCTAAGGAATTGATGCACAGAGTAATTAACTTGCCCAAATATCAAGTTAACAGTGACTAATCAAAAACAGTTTGGCTTTTAAGCCAAAGTTTTTAAACACTAGGCCAAGAAGAAGATTGGACAAACATGTATCATACACCTATACACTCTGGGAGAGGGCTAAGATTCAGGTAGAGGGCTTTGGTTATCTATGTTTAAATTATTGACAATGAGAATGTATGGACTTGTATAATTAAAAAACATTATATCTCATAAATTTTGTCACACCTTTCATTGCACTTTCTGTGAAATTCTATTTGATTACCACCTGACACGCAATCTGCTCTTGCCTAATGAATGAGATCCCCATGGTGAGCCTAATAGCAGCTGGCAGTATTTGGAAAGCAAGAAGAAGGGGTGGTTAATTCTGACAGGTCATGACAGACACGTTTTCTATCCAACCACCAGTAACCTTCAAGACCTACCCTAGGCTTGTTTTAGTATGGTTGCAGGCCTCCAGGTCCCATCTTTATCTTCAAATATGGCTGTGTACCCTCTTAGCTTAAGTTAATTGACAGCACTAAAAAATTCACAGCCGTGAGAAGGAAGGTGGTGAAAGTTCCGAATGGAGACAAGACAAAGAGAAAGACTGATCACTCACCCTAAGAGTATGCCAAGCTAGGTTACCTATTAGGCCATACACAATGCTATTACAAATAGTTTTCATTAATAACTTTTTATTATAGTTTTATCTCTTACCCATTAAACAAGGTTTTTTCCATCTTCTTCCATATTATTCCACAATCATTGATTAGGTTTTCTCTTTTCTGTTACCTATGGGGGAAAACAATCTGTAAGGTTGGGCTGATAATATATGGCGAGAAAAGCAATTTCATAATTCTTATTTATAAATTTAAAAAAAGATCAGTATATTACAAGACAGTTTATGGAACTCTCTACAAGGACTCAAAATTAACAAGAAAGAGTGAAAAAAAGCTGTGATTTTTTTTTTTTTAGCTAAGAGCAATCAAAGATTCAGTCACTTATAGACTGATCCATAAATGGAAGTATGAAGGTTTACATCCTGAAAAATCCACTTCTGCATTTGCTTTAGGTTTTAAAGATTACATATTGTCTTTGCATATAATCTCAAACTGTCAGAAAAAAATTCATGGTAACAAAAATACTCGAGTATCAAAGCTAAAATTATTTTTGCATAAGTGAAACATATAATAATGAAAGATTCCATGAGATGACTCTTCTGTGTTAAGTAGGTTCATGCCTCTCAGGTAAGCAGCATACCTCTTTAAAAGCAGAATACATTCTATACACAAGGACATTAAATTAGTCAAAGACATCTAGAGTATACGATTTAGACGAATTACATGTATAATCATCTTTTAGGTTTCCAACACTTTATTCAGGAAGCAGGACTCAGTAAGTTTGAGATTAGTACATTGTCAGCTGCCATGTAACAATATGAAAAATACTGTTTTGTCATCCTAATAACACAAGAATTCCTCTTAGAAGGAACCTTCTTTGTGAAAATATATTCCCACAGTATGAAACATCTCTCATGTCTTCTTCAGGGTGGATGGATCCTTGCTGATCCCAGAATGGTTGTTAAGAGAAGAAAATTGTTCTGCATTAGACAAGAAAAATAATTTTTAATTTTATCTCTGAAAGGAACAGACTGAAGAATGAGGAGGAATGGGAAAGGAAGAGAAGACAAGTTAAATGAAGCAAAGGTGGGATTAGGTAGTGGTGAAGTTCTTAGATCAAGGGAAGTCTGAAAACATTTTGATAATAGTGATGCCTTATAAGAGAAGTTGCATTAATGAAATGTAAGGCTCACCCCAACCTCTACTTGGCCTCTTTTCTTTGGTTAGATGTACTAAACCCACAAATGCCTTGTGTGAATTAGGGCCTTTCTGAAAATCAGAAAAGCAGCCAAGTTTCAGGTCGGAGTGCACCTTGGTGCACATCAGAGGTGCAAGGCAAGAAAATAGGGCCTAGGAGGCAGAAGAGATTCTAGAAGATAAAACTCAGGAAATGCACAAATGTTTTTAGAAGAGCTTACAAGTTCCACACCTTCTAGGCTGAGGGTTTGAGGTAACCTAATCCAGGAAGCTAAGCTAACATTGTGAGGATGGGGATTTCACATTCATAAAATTTCCCTCTTTCCTATCCAAATAACTCTACTATAAAAACAAAAGATTAAAAGGTAACTACATTTAAATCCAAGTTATTTTAATTAATTCTGAATGCTTCCCAAAAGCCTACCACAATAATCATATTAAACAGCATCTAGAATATGTAACTACATGGAGATTAGGCTTAAAAACTCTATGAAACAACTATTAAGTTGAAGAGTGATGACTTCAGTAATTATGATAGTGATCTTGAAAACTGGCACAGTATCGTAAGTCAGCTTAATTCTGAAAACTATTGATAAGACTCCACATGTTCGAATATTTTCTATCTAGATCCCACTTATATCATTTAAACTACTGCAACATACTTTTTTTTTTAATGGATGGGGGTGAAATTACAAATACATACATAAAACAAATCACTACAGTGGGAACAAACTAAAAATGTGGATGACATCCCTTTAATGTCGTTAGAATTAAGGTCCCAAACAAAAATATTCTATTGGTGAAACTTGCTGAACTCTCAGGCTTTTGGTGTCATGCAAGGTAAGAGTACAGATATAGAGTAACAGAGACTGGTTTTCATAATGGTATCCACTTACTAACACTCATCTACTTTGCTCATCTACTTCATAGCACTGGTGTAAGGATTAAATGAAAATGCTGGTAAAATGCTACTATACTACCTGATCCTTTATCTTTCTATCTGGAGTTTAGGTCAATTTTCAGGGCTTGAGAAGAAGAAAATGCATTCTTGAAAACATTACTCAATTTACTTTTATTCTGCCAAATAGTAATAACAATAATGATTATGATGATGATGATGATGATGACAGCCATTGGTAACACTTATGTAGCCTTTAATGTGTGCCAGACACTCATCTAAGCACTCTAACATGTATTAATTCACTCAAGCTTCACAACTATGAGGTAGGCATTACCTTCTTTCAATTTTATAGATATTGAAACTGAAGGACAAATAAGTTTCACAGATAATAAGTGGTTCAGTTAGGATTCAAACCCAGGTTTCTGCTCTTAAGAAATACTAGCACCAAGGACTAACATCAAGGTGACAATAGCAATGCCCTGTCTTTAAGAGCTCTCTAATATTAATGTAGTCAGATAGGGAAGGTTCCGATGGCTTACCAAGTAGAGTAGATCCATATTTTAGAAAAATAAGGCTATCAAAAAATATACTTAAAAAAATAGTTCACATATTTAAAAATTGTTTAAATGTCATATATGGTTTGGGAATAAATTTCTTAAATTATTAAAAGTTTAAAAAGTTACCCAAGAAAATATGAATAAATAAGAAAAAATATTAACCAAGATTATACCTTTCTCAGCAAGGTCAATCACATGGCATATTCCAAAATACATTTATTACCCTATGTTGTATCTTACCTGTAACTACCTTCCCCTGTAAGCTCCTAGAGGACATCAATGGCATCTTGTCTTACTTATGTGAACATTAGTGATGTCTAAAAAGTATCCAGTCCTTACTAGGTGCTTAATACATAGTGATGAAAGAATGAAGACACTGGATACTAAACAAAAAAAAAATTTAAGTCCACTTATTAATTCCATTCACAGTCTAAGGCACTAACACTCTAGGCTTATTTCCCACCACCCATTCACTCCATAATTTTACTGTTAGCAAGGCCTTGAAGAATTTAAATGTTTTCTTGACCCAACTATATTTTTGGCCTATTCCAATCTGAAAGCTCATGTAGCAAAATGTCTCATAACAGTCTCAATTGTACAATTAATCAGAGGATTCATGCACAACCGCATGCATGCAACATACTATTATAGAACTTTATGGTTTGGTTCAAAGTTCTTCCATACATATCTCTCAGGTGTTTTAAGGCAGCCCTGAGAATAGTCAAGACAGGTGTGATAATCCAGGAAGCTACACCTAATGTTGATGGTTTGGGAATAGAAACATATTCTCACTGTCATTGCCAAAGAATTAATATAACCCAGAACTTGAATTAGATGCTTTCTCTGCAACTGGGTAAAAAGTCTACAAAATGACATATTTTTAAGTTTAACTAATGTCATAAGTAATTTTTTAAATCATAACTGATCAGTCAAGTCTAAACAAAGTAAAAATAGCACAAAAGCCTTGGAAGATACAAATGCAAAGAGAATTCTCACAACTAAATAAGGAAAAATTTTACATTCATTCACAACTAAAGAAACATCACATTAACTTTTAAGAAGACCACAATTAAATCTCTTTTGGCTGCTAAATTTGGAAGCCCAACAAAGACTGGTAGAAAGAAAGAGAGCTAGACTAGGTATCATGAAGCCTGTGGGTAGGTCTTGAGTCCATATTCTCCCACTGAAGTCCCGCTCAAATTCAAAATTCTAAAATTTTGGACCTATTTCCTACAGCAAATAACAATGTGAAAAAGAAATATGTAACACCTTACACTTCAGTGCACAGCATGGAGAGCACATAAACAAAGACTCAAGATCTGCAGACTTTACTGTTCTATGACTCTAAGTTATTAGTTTGCCATAGATTTTTCCCATTAATGGCTCTGAATAATGATTTAAGTTCAAATTCAGAACCTCTGCACAGAAACTGCAGAGACAGATTTAAGATTTTCTGTGAAACACAAGGATTGCATTTGTACCTTCTGATGGTGGTTCATAATAATCTAGATGGTAAAATTCAAGTTTACTTGGCAAGTGAATTGACTTCTTATGAGCTGTTTATTAAGATGCTTTATCATCATTAGCAGAAATATAGCCCATGGGTTTATGAAGCTCTGTGATACATTATACATGGAATGACGACCTAGACTGTGAGCTTCCCGAGGACAAAGATTGTTTCTCATTCATAATGTCCTACTGTCTTTATATTGTTGTTTGAATAAGATCACTGATAGAGGACCCCCTCTTATAAATTTAAGTTCATCGCAAATTTTACTTCTTTGGTGACATGCTTTCGAACATTTATAATTTTGATTAAAAACTTCACATGGCATTTACCACTGCAAACTGTGATTTGATCATCTCTCTACATGCACATTTTTATATTGGAACGAAATATTTTCCCACTGTCTTAGCCTTCTTAAATAAAAACAATCTGGATCAATATAATGATGTGTAAGATCCAGAATCTCAGACTAAAAGAGGTCAAGCCTCACATTAGAAATTTTCTTCCCTAAATTCCTGTATAATGATTAGGATCAAAAAGGCTTTTGGAATCCACCTACCTTGTTGATTGACTTCCATGTCTAATAAGATACTAGATGGGTCTGTTAATTTATAAGGAGCATAAGAACATGGGAAAGTTAAAAAAAAAAAAAAGCCTTCGTTTTAGAATCAGAAAACTTGGGTTTAAGCCCCAGGTTATCTATCTACTTATGAGTAGTGTGAACTTAGGGAACTCATAAACACCTTGGGACCTCTATGTCCTCACCTATAAATGGATATAAAATCAGCTCTGCTCCCTTTCAAGGGTGTTGTGAAGATCAAATAAGAAAATGTGTGCGTAAGTGCGTAAACTGACAAGAGCTTCACAAGGGTTAGCTATTCTTTCCTTGCTACCAAAGAAAGCAAAGATCATTGTTCTGGTGAGAAAAGACATTGATACTCAAACATTCCACAGGGTTGGGGGACATGCAGGGATAAAAGAGCTTGATCATTCAGGTATAACTCAAGAATATAAAATGTGTTTGGTATCTGGGTCTTCATTTTATTTGAATAACATCCCGGTCTTAACCAACATCTTAATAACAGCTTAAAGAACATAAGATCTTAGCCAGATAGGATATTCCTTCTTGTCAAAAAAGAAAATGACCTAAAAGCAATAGCATAATATGCTTGCATTCTCTCCAATCATCCAAGATACATACATTCAAACAAAAGCAATATCAAACCCCATTTATTTTGTACAGCAGTAGCGTTAGCCACAAAATAACCTTCCACATAGCATACAACAGAGTTGCTATTTTGTCACTGTGCTTAAATATAATCCTGCCTTTTATTTTTATTTTATTATTATTATTTATGCCTATAGCACCTGGTCTTCCCAAGTGGTCTCCCATCCAACTACTAACCAGGACTGACCCTGCTTAACTTCCAAGATCAGACATCGGGCTTGTTCAGGATGGCATGGCCATAGACCATGGACTATTGCTCCACTAGGGCATGAACTCAGGATCTTCTGCATGTAAAGCAGATGTGCTAACTGCTACACTATGGAACTACATCCTAATCCTGCTTTTTATACTCCCTACATATATTATTAATTGATAGAGTTCAGTCTGCCAACATAAATTCAAACCATTTTAAAAATATTAATTCTATCATTACAAAGCACATTTATAAATATTATACAACAATTTTGTCAGCATAGAGAGGCAATTTTAATGGTAAGAGAACATTTACGAACATTTATTATACTACTATTACATACCATGCTGTGTGAGGTGTTTTCATATATATTCGTTTAGTTAATTCTCACAACGAGGTAGGTATCAGTGGCATTTTACAGATGAAGAATGGATACTAAAATTGGTTATTAAATGACTAGCCCAGAATCACACAGAAAGAAAACAGCAGTGCCTAGACCCAATATAATTGCCTTGAATTAGTGCAATTCCAGCAACCCTATAGTTCAAACATGAGGTTTATTTAAGTAAAGTTTTATGTCATGGTAGAATTTAGTTAGCTGTTAGTAATATCTTGAGACATTTTACAGGCCTTTTTTTAGAAGTTGCTGAACTGTAAATCTATATCTTCTAGAGAAATAGTTTCTAATTTAAAAAACTTAAAGACTTATCATTATAGCTAGTTGTTTTCAGAGAAAACACTGCAAAGGAAACAATTCACTAAGTAGAGTCAATAACTGTCTTTTAAAGAAGTTATCTCTTGAAGATCATATCTAAACAAATGTCAAAAATTACTTGTGTAATTTTTCAATATTTTCAATAAGAATTTGGAAAATGTTATATTAGAAAAATGCTTCCTATAACCACAGCTCTTTTAAAAATTAAAGTATGTTAACTCTAAGCTAAATATCACTATACATCACAGGTCCCCAACCCCTGGACCACAGACTGGTACTGGTCCATGGCCTGTTAGGAACCTGGTCGCACAGCAGGAGGTGAGCGGAGGGCAAGCAAGCGAAGCTTCATCTGTATTTGCAGCCACTCCCCAGCGCTAGCATCACCACCTCAGCTCAGCCTCAGATCATCAGGCTTTAGATTCTCACAGGAGTACCAGTCCCTGGTGCCCATAAAGATTGGGGACCACTGCTATACACTGAATTACAAATATGATATTGTTGGTTTTCCCTGAAAATTCCCATTAAAAAAAAAAACCCTAATACTTATTTTTAAAAAAAACAAAAAACATTTTAGAGGGGCTCTGAAATAGACAATAGTAAAGCTATAATAAGGTTTCAATAAATTGATGGACTATATATCTGTGCCATGCAATGAGAAGCTAAGAGTGTTTGGATAAGATCTAAAGCCTGTAGAACTTTCCAACGAATGCTTCTAACAGAAACAATATAGAGCTTGATGGTTACACTGCTATCTGGTTAGAGTATTCAAGATACAAAATAAATGCAGATCATAAAGATTTAAAATTGTATCAAATTATAAAACAATACCCTAATTAGGTATAATAATTAAGAAAGCAAGTTTAAGAGCCAAATTGGCTGGATTAGAATCCCAGTGGGATCCAATTCTTAACTCCATGCTTCTTTTCTCATCTATCTCACAGTTGCTGAGGAGTTACAATGTATAAGTGCTCAGAAGAATAAATGGCATAGAGTAAGTGCTCAATAAATGTTACTTATTATTTTTTTAGTATTACCTTGTGAAAAAAAGGGAAACCCTTATATGTTGTTGGTGGGAATGTACACTAGTACACTGGTATATGGAAAACAGTGTGGAGTTTCCTCAAAAAAGTAAAAATAGAACTACTACACAAACCAGCAATTCCACTTCTAGGAATATAACTGAAGAAAAAAAAAACACTAACTCAAAAAGATTTATGTATCACAGTGTTCACTGCAGCATTATTTAAAATAACCAAGCTATGGAAACAAAATAAGTGTCCATCAATGAATAGATAACGAAGATGTGATACATACACAGTGAAATACTACTCAGCCATAAAAAAAATAAATAAATAAAATCTTGCCATTGGCAAAAATATGAATAGACCCTGAGGGTATTACGCTAAGTGAAATAAATCAGAAATAAGTATTTGTCTTTACAAATACCAAATGATTTCACTGATAGGCTGTAACTTAAAAAACAAACAAACCAAGAAAAACAAACAAAAAACTACACACATAAGCTCACAGATACAGAGAACAGATGGGTAGTTACCAGAAAAGGGGGTGGGAGAGGGGGGTGAAATGGTTGAAAGAGATCAAAATCTATAAACTTCCAGTTATAAAATAAATTAGTCATGGGAATATAATGTACAACATGGTGACTACAGTTACTGCATTGCATATTTGAAAGTTGCTGAGAGTAAATCTTAAAAGTCCTTATCAGAAGAAAAAAACGTTTTTGTAAATTTGTGTGTTGACAAATGTTAACTAGACTCATTGTGGTGATCACTTCATAATATATACAAATATTGAATCATTATGCTGTACACCTGAAACTAATATAATGTTATCTCAATTATACCTAAATAAATATATATGTAAAAAGACCAAAGGTCTTTTATCATTGAGCTATTTTGCTTTCAAGTTTAGCATTTAAAACATAATAAAGAGAAACAAAACCCTAACTTTCTTGATAATAGTCAAGACATTGGTTAACCTAAGGTAAGGCATAAGATCACACGGGAACTTTTACACTCATAAAATGTTTACCCTAGCTTGTTTTACAAGTCTTTAAAATGTACACAGGTTTTAAATATGTGTTTCACATATATCATATTTCACAATAAAAAAATAAAAATTAGAAAAAATAAAAAACTCATTTCCAAAGTATAATGAGAAAGCATTAGAAGAGGGAGCGAGAAAAAAATGCTCTATGATTCTAAGTGTTCTAGGTTACTTCAGATTATGTCGGCAACAGCTTAGCTCAGTCATGAAAAAATTTCCATTGGATTCTACTCAATCCCAAGAGACACTATTTTTCTTTGTCAGTCAGCTGTTATGAAAGGTATCATTGGTTCACTGGAAGCACCTCCTAATGACCATGAAATCTGAAGGCTGTAAGAATCTCAGAGAACTTCTCTTCCAACATGGTCACTTCCAGATAAGGAAACATTAAACTCCTTAGCTTCCAAAGAGGTTTTCCCTGCTCTGCGCCCAGCTGTTATTACTAGTCACCAATGTGACAGGGAAGGGGCTGAGCCCATTCTTTCAATTGCCTCATAATAGTGACCAGACGGAGGTGAATTTATACCAACAACCACGAATCTGTCAAAAGGCAAATATGTAATCCAAAAGATGCTAGCATCTACTAAGGAATCCAGTGCCTTAGTCAAAGAAGGTAGTCTATAGATATGTTTGTTAAATAATAATTTTATTCAAAAGAATAAAGCAGGATTTCTCCCCCAAAGATTTTACAAATAAATTCTATATTAACAAAGAATTCCATAATGTTCTGGGGCAAAATGTACAAAATACAAACTATAGGAAGGAAGGAGAAATAAGACAAAAGGTTGGTGCACTATGGGGTAAAATTCAGGAAGGGGTCCTAGAAAAGAATTGACAATTGAGATTTGAAAAACCAGTAAAAAAAACATTCTAGAATTTCTCCAAAGAAACCTGTTGACATTTTTACAGCACCTGCTGTCCTTTTCCACCTTATTTAAAAATTGTAACAGGCATATTAATTTTTCCTAAATAATTTTTTTATTATTTATTATTATTTATACCTACAGGACCTTGTCTTCCCAGGTGGTCTCCCATCCAAGTACTAACCAGGCCTGACCCTGCTTAAGCTTCATGAGATCAAACATAGGTCTTGTTCAGGGTGGCATGGCTGTAGACCACGGACCATGGCTCCACTGGGGCACGAACCCAGGACCTTCTACATGTAAAGCAGATGTGTTAACTGCTACACTACGGAACCAGGTCCAAGTTCTAAATAATTTTACCTGCCATAATTATATTCAGAAATAATTTCCACCTTCCCCAGAGAACTTTTGGAACCCACTGAGAAGGGAACAGTAGGAGGAAAAGAGAAACCATATAAATGCTCAGTATAAATTTTTCAAAACAGAAACATCTTTAAATAGTAAGACACAAATTCTCTCAAGTTTAAAGTTCACCCAAATAAAACCAGACAGTCAGTCTATAGATATGTGTGTAAGTAATTTTATTCAAAAGTATAAAGCAGGATTTCTCCCCCAAGAAGAATAGTAATAGAAAGAAAAACATTTTTTTAAAAAAAATTTATGACTACAACCTAAAGCCTACATAGATTAAAAGGACATTTGGGTGATATAAGCAATGGATAGAGGGCTCCTATTTCCAGTTACTTTCATGAGACTAGAACCATAGTGGTAAGGAAAAGAACACTGGAGAAGGCTTAGTTCTAGTTCTAGATAGATAAGAGAACATAAATAAGCTGCTTCTGCTCTCTGGGTCTCAATTTCCACATCTGTAAAAGTAACAAATTTAGGTAACTAAATTTCTCTTATTCTATCTGTAAACTTCACAAAATCATCTCTTACAGCAAGCTGTAGGTTGGCATTAATTCACGAAGGTAGCAAAAAACAAATGAATTTATATCCTGTATAATACTGCTATTACAGCAAAATTTTGCAACTGCTATAAATAAACCACCTATTAAATCTTGTGCTGAAACAGTGCATCAAAGAAAGAAGCTTGAATTTTCAGTTGAAACATGATGCACTGAATACCCTCATTTACCTCTGTCGTCTCCATAACTCCACTAAAATGGTGTTAAAAAACAAAATCCACAAGGATAAAGAATAAGAAACAACTACAACAAAGTTTTTGAAAGCTGAAAAGCAAATGGATGTTATTTGATTTAGCAGAACAAAGAAAGCAAAAGGTAAGAGCACGTTAAGGGGAAGCTCAAAGCAAACTGAACTGTGTTAAGAAACACCAGAGAAGCTCAGAACGCCTCTAAAAGTGGAGATAGCAAGCAGGGCTGGAAAAAGGAGAAAAGGGTAAAAATTCTATCCCAAGATTCCCACCCTAACTCTAAGCAGCCACTGGTCAGAGGATAGGAAGTTTGTTCTCTGGAAGCTAAAGAGACTGTGGACCACAGGACAACTAGGGGCAGCCCTACCAGTCTAAAAAGATGAGGGTTAACGAAAAGCTGATATCCTCAATGGTAAATATGCCCAGCTCTTTCCCCCACTCAGTTCCTCAAATATTGTAGCCAGGTATGTAAGCCAATGATTGGAGCATTCTCTCTGGGGAAGAACCTGGCCAAGAGAGAAACACCTACAAATACTGACTGCTCTAGGTAACCCCTCCCGCCAAAAAGTTGGGTTTCTGGCTAATCACCTTATAACAAAGACAACCAGTTAACTCTCTGAAGCCCCCACTCTGGAAAACTCCGCTTTCAGTCTTTCAGCAGCTCATTCTGGAATATGAATAAGATAGACTATACATTTAAGAAAATTCCCTAAATGGAAGACCAAAACTAATAATCAAGTAAAGATATTTTAATGAAACAGAGACGGTGCAGGAGGCCAAAGAAATTTTTAAAAATTATAATTAATATAATCAGAGAAAAGCTATTTCATCCATAAAACAAAAATAAAAAACTATTAGAAAACAACATTCAGAGAAAAAAGCTCTTGAAAATTAAAAACAGGATAGCAAAAATATAAAACTTATTAGAAGAATCTGAAGTTCAAGACATCATCCAGAAAATAAAGGGACAAAAAGATGAGAAATAGAAAAGATGGCAAAATTAAAGGACCCATCAGTCCATAAATTCCAAATACAAATGATAAGAGTTCCAGAAGAATAGAAAAACCAGGGCAAAGGGAGAAGGGGGAAGTTGGTTAGAATTTAAGAATTCAAAAAAAATCTCCGTAACCAAAAAAAGCCCTCAGTGTGCCTATCATAACAGATAAAACAAGGCCCACAGAGAGGCAGATTATCATAAAATTTCAGAACATCAGATAAGATCCTAAAAGCAACCAAAGCGGGGCGGGGCGGGGGGGGAATCAAGAATCAGAACACCATCAGACTCTCCTTAGCAACAACAGAAGCTAGAAATCAAGGGCAATGCCTGTTAAACTCAGAGAAAATACTCTCCGATCTAGAATTCTATTTCATCTAGGGAAATTACAAATCAATTGTGAGAGAAAATAAAGACATTTGCATACATGCAGATTCACAAACAAATTTATATCCCATGTTCCTTTTTCTTAGGTACTTTCTGGAGAAATTGATTAAAGTGTAAACAATAAAAAAGGAAGATATAGGGTCCAGGAAACATGGGATCCCAACATAGAGAAGTGAAGGAAATACCTAGGATATGTGAGAAGGCAGATTCCAGGAAGACAGCTATGTAGGCCTAGAAAAAAACTGTACAGATTTTTTAAAAGAGCAGTCTAAGCCTACTGATAGGAAAATGGCATTAAATGCCAAACAAACAAACAAACAAACAAACAAACAAACAAACAGCTCAAAGAATAGAAAATGAAGGTAGCTGGAGAAGCAGAACAGTGGGGAGGGAAAAAGCAGGTAGTACACTTTTTATGCTCTCTAAAAGGCTGAGCATCGATAAATATTAAATTTTAAAAGATTACTGAAAGGTTAAAAAGAATGCTTTAAAAGTACATCTAAAAATAAGATTTTTTCAAGCAAGATTTCTGAGAAAAAATAATAATGAGAGAAAAAATATTTTTCAAGGCAGAGTAATAGCAAAGTATTTGGAAAACTCTACATCTTAGCATAGAGTGTGAGTTTGTTTGAAGAAAATTAAGAGCAGGAAAAAATGTTTTGCTGATTGATAATTACTCAAAAGTCATAACCACAATACCAGCAAAAAGAGAAAAATGAAAGAAAAAATTTTAACATATTATGGTGTCATTGGGAAAAGTTCATGGCTCATGACATGAATCACATCACAAATTAAATTTCCTTTTTCACTCAGTCAAGCAAATACCAAACCAAAGTCAACAGAACCAACTGATTGCATCACATTTTAATCAGAAATAAAACACTTAAGAAACTGTATTGCTTCCTCAGGAAAGGAAAGCATAAATACTGCAAATCTGTTAGAACAAGGAAAAAAAAGCATTGAGTCATCACTCATTCTTTCCTGTAGACTGAACAAACAGCAATGGGATTCATGTGCAAGTCTGCAACAACTGCTGCCCAACTTTTTCTAAGACCCCCAAGAAATGACATCTCAGTAAGGAAATATGCTTTTCTCTATCCTCACTTTACAAATTAAAATATCTATATTTTTATTGCCCTTTTACAGAAAAAATGGGGAATATAATATAGTACTTGTATATCGTATTTAACATCATCTACTTAATAGTCAGTGACTGTTATGGCTATGCTCACTGACCAACTGTTGTGCTCTTCATGGACAGGCAGAGGTGTTGCCTGCTATTTACTCAGTTTTACATCTAGGGAGACTGCAAATGGGGAAACAGCTGGACCTGATGTTTTTTTAAAATATGTATAATCTCCTACTGATTTTTGTCCAGAGGAGATTTTTTAAAATCGAATTTGATGAAGCATTTTCCAACCAAATCTATTCTGGTAAAAACATTTGTTCTCAATTTTCAGCATAAATGAAGACAATGAGACTAGATTAACAAGATAACTGTTTTAATTGTAGCATACTTTATAGATTTCAAGTTGCATGCTTAAAAATATTTGTTTCATTATTTCTTGCAATCAGGAAGAAAACAATACTTTAATCTTCTACATAAAGTCTGATGTTCTTCTCTTTTTAAAGTTTGAGAAAATATATAAATAAATTATGCAAAATATAATGCATAACCAAAAGTTCCTCCAGGTTAAAAAAATAAGTAAAATACTATGTTTATAGTTTCACGCTTATTTCATAAAGGGAAACAGCTAACTAGAATATGAAGAAATGCCTGAACTCACTAGTAATTAGAAGATATAAATTAAAATGAGACATAATTAAACGGCAAAAATTAGAAATGGGGACAATATCAAATGTTGGGGTAGTGGAGAATGCAATACCTATGGGGTATACACTGATACAATCATTCAGGAGCCTGACAATACTTATACCACAATGCTACTTCTTAGTCTGTATCTCAAAGAAATTCTCAAACACGTCTATAATGGACATGTACAAGACTGTTTATTGGGAGCATTGTTTACGGTAGCCTAGGCATCCATCACCATGGGAACGGACACACACCACGGAATACTATGTGGCAGTTAGGACTAATTAGCTAAATGTACATCCAAAAACACACATAGGTCTTAAATCTGTGCTGAGTGAAAAAGTAAATCCAGAGTGAGATCTACAGGATTTTTACGGGGATTCTATATTTTATAGAATTCTACAGTCAAAAATTCTAAAACAGTGCACCATAATGAGAAATTTTGGAATTAAAAATACATATACAAAAAGTCACCAAGTTATTTTTACAAAGATGCACACAGATTCAACGACATATAGCACACACATTAGAGAGGGTGCTTTTGAGGTGGGAAAGGAAATTGGGCATGGGAAGGGTGCTGAACAGAGGGCTTTTATACCCCAATGCTAGACTGTTCCCAAGTCAAATCATTCATGCATACATTAAATTACTCAATAAAAATTTATTGAACACTTCAAGTGCCAAGTACTATGCTTAAATATAAACTTTTCTTATTTCTGCTGAAGACTTTTTAAAAAGTCTCAAAAAGATATGTTTTAAGATACATTTTAACTGGAAGTAGAAAGGGAAAATAATTTACATTAGAATATATACACTATAAAGTGAGAAATTCATCATCTTAAAATAAATTAATTTAATCTTTTATAGTATAAAAATTTATTTTTTTCATCACATATATACCTTAAAGTTCTTTAAATGACAAATTAAAATAAAAAACTGAAATAAAAAAGAACTCTAAAGCCCTACAAAATTACATTGTCACATCTCGGTCAACAACATCTTTTCTCACGGCTCTCGGTGGTGAAACAATTTCTTTTCAAAGAAATTTTTTTCTACTTTATTTGTTCTACGTAATTCTCCCCCAAAAGATATTTCGACTGCTCAGAAACACTTCTCACCAGATTTCTGTTTCCTAAAAGATTTCACAAGCCGACTGCTGGCTGCCAATGTAGGTGTTACAGCTAATATGCTCATTTTACTGCACTGCTAACAAAAACTGATTAACACATTCGGTGCAAAGCGACATATCTATTCCACATCTCATAGGCACAGAAAATGATGTTTTCCCCCCAAATTACCTATTACCCTCTTTTTTTACAAACTCCAATTGCTAACTAGTATACATAATATTGGTAAACGAAACCAACAGAAACTTGTAAGACATCGTATTTCTAAAGCTCTAATACTGTAATTCTTCAGCATTTCAGAGTTTGATATTAAGTGTTAGTAGATAGGAGGATCAAAGATGAAAAATAGGAATGGCTGGGCCAACCATCAATACTACTAGAAAAACCCAAGCTATGTGATCTGTCAGTGGGGTCAGCAGAATCATCACTGTACATAATCAAAGACAATAATTTATTCAGGCTTACAAAAGATAATGTATTTTAATTCAGTAATAATAGCTAACACTGAGCACTTAATATGAGTCAGTCACAGTTCTAAACATTTTACATACGTTATTTAATCAGTCTTCACAACAATCCAATAAACTAAGTACTATTATTGTCTCCATTTTACAAATCATTTTTTAAATCAAATGCAGGCCTTTCTCATGATCTTTAAAACCTCCATCAATGGCTTCAACTTCCACTCTATGCCCTCTCTTTGCCATTCCAGTACTCATTTCTGACTCAAAAGTTTGACTAATGTATCTCACATGAATGGAGCAGTTATCTGGCCAACCTCCTCTTTCTCCCTCATTACTATATGAGATTTCTTCATGAAGACGTTCTCAGTTAATCCCTTCCTCACATGCTTATTAACACTATGGAAGTATATAGAGTAAAAAGTGACTACCTCCCCAAAAGTGGCTACCTCCTCAATAAGTCTTAACATTTTATAAAAATAGGAATATTCTATACTTATTTGTTCTATAATATAAATAACAATGGACATAGTTGTATATTGACGAATAGAGATCCATTGCATCCTTAACAGCTCAGTGGTAGTATTCCACTGTGTAAACCGATCATACGTTATTTAACCAGTCCCTAAATGATGGATTTCATTTTTTTTTTGCTATAACAAACAATTCTATAAAGAAAAACTTTGTACTGTACTTGTAGTTTTCATGCAAGTGTATGAATATATCTATAGGACAAATTTTTAGAAGTGGAATATACACATTTTAAATTCCAATGAACTCTATAAGAAAACTTACATTTCCACCAACAATGTATGAAACTTCCCCATATCCTCATCTACTACTATCATCAACTTGTTTAATCTTTCAATTTGATAGGTAAAAAATGGTAATTATGTTTTATCTTATATTTATTTAAATGATTAAGATTACTGAATAGCTTAAATAGATTTTGAATTTATTATTAGTTGTAGATTAAGCTGAACTGCCTAAAGAGAAAAAAAAAATTCAAGAGGCACATTAGCAGTATAACTGGGGAAACTGGTAATGTTTAACCAATTTGAGATTTTAGCATGGAGTAGACAATAAGGCCAACCACAAATGAGTTTAATCATTTCATTAAAGCACACTCACCTTTCACTTGAAATGCACTGTTATCAATTCACGCTGTGCCATATATTTTAGAAATGTTTCTTTGAAAAGAGTATAATCAATTCTATAGTCATGTACTCATTGTCTTACCTGTACTTAATCATAACACTCCTTCATATTAGTCCACTTTGATGACATTTTACTTTTTTGTTGCTTATTAATCTGCTCTTTGACCTCTTTTAGATGTTAAAGCATGAGAATATAATTAGCATCTAGCCAAGAACTTCCAAAATAACTAAGACAATTGATATAGGTAGTTGTATTACATAGGAAAGGAGTAAAGGTGAGCAAAATACTAATACAGCCCCAAGGACTCTAAAAATGCTTATATAAATGAGATGTCCTCTGTTTATGAGTACTGATTCACTATCAAAGTCTAGATGTCTTTGATCATAATGTTATTAGCAGTGAAAGTTGAACTGAACCATTCCCACATTTCCTTACCTAATTTTCTTTGTGACCACCTCCAGGAAACAGTTTTTGTTGGGGGAGGGCGGGCACTAAGCAGGAATTTTGACCTTATTATCCTGAGAAATCAGTTTCTGTAACGGCAAAAACAAATTATCTAGCATTCTAGAAAGGTTTTGGCTCAAAATTGATAAATCAGTAAACCCACCTTTCCTCTACTTTCAATTCTCAATTGAAATTTATATTCCTTTCTAAACAAACTGATCCTTATTACCTTAATTCAAAGTCAAAAGCTGTTGCTACTTCAATATGCCCCTGTGGCCTATTCCAAGTGAGCACATGACAGATACTACACATCATCTTTCCCATGTTGGAGACTGAAAGAGATAGAGCAGGGGGTAGGAAAGAACAGAACACAAAGGTGAAAAAGTGCTAAAGCCAAGCTATAAATTATCTTTTGGTCACTGATGGCTGTATTTTGCAAAAGCTGACACAAAGGTTGGGCCTATCCTCTCTTTGGAGGGATATGAGTGTCATATAAAAGTATCTTCCTAACTCACTGGTGATAATGCTGCCCTCCCACCCCTCACATAACATGCCCAGCAAAAGGACTGCTAGATTCTAAAGACAATGACAAGAAGCTCTGTATTCTGACAATGGGAGGAAGCAGTGAAGACCAGATTTCTGGGCTGTAAACTATGCCAGACTGGCCTGCTAATCCTCCCCAAATCCCACACGTTGTTGTGGGGGTGGGGACAGAATGGAAAACAGTTCAAAGTTGAATCAAGGACAGTTGCTCTGGATTACAGGAGGTCATGACATTCCCATTTGAATGGTGGAGAGAGGCGGCAGGGCAGGGGCAGGGCATATACAAAAACCTGTCCATTTATAAAAACACACAAAAAAATTTTAGCCCTGATCCTTCATAAATTTTAGCCCTGATCCTTCTGATGTGCTAACCAACATCTGTCCCCAATCATTTGCCAGCCCAGGCTGCACGGAAGGCACAGAGTAGCAGACATTTTCACACAGTGAGGTTGGAAGAGATGCTACTAGTGTGTAAATTACTAATTAGCTCAATAGAAGACAAAGAGAGAAAATACCTGTCATAGAATGCTGTTTACAACATGACATATAATAAAAACAATCCTGAAAATTTCAGAAGAGTGCCTTACTTTTCAGACTTCTATTAACATGTAAATGGCAAAGGAACAATATTATAGTCTTTAAAAACTGCCCATGCCTCAGCAACAATAATGCATGACTGAGAAGAACGCTTTCCAAATAATTTGTAATTTTCTTGTCTTTATGAAAGCGAAGCATTTTTAATTATTACAATCAGCTCTAATAAGGAGCTATATTTCATCACTTTGCTGATCACTTAAAGGTAGAGGGAGAAGTGCAGTATTTTACATTTGTTAGAATATAGCTAATAGTCCTTTCACTAAAATGGGACAGGCCTTATTCTGTATGTTGCACCTTTATCAAAAGGACAGACTATCATATTAATAAGACTGAGGATAAGCTGGAAGGTGGCAATGGGAATGCAGTAGGTTAAATCTCCTTATACAACAACAATTGAAAAGACTCCTAAAATGTAAGTTATTATGAGGGAGGTAATAAGAGTGTTGCATATTTATATTCATTCCCGTACCATAAGGCAAACCCATTTGTATTAATTGCAACCAGTATTCTTAAGACATGACATTTTGCAATTAGATCTTTCCAGCTCCTTGAAACTACATAAGGATCTTCAAAATATACATGTCTTAGTCAGGTGTTGAACAGCCCTGTGGCTCCTGTTTTCACATAATAATCACTCATACATCGTCAATAGCAAACATATCCTAAGGACCCACTCATGTGTGAGCACATCATACAAGGTGCTAAGGAGATCCCCAACAGAGGAATACACGAAGGACAGTTTTTGCTAATGAGGAAGGGGCCTACAAATTCACCATTCACAGGTAAAAGAATGTTTTTCAGAATAGACAGAAGACAGCAAACCATAAAACTGCAAAATCTACTCTGAACCCAATCTTGAGATTTCTTTGCTTCACATGCTTGATTAAAATCAAAATCATACCAACTTGCTGATACACTCAAGACAGTCTTCCCTTTTCTTTAAAATTAAGGCTTTTATATCTTTTTTTTCCAAATTTACTTGTTTAAAAATATTCATATGAGATAAAATGATAAAGCAAATGGGGCAAAATGAAAACAACTGGTGAATTTGAATAAGGGTATATAAAAGTTCCTGTACCATTTTTGTAACTTTCCTGTAAGTTTGAAACATTGAAAAAAAATCAAGTCATCAAAAAAAGAGTATTAACAACAGATGTTCTCTCATAGGGTTGCTATGAGTTTCAATCAATTGACATACTTAGTTCATGCTGGGCACTTAGTAATCCCTAATTATTAGTTATTTTTTTAAGAGTGAATCAATTGTAACAAATGAACCACTCTGGTAGATACTGATAATAGGGGAGGCTATGCATGTATGGGGACAGAGGGTAAATGGGAAATCTCTGTACCTTCCCTTTTGTTTTGCTGTGAACCTAAAACTGCTCTAAAAACCCAAAGTCTTAATTTTTAAAAAAATGAGAAGATTAATTCATTTAACCAAATTAAAACATGTGTATTTAGATTATTATCTACATAGGCAAACAAAGATAGTAAAAATTCAGCAAGAGTCTGAATAGATATTGCTTACAATCATCCGCACTGAAATTTGAGTACTATTTTTCCTCGAACAAAACAATATCTCAATTACAAACCTGTAGGATATATATAACAAATCCGGGGTCTTTCTCTAGCTAAAAAGGTAGACAGTTCATCATTAATCCCCAATGCATTTTAGGCATTTTTTTTTTCTGGTTTTGGGTTATTTTATTTTATAAGTATAATTTGGTAATTAAAAAAATAGGAGCATGTAAGAACCCTGATGTAATCTTTGCATTAGACATAACCCTTATGGTGTCTGTCCCAAGTTTCCAATCTATAAAGGACCTGAGAAACAGTTAATAACAGAACTACAGAGATAATTAAAGGACTCACAAACAAGACCTGTTAAGGGATTAAAATAAACCAACATGGTGAGGGAAGACTTCACAACAGTCAAGAAGAGATAATACCAGAGCACAGTGTATCAGAGCACAGACTGCCTGCAAAAAACCAAAGTTCAAATCCTATCCCTACCACTTGGTAGAATTCTCCCTTATGAAAAAAAAAAAATTAAATGTAGCAGTTAGTTACTACTTGACAAGAAACTTAAATATTATTTATACTGAAAGATTATCAGCTATCAAACAAGTAGCTAAAGAAATGTCTTGAGTACAACCTTGGGCAAATCAATTAAGCTCGAGGAGTCTGTTTTTTTACATGTAAAATGGGAACTGTAATACTGCCAACCTAATGGAATTGCTGTGATGAGTAAATGAGTTACAAATCTGCAAAGGGCTTAACAACTGTGTCTGGCATAAAAGCACTATACATGGTAGCTACTACTATTAAGTTTATGAAGAACTAGAATCTTCTTCATACTATAGTAAGCAGATCTTTTTACTCAAAAAGTTGAGAATAGGGCAAGAGAGAACAAATACAAATATAGATTAAGTGTAGCTGGTTAGACAGAAGCCAGAATCTCCTTATAGAGAAAATAATTAAATGCTAGAAAAGGTTATCTACAAAGGTTGCCACGTTACCTCTGAAGAATTACAAAAATAGGATAAATTTTTATCTACCTGGGATGATTTAAGTGGGATATTGACTGAAGTTGCAGGATAAACTAGAGGTTCTTTCAAGGTTTCTTCCCATCCAAAGAATCTATGATTAGCCAGAAAAAAAATTTAATTATGTACAACCTACTTATTCAAATCTGAAAATATAAACTTAAGTTTTTTGCTTAGCAAATAAAATTATAAACAAAATAAATTTCAATTGAGTAGAATTCTAGTTAATGAATGAAAATAAAGTTTAATAAAGTTTAAATTTATCCTTATTAAAAACTGTATTAGTTTAACTAAAAGATTATCTGTTTTCAGTTTTAGGAATATCAATTGAGAAGTAACCATTAACAAAGAATTGGTGATTTAGTACACTATGGCAGCATACAGAAACAAAAGACTGGACCCAAACAGATTCTTTCTCTTTGCTGATCTTATAGTTTATATTTTCTTCTTCATCAATATTAAATAAGTCTAAAATAATTTATATAAAGATACATAGTATAAAACAATTATACTATTAAAATGTCAATATCATACCCAAGTACAACTTCGTAGTAATTACTTCGTAGTAATACAAATACACCTGTAAAGGAAGGGAATATGCACACACATCTCACAGAACAGACAAGACATACTAAACTTACTCTTTAGCTTGAAAGTTAACATCTCAGACTAATCCTCTAGAAACTTAGTAGCAAAAACAGTAATTTAAAAATATCCTGTTAAACTGCTAAATCAATCTAGTCACCTTAAATACTTATATAACAGAAGTCATGAACAGTTAACAGCTGAATTCAGGAAGATTTAAGATTCTAAATTATTTATATATATTAATAACCAATGTTTCTGATATCCACAAATCAAAACTGAATCTTTGCTATTACAAATGCCTTCAACCTAACCTTTGCTATTTATACATACACCCATAAAAAAGTAGCAATCCAAAATTTTTGCTACTTTGAAAAAAAAGTATCAGTGTATCTGAATGTACACTAACAAAATAACCTCAAGTAAGATTCTCAAGAACAGTTTGTATTTTTTCCCTAAGTAAATTATATGCTTTCCTTTGGCACTAACAAATGCAAAGTAACAATCATTCATACCCTTAGCTAAATGTAAAAGCTTCAGAATAAAAATCATCAAAAGAAAATACAAAGAATAAGCTAAATTTCGTCCCAAGTTCCTTATCTTCCTTTTAATTTCCAAGTGTCTTCTAGAAAATTAATATTAATATGGCATTTATTCACAACCACAAAACAGGAGAGGCAGTGGAGCTGGCCAAGGCTCCAGACTACATTTATCTGTTTTTTTTTTCCCCCATGATAAATATTACTCTTAAATTCATTATTTAAGCTAAAAGATAAATTCCATTCCAAAATCCTCCATATTCTACACATCTTCCTTTCTTTATTCCATTTTGCTAAGGGGGTATGTTATGTACTACAGTATGAAATGTCCCACACAAAGCTAAAGGCACTTCAGAAGCCCTGATTTAAATCTCTTCCCCAACAAACTTTGCTGGTTGGTTACTTGCCTGTCTCTGAAATGATTTGTCAACATTCTCCAAACACCAAAAAAAAAAAAAAAATCTGGTTGATTATCAAAACAAAAAGATTTTCATCTTTATTTCAACAACAGTAGGTCCTCCATTGAAAATGAAAACACTGTCAATAAAGCACTCTGCCCAGCACTTGTCAGGTAGGACACTGCTACAACATTAACACTATCACACTACAAAGGCACAGCCACCCTGGAAAAAAATACATCCCTATCCCACGATCACACCCATAGTGAAATACAGATTTTCTGCACTGAGCTGACACTTTATCATTCAGACAAGAAGAAAATCAAATCAAACTGGGTCTCATCTTTTCAAAGTGGACATGAAAGTCAAATTAAAAGCAATAAAAGGTGGAAGCAGATTCAAGATCCCTTGAAGAGAGAAAGAGGTTTCTGGAATTTCCTACTTTTACAGACAAAAGGACTCGCAGTTTTAACACACAGTTCTCTTCTCAACAAAGAATTCCTTTCCTGCACCCCCCACCTCCACTCTTACTTCTTAGTTTTTACCCCTATCTCTA
Source organism: Macroglossus sobrinus (assembly GCA_004027375.1). Lineage (NCBI taxonomy): Eukaryota > Metazoa > Chordata > Mammalia > Chiroptera > Pteropodidae > Macroglossus > Macroglossus sobrinus. The sequence continues at coordinate 456,948 of PVKZ01000438.1, forward strand.
AGTCTCTTTTCACTCACCATGGTTCCTCCTCTTCTCCACCAAAGGCTCCCTACACTTGATCCTTCACTACAGCATCTGAGCCATGACCCACGCAGACCTTCTGGAGTATCTCCCCACAACATGCACATTTGATTCCCACCTCTGTTCAGTTCACTCCAGTTCTGCATCCATCAGGACTCCCCTAGCTTCCCTTAACCCTGTTCTCTTCCCTTACTCCTTATCTCGTTCTTTAAATCCTGGGGTCAATCTCTTCCTCGCTCCTCTCACTGTTTGCTTTTAGCCCTGTCTCATGACCTCAGTTTTTACCTTAGATCTTGCTTAAAACCTCATCAATTAACACAATTACCCAGTTATCCTGTCCCACACCACTATCACTTTCTTATGCCCTTACTCTCTTTTCCTTTCAGCTTTCCTGGTCCCCGAATTGTCCTATTAACGCCCTATATCTCATCCCTATTTCCTTTTACCCTTCCACTATGCTCTTATTTCTAACTCCACCTGGTACTAGTTCGGTGTCTTATTCTCCTTCCACTTTCAAGAATGTATACCCATTGCCCACCAGTAACCCATATTTTTCTCAGAACCTCGCAGTTCCCACCCCACCGCCGGTCTTACTCCTTCAGCTCATCTCCCTCGGCACTAGTTCACACCCTTGTCACGTCTGGCTCTTAATCACTCTCTCTCCTCTGCTCCCAACTATTACCCCAGCTCTGCCCCTCCTTGCATCCCACTTTCAACTTACACCAGCATCCCTCACCCCACTACCACCCTCTACAAAGCTTTCCCCCTCAAACCCTTGCGCTTACACCTAACCTCAGGATCCCTATTCCAAGCCTTAGTCTTCCTAACCCCATTCCCTGCCCGGCTTCCTTAATATCCAACCTGATTTTGCCTCCTTCCTATCTCCTTGGCTGGCTTTTTCTCATTCCTCTTCTCCCTGCCTTCTAACCCTTTCTCCCCTTAATCCTCATCTCATTTTAGACTCGTTCCCCGCAACCGCCCCCAAGCCTTCCTTCCCCTATCAAGGCTTTTGCCCCGAACCCAGTCTTCGCCCACCCCGCCAAAATCAAGCGCCGGAGCGCCCGTACTGCCGGCTCTCGCCTCCCGCCGGCCCCCGCCCCGGGCGCCCCCAGCCCGCCGGCGCCGCGGTCCCGCCCCCTGCCGCCGCTCCTCCAGCCCGCGAGGCGCGCGCCGCCTTTGTCGCCCCTCACCCGGTGTGTGAGGATTTTGCTTCTTTAAAGGGGAGGGCCAGTGTGCCGGAGACTCCTGTCCCCGCCTCCGAGCCTTAGAATGGGCTCCCTGGCCACCGCGTCCGCCCCGGTCCCCGTCCCCCCACCCCCTGGAGCTACCCCCTTTGCTGCCTCCCTGCCTCCTCGGTCTCCTCCTTCGAGCCCCCCCCTCTATTTACCGCCATCATCAGCACGCGCGAGCTGTCACCAAGGCGCGAGACAACCGAAAGCGGCCCCGCCCCCTGCCCACCCATTGGCCCGCCCGCCGGAGCCCCGCCCCCCGGGCCCCGCATTGCGCCAACGGCGCAGCGCTGGGCACCGACCCCGGCAAAAACGTCCGCTCCGAGGGTTCGCGCCGCGGGCTCAAAGTTTAGGGTTAGCTACAAACACAAGGTTGACTAGAGCCTAGCGTAAGGGGCGGCGACGTAGAGAGACATTGTGAATCTCGGTTTGAAGATTGGTTGAAGCACAGGAGGGTAAATAAGGAGGTTTCCAGACAAAGAGACTCTTAAAGGTACCGAGTCTTCTGTCTGTCCCTCCTCCTTAAAGGGCCAGAGACTCTCCCGAGCCCATCTCCGCCCCCTTCTTCCATGCTCTTCAGTCGCGGAACAGTAAAAGAATTTTAGTTTAGTTTCCCGCGCTCTTTTTTGGAGCATCTTTAATATCTCTCTCACTGCCAAGGAGAAAAGCCTTTTCACTATCTTATGTTTTCTTTTTGTTTCTGTTAAAAAACTAAGTTAGTTTAACCGTGTCGTACCGAAAGAAACAGCCTACAAGCCTGTGGGGTTTCCTGAGGCAGCGTTTGCAAAAGTTACTATTGGCTCCCAGAAGGGTGAGCACGTGTCTGACTTTTGCCACTGATGACCCAGATGGGATTCTGCTGCTTTATGGAAATCTCGGCCAAGGAAGAGGTTTGCTTAGTAAACTAAAGACGTTCAGCAGATCGTGGGGATGTGACTATAGGAAAACAGAACGGCGGCTATTTCTACAAGTCTTTTCCTACCTCTTGGATGCATTGTCCTGACATAACTTGCGTGGCGGGGGTTGGGGAGTGACGTTACACCAAATAAGACATCACCCAACACATGGCTAAAGCAGGTAAAGGCTTATACTTAAGTATAAGGACAAGGAAAAAATAAACGTGAGTTATCAGCTACCCTGGCTCAAGGCTACACACTTGTAAATATAAAGTAAAGGACAAAAGCCAAAGAACAACAATATAAGAAGGGGAAACAGTATGTGCACCTGTAAGAAACTACAATGCCTGGAGCCAAACACAATTAAGCGTGAAAACATTTCCAAAAGTAATTAACATGAGTATTAAGAGGTCTGACAGAAGAAGAGGACCTGGTGATTGATTTGGTAAGATCTGTCATGCGATTTAAGAGTTGAGTTAAATCTAAAATTCAACATTCCCTTTATTGCCTATCACCTTTAACATAATGTTCTTTAAGGAATTTTTACATTATAACTCCTTATTTATTTTCTCCCCTTGCTCCCCAAATACCTTCAAGAAAATCTTGAATAAAGATTGTATTTTACTCGATATTAATTCCCTAACAAAGAGCCTGACACATAAAATAGGTGTTTTTGTTGAGTGAAGGATTTCAGAGACACTTAAGAGTTCTGAAGGAAGGGGTGCTCTCAGAATAGCAATCCAGGGGGAAAAGATTCTCAAGGCTGTAAGCATGTTTTAGAACAGTGGTTCTCAAAGTGTGCCCCAGGGTCCATGGGATCAAAACTATTTTCATCATAAGATGACATTATTTGCCTTTGTCACAGTGATGACATTTGCATTGACTACAAAAGTAAGGATTGGTAAAATTGTTGTTGTCTTAGCACAAATTAAGGCAATGGCACTAAACTGTACTAAGTCAAGGTATTCTTCACTGATACCTATTGATAGGAAAAAACACCTGTTTCACTTAAGGAATACCTGGTGAAGCACTAAAAATTATTTGCTTTATTGAAGTACACATCTTTTCAATAACACTATTCTATAGATGTACGCACAAATATTTTTCTTGAGAAAAAGCACTTGTACAGTTTCTCTTAATTTTGAGTTGAATTAACTTTGTGGAATGTCATTTTTATTTGAAAGAACAGCTAACAGATAAACTAAAGTGATTCAGCCTTGGGTATCTATCTGACAGATATTTTCTCAAGAATAAAGTAATCCTGACAGCATCTGTTAGCAATGATCAAATTCAAGTACTCAAGCAAAACTTAGAATTTGAAAACTTTTATCTGCAACTGTGAGCTTAATAGCTTCCCAAGACTCTTATAATGAGATTAGTGGTGATATTAACAAATAAAATTTTTTGCTATTGTATGATAAAATGTGTCAACATTTAAAAGATCTGTAATATTTTCCAAATGACCAATGCATGACACTATAAAATCACTCATGGTAAAAGAGCCCTTCAAAGTGCAAAATAAATCAATGAATGGTTAATAGAATACAAAAAAATCACTGATAAGAGTATGAGATTCCACACTGCAACTAATTTTTAGTGGAACTGTGATGTAGTATCATAGTATCCACAATTATCTGAAAATATTATTAATATACTCCTCCCCTTTTCCAACTAAGTGAGGTTGGATTTTCTACATATTCTTCAATCAAAACAACAAATTTCAACACGTTGAATGTAGAAACAGATATGAGAATTCACTCTCTTCTATCATGCCAGACATTCAAATGATTTGCAAATATAAAACAAAGCCACTGTTTCCACTAAAATTTTTTTTAAAAGTTATTTTTCAATAAATATTTTATGTGAACATGTGATGGGTTTACTGTTACCTTTAAATGAATACTTCCATTTTTTTATTTATAAGTTTTAATAAAGTAAATATCAATATATATAATCTACACAAATAAAAGCTCTCTGGGATACTTGATAATTTTTATGAGCATCAAGGAGTCCTGAGAACAAAACATTTGAGAACTGCATACTAGATAGAAGCAGAAAGAATAAGAAGGTTACTTTTGATAATTCAAAGATGAAAAGACTACATAGGATAGCTAACAAAAGGTTTATTGTAGCTTCAGAGTTAAGAGTTTAGGTGGTTTGTCAATGAAGAATGGAAACTACAATAAAGAACACTAAACTTTTCTTTAAAGACACAACTGGTTACGAGTGTAATCATGATATACATGGCATTAAAAAACAAAACAAAACAACCCAATGGTTTAGAGACAGCCATGACACAAGCTTAGGAGCTGAGCATAAACAGGGATGGATATGCTCCACATAAAAGATACGGTCATTTCTACACTACCTTTTTTTTCAAAAGCCCAACCTCTTTTCCTTTGGTTATAGAACAAGTAAAATCTCATTAATGTGAATAAGTATTAAAAACATATTTCTATGCTCAAGAGATGGTCCATACAACTCCTTACTAATTTGGTTACAAAGAAATACACTTATACACGAATACTTTCTCTAAATACTCTCTCCACATCGCTTGTTCTCTATTACAATACTCTTTGTACTAGAGGATTTTAACCTGCCACGAAGTAGTAATGACCCCATAACTTCCCATCTTAAACATCCTAACCAAACACCAATACCTTCAGCACCATTTGAAAGATGCAAGAGCAGAGACAGCATCTTCTTGTCTACAAAGCACTCTTCAGATTTATTCTCTCTGAGCCTCTCAAGGAGCCGAAGAAACATGGCAAGTCAGTATCATTATTTCCACTTTACAGATGAGACCCAGAAAAGCCATCTTGATTGAAGTTACCTGAGAAGGTAGGGACAGTACAATGGCTAGACTCAGCCGTGTCTCCTAACACATGTTCTCTTTCCTTTAGTAGGCTGCCTTGGAACAACTGTCACATTTATATCCCTAGTCTTGCCTTTCCTACATAACAGAAGATTTCCAATACTGAATTTTGCTTTTGGGACAATCTAGGACATATAAATATGGTCCCTAAATTCTCTTTTTTAAAGTCTCCAAAGAAAATTCAGTAGAATTCATACTAACATTAAAAACAGGTTGATGCCATTTGATAGGGCAGGAATGTGTTAGGAAATAAAACATAATAAAAGAATTAGGAATCTTTTCCTTAATAGTTCCAAGAATTTTTTTTTAACTTGCCAATTTCATCACAGATGAGGAACTATTTCACTGCCTCATCAATCACATCCTTCTGAAAAATGAAAATACTCATTATGCCAAATTCCATTATAATAATAATTTTCAGATCCCATGGAGTGTGTCATAATAGAAGAGTAACTCCTGGGGCCACCAAGAAAGCTATAAAGATTGCTTCATACATATTTACTCCCACTCATCTCTAAAAGGCTGTGTGTATACATATGAAGAGACAAGGGGGGAACCTCTAGGAAAGATATGAGCAGGAAAGTTGTCCACCTTTATAGAAACAGAAATACCTAAAGTACTACAAAGTGAAGGAAGAAATTCCCTAGAAAGGACCCCAGACAAAGGGTCCAAAATGCAAGGCAAGGTCTTGCTCACAATGAGATAATTGGACATATATCACCCCTGCTTTATCTTTGTCTTCCTGCTGTTTTCCTTCAGTGTCTGTTCTCCCTTTACAGAATCACAGATCTTTGATATACTCTACTGAACCCTGTAAATTCTATTCCCAAAAAACTGCACATATATACAAAACCATGTCTAGTTTTGTGTAGCCTCTTGAGGCTCTCCCTTCAGGGGTTAGTAACCTGCAGTAATGTCAGAACTTTAGAGACATAGTTTGCTCAACTTCAGCACCTACTAATGATAAATTTCTTCATTAATCACAATACAGTCTCCACAATTTGGAAGGGAAAGGGCAAGTATGTTTTGCTTTTTATCTCAGAATTAATGAGAAAAAAGATGAAATACAGAGAAAAGGATTTCTCTAGATGAGGCCAAATCAAGGCTGTATGACATCAAAAAGGGACAGTGTAAAGATGTGAAAACTGAATGATGGTCAAACCTAAAGGGTCTCTTGTAACCCAAGAGACTGAATCTGGAGTGCTCTACACAATGGCAGAAATTCACCTTGGAGGAAAGGCCACCCTCAAGAAATGATAGCTCTAAGGCCAAAGATATCAATGCCTGGGAGAGGGCCCAACTTGTAATGTAACTGGTTTCAGTCATTCCACATGGCAACTGTGACTGAGGCCCATAGCCCAAGACACCCAGACAACAACTACAGAGGGGGAGACTGTGGAGAGGGAAAAGCAATACTGGGAGTTATAGTATGGGCTTGGAGACAAAGCCATATATATATCAGTCCTGCCTGCCTCTATATCTGTGAATGTCCTCAACTAGAGGACATGTTTAAGTGGCAGTTTCTAACTGCTCCTCTTACCCTGCAGGATTTAGAGAGAAAATTTTCACTACCTCATCCTGAAACTTCAGCAGTAAATACTGGACACACTGGGTTGGGGCAGACCCAGTAGTGAGAAGGAGTAATCAGTTTCTAGGTACTTCCTTTAGTAGAGCAGTGACACTAGTAGATGGTGGGGGAAATGTGACTATGTGGCACTCAAGATTAGAGAACAGAAGACAGAGAATCACAACATCACAGGAGAGACAAGAGGAAAGCAGAGCCAGAGCAGAAACCATCAATGAATACAAGAAATGGACCGGACACAAAGTAGAGTACAAATCCCAGCATTTGCCTTCTGCCTCCACAGATTTTGCCATTTGTAGGTATAACCTGTACTAAATTGAATAGTTCCCTTTAAATGTATTCTTTTTTAAAAAACTTACCCTCATCCTAAGGAATAAAGAGCCAGTTAGATTTTTCTCTGATATACATTAGAATAAGACAGAAGTATTAATATAAAAACGTTTCTATATTCCACCTAAAATCACCCAACACCACACAGAGGTCCAAGAGACACATGCAGCTAGCCAGGAGTTCTGAGTCTGAAGTTTGGTCCCGACTCCAGCTTCACCTGTCAGCATGACCTCTCTGGAAGCCACCGCCTCCCCATCGTATAGTGAAGGAAAACTAGGTGAGCCCTAAAGCTGCCCTGACAGGCAAGGCTGGCAGATTTCTATGTGGCTCTGGCAAAGTTACCCAGCAAGGTGACTTGTTAGCAGGGTCCTAGAAATTCCCAGTTTTTGCTTTTTCCCTAGCTACAGATAGGGAAAGGGGTAACACATTTGGAACAAAAGAAGCTGGGTCGGAAGACAGCCTAGTGTAGAAGGAAGAACATGTGATTTGAACCCCAAATATGGCATTTCCATTTATCAGCCAGGCAAGTTTAAGTTTTTTCATTTATAAAATGAGGATAACCATGTCCTTTTTTCTTAAATTTATACATTTTTTCCTCAACTTTCATTCAACCTGAACTTTCAAAAATGTATACATTGACAATCCTAAATTACTACTGAAAGTCCCATTCAGACTTGCACACAAAACTGGATGACATTTGGGCCCTTCCCACTAGTTACCAATTCAGTTTTGGCAACTTTGCAAGTGGAGGCATATTGGTTAAAGTGTATTGCATTACCCGCCTTTTTCAGTGATAAACTTTAACTGATGAAAAAGACAAAGATGGATAAAAGTACTCAAAGTGACAGTTCTTAAAGCTTGATCTTGTGTTCGATGGACTTAAAGCTGGTCAAATGTGTGCTCAAAATAAGAGAAAAGAACAAAAGTGAGGAACACTGGATATGTAGGAGCCAAAACTGTGTTTAAAGATAAAGTATAGTTCAGGAGTTTATATCATTTTTTAGGTTTTAGAGAACAGAATCCCTCCTTATGCATTAATAAGTCAAGAGTCATATTTACCACACTCAATTCTCTACATATTTCTATATATTAGGAACACATGTTCAAAATGCTATCTCATCTCACAAAAGATTGCAGGCTGCTACATAAAAAAGACAAATAGATAAATCTAGACAAAAGCAAATATAAGTCAGAAGCCCAAAAAACATAAGATCTGTGCATTTTATTGTGTGTAAATTATTATCTAAAACATACTTAAATTTTTTAAAAAGTAAAGACAAAACAAAGAAATAAGCAAAAAACCCCAGGGGGATGCGAGACAAAAAAATACAGATGACAGTTCTTGCAGTTATAAAGTTGAACTGAGCTTCCTGCCAGCCAAAGCTAAAAGGGAAACAGCCACTACCTGATTCTTGTTGCAGAGGCTTTAGTTTGAGCCCTCAGGTCCAAAAACTATTTCTCTTTAGGTTCCTTCAATGAGAAACAGTAACCTTGAAAACACAGCAGTAGGTACATTAATGCATTTCCTAAGACCATCTCTGACTGTGTCTCAATGTTAGCCTGACTGAACATGTCTGCAGCAAGAGAGAGGTAGGCAGTCCATATCAGTGAGATAAGCACCATGGGGGCCCAAATGAGACGAAGAGAACTCATGAAGCAACTATCAAGTCAACTGTTCTAACACTAAGCTCCAGGCACACGAGAATTGGAGTCCTTGTTGCTGAGACTTAAGCCAAGGGTAAGGAACTGGCTTCCTAGAGTGACTAATTCAGATAAACTGAAAGGCTAAACTGAAAGTGGCTTAGGTGTCAGCCCTATCCCAAACCAATTCATAAACAAATGGATTAGTTACAGGGGGTACTAACTGCAAAGTAACAGCTAAGAGCATTCCTGGGCACATCCATTTGAGCTCCATGTAGCAGAGGCCACGAACTGGGCCCCCACATTCATTTTCTCCACCTTTTAGTCACAGAACCCCCTGAGTTTGGACTGGGCACATAACTACCCAAATAAGAGGCTCTATATCCCAGTGTACCTTTCAACGAAGTGTGGCCATAGAGGTTTGAGCAACTACAGGTCATATCCTTTAAAAAAATATATGCATTATTCTCTCTTTCTCCAGTAGAAAGTATACATGGAGCTAATGAGTATGCTTTGACCTTGCAGGCAAGGACACAGGGGGATAGGGGTGCAGTGGACTAAACAAGATAGAAGGAAACCAAGTTTCTAATGACCATGTAATTTAAATCTGCCCTGGACCATCTGACTACCTCTGCACTCCTAGAAGAGAGAAAATTAAACTTCTAAGAGCCACTGTACTTCAGGTTCTATTTGTTACAGCAGCTTAGTCTGTGGCTTAACATAATTCACAACAGAAGAGAAGAATGTCAGAGGTAGAGAGACTTCTAAAGATTCAGGCAACATCCTAGAAAAGTCAACTCACAATTCACTTCAGCAAACAGGTCAGTAAATGACAGCCTTCAAACAAGTTTTGCCTCCTACTCCTTCTCCAGAAGGGGCCCAGGACATCCTTTGAGGAGAGGAAGAGGCTTTTATTATAGCACAGCCCAAACACAAAATGCTGCCTGTCCACTGTGGGTCTAGGACAAATTCTCAATAACTGGAGATACAGATGACTCTCCCCACCAACACTAGGCAGGGTCACCCCTGTCCTACCTTTTTCACTAAAGCAAGAAAACTCCAAACTTCTCCACTCTTTATAATTACCATTCTTGAGGACAGGCCAAGTCCAGTAAGGCGTGGGATGAGACAGCTGTCAGGGGGCTTTGTGTGAGGGTCAAGGAAGAGGAGTCCAGAGCCCCAGAATGAAAGTCACAGCTGAGAACAGGAGAGGGAGAGAGACCTCCATGTCTACCCTGGGTTTCTGGGGCCCAGAGGCCTAAAGGTGCACACCTGCTCTTCTGTGGAGTCCCCTGGTGACAGAGCTTAGCCAGACAGCTAACTGCTTGTCACTAACGAATCCCAGCCACTGGAACCTGCTGCTGCTTGCGGATCTTGTTGAAGAGTTCCATGTACTGGACCATGGTATCTGCTGGGCCATAGACTGTGTCGTGTCTGTTGCCGAACACTGCAGGAGCCCCTGGTGTATGGCTGCCTAGAAAACTCTGTAGGAACTCGAGCAGCAGGCTCCAGCAGTCACTAGCTACCACACAGGGGCCATACTCCACCTAGGGACCAAAGAAACACAGAATGAGGGTGAGTTCAGATTAGGATGAGGGCTTCTGCTTCCTTTGCACCTCTTGCCCCATGCTCTCATATTCCCTATCTCTGAGCTGAAGACATACACCTACAAGCACTGTTGCTGGGCAGGAAATATTCAATCCAAATGCTAGGGATTCCACAAACCAGCATTTATTCCCTTTAGGCATCTTTGACATTCTCATTTTAAAGTTATCAATCCCCAGCCCTGCCCACAAAACCCAGACACAGATATAGGAACCTCTGGATTATCTCGGAACTTTATAGTCCCTGCTATGCTGGGTGAAGATTCGAGCAGAGCTCAGGAAAATCCTGAGAGACAAAATGAAGAGCACGAAAAAGTGTATGTTGGGGGAATCCACTGAGAGTAAAGTAGACACATATGCTCATAAGTCTCTTCAAGACCAAACTTTACTCCAAGGTAAATCCAGCCTAGTTTGGAACCTAAGAAATAATTTCCCTACCATTGTGGCTACAGCCAAAGGATAAACATCTTCAGCTTTCTCATTCATAATTTGTCACTGGAAAAGATGGCAGGGGAAAAATATTGGTAACCAAAAGGAGAAACATGTAAATTAACAGCTGGGTGTATTAGTACAAGTTGAAAATGTGGTGAATAAACAGTATGTTCCCGGTGGGTCTCAACAAATGCAAGATGTGTCACAAGCTGAAAAGGGTCAGAAAATCTTGGCCCTCAAGATCCTTGGAATTTCATAACAGTAAATATCACTAATGTTCTTTTCTCTACCAAGGATTCTTTTGGGACTTACCTATCCCCATGTTTCTACACTTGAAGTCCCTCCTTAAAAGCTACTCCTGCAGGACGTGTCACAATCCCCCCAGTCAGCAGTGCTCTCATTGGTCTGAATTCCCAAAGCAATCTGTGCCTCTTTCATGGCATTTCTTACAGACTAACTTCAAAAACAGTTCATGTGTTTCGGCCTTGCTCTTACTAAATCATAAATTTGCAAAAAGCAGGCCCTGCAGCTTTTTTTTTTTTTTTTGCCTCACACAGTGCTGGGAGCATAATAGATTGTGGACTCCCACTGGTCCCAAAGCTAGCTATTGCCATGCCACACTCCTCCCTCTTTGCCATTTTCAACGTATACCTCAAGTATGAAGTTATCACATGTACCCCTTTCCACCATGAAAGTGGACAGCATGGCAAAAGGAAGGCAGCTATACAACTTTTGAGACCTATATTAAAGGAGAGGTGTGTGGACACAATTTAGGACCCACCTCCCAAAAGTTGCCCTGGTCTGCTTCAGTCCTTCCTGTGATAGGTGACTGGTCCCTCCAAATCATAATTTACCCGCCTCCTTTGACAGTCCCTTCCCTTCCCTAGCAAGCCAGCCTTCCTAAGCTTTCTACCTGCTGTGAATCCAGCTTCCCATTCCCATCCTTGGCTAGAGTTCCTGAATGATGAAAGAAAGGGTAAAAGGTGCAGGGAGGCGGGGAAAGATGCTCTGGAGACAGGAATTAGGGAGGCATAAACTTTGCATTCAAAAGGACGTTGAAATCTGCAGAGCTCTTTGCTAAGCAGCTCCTTCAGCACGTCCTGCTCCTACTTCACCAAGGTCTTACCTCCACGGAGATGCCTCGGGCACTGGGCCCCATTGTGACTGTGCCCACCTTCACTAGGAAGTCACAGTACTGGTAACGGGTGCCCCGGGTCTCAATCTTGCTGGCCTTAGCACTCTGGAAGAAGCCCTTGAGCTTTACCATGAGCACATCAAAGTTGGCGTCAGCAATAAGGCAAGGGCCATTCTCAAAGAGGGCGAAGCAGCTCAAAGGGTACTCTGAGTTGTGCATCACATACATCAGCTTCCCGGTCTGACCTGCAGGGATGGAGATCCTACTCAGCATCAAAACCTTCATCAGCGAACCCCAGAATAGAGTCAAATGCAGAGAACGAGGCCAGATGGCAATCTGGCATTACCTCAGCAGTCTGGGGTGCAGGGGGGAGATGCCTCTTACCAACAGCCTTTACTGGAGAACAGCAGGCAAGGCAGCATGTGGTAAAACCCACTTGCTCCACAGAAAAAGGTAAGGAGCACATAAGGAATTTTACTAGCATTGACAATAGTTGAATTCTTAAGTTGGGCAATAGGCTCACAGATGTATAATGATGGTGATTAGTAATTCACAGGACGTTACATACAGTCTTTTACGTAATCATATATTACATAATAAAAAAATAAAAGCAATAGCATTACAGTATGCCAAATGAAGCAGACACTCTCTTCTGTCCATCCTGACCTTCCTTGGCTTCCCCATTCTTGGAGATACAGGAAGGGGCCCAATGGATGAAACAAAGGGGAATATCCGAGCATGAGGCTAGGAAGGCAGACCAGAACCAAGCCGGGCTAAGTCTTGTCTTCCATGCCTCAAGAAGTCTGAACTTCATTCTGAAGGTAATAGTGAACCACTGGACAATTTTAAGACATCAGCCGACTTAGGAAGCTAGCAGTACACTACAGCAGAAAGAACACAATCTGGAATCACAAGATCTAGTTTCAAGCCCCAGATCACCCCTTCTAGCCTCTGAGAAATGAGTTTTCTCACTGATTATTATAGATTTTCTGCAAGAAGAAAGGAACGCTATACATATAGATTTGGTTAAGTGGAAAATGGAAGAAGGTAAAAGATAGAAAGCAAGATTCCTCTCTCATATACTACAAGACTTAATAGATAGACTGCCACAATCCCAAATATTTATTATGTAGTTAAACTATTTCCCAACACTGTGCCATGGTTTACAAGCATAGGCATCCAAGTAGAGGACTTAGCCCCTGGCCTCAAGATCATGAAATTTTCACTAGAAATAGACAAAAAAACCCTAACAAGACAACAAAACAAAAGTGCTTACCTGGGACAGACCTGTAGTCTTTTGGAAGGAAGGAAAGACTTCAGGGTAGGAAGAAATCAAAGTGAGCAATAGTCAGCAGAAAAACTCATGGAAAAAAAAGGACTTGAATTAGGATATAAAGAGAGGATACGATTCAGCCATACAGAAAAAGAAAGTAGACATTCTAAGCAAGGATGAGTGTAGCAAAGGAAAAGAGAGAGAAGCAGTGGGTAGGGGAACAGAAGGCGTTGTGACCTCTATACAGGACCTCCACTCTGCTGCCACCTCCTGAACACAATAGGCTCTACACAAACCTCTCCCCACATCCCTCCTGACTGCTTGCTGCCAGTTCATACCTTTCACCTCCTGATAAATCCATTTCAAACACTTCAACCCTCAAAACAACAACAAAAAAAGATACTCAAATTTGATCTGTCCTCCGTTCTTGTTTAAATTCACTATAATTACATACTTAATTCATATGAGTCTGCAGGTATTCTATCTTGAAAATATTTTGAAAGTCAACTAAGATTTTATTTTTTAATAAAAAAAGCACTTCCAGTTGTTTATATTTTTAATCACAACAAAGTACTTTCTTATCTGCACAAACACGTGAAGCAAGCAGAACCAAATGGCCTCCTTTCAGAGATGAGGAAAATGAAGCTAGCTAAGGGGTCCCAGACCACCATTACCTGAGAACATATTAGAAATGCAAATTATCTGCCCTACCCCAGACCTACTGAATCAAAAAGTTAGAGAGTAGGGACATGTGATCTGTGTTAACAAGCCCTCGAGGTGATGCTAATGCTGGTCAGCATTGAGAACTGCTGATCTAAAGGCACAGAGCCAACAAGCATCAGAGCTAGAACTCTAAATCCAAGCCTTCTGACCTCAAGTTTACTGCTCTTTCCATTCTACCCCATTGCCTACCACGAACGTGTTGTTTCCTCAACTAGACTGTAGCTCCTTGAAAATAAAGGTCTGATCAGAAAAACAGAGCCCACACTAAGTAGTTTCATGATAGTAGATATATATATATATATCTATAAACAAATGCTTTGTTTTCCAAATGCTTTCTTTCATAACTTACCACTTTTGATTCTTATGTTCTTCCTACTGAAAGCAAAACAAATAGTAACAATGAAATTTTACAGATGATAAACTCAGTACAGCTCTTAGCTACCATTTATTAGGTTTATTTTATGACAATCTTAGTTCTAAGTACTCTGAGTGTATTAACTTATTTAATTGGCACAACAACACTAGAAGGTTAAGCACTACGATTATCTTCATTTTATAGACGAGAGAACTATATTGGGGAAAGTGCAAAACAGAGCCCTTACCAGATAGTTTCATTAGAGGAGATTTAGTACAGGGAACAAAATGTGGGGGTAGAAAAACTAAAAAATGAAATAAAATGATAATGCCATCTGAAGACTGAAAACACAGGGAGACACTACCATCCCTAAAGCTGGAAGGAAAAGAGAAGAAATGTTGTTATTAGAGCCAGAAATGAAGGCTTTCTAGATGGAGCTAGGACCAAGGAGGAGACACAGCCAGAGATACTGTCCAAAGCAGAGGGAGAGAGATATTGCAGTCTTCTTTTCTCCTGTCCTCTAATCTTCTCCAATGCCTCTCACTGGCCAAAAGGTAATTAAAAGGGGCCTGGCAAATGTAGTCTACAGGGGAGATTCAAGGAATGGATCTATGGGAAATAAGCAAATCACAGGCACAGAAACAGTCACAGGTTGTAAAACTTACCTAAAGTTGCAGTTACTATGTGGCAGAGCCAGGACTCAGTAATCAGGTTCCATATCTAGATTCACAATCACTGTGCTATGAAACTGTCCAAGTTAAATTAATGCAGAGCCAAGACTAAAAGAATCCAGGTTCCTAACTCCTATTCAAAGAGATTCTTTGCCTCCTTACCACTACCACCACTATCTACAGCTTATCTCACCTCTTAAAATATTTAAAACAAAAGTTGATTCACTGGTCGAGGTTATGCTAAAGAGGTAGCTAAGGCCACTGTCTAGGTGTGTGAAACATGAAGCTTTTCGCAGAAAGTTCTAAAAACTCTAAAACTCTATTAGAATCCTATACAAAAACTGTTGAGCCTAAAAGGAATCTTTCACAAACTTTAGAGTGTATAAAGAGCGTCCGGAAAGCTTGTTAAAATGTAGATTATGAGATCCGCAACACTAGTCAGTTGGTAAAGAAGGCCAGGAAACTGCACCTTTAACAGGTAAATATGATTTTGATGCAGTTAGTCAATGACAAACCCTCTGAGAAACACTGCTTTAAAAATGCAAAGTGCAAAAAAGATCAAAACATAGGCTCAGTCTAAGAGATAAAAGACCAAGAATTAATAAATTCAGAAACACATCTCCCACATGTTCAAGAATAGCACCCTTAGCAGAAAAGCAGAAAGATTTCAATGAACATAAACGTCTATAACTCCAAGCCAGGTTCCAGCCATCTTGTAGACCCATGTCACTGACCTTGGCTGCCAAGGGTAGAGGCAGCAGTGTGATAGGTCTCACAGTCCACACAAAATGTTCCTTGCTTCTCTGCCCCAAGCATCTCCAATTTCCGGGTGAGGAGCTCCACGGTCTGCTGGACACTCTTACCCTCAGCCACAGGCATCTGGGATACACTGGAAGGGAGATGACCAAATCATCAGTATCCAGAGACACACATGCACTAGGTGAGCCACTCAATCACTCACAGAATCACGACTCGTTAGGACCAGGAATTACCTTAGAGACCATCTACACTGATCCTGTCATTTTAAAGCTGAGAAAATAGAGACACACAGTGCCTGAGAGCTCCTCTAGAAACCAGAGCACAGATCTCAGGACCCGTGCAGTGAACTTCCTATCTATTACCCAGAATTTCCTGAGGGTGGCATGTATGCCAACATTCAAGAGAAGATTTTAGGTGGCAACCAGACTAAGCATTTGATAATACTGCGTCATATAATGAGAAAGGATTACCTTTGCAATTCTCTCCGTTCTGACTATATTAAGGAGGAAGCCTCAACTTGGGATCAGTATGTTCTTCCCAACTCTCTATCATTTTGAACATGCACTGTCCAGTTTAACAGCCACAAGCCATACGTAGCCATTTACATTTAAACTAATAAAACAAACTAAATTAAAATTTCAGCTGCCCTACCCACCTTTTGAAGGCTCAACAGCCACCATGGTTGGGGGCTAGTGTATTAGATAGTGCTGATACAGAACATATCCATCAATGAAAAAAGTTCTACTTTGACAGCCCTAGGATCTAAGAGAAAATCTCAAGTTTGCAACCATTGGGAAGTGGAAGCAAAAACATGTACAAGAATTTAATCAAGACAATGAAACAAAAAATGTTATTTCCAAGATTTCTTTCTATGGTGAGTGACACTGGCTTCCCCTTTAGAGTGGTCGGTAACAATCACTAAGCCTCAACTGTGTGCTGTACAGTGCACAAAGGCCTTGAGATGAATTAAATATTGAATCCTCACCATGGCCTTAGAGTATGTGCCATTATTTATCTTCTTGTTAAAATGAGGAAACTAGGGTATAGAGGGTTTGACTAACTTGCACAAAGTCACACAGCTTGGAGTGGTGTGACCAAGATTCAAAGCTAGGGAAGCTGACTCCATGTCTGCTTTCTTAACCACCATACTAGACTGCTTTCCTTGGGTTGTAGCTGCCTGTTAAAATACTTTTAAGGAATAGATTGAAAACATTAATAAATAATAGTACAGGTGATACTTAACTATATAAAAATCATAAAGACAGTCATTTGTGATTTAATTTTGGGAGATAGTGCATTACTTTATGATCAACTAAAGGAAGCTACAGAGTCCTAGTGTTGCTAAAAATCGTCACTACTCTCCATCAGAAAAAGTACTAATAAAGAACAATGACGTGCCTTATTTTGAAATGTAAGAGAATCCCTAAACTAATGTTACTGGGGTGAGTTCTAGAAGTCTTAAAAAGTTGACAGGGGTCCCCAACAGAGAGCCCTTTCCTTCTGTCTGCTTTCTCTACTAAACAAACGAGGCTTCCAAGGTTCCAAGCCTAAACTGCAAACTTCTCATTCCCATCCTTCACTCATCTCCCTTATACTAGATGACTCACTGGAGGCTCATGATATCAAGTGTAGGAAACAAAGGTGTAATCACTGACAAACGTTTAAGAACCTGGGCTGCCAGGAGTTCCTAATGGCACTTATATGAGAAGTCTACAGCCACTGACTTCAGATATCCTGGTCTCCAGCCCACTCTGATTGGAAATGCTCACACTTAGAACATATATAAAAGGCCCTGAAATTTGGCATTTTGGAACTAACATCTCCAAGAGCATGAGGCCCATACCTTTCCCTGTCACCCTGACTTACACGAGATAAAAAGTCCATGGAAACTAAACCAACCATGTAATTACACATAGTAGGAACAGGTCCTGAAGAGGTGATGTGCCTGGAACCCAGTCTCCTAATCCCCAAAAGCTTCCTTTCTCCCCTCCCCTCTAGACTCAAGCTCTTAAAATGGCCAAACTAGAACCAGACACAGGTTAGTCTAACTGCACTTAATGGCTGTAGGGAGGAGCAGATAAAAAAATATATATATATTTAAAAAGATACTATGTTTTGGTTGCCTAACCCCTATAACTCCCCGCTCCCGCCCCCCAGCCCTGCCTCTAGTCCATACATCTTATTTCCGGCCGTAAAGTTCTACCCCGGACAGTACTATGGCCTCACAGTTAGGAAGCTGTACCAAAAAAATGGGTATGAGATACCCAAACATTGCTAGGTTTCTGGGGGAAAAACCAAGAGAGCCGCCATCTCCGAGGAACGAGGCTTGGAAATTCCGCAGCCCTCACGGTGTCTCCCTTATCCACTCAGTCCGAGGACATCTTGCTCAGCTCCTGGGGTATGGCTGACCCTGGTCCCGATCCTCCTCCCAAGTACTACACTCCAAGTTCCGAGGGCCCTTCACGACCCCGAGTCCCGTCCCATAGAATCCCTTGCAGTCCTACCAAGTCACTCCCATGGTGTAGAGCCAGGCGGGCGGCAGGACCAAACAGCTTAAGCGCAGACTTCTTTGGACGCCCACAGTAAGTGAAGCCCCCTAACGTTAAGCGTCGGTGGAGGGAGGCACGCCGGAAATTACGTCAAAACAGAGCGCCGAGTCGACGTTCCACGAGAACAGGAGTGTATTTCGGGGCCTCGGTGACGCCACTAGTGGCATCACTGCCCGACTGCGGCCCCTCAAGCCTTGCAGCACCTGGGTCTAGATTCGCAAAGTTTGCAGAAACCAATGTTAAATACAATAATTAATTAGGAGTCTAGCTCCAGGCCCTGTAAATTGTTAGCAGGTGGGGCGGTGCTGATGGCACTCTTGACCTCCAAACGCTAGGGGCGCTATGATCTCCGCATGGCCTCTTGGGAGCTGGGCGTTCACCGCGCAAGCGCACTCGAGACTTTTTCGTCCGTCTCCACGTGTGAACCTTTTCAGCAACTTTTTCGAGAAAAATGCCCAAATTCAAAGCGGCCCGTGGGGCCGGGGGTCAGGAAAAACACGCGCCCCTGGCTGAACAGATTTTGGCTGGGGACGCGGTGCGGGCAGGGGCCCGGGAAAAGCGGCGGGGTCGCGGAACGGGAGAAGAGGAGGAAGAGTATGTGGGGCCCCGGCTGACCCGACGGATCTTGCAGCAAGCGCGGCAGCAGCAGGAGGAGCTCGAGGCCGAGCATGGGACTGGGGGCAGGCCCGCGGCGCAGCGGGAGCGCATCACACGGCTGGGTGAGTGGAGAGGGTAGGTGCGAGTAGAAGGGGTTAGGTGGAGATGGGCGGATGTCGAGCAGGGATATAGCTCAGAATAAAACAAGAGGGAGGTTCATAGTACACCCTTGCAAAAAATAATGGAATGGGAGACCCAGCCCTGGAGCAGATTTAGGGTGGTCAGCGCCCTCCATGCCCACTCCTAGTTTTAGACCTTCTTTTCTATATGTCCCTGAAATTAGTCCAACAGAAGTGATTGCTCGCACCAAATTCTAGTATTTATCCATTTGTTCTATAAATACTTAGGGAATACCTACTACGTGCTTCACACTATGCTAAGAGTTTAGATAGTTTGGGTAAAGAATTAGTAAGATAGACGTGTGCCCCTCTTCAAGGTCTTACAGTCTAGCCCAGGAGAGAGACAATTAAATAGACAATTAGAGTAATACATTCCATGATAACAGCATTGGTCTTGGAGGATCAGGCAGCCCAGATTGCATGACCTTTGTGCTGAGACCTAAAAAATAAGTGGAGAGTGCTCTGAGCATAATGAACAATATTATTTAGGGGCTAAAGAGGGAGAATAAGTAAAAGATGATCAACATTTTCTTATCAAGGAGGGAGTGCTGACCTCCGAGTTGCTTAATCCATTTTTCAGGTCTCATCTTTAGTTTGTCCTGACACAATTATACATTGCCTTCCTGGCTCCACTATCTTTACTTGACTTCTAACACCTCACATTCTTGTGTTACTATTTTCTTACCTCTCAGTAGCCTTTGCTGGTTCCTCTTGTCCCCATCCTCTTATTGAAGTGCCACAAGCCTTTGGACCTCTACTCTTCACTTACTTCTCTAGTGCTGTCAGTTTCATGGTTTAAAAACCATCTATTTGGTATTTGGTGACGGCTCTCAACTTTATATGCTAGCTGTGATTTGTTATCTGAAACACAGAATCTTATATTTCAGCTGCCTATTTGGAATCTCCAGTTTGAAGTCTAATGGAAATCTCAAATTTAACATTTCAAAATAAACCTTCTTGCCAAACTTGCACCTCCCACATCTTCACATTTCAGTTAATAGTACAATAACCTTCCATTTGCTTAAGACTGAAACCTTGGACTCCTCTCTTTTTCACTCCACATCTGATCTGTTAGGAAATCCTGTTGACATTACCTACAAAATATATCCAGAAATAGACCACTTCTCACCACCTTAGCATACCATCCTGTTACAGTAGGCTCCTCATTAATATCCCATGCCCCCTACAGTCCACTCTCAACAGCTAGATTATTACAGTGGTCTGCAAAGCCATATATGATTTGCTCCCATGGTCATCCTGACCTCTTCTACTTTCCCCCTTTGCCCTCTTCACTACAGCCATATTGGCTTCATTGTTCTTCAACATGGCAAGTTAAGGTCTTTACCCTGGTTCCTTCTTCTGTCCTCATACCACTTGTAGGCTTACTCCCCCCGTCTGTCACCTTCTCAGGCCTGCCTTGACCACTCCATTAAAAATTGCAACATCCCATCTCCACGCACCCAACTTCTCTGCTGTATTTTTTTCATATATTTGTCTTTTAACCAAATGTATATTTATTGTCTGTCTTTCCCACTAATATGCAAGTTCTATGAGAGCAAAGATTTGTTTTTCCTGTTCCAGAACCCAGGACAGTGTCTCACATATAGTAGGCACTCAATGTTTGCTGAATGAATGGATTAATGAATGATACTGAGGTGGGTAGGAGTCAAATCTGCAAAAGACTTGGAGGCTGTGCCTAGGATTTAAAGCTATCATTAAGACAGTGGAAACTGTTGAAGACTATGGAGACCAATTAGGGAGGGGATTGTTGAATTAATCCAGGCAAGAGGTGATGCTGATCAATCACATCCTTCAGGGTCGTGAAGGATTTCAGAGAGATTCTGTGGGGTAGAACTGAATGGAACTTGGTAATTGATTGGATGTTTGGGGTGAGGGTAAGGAATGAAGCAGGCCTGCCACCCAGGTTTTGGCTTGGCACTGGGTGGATGTGATGCCATATACTCAGATGTGGGACACAGTGAGTAGTATAGATGTAGAAGAAAAAGTGAGTTTTGTTGGTTATTGGTGAATGCATGTAGGTCATCCAAGAATGGCTATATGGGCGGCAGCTGGAGTTAGGATCTGGAGCAAGGGAACTCTACCTGTAAGTACAGATATTTGGGAATTGTTTGCAGGTAGAGACAACCCCCCTCCCCCAATTTAACTTTTACCACACACTCCTTTTCTTAATGACTTATTTATATGTAGCATTTTATCTCCCTGATTGGAGTATTACATCCCTTACCAGATGCCCAGTCAGCTGTTGCCTCCCAGTGATCAGTTATTCAAATGAGTTGGTCCATTGAAAGCTGAATTCTACAGCCTGGCCTCAAGGCCCTCCACAGTCTGGCTTTATTTTACCTTGTTTCTTGCTACTGCCTAGCACTGGCAAGCCCTCTTGCCAGTGTTATTACCCAGATTTAAAACATGCTCCACCTGCTTCCATGCTCCCTATCCAGAGCCTGTCTTCTATCATTCATGTGGCATATAATGAAACCCTACTATGTGTGTAGAATAGAGGTGGAAAATGCACAATCTAGACCCAGACTACCTGCCTTAGGCAAATTACTTAACTTCTCTGTGCTTCAATGTCCCTATCTGAAACTGGTTTTGATAATACTTCTTGGGGTTGTGAGAGTTATGTACAGTGTTTAAAAGTTCCAACTACATGCCTGAGTATAGTGTGTTATCTGTTATTTATTGGCATCACTATCTCATTGGCTCATATGTGTACATTTTGTTTCTTAAGCAAGATTGTAAGCCTCTGGGGATAGGAAGATAGTGTGTGCATCATCTGTTCTACTGTATATATCTGTATCTATTACAAGTACACATGAGGCCTATACTCAACATGATGATTAAAGTTACACTGATGTCTGAATCCCTACCCACTGCTTACCTTGTTTGTCTATTTCATCTCCCCTCTTCCAGGTCCAGGAGTGCCACAGGATGGATCAGATGATGAGGATGAGGATGAGGAGTGGCCCACCCTGGAGAAGGCTGCCACAATGACAGGGGTGGGTCACCATGCAGAGATAGTTGTGGACCCTGAGGATGAGCGTGCCATTGAGCTGTTTATGAATAAGAACACTCCTGCCAGGTAGGACTGGCGTGGTCTAGGATTTGGAATAGTGAGTCCTGGTAGCAACTTCCTGCAGGGAAGCACATGCCCTGGCAGAGTTTTGATTCCCTGCCTTTGGGAAGAGCCTGAGCATTGCTAGTTGTAGGGAACCACCTTAACAAATTAGCCCATCCTCAAAGGACCTTTCTGAGTGAGAATGACCCAGACTCAAAGTATCTCCTCTCCCTCTGTCCTCCTATTCTAGAACTGTCTAGATTACCAGGGGGAACAGCTCTCAGGCCTTTCTTGTCTCTGGGAAGATCCATCCCATTGTATTTGGTCTCAGCATGCTCAGTTTTCATAGTGGTAAGCTCAGTTTCCTTGGTCAAATCCTTTTCATAGCCTAAGCTCCATTTTATCCAGGATTTTTCACCCTCAGACCCTCAGCACTATTGGCATTTGGGCTGTATAAGTTTTTTTGTGGCAGCTGTCCTGTACAATGTAGAATGTTTAGCCACATCCCTGACCTCTACCCACCAAATACCAATGGTGACCTCCCCCACCCCCAGTTGTGATAACCAAAAATGTCTTCAGGCATTGCCAAATGTTCCCGAGGGGACAAATTCACACCTAGTTAGAACCACTAATTTATTTCCATCTATAATAAATACTAGCTCCAAAACATGACCACTTTAGCTCGTGCGGTCAAACTCCTAAGCATGAGGATTTTGGTCCAGGGAAGGGGAGTCTAGAATAAGAGCCCTCAACCAGTTCCTTCTGACCCTGTGATATTAACAAGACATTGTTCTTTAGGCTATTTTGAGTTATGTACCTCTCATTGCTAATAATGCTGTGAAAAGATAGGGAGGCTCAATGATAAAGTTTATGGTATTTTATTCGGGAGAACAGAATGAAGAAATGAACCCCTTTCCCAACCTGATGCTCTGCACTGAAATAGATGTCACAGAATGTGTACTTGGACTTGTGAGCTGGTCTCACCCAAGAGCCTCTTAGTGCCCTACAACTCGTCTTTAACAGATCATTCTGATTAACTTGGCAGAATGGTTTTCCAGCTGTGGTAAATAGAATAGTAAAGTTATTAGAAACAGGGACACCTGACAGTCGTGAGAAAGGATAGCTGGCATCTTCAGAAAGTAGGGCTAGACCTGCATGAACTCAGCAGTCAGAGGCTATTTAGTTTAGGGGTACATTGTAGTGTATCTCTAAAGTATCTGAACTTTAGAACCTGAAAAACTAGAGTTTGACTCTTTCCCCTGACTTAAGAGCTATAAGACTTTGAGTGAGTTATTAACCTGAGTACCAGCTCTCATGTTGAATAAAGGAAATAACACCTCACATCGGTGTTGCGAGATAACATCTGGTAAGTCCCACACTCAGGCCTGGCATTCAGAAGGCCCTCAGAAAACAGAAGCTGTTTTAAATATACTTAAGCAACCTTTGACGATACCATTGTTATACCAAAGCCCAATATAATGAGAATTCTGAATCATGATAAAATTGGTATACCGTTTAACAAGGCTAAGAAAAATATCATTAATCTTAGAAATACTTCCATAAATCTTAATAATTTAAAATGGAATATCTGTGCCATGGTCTTTGCCTAATGATCCTAGCTACTTGAAATCTTGGTATGCAACTGAGATGTGTCTGGCACTCTAGAAAGATCAGACCAGGATTTTATAATTGGAGAGTCCACAGCATATTGCCAGCATATGAGGAATGTGTCTGAAATAGGCAACACCACGTACTTGCTATGTACTAATAGTTCCAAGTAACATATGTGCTTAATTTACTTAATCCTCACATTAACTTTGTGAGGTAGGTAGTTATCACCCCCGTTTTATAAATGAGAAAACTGAGGCATAGAGAGGCAAAATAGCATGCCTAGAGTCATATAAAATATTGAAGACCCAGGATTTAAACCCAGGCAGACTGACTGCAGAGTCCAGGTTCTTAACCTCCACACAACTGTCCACTTTGTCTTAAGCTGAGTGACTCTCAGGTTCTTTGTGCTCTGCAGCAATTTGTAGTGGGTAGTCAGGCCAAGAGGGGGACTGAGGCTGTACTTCCCAGCAAGATGACAGGTTTATTGGAGCTCACAAGAGACTGTGTGGGAAATCTAGAGCTTCCTGGACTGTGACCACAACACTTCCATCCTCCTCTCCCCTTCCCTCTGCACCTCCCCTACTCTTAGGCGCACCCTAGCTGACATCATCATGGAGAAGTTAACTGAGAAGCAGACAGAAGTTGAGACGGTCATGTCTGAAGTGTCAGGCATCCCTATGCCCCAGCTGGACCCCCGGGTCCTGGAGGTCTACAGAGGGGTCCGAGAGGTAAGAGTTGGAATACCCTCACATGGGCTATGGGTTCCCATCTAAGGTTTTTTGTGCCCACATTCCTCATACAAATAAGGCCTGGTTGCTGAGAACAGACTTAAGTCAGAGTGTATGGGTTCAGAGTTCTACTGTGCCACTTAGTAACTTGGTGGCCATGGGTAAATTTCTTAACTCTTTGGTCTTGGTTTCCCAATCTGGAAAATGAAGATAATAGCACCTCCTTATACAGTTGTTGTGAAGATTCAATTAGTGAATATATGCAAAGCTCCAGGACCAGTACCTGGCACCTGGCACCGGCAAGTAGCATATATATTAACAGCGATGATGATTTTACTGCTGCATCCACAGGTGTTATCAAAGTACCGCAGTGGGAAGCTGCCCAAGGCATTTAAGATCATCCCTGCACTCTCCAACTGGGAGCAGATCCTCTATGTCACAGAGCCTGAGGCTTGGACTGCTGCTGCCATGTACCAAGCCACGAGGTAGAGTAGATGTGGGTTAGGGTTGCCTTGGGTCTGTAGTAAGGGATGGGAGTGGCGAGTACAAGTTTTCCCAGCCTTTGCCACTATACTTTAACTTTGTTCCAGAGGTTTCTGTTGTGCTTCTTTGTATCATCACTTCCCCAGCTTTTCTTGTTTTACGTTTTGGGGCCAAGACCCTATTGAGAGTCTCCTGTGATGAGTTTCTAGGAGAGAGGCATGTAACTATTGGGCTACAAGCCTGGTCTGTCAAGAGTGGCTCAGAATTCTGTGGCTCCCCAGGCATGCTCAAGTCCCTCAAAGAGCAGGAAAGAGAGGATCCATAATGGAGAGTGGAAAGTTAATACTGAGGAGCCATCAGTTTGCAAGCACTCTGGCTCTCCCAAAGATGTGTTCACCTGTTTGGATGTATGTTGCAGCATCTCGTGTTCCCTCTGATCTGACTCAGCTGTTGCATGGGTACAGCTCACACACTCCCACGTATACCTCAGATCTTTTGCATGCACTGTCCACAGTGACATTTAAAGGGCCAACTCCAGACTATCGATTAACCTGGGACCTGATCTCCCCACTATTCCCCTCAAAACTAGGATTTTCGCCTCTAACCTGAAGGAACGCATGGCCCAGCGCTTCTATAATCTTGTCCTGCTCCCCCGTGTACGAGATGACATCGCTGAATACAAACGACTCAACTTCCACTTGTACATGGCACTCAAGAAGGCGCTGTTCAAGCCGGGAGCCTGGTTTAAAGGTGAGAACCCGGGAGGGGGTTAAGAAAGGCGGGAGCTGGAGCTCCTGCAAGTGAAAGCCGTAAGCCTGACTTGGGAAATGACTGTCTCTGGGGTAGGTGGGGGTGCTTCCTGCTGGGCCTCCTTTTCCTCACCCTGGGCTCAAAGTAACTGCCCCTCTGATCCTCCCTAGGGATCCTGATCCCACTGTGTGAGTCAGGCACCTGTACCCTCCGGGAAGCCATCATCGTGGGTAGCATCATCACCAAATGCTCCATCCCTGTGCTGCACTCCAGGTAGTGTTAATGGGAGTAGAGGATGACTAGTTAGTGGATATCCAGATAATACAATCACCAGAACTTGGGGAGTTGATAGAGGGACAGAGTGGAGAAGGAACTAAGAATAGCCCTGTTTGTGGTTTGTTTAAGCCAGTAGGTGTATATTATTACCCCACTAATGTAAATTGTGAATTCTACAAGAACAGGGTCTCAGTGCATGGAACACAGTAGGTACTCAGAAATAGTTAAAGAAGAGGGAACATGGGGGGTGGATACATCAGGGGTGGAGATGCTGAGATGTTTGGACACATTCTAGTTGGATACATGACAGGCAGTCTGACCCAGAGCTAGGGATTTGGAAGGAATCAAGGGAATATGATCAAGACTGCGTAGCTGAGGCAGCCTGAGATGGCACTCTTAGAAATACCACAGTATGAGGGCCAGCAGAGGAGAAGAGGGGAAAAGCAGAGAGGGAGAAGTAGAATCTCTTCCCCAGTTATTTCCAACACCGCTAACACTACCCTCCTTTCCCACTAGCGCGGCCATGCTGAAAATTGCTGAGATGGAATACAGCGGTGCCAACAGTATCTTCCTGCGACTGCTGCTGGATAAGAAATACGCATTGCCTTACCGGGTGCTGGACGCCCTGGTCTTCCACTTCCTGGGGTTCCGGACCGAGAAGCGTAAACTGCCTGTGCTCTGGCACCAGTGCCTCCTGACTTTGGTCCAGCGCTACAAGGCAGACCTGGCCACAGAGCAGAAAGAGGCCCTCCTGGAACTGCTCCGGCTACAGCCCCATCCACAACTGTCCCTTGAGATCAGGCGTGAGCTTCAGAGCGCAGTACCCCGAGATGTGGAAGATGTTCCTATTACCATGGAGTGAGGAAACAGTCACTCATCCTCATCTGAAGGGTGTGGGAGGACACCAGGTACCCTCTTGATGACTAAAGGTGACTCTTGAGTCTTTTTACAGCTAAAGATTCAAATCTGGGCAGTAGAATTCAAGGGCATGTGACTCCTTGGTACCTGACACAGAGGACTGAGGGTCTGGCTGGCTCCTTCCATTCTAAGCCATCGTTTCTGCTCAGTCCTGAAACCTGTTTGACCCTAGCATAAACACTCCCCAGCTGGGGCTCGGAATAAGTACTTTCTCTCAGGCTGTTATGTCAAGTCACCGAGATGTGGATAAAAAAGCAGGTATTTATTAAACTTCTGTGTTTTGATCAATGGAGATCGTTTTCCCTCTTTAGCTTTAGGTAGGAATTATTCTTCCCAGTTTCTGTCTAGAGTGGATTCTTACCAGTTTACCTAGGACACCCCTCCGCCCCTTATTCTACAAGTTTGTTTCTCTAGGCTATACCCACCCTGTTAGCCCCTGGGGGGCACATTTACCACCTTCTTCCAGGCCTACTTGTGTCCATAAAGTTTTATTGGAACACAGCCATGTCTCTCCATTTACGTTTTCTATGGCTGCTTTGATGCTGCAACAGCAGAGTATGATCCTGTAACCAGTTTGTTCCGACCCAATTAACATACTTGGGAACAATTTGATCATAAGGCAAATTTCACAATTATGTGCAATTTTCTTCTGGAGAAACATTAGGTAAAAGCAGAACACTGCACCCAGCTGAACCAAGCCACATACACAAAATGCATGCACCTCTGATATGTACCAGCTACTTCAGTTCACCTTGTGGGTTGGGAGCCACACCCACATCTGGTGTTATAACCCCTACCTTCCACATCCTTCTGACCTCTGCTTCCACAAGCAATCTTAAGGTCTTTTTCAAGATAAAAGGCTATGTTTATTGTATTTGTTTCTTTACCATTTAATGTATGAAAACTATCCCTGTTTTTTCTAATGTGTCACTCGATAAGCTTTTGAGTGTTGTGCCGTAAGCCCCGTTTTCCCCTAAGTCCTGTAGGTTTTATTTAATAGTTGTGCACAGTGCCATGATTTTAGGACTGCATATGTTCCATGAGAAAGCTGACTATACGTGAGGCAGAGAACATATGGCCCACAAAGCCTAAAATATTTAGTTCTGGCCCTTTACAGAAAAGGCTTGATGACCCCTGCTTGAGAGCCTTGATTTCCTACCTTTTTACCTCAGGCAGTCTAGCAAAGAGCTTTCACCAATCCGAACTATCCAATCCGAAAAGTCAAAGCCGATTTTATTCCAGAATCTTTATTAAGATAGCATGATGGTCCATGATGGTCCTGGGCCACCAGCCTGGACCTTGTGGCCTTAGGAAAGACCTGTGTCAACAGGGCTTGCCTCCCTCTCCAGACAGGGCTCTGTCACCTCTAGGCCATCCTTGCTCCATCTCCTGCTGGAAGATGGATGGGGCCAAGAGCCAAAGGGAGAGGTGGGCCTGGCCCCTCCCCAGGCTGTAGCAGCTCCTCTGCCACAAAGATCCTGTAGCCAGCAGCAGAGGGGAGGAATACAGCAACCGCCAGGGTTACCACCAGTTGTGGGGTAGGTGGGCCCCACCATAACCTCTTACAGTTGTACTCAAAGCAATTAATAAATTAAAACCACCTCTCTCTTCAGCACTGACCCCCCCGCCCCGTCAATCACACAGGAGAAGCTGAGCAGAAAGCAAAGCAAGGAGGAATTGGTTGGTGCTTGAACCTCTGACAGAGGCCTAGGCCCGTCCCTCTAGGAGCAGCTATGAACGTGGATTACGCAGGACCCTCCAAAGTGTGTTGAAAGGAGCTGTCCAGACTATGTTGCCTCAGGATGTCTGAAATTTCTTCAGAAAGGCCCCAATCCAAACGAAGTAACTAGGAGGTACAGCACCCTTATAAGGCACCAGGGCATTTTGGCAGTTGAGAACATGAGTACCCCAAAGATAAGGTGGCCTCAAAAAAGAATGCTGGTACATGTATTTTACCTACTTCAGTGTCATCTCTGACCAGCCTGGCCTACCCCAGCTAGAATTGGAATAAGCTGAGATGGTCAGAGACAGGAGTAAGAGGAGCCTGACTAGCCACCCAAACATGGCTAGCCAGGCCCCTTAGTGCATGCTAAGGTAGGGGCAGGTAGGACCTACCCCCTTAGGCTTGGCAAAGGACAAATAGGAAGGAGCCCCCTCAGGCTTCAGCTGTAGCGTGGTTCATTCCTGTGGTGGGAGTTCCCCTCCTCCGCTGTCTGTGGCCACTCCAGGGGGCCTCTCCAGGGCTACAGATGGATTGCTGTGACGTCTGTGGGAGTGCTGGTCTGGCTGGGCCCCTGGCTGCTGGAGCCCCTGGGGGCTTTGGGTGCTGGGCTGGGGGAGGTCTGGGCAGCTTCCCTGAGGCTCTCCCTGAGTGCAGCTTCAATCTGCTCCTGACAGGCCCGCAGGCAGTCCTGGGAACATAGGGGAAACAGTGAGGAGGGAACTGTTGGGTGGACTGGAGTAAGGTCCCCTTGGAGCTAAAGGCCACTTCCTTCCCCCCAGAGCATTTGGCAGCAGGTGCAAGGGACGGACGCCTCCCAGCACACAGGGAAGTCTGGGGAGGTTAGGCCACAGCCCAGCCCCAGGAATCAGCCTTCAATTCTCAGAAACTGCCAAGAGGATGTGGCAAGAGGGTGTGAGAGCAGCCCTGCATCTGACACCAAACCCCCACCCCCATTCTGCACACCATTTGGCAGAAAAGGGCACCCAGGGATAATGCCCTTCGTTCATCAAGACCACTTGCTCTTCTCCAGACCAAGGCAGGAGATAAAAGGCCACAGAAGCCCCAAGGGCAGAGCACATGAAACCAGGCTTGGGGACCTGGTTGGAGATGCATGCCTCCCTCTGCTGGAAGCTCAGGGAATAGCGCTGCTTCATGAATTGACAGCCTGCTGCCCAGCTGCCGAAGCACTCACCACTTCAGTGCCTGTGATGCCTGCCAGCAGCTCTGTCAGTTCATCTCCGGATATGGAGCATGCACCCAGGCCTTGTACTGCAGCCCCAATACTGCCTGTGGCAATCATGGATGGTGGGTACATGGCAAAGGTGTAATCTTAAAAAGAGGGAAAGAGAACCATGAGGCAAGGAGGACATCAAGAGTAACAGTGTGGACTTCCTATTCCTCAGAATGTGTCAGACAGCATGAATAGAGCAGGGGCCATACTGGAAAATGCCAGCAGTGAGTGGCGTAAGTCAGCAAGGGAGAAAGACGTGAAAGGGCCTCTGTCCTACAAAGGACTGGGGTGAACAGCAGACTTGTGTAGGTCAGGTCCAGGGGGTCCATAAGTTCCTTAAGTTCCTGGCTCTAATTTGAAAACAAAACTAGGGTCAAGAAGCCTGGGTTCTGCTCCCAACCTAATCACTGTG
This sequence comes from Macroglossus sobrinus, assembly GCA_004027375.1. NCBI lineage: Eukaryota > Metazoa > Chordata > Mammalia > Chiroptera > Pteropodidae > Macroglossus > Macroglossus sobrinus. The sequence goes on from PVKZ01000438.1 coordinate 487,010, forward strand.
AGACCTTAGGAAAGTCACTTTTGAATCCTCAGAGCCCCCACCTACATATGTACTGGGGCTTTCTGAGATCCCAAACAGCTCTGATTCTGTTCTACTGCATTTCTGTATTGAAACTGGGGTCTAAGAGGGAACAAAATTTTCACATGTAAATTTTGAAAGAAATCTAGAATCTCCTAGTTACCCCGACCCATCAAAGTTGTCTGACTTTCCTAATTTGACAAGATGTGCCCAGAGCGCTTACCTGTAGCACAGAGGGCCAGAAAGGTCTGGGCATGCTTTTTGACCAAGGCCTGTCGGTCACTGGGCAGTGACAGCCGGTGCAGAATCAGGGCCAGGAAATCATGGGCAATCACAGCTGCCAGGTCCCACTTGAGCTTCCCCAGGACCAGTACCTCCCAGTCCTGGAGGTTGGAGAAGAGGGTGGAGTCAGTGACTAAAGAGGAAGGGAGCCCAACAAACTTGAAGGTCAAGACCCTAATTCTGCTTCTAGGTTTAGGGGCTGGCACTATGGAGTGGGGAGTCTAGGGCAGAAAGCTGGGGACATTTTCTTTCAGCATCTAGTCATCATTTATTAGGTGGCAGACTACATGCTTTACATAAATTGTCTCTTCTAATCCTGTCTGGTTATCTTTTGGGGACCAATAATCCAGGCCTTCTGACTTCATCCAGGGCTCTGAGCACCTCTCCAGCCAGGGCTTAAAGGAGAATGCAGCTGCTAGCAGATAATACCAGCATCACCATGAACTTGAGGCTCCTCTGGAGTGAAGCAGACTCTCCATAATCCCAAGGGGATTATGTGAAAGAGGCGATTACTACAAGCTTCTCCCCCAACTTTGCATCCCAGCCGTCTACACCTCTTGAAACCAGAGTGAACATGAGGCCATTCCTCCTGTGACACAGCCACTGAGCCAACTCTGAGGTTCCTCAAAGGGGAGGTTGCCCAACCCAACCCACATCCCCTTGGTGGGACATCAGGGGTGGGTCTTGAGATATAGCACCATAAACCACCCACTTAAGCTGGAACCTGTAGTGCCTAGTGCCATTTGAGTCTCAGGAAGAGCTCTGGATGATTCCTGAGGGGCCAAACCCTACCTCTACCTGTCCAAGCCTGTATACCACTCCTAAGTCCCAGAGGGACATTAAGAGCCTCACCCCCCAGTCCACTCCTCTGGGGTTCCAGTCCTGGCCCCAATTCTGAGTTGTACACATGAGGATTTCTTCATTGTTTTATCTCAGGAAGGAACTCATGGGTTTGATCCCTTACTGAGGCAGAAATTACAACCCCACCCAACCCCTTACAGGCCCCCATCTAGGTGTCATTCTCCCAAATCAGCCCCAAGCCTCTCACAGAGCCCCACAGAAACAGCCTGGCCTGGAGCCAGAAGTTAAGCAGAGAAGCTAGCATTCTACTCCTGGTGCTTATCCAGTGACCAAAATTCTAACTCAGAAATGAACAGAAAGCATCTAGCCTCCAAGGAAACATCTGGGAGGCAACTTGCAGTGGGGTTCACCCTGTAGGGAGGCATGGGGTCCTGTGTGGGAAGGCAGCCACCCTACCCTGTATCTGGGAAACCCCTGAGAATTTCAGCCCTAGTCTGGCAGAGAACATGCCCATGGGAGTGATTAGGTGCAGTGGCTGTTAGCTTCCATCATATTTCCAGCCTTTAAAGCCACCTGGGCTAGCCAGGCGGCTCAGATTCTCATCTGCTTCAGTGCATTGCTTCTTCACTGAGCCTCAGCCTTCTCCGCTGCACAAGCATTTGGACTGACTTTAGTTCTCTGAGGTCCTTTCCAGTTCTGACCTTCTAGGAAGCCATCTGCCCGCTCCACCCCAGCTCAGGCAGAGGGGTTTGGGGTGGGGGAGGGGGGAGTACTTTTTGCCTGTTCTGAAAAACTCCCCTCACACAAAGGCACATATACCATCCCACTCTTTACACAAAAAAGAAGTCCCCTTCTACCTTCCAGCCCAAACCCCTCCAAAAACATCTTGCTTGCTGGCCTTGGAAACTAGCTCTACCTTCAGACTTGCCAAAAACTACTGGATTCATCACAAAGAACCATGGGGCCTCCCGGATTCCCAACTCTGGCCTCCTACTCCCATCTCTGAGAGCTACTTGGCAGGAAGAGAAATCCTGTTCCTCAACAAGCAGCAGTCGGGGGGCCCCAGTACCCTGGCTTCCTGGCCAGCCAATCACAGCAGCCTGCATGCTGCCCTCCTCCCAGAGAGATGGGGCCCAGAGACTCCTCTCAGGGTCAGGAGAAGACTTGGCTGCATGGAACAAGGTTGAGGAAGGTGCCAGCTCACCCTCCCTCTTCCCAAGATCCCCCAGGAGATGATCTGCACACCCTAAATAATCTCTTCTAGATCCAAGCAGGTCCCTCACCTCTCCAGGCTTTGGGGAAAGAGAACCAATGACTCTCCTCTCCTGCCTCAGGAAGAGCCTAGCCCAAGTACCCAGCAAGAGGCCCAGGGAGCCACTTCCCAAACCACAGGAGTGACAGCAGCTCCCCACAGGGTTATGAAAGACCTTGGTCAAAGTGGGCGGGCCAGGGGAGGGGGCATCATTATCACATCGGAAGCAGCTGCAGCTCAGCTCCCAGTCTGTCCCTCAGTTCTGGCCTTTAGCTGGCTAAGGGGGAAAGGGAGAGATGAATCCACCAGGTCTGAAGCAGCTGCTCAAGTTTCTCAGAATAAGGATTAGGGAGGAACTGTCTCTTCTGGGATGCAAGAGGAAAGGTGGGATGAAACTCCTCTGCCCTTCCTTAGAGCAATCAGGGTCTGGCTTTAATCTGCTCTGGGAGACTTTTCAATCACAAAGTCCACACTGGGATAAAGACTCACCCAAGGCGGCCCTCCTCCCCCACATGAAACACATTCCACTCCCCCACTCCAGTGGGGGTGTGCAGGCATGTCCTTCTGCTGCCAATAAATAACTCATGGTGGTTGTGTAAACCCAGAGGCAAAGTACTAGTGAGTGTAGACATGCAGTTTGACTTGTTGCTATCTGGGGGAAAGACCAGGAAGAAGTGGCACCCCCTGGAGGTCAGGAGAAGGGGAGTAAATTCATGCTGGCAGCTTAAACCTGGGCTGGGATTACCCTAACCACTAACCACTACACCGCACTGCCCCTATCTTTTACCCAAATGTGTGGCCTCTGTGGGCCATGTGCCCTCGGGGGGGGGGGGGGGGGGCGGGCAGAAGCCTGAGATCTTAGCTTTCCTTTTCCCGGTAAGTGAAGAGAAGTATGTGTTGCGGATGGGGCGGGGCGGATAGTTATGCACGCACCCGCAGCTGGCGGGGAGAGACAGCGTGGTCCGTGTAGATGCACAGTTTTTCGATGGTCAGGGGCGTAGTCTCGCGCAGCTTGGAGGCCAGCAGCATGCAAACCGCACCCAGGAGTTGCAACTGCGCCTTTTGGGTGGGGACACAGGACAGGTAGCGATCCAGGTAGTTCATGGCCAGGGGGAAGACTTCCTCCTCACAACGCTGCTCCTCACACACCTAGGGAGAGGACGCACAGTCACTTCAGGGGTAGGGGCGTGGGAAACCCAGCAGCACCTAAGTTGAAGGGAGAACGCTGAAGGGAAGGGGGACGAAGAACAAAAATGGAAGGTGGAGTAAGTGTGCTTACAGTGACAAGGACTAATACAGAGGATGCGCCTTCCCCAAGGTGAAACCCCCCCCCACTTCCTCTGAGATGCCTCCTTCCCCTTCCCCTGGGGTGGAGGGGTACGCCAGAGGCTCTATCAAGAATTCCACACTGAGATTCCCCTCCCCCAAGGGGGGAAGGCGGACGAGTCACCCACGGTAACCAGAGAGCTGGGACCCTACCCCCATTACCACCCCCCACCCAGTGCACACACCCAAAGGGAAGGGAGGAGACTCCTGTGGCTGCCTCCCGCACTTTTCATTTCCCTGACCGCCGGAATAGCGCGCGCGCCACCCCCACTGTCTTCCCCGCCAGAACCCCGAGACAGACACAGGAACCGGCTCTGGGGTGGGGGCGGCCGAGCCCAGAGTTTCCCAGGCGCGCTCTTCTAAGACCGGGCGGGGAAGGGAAGCAAAAGACGCTAGAGAAGCCAGAGGGGAGAAGGTGGCCCCTGTCCCGCTTTCCCGGCCCGCAGAGAGAGAGAGTGCCAAACCACTGGCAGTCAAAGTCGGAGTTGGGGAAAGGAAAAGGACACCATGGAGACAGCCGGCTAGGGTGCCCGAGTGAAAGGCCAGGCCCAGGGGTCTGAGAAACCGGGGCATCTTGCTGATTGTTGTTGAGACCAGGATGTCCCAACAGGGCGGCCCCGGGATGTCCGGAGCCGAGGACGCAGGGACGGCGGGGGAGGGGAGACCCGTCCGGGCGGTACCTCCAGCATCCAGTATGCCAGCATCTTCCGCATGTGCGGCTTGATCTCCCTCTGCACGCACTGGAAGTAGGAGGCGCGGGGCACGTAGCGCTCCTCCAAGCGGAGCAAACTCTGCAGGACACGCTGGTCGCCCAACAGCCGCGGGTCCGGCCCGGCCCGGGGCGCGTGCCGGGTGCCCTCGCAGCACAGCAGCTCCATACTTGGGAAGCGCACGGGCAGGACTGGAGTGAGAACTCGAGAGTCAGAACGCAAGCAGCGGGCCAGAGAGCGCGGGGCGCGGGACTGGTGCTGGTGCTGGCGCTGGCACTGAGCGGTGGAGCCCCGACCCGCCCGCGCCGGCGCGCACGCTGCTTCCCTGACAGGCGCCCCTCCCCTCGCGACGATGTAGCAACCGTGGAATGCTCAACGTCACAACGTTCCAAGGGGCGGAGCTGCCGGCGTCCCAGACGGAAAGGGCTGGCAGGCGTCCCCCTCCCCCCAGGCTGCCGCGTTGGTCCGCCAGGCGCGGGCCTGCGGGCTTCCGGGATCCCTGGGCCCTTCGGTGTGGAGATAGATTTCCTGGAGATGGTCCTCTTCCCCACCATCGAGCCCTCCCATTTTGCTTCTGACAGCAGTCGCTCAGGAAAGAACTTTTCTCCAAAAGGTCATTCATTCATTCGTCAAATCCTCCTTCACCCGCAGCTTGCTCTAAGGAATACAGATACTAACATTCTTAATGAACATTGTTCTAAGCACTTAATGTGCAATAACTTATTAAATCTTCACAAAAGTTCAATGAGTTACGTTTACTTATTTTGTAGATAAAGATACTGAAGCACACTAACAATCAATCATACAGTTAGTCTATGGCAGAGCTAGGATTGGGCAGCTGACAGTCTGGCTCTTGCTGCACCACTGCTACATATTGCTGCTGTGATCCCAAAGCCAGCACCATCTGCTTCGCCTAAGAGCTTCTTAGAAACGCAAAGTGGGCCCACGCCTGACCAAAATCTGCATTTCAACAAGACCCCCGGTGATTCCTGAGCACATTAAAGTATGAGAAGGCCTGGTGGAAATCAACACATTACAGAAATACAACAGGGAGGAAAGGCCAAGGATTCTAGGCCTCACCTTGTCATAAAGTCTGCTGTGTGGCCTTGGACAAGTCCCGAAGTCATCCTTAGCTTCCATTTGGGGAAAACATGGGCAGGAAAACTAGTTCCTCTATGAAGGAATTTCTTGCTCAGGCTAAATCTTTCAATTGTCATTTCTTCTACCTCCCAAACTTTGGGTTACTTTGTATTTTCCCCAAAGCTGGATTCCCTGTGACCAGAAGGCAGACCACAGGCCTCCAGTAAAGCTCCTAAAGGGAGGAGGCCTTGAGGAATTCCTGCCTCTCCTGAGGTTCTCCTGAGGGAAAGGACACTAAGGAAGTGAGTTACTAGAGAAATAGTTTATAGAAGCTGCACGTTCTATGCCAAACATTTTCTCAATGAATTGCTTTTTATACAATAAATTTTATTGTAGTGTTAATATCATGGAAATATTCATTTGCATTGTAGAAAACTTAGGAAATACAAATAAACCACAAAAAGGGAAACATTATTATTTCATCATCTAGATAACTCTTTAAAATGTCAATAATTTTTATAAAATTATCCTATGAATAAACACATTTTAAAATGAGATCATTGCAAACTGTTTTGCAAACCTTTTTTCACTAAAAAATACCTTGTTAACATTTTTCCATGCCATGAAATATTCTACATTATTTTTAATGGCTGCATAGTATGACATTGGGTGAATATATCATAATGTATGTTATTAAACATGTATTGTCGGAAAGTTCTTTCCAGTTCTTCCCTATTAGAAACAATACTGTGAAGTATTTTTGTGGTGGTATTTTTGTATACAGTCATGATTATTTCTAAAAGTGAATTAATTTCCACAAGTGAAATTTTTTAATAAGGTTATGAAATATTCTAAGGCTTTTTAAAAGATTTTTTTAAATTTATTTTTCAGTTATAGGTGACATACAATATTATATTATTTTTAGGTATACAACATAGTTGATTAGACATTTATATTTATGAAGTGATCAACGTGGTTAAGTCTAGTCCCTAGCTGGCACCATACATAGTTATTACAATATCACTGACTATATTCCTGGTGCTATATTTTACATCGCTGTGACTACAAAAAAAAAAAAAAAAAATCTCCGTGAACTGGAAAGATTAAAAGTGGTTTATTAGTAATAACATAAATATATATAATTTAAGAGCTCTTATTGTGCCAATATGAATGTGTAGAATGTGTACCATGTACCTTATCTAATCTTGTAAGTCCTGTACTCCTTCCTATCTTTCAAAATACAAATATGAAGGTGCTTTAGTTAATTAAGAGAACAACATATTTAAAATGATAAAGACTAGATATAAAGTTATGGGGAGACAAATATGTTTACATGTAAGAGGTTTTTAGGGTGCAGGAGAACTAAAAAATGTAGCTTTTGAAGTGAATACATAACCAGAAACCAGAGATGTCCTGATGGAAAGTGTTCCTTTACTTTCAGAATTACTGAGTAGGGCTGTTCACATTAGAAGGTTGTTTCTCTTTGATGAGAGAGTAAATTACCATTATTTTCCCCCAATTTTATTGAGATGTAATGACATATATCAATTGTATCAGTTTAAGTTATACAATAATAGGATTTAATATATGTATATATTGCAAAATGATTACCACATGAAGTTTATTGAACATCCTTTACATAATTAACAATTTTTTTCTTGTGATGAGAATTTTTAAGATCTACTCGTTAAGCAACTTTCAAATACACAATACAGAACTGTTAATTATCATCACCATGTTATACACTACATTTCCAGAACTTATTTATCTTATAACTGGAAGACTATATCTTTTAACCACCTTCACCTATTTTGCTCTCCCAATACCCACCTCTGACTACCACCAATATGTTCTATTTCTCTCAGTAAGCATTTTTTAGATTCTACATATAAGTGAGATAGTATGGTATCTTTCTCTGTCTGACTTATTCCATAATGCCCTCAAGTTCCATCCATGTTGCAAATGGCAAGCTTTCCTTCTTTTTTTAATGGTTGAATAATATTCCATTGTATGGATATACCAGATTTTCTTTATAAAAACTGGAGATGAAAAATGGTTTACTAGTAAAAATATTTTGCCACGTTATCAGACATTTACATTTCTTATATAAATTAATTACCTATTCATGCCTTTTGCCCATTCTTTTATAAAGATATTTTTATTGATTTATAAGTGCTCATTATATTTTAAGGATACACTTGTTCGTAATTTTTCTTTGTCATATAGCTTACAAGTTTTTTTAGTTCACTGTTTGCCTTTCATTTTTGGGTCATAGTACAGTTATTTTTTAAACAAATAGAAATTTTTATTTTTATGTAGCCTTATTTACTATTTTCCTTAATGATTTCTGCCTTTGAATCATGCCTTCCCCACCATAAAATTATACAATTACTAGACACAAATGTAGGAAATACTTATAAATCACTTTTTTTAGCACCAGGGAGCTCATTGAAAATGCAGATTTCTGGGCCCTGCTTCAGGGTTTTTTATTCTTCAAGTCTGTGTTGAGGGGGTCCCCAAAACTCTGCACGATCGAGAGTACATATATAATCATGGTTTTTCTTTTTAATGTGTAAATCGTTACTCACATTTATCCAGTGTATCATATTAAGTGGGGCTCTAGCCTTATTTTCCCCCAATTATCATCCAATACATCCTATGGTACTGATTTAAACAATCTTTTCTTTATTTTATTCATTTCCCTGCTATAAGCACCCCTAGGGTCTGGTTCTTACATCTTAAATGATACCTTATTTTGATCATTCATGCCCAAAGACTTTCACTGAAAATGGTCCCTCAGAATTCCTGCCACTTTTGTCTAAGGAACCTTAGGTAATTTTTACCCCAGTATCAGGGAAAAGGGTGCTTAATAAAGACATCAAAAGCTCATTTAGTCTGAAATAACCACTGTCCTCCACTTCCAAAGAGAACCAGGCTTCAACTACAGCAAGAGGGATGTAAATTAGATAGCAAGGAAAACTCCAAATATCCAATAAAATGGGAAGAAGAAAGAACTAGCAGAATCTTCTCTGCATATCCCCAAAAGTATGCCAGGGCCTCTACTGCCCTCCCCATCCCCTCAATTCCTTCCATCACTGGGCAGCCCATTTATCCTCTCTACTGAGTTTATTCATCCTTCAAAGTCCTGCTCAGGTCTGATAAACTCCAGGAAGACTTCCTAGAACAATCCAGCTATAGGAACCAACCCTCTGGCTGCCAAACTCCTGTGGATTCCATTGCACATGCCCTGCACTGGCTGGCTGTTTCTGGACCTGCTCTCTCTCCCTACCTACAGTGTAAATTCCTGAGAAGGGGAAGGCAATCCACATGTACTGATATCCAACTATGTGCCAGGCATTGGGCAGGGTGTTTACAATCCACCATCTCACCTTCAAAGAATTGTTTTTGGATGGGAAAACTGAGGTACGCTGGAATTAAATAACCTACTAAAAGGTCTGTTTAGCTCTTCCCAAACTATACCCTTTTGAATTCCATACTGCCTTTCCTTAAGGATGCAATGGTGTCCTATATGCCTGTGTCTCCTCCATAGGATCCAGCATGGTGCTGTGACCACCAGTGATGATAACAGCCCTTAGTGGAATGCTCACTGTGTTTCAGGCATTGTATGAACCTGCTATGTATTAAATCTCATTTTCACATCAATCTTATGAGAAATATAACTATTCTTTTCCCCCATTTTATAGAAAGGGAAACTAATATTCAAAAGTAGCCAAATAATTTGCCCAAGGTCACAGAGCTAGTAAGTGGTGAAGAGGCAGGATTCAAGCCAACCAGTCTAGCTTCACAGTCCATGCTTTTCACCACTTTGTCCTACAGCCTCTTGTGCTATTCCATGAGTGTGTATTGATTTATTAGTTGATTTCCTGAAGAAGGGGCACACAGAGACTGCCCAACCCTAGAAAACAGTATTTGAATTTCCACCCTAGGAGAGGGAGCTCCTGGTGAGCAGGGCGTTTTGAGGGACACCTCTGCCTTGCCCCTGGCACTGCCATGTGCAGAGCCAAGTCATCCTAGATCCCCAGGGACAAGGAGTAGGTCAGCTATAAACCAGCTGTCCTCTGAGGAGGCAGGTGAGCTCAATGCAGAACCAAGAAAAAGGAATTCTGGAAGGCTGGCTGATCTGCATGGGAACTTCACCAATCACCTCCACCTCATAGGAATAGGGACTTCCCTTGTTTTTTCCCAGAGGTGGGGGGGAATGACGATGACGACAAAATGACCAGGGCCAATGTGGCAGGGAGAGCCTTTCTGTCCAGGTGCATTCAATTAGAAAGAGTTACTCAGTGAAATGGCCAATTAGAGGAAGGGTGGGATTGGAATGTCACAGGCCAGATGAAAAGCCCCAAGGAGGAAGGATACCACGCTTTCTTCCTCTTCTTCTTCCTTCTCCTACTCCTCCTCTTCACCATTAAAACGTCTCTATCTGAGAACTGAGGGGGTGAACAAGGTGATGGACTCACCTATCACCCCATAGTCTACATTCTATGGTCAATTACCCTCAGACTCATGGAGATGATTAGGTAGAGGCCAGGAGAACTGGGGCTGGGGAGCGGTCACGCGGTCACCAAAACAGGGAGGTGGACGAGACTCTGGAGTCAGGCTGCTTGAGTTCAAAGCCTGGTTCCACACCTTGTGACTAAGAAGGAGTTACTAAAACTCTCAGTCTGCTTCCTCTTTCGTCCAATGGGGATAACAACAGTCTTTATCCCACAGAGGGGTTCTGAGGACTAAATGGCCAGAAAACATCTCACCCATGCCTGGCACACAGCAAGCATTCAAAGATGGTAGTTTCTATTGTTGCTATCATTGTCGTTCCCCCTCTCAAGGAGTACCCTTTCTGCTACGGACATGCACCCAGAAACCCTCAGGTAAGGACAAAAGTTTGAGCATCAGAAGCCCTCCTCCTGGGACAGCAGCTCTAGCAAAAGTAGACGATCCAGCTCCTGATGTTCCATGCATGATCAGGGGATGGTAACCACTGCAAGGTCCAGGGCTGTACCACTCTACTATTCCATGCTCACTGGCTGAGTGACTCTGGGCAAGTTACACTACCTCTCTGTGCCTCAGTTTCCTTTTCTGACAAACTGAAATAATAGTACATCCCCTATGGAGTGGCTGGGAGGATGAAATGGGCTCATTTGTGTAAAATACATTAACAGTGCCTGGCATATGGTGAGCCCTTAAAAAAAAGTTAGTTGTGATTGCGGTACTTAAAAGCACAAAATTCTGTGCATATATGGACTATTTATGACAATAAATGTAATGCAATGGATATGGAGGCACCTGGAAAAATGCCAGGGATTGCTACTGTGGTGGAAGAGATCTGCAAATTCTGTGCTTCAGGAAGCATGAAGATGAGTGTTCTAGTCCATGAAGCAATACAGTATACTAAAAGTATACTTTGGGTCTGATAAAAAGTATACTTTTGGTCTGATACACCATTATTGGATTCCTAGTTTTCTGAGAACTCGAAAACCCTATGTGAATACTTTCCCCCAACTTTTTACTTCGAGATATTTCAAACGTACAAGAAATCTGCAAGAATAATACACTGAATGTTAACAGTGTATTAACCTAAAGTTCATATTTCAGCCTATGTCTCCTAAGAATGCTAGTCTCCCACACAACCACAAACCAATTAGAAAATGTACACTAATGCAATACCATAAAAAATCTATATACAAAGTTCCCCAATTGTTCCAATAATATCCTTTTATAGCTTTCTCCTTCTCACCCCACAATCCAATCAAGAGTTATAATTTGCAGTTACTCTAACTCCTTAATCTCCTTTACTCTAAAATAGTTCCTGACCCTTTTTTAAAAAGTCTTTGATAATATGGTATTTTTGAAAGCCAACTGTTTTACACAGTGTGCTCCAATTTGTATTTGTCTGTTTTCTCCTCATTAGAGGATTAAATATTTTTGGTAGACATAATACATAGGTGATGCTATGTCTAAATATATGTTTTATAGTGGAAAAAAATCAAACATTAAATTAAATGAAACATAATTTTGTTTGTTCTTCAAGGTGGGTTTACAGTATTCCATGTCACTATTTCAAGTATCTGTTATACTAGTATAATATTTCAAATCAGTAATCTTCGAAAGTTTTTGTTTGCTCATTCCTCAGTAAAAACTGAGCATATACTCTTCCTATATATTTAGAATACTTAATTTATAAACTATGTCCATCCCAGCTACTCTAATAGATTATGTACAGTATAGGACATATTAAGACTTGTTAAAGGATAAGACAAAAATACGTGGAAAAGAAATTTTCACATTTTCTTCCCACTCTGCAATGGAATTACACCCAGAGTTACACCCAGAGTTTTACCATCATTTGTCTATCCAGCTCCCGAGACAGGCTTCACTATTTAATCAAGAAACTCTTTCCCACTAAGCCTTGATGGACCTAAAAATCTCTACACAGCACTCCAGGCAGAGCAACCAAATTAGAGCCAGCATGTGAGTTCACCTATTTTTCTGTTTCTGCTTCACAAAGAAGGCTGCCTTCTCGGCAACTCCACATGGATGTCCAGTAGGCATCTTTAAACTCAACTTCTCCAAAACTAAAATTCTACTCTTTCCCCCATCAAACCTTGTCCTCCTGCAGGCTTCCTCACATAAGAAAATGAGAATTCCATCCTTCTGCTTGCTCAAGCCAAAATACTTGGTATCATACTTGACTCTTCTCTCTCAAATCCCACATCCGTTCAGCAGAGCATAGAGGCTCTACTTTCAAGATATATCCAGAATTCACCTCTGGCTTTCTCCTCCTCTTCTATCTCCCTGGTTCAAATTCAATTCTTCCTTGTCTTTACTAGTCTCCCACATCTAACCTATTATCCATTTCTGATTGATTCTATGTCCAAAGTACATCTCTAATCCTTTTCTTTTCTCTATTTCCACTGCTCCCACCCTGGTCTAAGTTGAATCATCTCTTGCCTGAATTACAGTGGTGGGCTCCTAATGGGTGTCCCTGATCCACCCTTGCTCCCTCCAGTCTAGTCTCAACACAGCAGCCTTCTATTGGCTCTCCATTTCACTCAGTGATTACCAAAGCTCTCGTGACGCCCACAGACCTGTATTATCTCCACCCCACCCAACCCACTTTCTACTACTCTCACTCACTGTTCCTGGAACATAACAGGTATGCATGTTCCCTTTAGATTTTCTGTTCCATCTATCTAGAATGTTCTGCCCCCAGATATCTACATGGCTACTCCTTCACTTCCTTAGGTTTTTTTTTTTTTTTTAATTCCCCCCACCACTTCCACCCCTGACCTACGAACGTTGCTGTCTCCCCTTAAGAACTGGATCTCTGAAGGTGGGCATCTCCTCCCATGTGCTCATGGTATACACCCAGGGCCTGGAGCACCTGAGGCCTGGCACACCCGGGGTATGGACCATGATTCCACTGGGGCTCAAACCCAGGACCTTTTGCATGTAAAACAGACGTGCTGACCACTACCCTATGGAACCACCCCATCCTTAGGGTTTTAACGCAAGTGTCATCCCTCATATACCTTCTCCTGGTCATCCTACTCCAACCCTAATTCTTCCTAGGCCCTTTCACTACTTTACCTTTCTGCTTACCACTAATCACTACCATACAATATGCTTTACTAACATGCTGTTTATAGTTTGTTTGCTTCCTCACTATCCCACCAAAACAGAATGGTGCCAGATTCACAGTAGGTATTCAAAAACTCTTGTTTGAAAGATGGAAGGAATAAATGAAACAAGCTGGATATAAGAAAAACATCAGCACGAGCCACATGATAGATAAATGGCAACTCGCTGGTGGTAAGGGAGCTGGTTCATCCAAAGCCAGGAGGTGCTGCTTTGCTCCAGCCTTTGGCTACACCATGGGAATAAGTGTTGCCATACATACCCTTTGTTTCCAAACACATATAATGTTCTGTGGATTGGATCTGAGGGGCAGTGAACAGTTTGTAATCTCTAGTGAATAAATGCTTGTGAAAAGAAACCTCAGGTACTGGCCTGAACCTGTCAAGTCTCCTCCTTTTCATAAAATTAGAATACAACCTATATATTTACACATATGCTTTTTCCCCCTTTCTGGCTGCCTGGATTCTGAATATATGAGCCTTCACTGTCCTATTTTGTTTGAGATTCCTGTTCTACAGCTATGAATGAAGTAAGCCTCCAGGCCTCAGATATGGATAGGTAACTTGCTACGGCTAAACACCTGGCAAAGACAGCTCTGTATTTGGGCTCTCAGCTAGGAAGCAAGGAAGCCAGTATTCTTCATTCTAGGCATGAGATAGCCCTGACATCAGTTTAGCATCATGATTAAGTGAGTTTGGAGTTAGGTTGATTCCAGGCTCTTCCATTTGCCAGCTATGTGATCTTGGGTAGGTTATTTAGCATCTCTGTCCTAGGCTTCTCACCTGCAAAATGCGAACAGTAATAGCACTTATTTCATAAGGTATTTGCAAGGATTAATACGGGAACGGCACCTACCACAGTGCTAAGATCATTGTAGGTGCTCAATAGTAGGAGCTGTGATCACTAATGATCCATAATTACCAAGTGCCTTCCCGACCCCAGGCCTCACCAGGCTTCAGAATGCTGGACACAAGTCAGAGATGAGAAGCCTCCACTTTCAGAGCTTCCAGTCTGAAGTGGATGACTATGATGATCTGCATCATGGAGAAATCCTGAGATGTCATTAAGACAGAAGGCTTTTTACGTGGGTAACTGCAACATCCACCAGAAGTAGGCAGAATGGTTTATATGTGATAAGAAGTGTGGGCAACATTGGGAGTGGTGGGGATTGGTGGTCGTGGTCATCTGAATTCCACAAGACGGCCCATGGAGGAAGAAGCAGGACTTCAGGAGCTCAGAGAATAAGTGGGGTATCAGAAGAGAGAGGCAGGAAGGGGGCACCCAGAGAAAGTTTAGGCAGGGAATGGGATATCCCAACTGTGAGGCAACTACCCACGTTAGCACACCAGAGAATTTTAGTAATAGAAATAATGGATTATACTTGCTAAGCACCTTCTCTTAGCCAGGCACTGAGAGCTCTACCAATGAAGTATAGGTGCTATTATTGCCCTCCCAACACAGATGGGAACGGAGACACAGGGAAGCTAAGTATCACCCAGCACCATGTCGCTAGCAACTGTCTGCCTTAGTTGGGTCTCCCCAGAAGCAGACTCTGAGACAAGGATTCAAGTGAAGTAAGTGACCTGGGAGGTGATTCCAGGAAGCACCCAAGAGTGGAGAAATGAGACAAAAGGGAAGGAAGCCAGTAAAGAGTACATTATTGAGTAAGTTACCACTGTGGGCAAGTGGAGCTCAGATCTACTGAGGAACTCTGGGAGGCGATGAGAAGTGCATGCCTCTGCCTCAGAATAACTACATCCTAGCGGTAAGGGAGCAGGAATACCTGTCCACCAATACCCAACACCAGGGGTTGAGGGCTGCTGGGAATGGAGGGAGAAACCTGCAATTAATTACCCAGAACTTCCAGCTTTCCTGCAGGAGGACACAAAGGACAAGCCATCAGGCAAAGTCACAGTGCTGGCACTTGGAATGGTGAGAGCCATGGGCATCTGGGTGGAGACCAGCTGCAAGTGTGACACTGGCAGAGCTGGGACTTGAACCTAGTCAGGCGCCAGAGCACAAATTCTAAGCCCGAATAAATATTTTTAATAGTTTTGTGCTCATTTTAAAGTTGTGTGTGTGTGTGTGTGTACCAGGACAAACTTATGACTTTATCAGGTTTCCTCTTAAAATAAATTTAATGAAAAACTTAATTTAAAAAAAATTAAGTAAACAATAGCAGAGGAGGCATACAGATATTGTGGCACATGGTGAGGGTGACATTTAAATGACAACTGGGAATTCATGGAAGAGGAATAAAAGGGCAGAACTTTGAGGACCTTGACTTGAATCTCAGAACCTAGCTCTGTCCCGACTATACACATACAACCAGACCAGCACCTCAACTCTGGGAACCTGTTTGTCCATCTATAAAAGAGGATAACAAGACCCCAAACTGCTTAGAGGGTGGTTCTGAGACCAGATGAAATAATGCACGAGTTAAAAAGCACTAAGTAAATTGTGGAGTGTTCGGAAAAACCTAAGGGGTCATTCCAAGTAATCCCACGGAGAACGGGAAGGGCCCGGGACTCCTACTTGGCCCTTCTCTGTCACCCCAAAAGCTCCCACCATCACCATCCCAACTTCTGCCTTGCAAAAAGAAGCCAGACTTTGTTGCAGGTAGTTTTGTGTTTCAGGGGAGGCCTGACACTCCCTTGTCTCAAAGGTTGAATCTCAATAACTCGAAACCAAATCTTGATAATTCTATAGCTGCTTTAGGAATGGGCACTTGCCAGATTCTGGCCAATAGGGTGTGAAGTAAGTCTGCTAAGGGGGCTTCAATACCTGGGGTGCAAGAGAAAAACATTCATTTCTGCCCCATGTGAGAATGGAGTAAGATCGCTAATATTTATTGTATGATTACTATGCACCAAGCACTATTCTTAAAGTTTTTTTTAAAAACCTAATTCATTTAGTCTATATTAAATTTTTAAGGTAAAAAACTATCATCCCATTTGACAGAGACATTAAACAATTTATCCAATGGCATATAGCTATAGGATTAGAAATCAGATTTGTACGCAGAACCATGACTGTGCTGCGATGCCTGGAGCAGTTGCAGCTATATTGCAATAATGAGAGAAGCTGACACCTGCCAACGACAGCTGAAAGAACAAATTTCTCATCCTGATGATGTTGTTGAGCTGCTGAATTAACCAGTCCTGGAACCACCTACCTCTGGACTTTTTGTGATGTGTGAGCACTTTCATTATTGTTTAAGCTACTTTCATTCCCCAAGTAAAAGTTCCTTTCTCTACTATCACCCACATGATAGGACAACCTTCAATAGCAACCAGGTAAAGAGTTCTACCAAACATTCAAGAAGTATTTTAATCTTATAAAAACTTTCAGAGAATATAAAAAGAGGGTTCACTTCTCAATTCATTTTTAGTGTAACTTTGATTCTAAAACCCAACAAGAACAGTATGAGAAAAGAAAATTACACTTAGAAACATGAATGTAAAATCCCAAGAAAGATATTAGCAAACTGATTCCAGTAATATATAAAAAGGGTAGTATTTTATGATTATGTTGACTTTATCTCAAAAATGCATGGTTAATTTATTATTTTTTTAAAAATCAACATATTTCATCACACTAAAAGATAAAAGGAGTAAAAAAAATCATGATCACATCAAGAGATGCCAAAAAACTTTTTGATAAAATTCAACAGATTCACAATAAGAAAAAACTCTTAGCAAAGCAGGGATAGATGGGGATTTCCTTAGTCTGATACAGGGCATCTACCAAAACCTTACAGCAAACATCTCCTTTAGAAATTGGTACATAGAAAGTAAACCAGGCAAAGTGCCAAACATCCAGGCTAGTGGGCAGAATTTCTAGGGCCTTAGCAAAGGCTGGGAAAGACCAAGAGGCACTATTTCTACTCCATGACCAAGCTGGCTAGTTCCTTCCTGGGATGACCAAGGCCACCTGTTCCCAATGTTCTCACGGTCGACCATCATCTCCTCATCCCTCTTTCAATTTGCACATTTTTATGAATAGCACCGTCCTTTTTCTGAGTCCTCAGATTTTAAGCCCTGGTTCCATCATGGATTTCTTCCTTTCTTTGGTTTCTTGTATCCAACAAAATTGGGCCCAACAAAACCACTCCCTGAAGCTCACTTAGATCCCACCCTTTCCATTCCTCCAGGAGGCTTTTAGCCAGTTTCTCAAATTTGCCACCAAAGTAAACCCTTTACAGCAGAGAAGTACCTCTCTGAGGAATCTGGTAGCATAATCTGAAACTGCCCTCTGCAAACCTGAAATTTATTGGAAGTGTAATATTCTGCCTTAGAAATGTATATACATTTACGATTCTTGTCCATAATACAGCCATAATTGCCATAATATAAAAATTATATTTATTTACAGTTAAGGAAAATTAAAATTCATAGGAGCCATGTGTATCATAAGATTAAAAGAAGAAATGTTAAACCCTCTTTTAGAAGGCTGGTCCTAAAAATAAAAAAAGAAAAAAAAAGAAAAAGAAAAAGAAAGAAAAGCTGGGCCTACATTACTAATGCAAAAGCCTCCCTGCGAGCCTCTCGTCTTCACAGAGCTTCCAGATAGATCCAGATCATCGGAGGCCTCTCGTCTTCACAGAGCTTCCAGATAGATCCAGATCATCGGAGGCGCAGGGCCATCAGATTAATCTCTCACAGACACTCCTTTCATCTCTTGTCCAAGGACCTGCTTATCAGGTCAAATTTAAAAGTCAACCAGCCTGGCTTTTAAAGTTCTCCTTCTCGAGGCCCCAGGCACTCTATTTAATTTTATCTCAGCTGGAGCACCCCAGCCTATCCCAAGGTCTTATCACCCACCACTGACATCCTGGCCATTTCTCCAAATCCAGCTCCCTCCTTCAAGGCCTGCCTCCCAGCCCACAAGGGTGGTAACATCGAAAGATCAGAGAAATTTAGAGCCAGGAAGATCAATGATGCCCAGAGCAGGGAGCAGACTTGCCCAAGGTCACACAACCAGCTGAAGGTTGTTTTATTAAACTATTCTCATTGTTTCTTGTGAACAAATCATATTTTTGAAACTCTTGGGGGTAGGCACCAACATCTTTTTATTCCCAAATTTGGTTACCTGCTGTAGGCTGTACTCTACATAAAGATGTGTGCTTTGGTTTCAGACTCTCTGCTCCGGCAATTCCCAGGCTTGGAAGGTCTTTCCTCCACATTTGGTCAGCCACTGACACTTGAAAAATCCAGTTTAAGATCCCTCTAATTGTAGGTTATTAAGTTTTTCCTTTTTAAATTGTTATTAGTATTGTTACAACCCTGAGCTAAAAAATACATTCTTAGAAAAACCCACACTTTCCCCAAACTCACAAATCAGTGCCAGGTGACTTATTCTATTCTTTTATTTTTATTTTTTACATTTCTTCCAGGAGAGTGTGTATTATTCATTCTCTTATTCATTCATTTATTCCACAGATCCTTATTGAGACTCTATCAAACACCATGATACTCCTGAGGCCATGGACAATAAATACAGTGACAAATAGAGTTACTTTAAAGAGAATAAATCTCCTGGGGGAAATGTATTTTGTTTCCTTCTTAATAATTTACCTTTACTTGATTCTTTAATTAACTCAAGTATGTGGTTTTAAGGGCTTTGACTCATCATGTGGCCAGAAAGTTCCCTGAAATCAGGAATTGAATCTTCTAGATTTTTGGTATCTAAGTAGACTCAGAATACATTCCAGTTAGTACTGGTTGTCCTGGTCAATTAATGGTGTACCCTTTCACTCTTAAAAGTGTTCCAGTTTGGAATAACAAATGTTGGTGAGGATATAGAGAAACTAGAGCCCTCATACATTGCTGGTGAGAGTATAAAATGGTGCAGCCACTATGAAAAACAGTCTGGCAGTTCCTCAAAACTTTGAATGTAGAGTTATCATATAAACAAGCAATTTCACTTCTAGGTATATATACAAGATCAATTAAAACATGACTATATGAAAATCTGTATACAAATGTCAGACAGAGCATTATTATTATCCATAATAGCCAAAAAGTAGAACTGACCTAAATGTCTATCAACATATGAACAAATATAATGAATACAATGTGGTGTACACATATAATAGAACATCATTCATTCATAAAATCGAATAAAATACTGAAGCAAGCTACTACATTCACAAAATGAATGAAATACTGAGGCTACAACATCGATGAGCTCTGCAAGCATTACGGTAAGTGAAAGAAGTCAACCAAAAGACTACATATCATATGATTCCATTTATATGAATTGTTCAGAATAGTCAAATCTAGAGATAGAAAATAGATTAGTGTTTGGCTAGGGTGACGAAAATGTTCTACAATTAGGTTATGGTGATGACTACACAACTCTGTAAATGCACTAAGAACCATTCAACTGTGCACTTTATATAGAAGAATTCTATGGTATGAAAATTAAATCTCAATGAAACTTTTAAAAAATCATTCCAGTTTGAATAATAAATTATATAGTCACCTTCTACCTCAGGAGGCCTTAACATTTTTGGGAGTAAAACATGATTGAGAGCATAGCAGCTTTTGAGTTAGACTTGGGCCTGAATCCCACCTCTACCACTTACTTTTGTGACCTGAGGAAAATTATTTGATTTCTCCCCTGCAAAACAGGGTAATAGTGCCTACCTCAGAGGTCTCTTGTAGTATAAGATAATGCATGAAAAGTGCTGGGAGACCCCAACCTCATGTTCAAAGTGCTCAACTTTCAGTAGATATTTACAGTGGCAAAGTCTGATAAAGAATGGATGGTTAGAGCAATGGATGGAGCAAGCCTGAAGCAACACAAGACTCAGAGAGCAGATTATACACATTCCATAAAACGAGATGTTCCATTTAAAAAGAAACTCAAGGAGAATCGGTGGATCAACTTCCATGCTGCTGTCCATTCTGCTTGGCCATCTGGTCCCCTTACTAGTGTTCTCAGCCCTAGAGTGTGCAAAACCCTAGGCTGAGCTTCCTGAAGAATAATGGGGGAGAAGTCAGGATCCCCTCTGCAATGGGAGGCTGAGCATGTAGAGAGGAAGAGGACAGCTTAAAGAAAGGCCATGTAAACAAGACCAGGTTGACCAGAAACACCCTTGGTCTGAGTGCCTCTGAGCAGACAACCCAGACTAGGTCAACTGTGTGCTACCCCTGAGATGGGGCCTCTATCGCCTACCATCAGATGTTAAGGTGAGTCAAATAGTCCCAGCTATGTCTTAATCAAAACACTCATCTCCAGCTTCTGCCCTGTCTCCTCTTTCCTTCACTGGCCTCTAGAACTACAAACATTTCCCAAGGCTTAAACCAAGGCCCATGTTCTCCCTTCTCACATATACCTCAGAGAGTTTATCCATTCCTTCAGCCTCAGTTTTCATGTTTCCCCAGCTCTAACCTCCATCCCAAACTCCCAGCCCACAATCCCACCTGGATGTCACACAGATACCTAGAGCACAAGATGCTCAACACCTGCCCCTCCTCTTTTGTATTGTATGTCATGATCAGTTAGGTTACCCAAGCTAAAAATGCTGACATTATTCCTTCTGAGCTCCTCCTGCTCCAAGTTTCCACATTAACCTGTAAGCAGATCCTGTCACTTACGCTTCCAAAATGTCTCTGGAATCTGGCCCCTCCACCGAATGTTCAGACGCTCCCATCTACACTTGCACTGGTACAATACTCTCTCTTCTCACTGGTCTCTCTACCTCCAATCACCATCTCTAACCCACACTCCCTACTAATGCCCCAGTACTCCTTCAAAAACTTCAGGAATGCACATGTGCTTCCTTCCAGTCTTAAAACCTTAAAATCCCTATGTCCACAAAATAAAATCCAGACCACTTACCCGAAATGAACATGCAAAGTCTGCCATTTAAAAAAGGCATCTATCCTAAATTCTCCTTGGAGCCTTATCTTCCCTTTCCCAACACACATGCTCTCCCCATACCTACACTCGAAGTCCACTGAATAGTCCAACACTGACGATTTTGCTCAGCTCACACACTTCTTTCTGCCTAAAACCTCCACCCTGCCTCTCTTGAAATGTTCCATGTCCTTCAAGGCCAGCTCAAATACCACCTCTGCAAAGATGCTCTCCTCAGTTCCTCCTGCAGAAGTTTGAAGTAAGGTATGGGTGAGTTACAGTGGTTGCCCTCAAACTACTGACCAGTGAGGGGGAATTGGCCATTGCCAAGTCACCATATCTCAGGGGCTGGTCCTCAGCTTTGCAGGAAAAGCATGCTTTTGGAGTCTAGACACAATCTAATTGTCTCCAATAAAGGCCACAGAAAGAAACAGATAGAACAGAAAAATAGAGCCACCAAATCAACCTGAATACCAAGACAGCTGATCAGCTCATGCTCTCCTTGATATGGGAACTCCAACCAGAGGGTCGCATAAAGAACACAGCCAGCTTGCCCTCAGCCAAGGCATCCATTGTGTTAAAGAGCCTGGGTCTGAAACCCAGCTCCGCCACTTACTCTGTGACTTTCGATGACTTACCTAGACTCTTGGTTTCCTCAACTGTCAAATGAAGCTAATAATCACCTTTGTCCTACCTATTCCCTCTGCCTGGACTACTTTTCCCCAAGATACCCACACAGCCGCCTTGCCGCCTTCCTTCATGTCTCTGTTCAATCTTCACCTTTTCAGAGAGGTTTTTCCTGACCTTTCTAGATAAAACAAACCCCTCCCCCACCTTTAAAGCTCTCCATCCTCAGCCTGGCATATTCCCAGTGCTTGGACCAGGACTTGACCAGAGGGAATTGTTCAATAAACATAGAATGAACGAATGAAGCATACCTACCCAAGAGAGTTGTGGGAATGTTAAATGTTTAGAACTGTGTTTGGCCCACACGAAAGATCCATAAATGTTAAATTTTATTAGGAGAGCATCCTACTGAGAGCCTGCCACATACCAGGCACCCAGAGATGCCTGAACAGAGTTGTTGGAAAGATGGATGGAAGGCTCAGGAGAAAGGTAGCTGCTCCAGCCTGTATGTGAGAGTATGTATGTGTTTGGTACTCTCCCAGTGATGCTGTAGGGAGGCATGAGAATCTGGCATATTTGGTGTGTGGTTCAGCACTGCCAGCAGATAGGGTGTAAGACAGCAGGGTGGCAGAAACTGGGATTGGACAGGAAGGCGATACCAAGAAAAGCCTGTAGAATTTGAATTGTTGCTCCAAAAGCAAGGGAGAGCTATTAAATGGTTTTAATATGGACCAGAATCTAAGTACATTAGCATTTAGAGCTTGGGGAGGAGTAAGCTGAGAGAGCACTTGAGTTTCTTGCAATAATCTAGTGAAAAATTCCAAGAGCCGCTTATGACAATAGAAGAAATGCAGGGAACAGAATCACTGGAACTCAGTGGCCATTTGGATGGTGGTGGAGGGATAGTCCAGGATGATTCTGGCTTCAGCAATTTGATGGAAGGTATTTCTATTTCCTCTGATTAGGAATTTAAGTGGAAAAACAGATATAGGGGAGAGGGTTCTCTATTTCACATGCTTCTTTTTAAGTGCCCACAGACATTCAGGTGAAGTCCCACATCAGCTGGACGTAATAAAGCAGTGCCATTTATCGAGTTCTTACTGTGCTTGGAATGCCTATTACCTATTTTCATCTTGATGACAATCATTTAAGGTAGGCATTACTATCTCATTTCACAGGCAAAGAAACTAAGACTAAAAAATAATGCAAAGTAACTTCTAAGGTCCACAGCCAGCAAGGGACCCAGCTGGGATGTGAACTCTGGTCATGTCTGACTACACCCTCCCTGTTCCCACGCCACAACCTTGATGCCTAATGGAGTCTAGATGTCAGGAGTACACACCTCCGGAAGCCCTCAGCTCAGGCAGCTGAGCCCCAGCCTGCATGCTGCCACCTAGGGAATATGGGAGAGTGAAACACAGAGACACCCACTTTTAAGGAGAAGTGGAGAAAGAAGAGCCTCGGAAGGAAACAACAGCCAACGAGGTCAGTAAAGAATGGAAGGCGAAGGGAGAGTGAATGTGAGATCACAACACAGCCAGGGGTCAGCTGGGCATGAACCCCTCCCTCAGCCCCACACAGTGTCAGACTAACACACCCAAGTGCCCTCCCACCCGCACTGACGCATTTTTTTCTTTAGATATGTTAATAGAGGCCAGGGGTTAAGGTCGAGCCTTCCAAGCTCAAGCTCCAGGAGCCTTTTTGTCTCCTAGTCAGTCTGTGTATCTTTGCTCCGACCTGTGAATGTATCGATTTTATACTTTATATCAGAGTGGACAAACTTAATTCCAATTTCTGGGGAGTTTCTTCCAGATTTACCTCCTGCAGTGTGAGATGTAGCAAAAAAACTTTAGGCCTTTAGATTAATGTATGGGCTCTACTGTGTGACCTTGGCCAAATTACTTAAACCTCAGGTTCTTACCTATCAAATGAAGTGGTTACGAGGGTAAGAAATGTACCTACGACAGCCAGTTTATAGTGTGTGCTGTCATTATTACATTTATAGTGTGTACTATTATTTCGTAGTCTCCATTTACTGTGTGGCTTCAATTCTGATCACTTTGTGAGCTTGTGAGAATTCTGATGCCCCTGTTCTACTCCCACACCTGGATGTCAGACTCTCTAGAAAAGGGGCTGAAGTTCTGTATGTTTATCCCCAGGGAATTTCAAAACAGGTCCAGGGCTGAGAATCACAAACCAGGAATTAATCTCTCTTTCCCTTGCTGTGTATTTATTTTCCCACTAAATTTATCACTCTATTGGTGAACTCTCTTATTAGGTAGGTCTGTCTATCCTATGATCGGAAATTCTCAGAGGGCTGCCCTACCCCCTTTCCTAAAATGAATGTGGTTATTTCCAAATCAACAACCTGTTGAGTCATACTTTTTCATCTATCACAATAATATCATTTTCAGAGGGCAACCTGGAATTTTCTAATTCATTAACTTATTCACTAATTTGCAGTTGCCCCCTTCAGCTCTCTACAACAGGAATGAATAATTAAGAATTCAAGCAAATTCTGGAATAACACTATAACAAATGAGAAGACAAGAAGTTTAGCATGAGTTCACCCAAGTCTCCAGGTATTGTTATGTAGCAAGTACTTTGTGTCAGACATTGTTCTAAGTGTTTTACATAAATAAATAATTTAATCTTCAAATTTATTGTTATCCCTACTTTACAGAGGAGAAAACTGAGGTACGAAGAGGTGGAGTGACTTACCCAAGTGTGTACACCTAGTAAGAGGTAGAGGCAGAATTTGAACCAAGATAATCTGGGTCCAGGATCAGGACTTTACGATCTAAGGGCAAGCTAAGCAGACAGGTGGTGGGCCCCTGTCAGCACAGAATTGGAGACCACTGAAAAAGAAGGCCTAACGCTGTCCCTTGGCCTGGGGAGGAGTCAGGAGGAGAAGGGGCGAGTCCTAAAGAAACCAGACTGGGGGTCACAGCTGACCACAGGCCGATGGCTTCCTGAATTCCCTGGCAGAGGAATGAGAGATATGAAAGGGAAATTCTTTAGGAAAGAAAACATTTTTGAGGTTTTTTTCCTCCCTCATCTCTGATTGCAGACCCATGGTTTCTTTGCTGAGTCACTGAGGACATTTGGAAAGGGGTGGAGTGCTGAAGGAGTGTCACCACACTCCCAGGGCAACAAAGCCACCAAGGCTGGACACTTTGGGGCTCTTCTGGGTAGCCTAGCTCCTGGAATGGTGATGCCAGATAGCACTTGTTCTAAAAACAGTTCACCAGGAGAAAGCAGATTCTGCTTCTCTTCCTCATCTTCCCGAGTCTCTTCAATGAATAAAAAATAATATGAATGAATGTTTGAGTGAATAATCAAGTAAATAAGTGATTCAACACACACTGATTCCCTATTGAAGGCTCTGGAATTAGACATGCCTAGATTTGCTTCCAGCTCTGCCACTTATGACCTTAGGCAGGTAACAGAGCCTCAGTTTCTTCATATATAAAGTGTGGATATTCATTGCAACCTACAAGCTTGGGGTGAGGGCCAAATGAGGTAAGACAGGTGAAGCTCCTGGCACACATAAATGGCATTCCATAAATGGCACCTCTTGTGTGCCAGGCACTGAGAGGGGCTGGAAATCGAAGAGGAATAATCTCAGGCTCTAGGAGCTCACAGTCCGGTAGGAGGGGAAATAGAGATGTAATGAATCAACACAACGGATGATGCTAGAAGAGAGGCCAATTCCCAAGGCTAAAGACCCAGAGAGGAAAAAGACCAACTGCCAAGCTGGGGCGGGGCACATCAGGAAGTTCCTGCTAAAGTCTCTAGTCCAGGGCTTCTTAATCACCTGCGCAGCAACACCTGGGACTTTTGTGAAACTACAGATTCCCATTCAGCAACCCTGGCTTGGGGCTGGAGATTCTGTATTTTTAACTACCTCCCACAGCATTTGCAGGACCTCAGGTCACACCTTGAGTCCACAGCCAGCCAGTTTTCAGGGGTTCTCACTGGCAGACTTCTCTGTTATACTTTGTATTCATTTTCAGGCAGGTGCTCAAACTTGCAGAACCTGCTAAATAGGCAGTTATCTGAGCCCCTCCCCAGATACCTGATACACCTGGTGATTCTAATATATGATTCTAATACCCACAGAGGTTCAAATCCTTGAAGGTGGTTATTTATTTGCTTCCTCCAGCCTTGCCCTTTCCAGGCCAAATCCTCCAAATGCTTCAAATGTTTTCACATCCGGTATTTTGTAACGAATTCTCTTTAAAAGGTCATAGATTTATGAGAAATGAGTTAATTATGAATTTTTTATTAATGTAAACCATTTTCATTCCATCTTAAAGGGTAGGAGAGGGGAAGCTGTACTGGAAAAGATGAGAACTTTTTGCTGACTTGACACAAAATACTGATATCAATGAAGATAACATCCAGCTGACAGCGAACATGGTAAGAAGTATCGACAATTCAAAGATTTTAGATGAATCACTATACCAGAAAACAAAATCTTATGGCTCATATATGATAAAGGTTTTTCTCAAATTTGACAATTATTTTAATATTTATATGACATTACCAATCATGGCCTGTGAAGCCGAAATAAACCTTTCTAAATTATCAGTAATTTTAAAATGTCCAATCAATTATGCTAGAGAAATACTGGCTTATCTTTTTTATTTTCTATGTGGAAAATATTATAAAATCACTGTCATATGAAGATGAAACCAAAAAGGATGCAGCCAAAAGATGTAGGAAAAAGGTATTGCAGAGGAGTGTCAAGCAATTAACATAGATATTGTGTTATCTGTCTAGATTTTGTGATGTTTCAGCTTTAACATTTTTTCTATATGTTGTGATTTCATTTCAAAATCAAAATATTCACTTTTGTATCTTTTGTATTTGCGATTTTATATTGTTTTTCTTAAAGAGGGCCTGCAAAATTGCATAAGCTTTAGACCCAACAAAATCTGAATCTACCCGAGGTATACTGGAAAGCACAAGGGCTTTGGGGCCAGACCTGACTTAAGTCACAGATCTACCATTTGCTGGCTGTGTGCTCTGTAGCCTTTGACAAATTACTTAACTTCCCTGGATGGCAGTTTCCTTCCTTATCTAAAATAGGATGGTAATATCTATCACACGGCTCATCTGAGGATTAAATAAGATACTGTATGTAAAGTGGCTATTATGTGGCCTCAGTGACCTTGCAGAAGAGACAATTAAGACTGAGAGGTTCATCTGAGGTCACACAGCTGAGAACATGTACTCTGGAAAGAATCTGGATTCAAGTTTATATTAACAATCTTCCTTCTTCTCTGTCTCCCACCCCTTTCAATATAAAAGTAAAAAAGCAATCCTGTAGTATCCCTGAGCCCAAAGAAATCTAACCCATCCCTCACTTTTCATTAAAGAGAGGTGACAGAGGCAGTCCTCACTTCCAATACAACCCTTCATGTGGGGAAGGTGAAATGAACACCCCTCTGACAGTGCCTGTAAGAAATAATGAATGGGATGAAATTAAGAAGTACTTGGCCTTTTGTTGAAATCATAGATTTGGTTATCGTGTTTGTGTTCTCTTTGTTTACCAACTCAAACAACCCCAAGATTCTTCTCTTTCCACAAACTTGTTTCAGTTTCTTTGCAAGTATTATCTCATTTCATTCTCATAGTGGCCCCATATGATACGTAGTTAGAACCTCATTTTGTCGATAAAGAAACTGAGACTCAGAGAGGTGAAACATCTTGCCCGACATGAATCCCAGTCTGTCAGTCAGAGCCCAGGCTCCTAATCACTAGGCCATACTGCCTTCCTGCCAATTGCTCCTCTTGTATGTTTCGGTATAGTGGAACTGGGACTTAGGTGCTAGAGGAGGGAGTAGACAATCTGAGGATCCTTGTGGTCCCACATGTCCCTTGAACCCTAGCATTGCCCAGCAGTTCCAAACTATTCTTGTTTCTCCCTTCTGATCCAAGTTTTTTCTCCCAATGTTCCCTGCAGAGTCGAGCTAAGAGCTGTTTGCCTCTCAAGGAGCCTCAGGTGGGCATCATAAGACTCTGGTTCTATCCTGGCTGGGCCACCATCTCACCCTTAGGCAAGTTGGTTGACCTCTCTCTGGACCTCATTTGCCACAATTTTAAAATAAGGTAGGACAGAGATACTTCCAAGATCCTCTGCAGGTCCAAAATTCTCTAAGTGAGCCCATCTGGTATACACAGAATGCAGGTAATTAAACATGCTCTTGCTGATTTTCTGAAGATTTCCCCTGCAAAGCTACAGCATCCTCTGTTTATAGAGCATCACAAAGGCTATAAAGTATATATAGTGATTAATATGATGTAACCATGGAGTTCAGAGAGATGTGGCTCTGAATCCTGGCTCCACCAAGCACTGGCTATGTGGCCCTGGACAAGTCCTTAACCACTTGAAGTCTCCTTTTCCTCCTCCACAAAACGGTAGTCTCATAATGGTCCCCATTTCATAAAGCTGTTGTGACAATAAACGAGATGAGGCCTGGAAGTGCTTGGTATCATGCTGAAGGCCCAACAAATGAAGGCCATTAAGGTCATTTCCACATGTGATGTCCTTGGGCCTCCTCATTTGTTTTTGACCTGGGATGTGGAACCTGAAAGGGATAACCTCAAAGGGAGACTGAGGTAGAGAGGGGCAAAAGGAGCAAGAAACATGTGATGACAGATAGAGTGTGATCTCAGATGCCTGCATATGGCTGATATGGAGAAGAGAATGGCTCACTCTGTGCCTAGCCCCATCCACGTGTGTCTAGGCAATGTCAATGAGATGATGCTAGAGAACACTAAACTATCCAAAGTGGGAAGGAATTACAGATATTTATGAAATACATCCCAAAGTTTCTGTCTTAGGCACTACCAAATCCCTGGGCTAAAGCTCAGAGTCTGTTTTTTCTTTCTCTTCACACTGGCACCATTCCTAATCAGAATTTCATTCTCCATTCAAGCAGTCAACTTGAAGCCTCCAATTCTTCTAGTCTCCGAGAGCTCAGCCCATCTGCTCTAAATCCTTTAAAACAAACAAACTAACTAATAAACCAAACAACATTCCAACCATTTCTCTCTCTTAAAAAAAAAAATCTTTGAACTATGGGAGGTGAACACACAGTGTAAATATATATATGCCTTACTGTTAAAGTGTATAGCTGAAACTTATTGGATTTCATTAACCAATGTTACCATAAAAAAAAAATAACTAATTAAAAAAAATCTTTGCATTTATTTATAATAGTGGAAAAAAAGGAAACAACCTAACTGTCCAACAATAAGGAATTCATTAAATAAATTGTAACCTTATAATAGAATATTATACTATAATAATATAGTACAATAAGTTATATGGTATTATACAGAATACTATATTAGATATGACAATTGAATATTAAAAGCAATCACAGATGTAAAATAGAGTGGTAGTTACCAGTGCAGGTCCTGGAATTGGACTGACCTGTTTTAACTCCCGGATCTACCACGTACCAGCTGTGTGGCCTTGACAAGTCTCTCTCCACCTTTGGTGTGCATCAGAAAAATGACAATAATAATAAAAAGAGTTTTGACTCTGCAGTCAGACTTCCTGACTGGTTTAAATCATGGTTTTGTCACTTTCTTATAGCTGTATAATCTTATCAGGTTAATTAAGTCTTCTGTTCCTAAGTTTCCTCATCTTTAAATGGCATCTACCACACAGGGACTTTTTTGGGTAAGAATTAAATGAGGCAACACATGTTAAACCCTTAAAACAGTACTCAACACAGCTAATATGACACTATCTTTCCCCCACCTCCATCCCTCTAACCCCCAAATGATTTCTAAATGTAAATGTCACTTAGAACATGCCACCTTGAAGAACACATGAGCTACTCAGTATGTGCCACATCGACCTGCATCTAGCTCAGGTGGGCCCTTTGGCAGGGGTGTCTGTCATCAGTAAGAACTGGTTAAGCAGGCACTAACCTAACCCTCTCGTCTCTAACAGGAGCAGCTGGGGCTTGCTGGAACTCAGTTTAGTTGAACAGAAAAACAACAGCCTGATTTCAGTACATGGCGAGCCACGTGATGGTGTGCACTGCCCTTCATCTTAACTGGAAACTCACCGGCTTTCTGCAGAGGGTTCTTGATGGAGGGTCCCAAGTGTCCTCATTACCACTCAACAACAGCCCAGTTTAGCTGGGGTCACAGAGAGGCAGCCACCTGTTGAACCACAGTAGGGTTCAGTTCCCATAGTTCTTCCTTCAGGCAAACCCTGGCACTGCTATCAACCCAACACTTAAAAGGGGGCAATGAGGTGGAGGGCCAATCTGCTATTTTTCTTAGGCCTAACTGTCAAGTCTCCATAGTTCTTGGCTTCCAACAGAATTACACTAATTCATACGACACATTACACTTTTCAAAGAGTTTATATACACATGATCCCATATGAAAATGATGATCATCATTTACATGCACTTAAAGTTAGCCATTTTAGAAAATGCTTTCTCCTCCACTAATTTCATCTTCATAAGAACACTGAGAGCTGAATTGGAAAAAATAAAGTAAGGGGAAGGTAAGGCCAATGGAGGTACAGGGCATTTCCTGGGGAGATGGCTCTAAGGCCACTTGGATGGCATGACCTCAGGGAAGGCACCTCATGCCTGGGCCAACCTCCTCAGCCTCTCAGGCTCCAAAATATGACCTGGACTGACTTTGACAACACCTCCTGGCCCACAGCACAAAGCCTCCCCATCAGGACCCTTCAGCACTCACTTGCTAATTCAAATGCAGAATGTGTGAGGCTCAGGGTCACAGGGTAGTTGTCCCTAAAACAGAATGATTCACTGCCAAGATGGTATCTTCAAAGAAATGTACAGCAATTGTAGTGACAGAGCTATTCACATCTTTAACCAATCTCCCACCTAGAAGCTCACACTTACAAAATAATTCCCTGGGACTGGGTCTAGCCTGGGCCCTGAAATGAGAGAATCTTAGGCTGAGAGGAGATTCATAGGTACCTAATTCAGCCTAACCAAATTATTCACTTTCCCCACAACCCTAGTTCCCAGAAATTTACATTTCAAAGACCAATAAAATTTCCCCTCAAAATTTAGAGACCAAAAAGTAAGGCTATTACCAAGTAAGGTTATTAGAGAAAAAACCTACAGTCTATATTTACCATATTTTATAAAATACAGACTACCTGAACACCAAACCCTTCGAGAGGGCTCAGAACAAAGGACAGTATCTTTAGTGGAAATAATTTAGTTATATAAAAAACCCAGTACATCATCTGATGAAAACTAGTCTGGAATCACAGTCCTGTACCAGATCCACACAGCACTTGTTGACACTTCTTCATGATGGTAGATCACAATTTCTGAAACAGCCCACCTATGTTCAAAAACTTTTACTAACAGTTTTTTAAATGTATAATATATAAATATATTCTTATAAAAATCAAACTGTTAAGGATAACACTCCATCTCTATCAACTCCACTCCTTTACATATTCTGTGTCCACCTTTAGCTGAGGCCAGGTCCTTGACAGTAACAAGAACAGCAGCTAATATACTGAGCGCCTACCATGAGCTGGGCACTGCTCTAAATGGTTAATATGTATTCACTCAGTTACTCCTTAGAACAAGCTTATGGGGTAAGTACAATTCTTATTCCAATTTACAGATTTTTAGAAAGCATAGAGTAATTTGCCTGAGTAAATGGCTAAATTCATATTCAAACCCAGCAGCCTGGCTCCAGAGCCCATACTCTTAACCACCACCCTTGTTTATGGTAAGGATTCCTTACATATCCATTGGAAGGCAGAAAATACACACTTTCCACTTTTCTCTTCTTCCTATAACCCTTGCTCCAGTTCATTCTCTCCTTCCCTTTCTACTGGCCTACTGTACGGAAACTAACCCACATCCCTGCCTCCGTACTCTTCATCCACTGTACTCCCTCCAGTCCTGCATATATTTAAGTTGTTAGTCTAAACTTACTGTCACTATACTCAATTAAAGAAAATTTGGCAAATATAGAGAAGTAGAAAGGGAAAAAACCCAGCCTATTCATAGTCTTACCAACCACAGAAACCACGTCTATGAAACATTTTGATAATGTTCCTTCTAGTTTTCTTAATACATGGGCCATTTTGTAAAACATAATTTTTAAAAAAACTTCACTGTAATCATATTATATCAAAAATTTTAGTGGAGTTATCTCATAAGCACTTATCATGTTTTTAAACAGAACTATCAGTGTAAAGTTAAGCTCTAATCGTATTAGTCATTGCTCAAAAATTCCTAGTAGCGCCCCTCATCCCAACAAATAAATTTCAAATTCCTTAGTCTGGTATTTAAGGTTCTCTATAACTTATTACAATGTGTTTTCTCTCCAGTTTTTCCATACCCTAGACTCTGCCTCAACACGTATTCTTACCATATGGGATTTCCATTGCTTGAATACTTTCTGTATTTTTTCCACGCCGCCTGAGCCTTTGCTGATCCATGTGTTCCAGATTTTAGAGGACACACCCAATTTTGATTGGTCTGTGCTTAAATTGAACTCTTATTTCAAACCTATTTCTATCCCCTGTGCCAACCCCAAGCTCCACCATTATTTGCTCAGGACAAAAATTTTGGAGTCATCTTTGACTCCTCTCTTTCTCTCACATCCCACATCCAATCCATCAGCAACTCCAATGAGGTTTGCCTTGGAATATCTATCATGAACCCAAAGAGTTTTCAGCATCTGCCCTATGACCTCTCAAATCCAAGTCTCCTCTATTTCTCACCCATGCTAATGTAATAAACTATATCTAGACCTTTCCGCTTCACTCTGGCCTCCATGCAAACAGTGTCCAATCCCATGATGATATAAATACAGGAAAAAGCATTTGACAAAATCCCTCAGCAAATTGGGAATAAAGGGGAGCTTCCTCAACTTGACAAAGAACATCTACCAAAAACCTACAGCTAATATACTTAATGGTGAGAAACTGGAAGTTTTCCCACTAAGATCAGGAAGAAGGCAAGGATGTCCCTTCTCACCACTGTTTTTAACAGTGTACTGGAAGTCCTAGCTAATGTTCTAGGACAAGAAAATGAGACAAGGAAAGGAAATAAAACATACAGAGACTGGGATAAAATATTTGCAAAAGATATATCTGATAAAGGACTATTATCCAAAATATACAAAGAACTCAAAGTTCAACAATATGAAAATTAACAATCTGATTAAAAAACAATCTCACCAAAGAAGATACACAGATAGCACACAAGTATATGAAAAGATGCTCAATATCATATGTCATTAGGAAATTGTAAATTAAAAAAAAATGAGATACTGCTTGTGTAGGAAAAAACCTCATTCCTCCTCCTGTATATCTTTCTCCTCTACTACCACACTCACAACACTTCTGATTTCAGATGTGGGTTTTTTTCCTACCACACTATGCAATTCTGCAACACCAGCTGAGTGTCCTACAAGTTAACTCAATTCTGATACTATCTACCTGAAGGTAGTGTCAGATCCTATAGGTTAAGGGCTCAGTCTCATGTGACTGTCTCTCACTTCAGATGCCAATCACAAGTGGTAGATCCCCACAACTTCTGTACTACTTGGCTACAAATCAGAGGTTGCCATCATTTCCTCCCCCTTGGATTCGATTAATTTGCTAAAGTGGCTCACAGAATTCAGGGGAACAGGCTAAGCAGTTTATTAAAGGATACAGAAGAACAGTCAGATCAGGAGATACACAGGCAAGGTCTGGGAAGGTCTCTAGTACAAAAACTTCTGTTCCCGTGGAGTTGGGCACATCACCCTCTTGGTACGTAGATGTGGTCACCCACCTGGAAGATACCCAAACCTCAAACTATTGGAATTTTTAAGAAGGCTTCTTTATGTACCATAATCAATTATTAACTCCATTTCTAGCCCCTCTCCCTTTTCTACAGAATGGAGGGACAGGGCTGAAAATTCCAAGATTTGAATCATGGTCATCCTATCCAGGAGCCATCCAGAAGCCCACTCAGAGTCACTTCATTAGAACAAAGACACTCCTATCACCCAGGAAATTCCAAGGGATTTAAGAGCCTTGGGTTAGGAACTGGGGTAAAAAACCAGATATTGGAACAAAGATGCTAACAGTGCTCCTATGCTAACAGTGCTCCTATCATTTAGGAAATAATAAGGATTTTAGGAGCTCTGTGCCAGGAATAGGGGCAGAGATCAATACATATTTTTTATATTTCACACCACTACACATCTACTAAGCAGCCAATATCCAGAAGACTGACAATACCAAATGCTGGAGAGGATGTGGAACAACAGGAACTTTCAATCATTGCTGCTGGAAATGCAAAATTATACAGCCGCTTTGAAGACAGTTTGGCAGTTTCTTACAAAACTGTACATACTCTTACCATATGATCCAGCAACTGTACACATTGGTATTTATCCAAAGGAGTTGAAAACATGTCCACATAAAAACCTGCACATAGATATTTATAGCAGCTTTATTCATAATTGCCAAAACTTGGATGCAACCGAAACATCCTTCAGTAGGTGAATGTATAAATTAACAACTGTGGTACACCGGAAAATGGAATATTATTCAGTGCTTGGGGGAAAAAAAAGATCTATCAACCCATGAAAAGACATGGAGGAACTTTAAATGCATATTACTAAGTGAAAGAAGCCGATTAATCTGAAAAAGGCTCTATACTCTATGATTCCAGCTATAAGACATTCTGGGAAATGTAAAACTATGGAGACAGTAAAAAAAAAAAAAAAAAATCAGTGGTTCCCAGGGCTGGGTGAAGGGAAGGATGACTAGGTGGAGCACAGAGAATTAGTGAAAATATTCTGTATGGTACTACAATGGTGGATACATGTCATTATACATGTGTCAAAACCCACAGAATGTACAACACCAAGAGTGAACCCTAATGTAAACACTATAAACTGTGGGTGATAATGATATGACAATGTAAGTTCATCGAATATAACAAATGTACCACTCTGGAGCAGGATGTCAATAGCGGGGTTGATAGTAGGGTAGATTGTACATGTGTGGGGGTATATGAGTGCTCTCTGTACTTTCCACTCGGTTTTGCTTTTAACCTAAAAAGTAAAGTATATTAATTTAAAAAATTATACATAGGAACATACAAAGGGTTATTTATAGTAACAAAAACTGATAAACAACCTTACAGCCCAATAGAAGGGAAATGGCTTGTAGGCAGGGACAAATCTTACCCATTTTTATATCTTGTCTCACTCCCTCCAGCTCCTAGCTCTGTGTCTAGAAATTTATTGATTAAATATCCCTGCCATATTCCCCTGCCATAACCCTGCCAGTATCCTCATTTGCCCCTGCCCCAGAAAACAGGATGGATGCTCAGAGAGGATATCTTCTTTTAGGGGAAGCTGATGGTCAAAATCTCTCCAACTTCCTACTGGAGAGCTGCTCCATCTTCTCCTCCCACAGACCAGGGCACAAAGGGTGGGGCATGTTCTCCGGGAGGGCCCGAGAGTCACAATGCCCCTTTGTATGAAGTAGCAACCTTTGCACCCACAATTAGTATTTTTAGAGGAAACCATTTATCAGGTTAACTAGTTGGCACTGACATACAGAATCTGACCCTGGGACAGATATACAGGAAAACTAAGGTGGGGTGGTGAGTGGATGGCAGAGTGGAGATCTGGGTGGTGGGGAA
This sequence comes from Macroglossus sobrinus, assembly GCA_004027375.1. Lineage (NCBI taxonomy): Eukaryota > Metazoa > Chordata > Mammalia > Chiroptera > Pteropodidae > Macroglossus > Macroglossus sobrinus. The sequence goes on from PVKZ01000438.1 coordinate 522,319, forward strand.
AAGTGGGAGTACTGTGGGATAGAAAAGTCAGATTGGGGCAAAACAGGCAAGGAGGCAAGAAAAGCGTGGGGGCAGCCTGCGCTTAAAATAAATTCCACCTACTTTACCAAATAGCTTAGAATCTAAGTGTGAGCTGAAAACCAGTAATGTGAGAATCTGGCTAGACACCAAGAACAGCCCCATGGTTCTCTGTAGGAATTAGACATGGTCACCTCTAAGGGCCTTTCCAGTCTGTCATTTTAGGACTCCAAGGGACCTAATGATGATGATATCCAGTTACATAGCACTTACGTTGTGCCAGTCATTGGTCTGTGCTTTTTTAATATGACAGTAACTTGCTTAATCTAAAAACCAGAAAGGGGAGGTATTATTATCTTTATATTACAGATCAGAAAACTGGCGCAAAAAGATTAAGTAACTTGCCCAAGGCCCCACTGCTAGAAGTGGCCCATCAGAATCTGTGCTGATCATGCTCTGCTAGCTCCCTTAAGGGCAAAGAGGGCACACTGAGATCTTCCCTTCAGGCTCTGGTCCCCTGGGGCCTCTGCTCAACCCTGTCACTTTTCCTTTCTGGTTCTACAGAAGGAAGCAGAAATGCTGGGAAGTTTCTAGAGCTGAGGTGATTTTCATTTGCCTTCAGGGGCAGTTCAGAGGACCAATAAACAAGCTGTATTTTAAAAAGTATTTTAAAAAGGAGATCTACCCACCCCTGATTGTGCAGCATTTAAAAGCTCCCTCTCTCCCGTCTTGTTCCTTCCCTTGCTATCAGCCCACTCAAGTGCTGAGTTTAATTTAGTCTTGAAAATAATCTCCAAGTCATTTCTGGAATTGAAAGAATTCATGTATTTAAAAAATACTTATTGAATACCTACTATGTGCCAAGCACTGATTTAGATGCCAGAATAATTTTTTCTTGGCTTGAAAGGATTATTAAAATGAAGAAAATGGCAGAAAAAATATGAGAGTTTCATCAAGCAGAAATTGAACACTCAAGACTACTGAAGTGATTCTCCTCTGCTCCATGGCCTAGGTCTTTACAAGAAGAGCAGCTAAAGGAATGTGTCAGGAATGGCTGATGTCAAAGATGTCTCTGAGGCAGCTATGGCCAAGACTGGCTAGAAGCCCACTAGCCCCTTTTCCTCTTTCTGGGTACACAGGAAAACTACAACTCCCAGCTTCCTTTGTAGTTAGGTTGGGGCCTTGCACCTGGGTCTAGCCAATGGAATGTGGGCAGCCATGATGTTGCCTCTTCAGGCCTGGACATGAAACACCTTAACACAGTCCTCACACTCTCAGTTATGAAAGTGAAGAATGCAGAAGAAGCTAATAGAGGACTGCCAAGAGTCGGACACCATCTAAGAAGTAAGAAGTCTAGATCTCTGAGTCACTACTTAGAAGTTATGAAGTGAAAAAAAGCTGTTTAATTACATGTAACCCAATGTTATGTTGGGAGAACAACATAACATTGGGTTACATGACAATGCTTCTGGTATGTTTGGTGGAAATGGGGAACTGGGCTTCCTCTGGTCTGGGAAGCTTCCCCTGACTTGGTCACTCTTCTCTCCACAGGGTTCATTTCTTCTCTAGGGTCTCTTGAAGCACCATGTATGAATTTCTACAATGCCACTTCTGGCGTCAGTCTTCTATTAGATAGCGAGCTCCTTAAGGGTAGAGCTTAACACAAGTCTAACATTTAGGTGCTCAAGAAGCTGAAATTATTTGGTATGGAGAAAGAATGAAGAATTTACCTTTAGACAGAATGCTTTATATTGATGGTAAGATAGCCAAGTGGTCCTATTAGACTCAACTACATTTTAAATAAGGGCTTCTAACTCAGGTAAGAGGTCAGGGATGATTTGGGTTGTCAGAAAAGTGTCAACATTTAGAACTCTAATAGCAGAAGAGATCTTCAGGGTTAAGATTATGGTAGCCCTGGCACTGTACCAAGCTCTTTTTATCATTATTTTACATCATTCTCAAAACAAAGTAGTTATTAGCTTCAAAAATGGGGAAGTTGAGGCTTAAAGAGTTTAAAGAATTTGCCTATGATCATATGCCAATAAACTGAGGAGCTAGAATTCAGGGTAAAAGCATTAGCTACACAATAATCATAATGATAATCATAAAAACTATTTATTAAGCAGTTACTATGCTCCAGATAATTTAGTACTTTACACGTACATCTTGCAACCATCTTATGAAATAATATTTGCAAATGCAAAAGCATGGCTCTGTCAACCAACTAAGCCCTTGACCACTCTGCCTCTAAACAATCTTTGGGGGACACTCATTATTAGATGGCTAGAACAATAAAAATACTTTATAGTTTGCAAAGTGATTTCATATACCTTATCTCATATGAGTCTCACAACATGGTGAAGGGTGGTGTGCAAGGCACCTATTCTTGCACCCAACTGAAAAATGAGGAACCTAAGACTCCAGAGCACAATCAAGACTAGAATGGAGATCTTCTGACTTCTAATCTAGGCCTCATTAAAAGCATAGGTAGAGAAGAAGTAATATAGAGAGAAACTGAAATTTAAATGATGGAAAAAAATACTAAATAAATACTAACTGAAAGAAAGCTGACACCAAATATTAACATGAGATAAATAGGCAAAAAAACATTTAAAGAGATAGTCACTATATGATGACTTGAAAATTTGCTACAATACTAATTTATTGTTTACTAGAATAATACAATAATTCTAAACCTTATATCCCAAATAACAAAGGTTCTTAAAATACGTTAAACTTGACAAAACTATAAGGAGAAACTGATAATTCCACCATCCAAGTAGATTTTAATATATCTTTTTTAGTAATTGGTAAATTGGACAGACAAAAATCAGAAAGAATTTGGAAGATTTGAACAATGCCATAAACAAGCTTGAGATCTGTACCTATCAATATATTTGTATATATTTACATATGTGTATGTATTTATATATCAAGCTTGTTAAATAAATGTGTGTGTGTATTGGAGAATATACATTCTTTACTACCCATCAGGTCATAAAGCAAATCTCAACACTTCAAAAACTTAATGTTATAAAGACTATATTAACTGACAAAATTTGGTTAAGTTAGAAGTCATCAAAAACAACAACAAAACATCCCACATATGGAAATTTTAAAACACACTTCCAAATAACTTATAGGTCAAAGAAAAAAATCTTAATGGAAAATTTTTTAAGAACTAGAACTAAATGATAATGAAAATACCACATAGTAAAACTTATGGGATGTCTACTACACTAAAGACACAGATTTTCCACTTCTAGGTACCCAACTAAGAGAAATGAAAGCTATGGCCACAAAAGACTTGTATAAGAATGTTCACAGATGAGCATTTAAGATCTTGCTCCCCACCCAGCATATGTCGTCAATTTGGCTCAAATAAACTCTTACAAAATTTCGAAAAAAAAAAAAAGGAACAATGAATGTTCATAGGTGTGTTATTCATAATAGTCAAACACTGAAAATAATCCAAATGTCCATCAACAAAGAATGGACAAATAGTGTATATCCATCCATATAATGTAACAGACTCAGTAATAAAAAAGAACAAAGTAATATACACAATCTATGCTAGGTGAAAGAAGCAGCACACAAAAGAGAATATATTGAATGATTCTATTTAGGTGAACTTCTAACCAAGTATAGTCCTAATAGTCCTAATGCTTACTAAGTCTTGTGGTGAAGGGAAAATTGATCCAAAATGGGCCAATGGAGCTTTCTAGGATATCACAAGTTTATGCCACCTTCTCTTAGAGATTAAACATTTTGAACTTACCCAATGAAGTTAGTAAAATCTTAATCCAAACTAGCCAAATATAGTATGAGAAGAAAAAATTACAGGTTAATATAACTTGTAAGCATAGATGTTCACATCGTATTCAAAATAAAAGCAAATCAAATCCAGCAGTACTATATAAAAAGATAATATATCATGTCTCAATTGAATTTACCCTAAAAATACAAAGGAAGTTTAATATAAAAATACTGATGTAATTTATAGCATTCACAGATAAAAAAAGAAAACCCAAAAGATAAAGAAAAAGCAATTCATAAAATTTAATTAACTAGAAATAAAAAGAAACTTCCTTAATCTATTAAAAAGCATGTACCAAAAACCTTCAGCAATCATCATTATTAGTGAAAAACCATTTATATCCAGGAACAAGTCAAGGATGACTGCTATTCTTATTTCTAGTTGACATTATATTGGAGGTCCTAGTGAAATCAGAAAGCAAAAGTATAGAACTAAAAAGAATAACCATAAATTAAAGGCATAGAATTGAAAAGAAATGTCACTATAAATAGATATGTTTGTCTAGATAGAACTCCTTCAAATCCATGAATTATTAAAATTAATTAAGAGAATAAAACAAACAAAATCCAGACTATGTCATTGGAGTATAATAGAGGAATGACCCAGAAAGGGAAACACCAGAAGCTTCCATGGAATTAGTGATGTTGTATTTAAGTTGCAAAGTAGGTATATTATGGGTTTAGCTTATTATACTGCTTTATAATTTACATATATAGATATATATTCAAATACATACATTTATATTTTTTGAATCTTATAATTCACTTAAAATTTTAAAATATTTTATTTTATATATTACCCGATAATTAGTTGTTTTATTCTCTTACAATGAAAATGTGAAAATGACTGCATTTGGAAGTAAAAAAAAATTTAAAAAAGAAAAAAAACAAAGCCAATGAACTGAGCCTGGAATTTTATGAAGGGTTTGGTGGATGGGCTGCTGGGTGGCAGTGAGGGTGGTTAATAAGGCCAAGTCCACTTAAAGTCAGGACAAGGGCTTAGTCAAGTATTGAGAAGAGGCTGGTAGATTTGAAGGGAAGACCCATAGCAGTGACCTTTAAGAGGGCAGTTTTTATAGGCTGGCAGGAGGTGGGGCCCAAAAGGAGTGGGTTAAATCATGAATGAATAAATAGCTAAAAACTGGAAACCACCCAAAGGCCTAACAATCAGGGCCTGGTTAAACAACCATAGTACCATTCATAGAAGAAATGATGCTGTGTCCATACACAGATGGGCTTACAAAATTAGGTGACGTAAAAAAATTTCAGGACACAAAATAGCATTTGTGCAGATTACAATTATGAAAGGACATGCATGTGCAGTGAAAGGCAGATAGGATTGGACAAGATCAAGTCATGTTTTTGGATGCTGTTTTAAAACTATGGGATTTTATTTTCCGTTTTTGGAATGCTGGTAATCATCAAACAAAAACATGTAATGTTTCTTTAAAATAAAAAGAATAGGCGTTGAAGAAATGGAGGCAGCAAGTGAGGGTCACTCAGTGGAGAAATCTGACCGTGACAGGAAGGAATGAGATAGCAGAGCGCTGGAGGAGTGAGAAGGGCTTGGGGCAGCAGCTAGTGGGGGCGAAGACCAGGGGCTCCAGGGGAAAGGGTGGAGGAAAGACAGAGGCTATTTCCTTTATTGCCTATGTGTCGTTTTTAAATTGAAAAACTAATAATCCCCTTTTTAACAAATTCAAACCATCCAGAAGTGTGTGTGAGAGTGATACATATGTGTGTGATAGCCCCACCTCCGACGCCCTACAGTTAATAATAGTTCAGAGTGTAGCTTTCCAGAGCTGTACCATTTTTCTTTCATTTGCACTTCATTGGCTTTTAAATTCAATTTTATTTCATTGGCTTTTAATTACTGAGTGAGATTGGCTTGTTAAAATATAGCATTAAAGAATGTAAATAGTGAAATCTCCCATCCTCCAGAACTAGCATCTGTTGGTGGTCTGGTCTTTACAGACTTTTTTGTCCGTGTGCATATAAAGACTAATGTATATATTCATTTATATCTTCATGGTTGGTTGTTTTTACAAAGCAGGACCATATTCTACCTATAGTTGACCAATCTCACTCTATAATATGTCATGGTAGACAACTGCCATTCACCACATAGGATTAACTTCATGCTTTTGAATGGCTGTCTAATATTTCATAGCATATAGTTAAAAGATAAGCTTCAGAGGCTTCAACTGGCAGGGAAGGATATATAGAAACAACCGATTCAAGATGGCAAGAGGCATTGCTTGAAGGAGAACCGGCCATACAAGTGGGGAGCAAGCAGACAGGCAGAGTCTTCTTTCTGCCCTCTTCTTCAGCCACAGTCCCACCCAAATCTAGTTAAATCACAAAAGAAGTGCGAGAAGGGAAGGTTGTGATTTGGGCAGAATGATAATGCCACTGCTGGGGGCCCAACTTCCTTGAATGACCTGTTCTTCCCCTGTTGTAGCTAGGCAGAGCCAGCTTATCAGAAATCTTAAGGGGAGCCCTAGAACAGTGGTTCTCTTAAGTGTGGTCCCTGTGCCAGCAGGAGCATCATCAACTGGGAAACAAATTAGAAATGCAAATTTTCAGCCCCGCTTCAGCCCCACAGAATTAGAATCTCTGGGGGTCAGACTCAACAGTCCGTGTTTAGCAAGCCCTCCAGGGGATGCAGATGTATGCTCAACTTTGAGTTCCTTTGTTCTAGAATGTAGCTTTGAGTCTGATTCCACCGATTCTCTTAGGAGACAGTAAGGAGTTAGCCCTGAAGGGAATAGGTTGGCCAACTTCATAATTGGTCTCCTTTAGTACCTTCCAGGGCTGGAGGCAAAGTCAGTGACCTAGGGAGTCCGTGGGACAGCCTTCCCCCTCCCTCCCTATGATAGGGCATCCCTCTCTCTACCTCCACCTCTACAAAAAGAGCACCACAACAGAAAGGGAGGGTGGGGTGCAAACCATTGCCTTCCACTTTCCCTCAGCTGTGTTCCCTCCCAGTTTAAGGTAGCCACTCCCATAGGGCGCTGCCCTTTGCTGGATAGAGAGCAGACTGGGGAGAGAAGCTTTTGAATGTTGGGGAGGAAATGGGATGTGGCTTCAGTGTGGCTGGGTTGGTAGAGGGAAATGGAGGGAGAAAAGAAAGGCAAGGAGGGGAAGAACGTCCTCATTTCACCCAGCTGCTTCTGCCTGCACCTGTTCCGCTGAGACCTGAGGAAAGACACCATTAAATGAAAAGTAGCCTCACCCCATCTAGAGGGGCCCCTGCCCGCCCTGCAGTGGGGCCGGGTTAACTGACAGGAAAACTGTGAATGGGTTCAGGTGGCTGAAATGAAGGGCAGAGGGAAACAGCTGGGCTCCTCTGGGGGGTGGAGCAACTGTCTCTGTCACCCCCAGACTCTCAGAGTTTAGGGCAAGGGGTGGGGGTGGGGGGTGGGTGTGTCAGGACCAGGTTAGAGACCTGCCTATTTCCCTCTAATTCTAGATGTAACACCACTAAAGAAAAGGAAGCTTGAGTAGAAATAATCCACATGTGAATACTGATGAGGTTTTCTGTTCTTAAGCCCCACAGCATTCCACAACATTTTTTAATTACTCTATAGTTGATAACTGTTGAAAAAACACATTTTTTTGGAGCAGTTTTAGATTCACAGAAAAACTGAGCTATGAAAATTGACAGGAAATTTTTAGTTTCCTCTTGGTCTGCCCTCCACAGAAACACAGCACAGCAGTTTATGAGTAGTCCATTGGTCAGTCTATTGATCATTTTATAAGCATTTGTTGAGGGCTTTCAACAGCAATTTTCAAACTTGTAAGCATCACAGGCAAGTTTGTCAAAAAGGCAGACTCTCGGTCTCTTGACCAGATTCTGATTCAGCAGGTCTGAAGTTAGGCCCAAGAATGTGCATATCTGACACACTCTGCAGGAGATGTTAATACATTTGGTACATGAGGCCCCACTTTGAGAAACTCGGGCTTGGTGTAAGGAACTAGGGGCACAAGACCCAGATGGGAAGGGAGAAAGCCATGAAGAGAAAAGACCTGCATCCCATCCCCCACCCCACCTGGAGCACTGAGGACACAAAGTATGGAACAACGTCAATTGAGGCAGCAGGGGAAGATGGGTGCTTTACCAGCCTCGAAGCTTTCAGAGGGGGAGGCCACTGACTGGAACACTCACCAGCTCTGAGATCCTCCTACAGCAACCAGCAGAGAGTCAGAGCGAGGAGGAAATCAGCCAGAAAACTGCCAGAGAATCTTGCCTGAGGCCTCCATTTCCTCATTGGTTGCTAACATAAGATGGAGTCACGATGGTCCCTACCAGAACATTGGTTAAAAGAGTGCTATACATAGATTGCAGAACAGTGGCTGGCACAGAATAAGCACTAGATAAAATGAAAGTCGTCACTGTTAGGAAAAAGAGGAGCCCCAATTGGCCAGAAGAAAACCTTGAGTCTGGGAGAAAGTGTCTTCTTGAGGAGCATCAGTGTGGCTGGAGCAGAGGAACCACAAATGAAAAAATGCAGGATCAGGCTACAAAGCTGAGGTAGGAGTGTTGTGGGTTAAACTGTATCCCCCAAAATGATATGCTGCAGTTCTTATCTCCAAAACCTCAGAATGGGACCTTCCTTGGAAACAGGAGTAAATCTAATATGGCTGGTGTCCTTATAAGAAGAGACAGAGGAACGATGGCCACGTGAGGAGAGAGTGACCCAGCTACAAGGGAACACCTGCGGACACCAGAAAATGGAAGAAATAGGAAGGATCCTCCCCTATAGGCTTCTAAGTGTCATGGCCTACAGACACGTTGACTTTGGACTTCTGACCTCCAGAACTGTGAGAGAATACTTTTCTTTTAAGCCACGCAGTTTGTGGTCCTTTGTTATGGCTGCCCCACGAAATAAATACAGGAGATTTTGGATTTCCTGTCATGAGCAATGTGGAGCCATTATGGCATCCTCAATAACTAAATCATGAATAAACCAAAGACACTTAAGGTCCATATCAACCTTCTCCGGTTTTAAAAAGACTATTTAAAAGTCCCTTACCCATACATCAAAATGATGATCTCAAAAAAGACAAAGAAAAATTAAGGAACTATTTCAGGTTAAATGAAACTTACATGACAACTGTATACAACCTGTGATCTGGGACTTTTTGTTTGTTTGGCTGTAAAACATATCATTGGGACTACTGTAACATTAAAATAAGGTCTGTAGATTAGATACTAGCATTGTATCAATATTAATTTCCTGGTTTTTATCATTCTACCGGGGTTATGTAAGGGAAGACCTTCATTTAAGAATACACACTAAGGTATTTAGGAGCAAAGGGACATTATGTCTGCAGTTTATATTCAAACAGTGTGTGTGTGTGTGTGTGTGTGTGTGTGTGTGTGTGTGTGTGTGTGTATTAGAGAGACAGATAGAATGATAAAGAAAATATGATAAAATGTTAACATTTGGGGAGTTGGGAGTCCGGAGAAGACTATATGAGCATTTTCTGTATAATTCTTATAACTTTTCTCTACCTGAAATTATCAAAATTAAAAAGTGGCAAGAGGATCTGCTGACCAACCCATTGCTCTCCTGCTGAACTTACTCTAACCCTCTGAAGTTTCTGTAGCCTGACTGTAGACACTGGCTGCACTAAAGTGATGAGTGGGAGAGTTCTGAGAACTTCTGGTTTCTACATGTTGGGATTCTACTGATGGCCTTGGTGGTTGTTGGCTACTGAAATGTATTAATATTAAATTATCTATGGTACAAGTTATTTGCAAAAAAGCCTTTTCTCTTTTTCTTATATACGGTATGACCTGGAACTGTAAGGAGCAATACATATTTAATCCGAGCTTCTACTAAGTTCATCATATCTTCGTTAACACCCTGAGACAGGTGAATTCTGGCTCTTAAAAATGTTTAGAGGATGGAGTCTCACTCTTTCTCATAGCGCATTCCATTTCTGAGCACTGGAAAATTCCTCAACCTACTAAGCTGGAACCTACCCTCTTAGAAGCTCTACTCACCCATCCTGGTTCCATCTTCTGGATGGTGTTACAGCACCACCCTCCCACCCTGCCATGATCTTAGTCATTCTCCCCTGAGCAAGTTCTGTTTTGAAAGTGTTCCTCTAGAATGTAAATGCAATTCTATACGTCTAGCTTGGCAATCAGAAAGGACAGGAAACATGACCTCTCTATTGAGCAGGCATTTTGTTCACATGGCCTCAGCTGAAATTAAGCTTTTTAGCAACTGCATTATATGGTTGACTCATAATGAATTTAGACACACCTTAAACCACAGTTTTCTCTTGAGAACCATGGTTAACTGCTGTTGGTGTCAGCAATTACCACCACCAACATCACCTTATACCCTTGTTTGTTCACTGTCAGTCTCCACCCACTAGAATTCAAGCGTCATGAAGGCAAAGGCTTTGTCTTGTTCTGAATCCCCAGCACCCAGAACCAGTTCAGGCCTATAGCAGATATTCGGTAAATACATGCTGAATAAATGAATGGGCTTTAAGCCCATTCATTTATTACACTTATCCCATACTTGTGCAATTTATTTAAAATTCACACTCAGTTTACTAATGAGAAGGATTTGAGGAGACTTGCTTTGCAGAGGACTTTTTATTATCTTCAGAGCAAACTTTGTTCTTGTTGAAATTTATATTTTATTAAATTTACATCATTTGTTACAGCTTATTAAGATGGAATTCCTGGCTCTTTCAACAAATAAGTCAACTATCCCTTCCCAGGTCAAGCCATTCATTCAAGAATGACTCTCCATTTCATCCACACCGGTCCCTTTGCTATTTCTCAAACACTCCAGGAAGGTTCTAGTCCCAGGATCTTTGCTTTGGCTGTTCCTTCTGCTTGCGCATACCCTCCCACCTCCCAGATAGCTATGATGCCAATTCCTTAACTTCCACTCACTGTTCAAATGCTTCCTTCCCAGTGAGGCCGACACTGGTCATCCTATTTAAAACTGCAAAACGCCCCTCTCTCCAATACTATCCCCCTTACCTGGCTCTATATTTTTGTTTTATACATAGTGCTTATCAACTTTTAACGAGCTTTATAACTTTGTTTATTTATTTTGTGTATCACTTGCTATATGTCCTATCAGTCCTACCCCTGGCTATACAAGGGAAGAAATTTTTGCCTATTTTGTTAACCAGTGTATCCCAAGTACACAGAACAATTCCTGGCACATAATAGATGCACAATAAATATTTGCTGAATGAATGAATGGACAATGTCATTCCTGCTCTGGACACCAAGATGAATTAAAGCACAAAGGTGTCAGCTGATCACATGCCATCCATTTATTTCCTAAGTCACTGGTAAAAATATGCAACGAGATGGACCTCTAACCCTCCAGAGTGGCATCAATCTATTAATCAACTCTCTCAGTGTAACAGTTTTTCAGACAGTAAAATGAAACAAAACAAAACGCCGATAACTCTATTTCAAAAAATATTTTAATGGCATTGGAAAATGCTCATCTTATATATAACCAGGTCAGTGGGAGATTCAAAACTGTAATATACCACATGCTCCCAATTTTAGAAAAATAGCTGTCTACACAGAAACAGCATTGGAAAGAAATAAACCAGACTGTTAACAGCGAATATTTCTGAGTAGTGAGATCAGGGCTCATCTTCATTTTCTTATCTATATTTTTCAAAGTTTCTACAATAAGCAAGTATTTCTCCTATAGCGAGAAGAAATCCAATGGATGGATATTTGTCATCCTTGTCATTATCTGGACCACTCAGCCACACATGTCCTCACTAAGGCAGGGAGAACCCAGGTGACATCTTTCTGAAATTGACCCTGCCCTCAGAAAGTTTCCATTTTAGGTAATTTCAGTAGCAAATACACATATGCACACATGCAGACACATTCACTTTAATCCTCAAACAACCGTATAAGGAAGGTACCATTATCACCTTCACATTATAGATACAGAAACTGAGGCTCAAAGAGGTTAAAGTAACTTGCTCAAGGTCACTTATCAGAGCCCAGTCATGGATCTGAACCTGGATTTTGAACCCAGAAAGTCCAGCTTCAGAATGGTTGCTCTGACTCACCCCACCATCTTATATAAACTCAAGCTAGCACCTCCAAAGGAATCATACTGAATGAGTGGCAGGAGAGCTAAATGGGGAGGGATGGGAGCTAACATGCTTGATATACATTACCTCATTTAGTTCTTGCAACTACCCTGAGAAAAAGATATTTCCATCTCCCTGTTATAAACAAGGAAAATGAGACTCGGACCGTGGTTTGAACCTCTGCTGTGATACTTCAAGCTTACTAGCCCCTTCGCCCATCAGTTTCCTCCTCTACAACCTGGGATATTAATCCCTAACTCACTAACAGTAGAGAAGAATTTAGTGAGAAAATAGATTCAAAACACATTCATCTTGGAGCCTATCCCATGTTAAACGCTTCATAAATGTTAGCTACTGCTGCTCTCATTCTTGATACCAAAGTTCAGTCTTTCAGTGGTAACAAAGGAGTGGAATTAATTGAGTAGTGCCATCAGGAAATGTTTGATTAATGAATGGAATCACAGAGGAGGTGCTATCAGAAGAGGCCTTGATGAACTGCATTTCACCAGGCGGAGGAGGGGCGGGGCACACCCTAGAATACAAGGGGCCCAGTTTGTCGCTCTCCTGGCTCTCCCCTGCACTGCACCCTGCTCTCTCCCCGTTTGTTCCTTATTGCGCCTGCCAGTTCAGTTCTCCCGCCCCCTCTGCCTGGGGTCCTTTACCTCAGCTGTTTCCTTAATCAGGGCCTCACAGCCTCTGCAGCAGGGAGTGGGAGCCCCCAGCTCTGGGATGGCCCCTGATAAACAGCTGGAGACTTTGGTCACAGAATCTGTCATCTCCAAAGGAAAAGCAGAAGCAAACCACCGGGAGCCAGGGGGAACAGCTGATAAGTCACATTGCTACTGGGGGCCCCTCCACTCTGCCCTCCAGCCTCTGCATCTGGAAACCAGGGCAACAGTGTCTGCTCTCCACAAAGCCTCCCTTGCTGGTCCTCTGAGGCCCCCAGCCCTTGCAAGCTATCAGTACAGAATCCATTCTTGTCATTTATTACATTAAGTGGAAACTGCTCAGGTGTTGGAGTCCCAACCAGCCTGGGAGCTCCAGAAAGCAGGCTTTCTCTGTCTCAGGCGCCCAGCACAAAGCTTAGGAAATGGGAATTCTGTGGGAATCCTGCAATGATGGAGTAAGATAGGGATGGACTTTTACATAGGCATTCAAAAATCCATATATTGACAGAAAAAAAAAACTGTCAAAATGTTATGTAGGTAAATGTCCAGGAATTTTTAATTTTTCCAAATAATATTAGTATTTTTATATTGTAGCCATATAATGTTCACTTGAGGGACCATTTTCATTTCACTTGAGTGATCTAAGAATAATGCCTTTTTCCTTTAGTTTTATATACCCAAACAAAATAAAAAGGTATCTCCCACTACTTTTAAATGTTAAGGTTTTAAACTTCCTTGGATTAATCAATGATAATTCAGTCATGTTCTAAAACACACAAATTAGATATTCCTGTGTTTTTAGGCAAACTAGTTCAAAGTTTAGAACAGCTGTTGTAAACTGCAATCTATAACTATATCATGCATTAAAGGTATGAATTTGTTTTATATAATGTCAGAAACTTAAGTAAATTTACATAACATAAAAATGTTATGTTAAATAAAAGGGAAATGCAATAGTAGGCATGCAAAATGACTCCAACTTTGTAAAAATAAAAATCATTGCAAATGAATAGTATTCCATGATTTAATTTTTAAAGAATAAAACTATGAGTGTATGTACACAGAAAAAAGATCTAGAAGGACACAAACCAAGCCTTAACATTGGTTTTCCCTGGAGGGTGGGGTGGAATTTGCATCTTTATTTTCTCCTTGTCTGTAATGTGTTTTTACAGAGATAAAATTTCCTTTAGTTTTATAATTACAATTTTTATTATTCAATTTCATAAATTTAATGTAAAATTTAAATTAAAAATTAACAATTATTTTAATAGCTGTTTAAGTAATTGCATGAAAATTATTTAAATGACAGAGATATAAGACTAGAAGGAAACACACAAAATGTAAAGAGGGCTGTCCTTGGGTGGTAACAACTATAAACAGTTTTTCCAGCTTTTCCTATTTTTCTATATTGTCAAAATTTCCTATACTGAGCAAGTATTTGTTTTATAATTTTTAAAAAACCTTTTAAAAAAGGCTGAATGAATGAATGCACAACTTTCCTCAAACTCTGCTCTGTGCCTGTATTTGACCCAACGTGCAGGAGACTATTGGCTCTCTGTCCTCCCTTGCTTCGCCATATGGTTAGGGTCCTCAGAAGGACCCCGTTCACAGATGTACCTGGTTCAGGGATCCAAATACAATGTCCTCCCAAGATCTGGATACCTGTGTAGTGGTGGGGGCCTGCAGCAAGATTCCCTGGCTCTAGTCAAGACTGTCACGGAACTTGCCCTGCCCTCATCTCAGCCTCCCAACCCTCCAAACTCTACCCATTCACTTCTAGAGACCCCTCAGGTCTCCAGGAAGCCCTCTGCTCACCCTCAGCTTACCCTACTCTCCCTTGCCTTGGAATGCCCACAGCATAGAGAGCATGTACCCCAAGACTTTATACTTGCTGTCTTCTGCTGTTTCCCCTCACTCATTTGTTGGACCAGCATTTACTGAGAGAGTGTAGGTGTAGTGATGGGTACTGCTGGAGAAACAAGGATGTGGCCCAAACGCATCAGGCACAGAACAGTCATTCTTCCTATAGGCTAAATGAATGAAAGAAGATTAAAAGGCACCTAAGACACAGTCTAGTAAAAAAAAAAATAAGCAGCACACACACGTAATATACTGCCCAGGATGACATGCTTTCCAGGAGGTGGGGCATGTGGGGGAAATAGCCAAGCAGATTTAAACTGGGCCTTGAAGAATAGCCAAATTTAGACAGACAAGGTAGATGGGAACAGCAGAAAGGGCATTGCAGGAAAGGGAAACAGTGTAAGCAAAGTAATAGAAGCAGGAAAATCCTAGGATATATCAAGCACTCTTCTTGTAAGAAATAACATTATAAAGGTTGATTATGGGTCAAAGGGTAGAAAGGTGGGTTGATCCCAGATGCGAGCAGCACTATGATACGTTGAATTTGATTTCACAGGCCCTGGGAAGCCTCTAATGATCTTTGAGCAGTGGTGCTATGGAAATGCATAGAAGTCCAGGTGGGTGCTCATGAAGGTCAGGAGTAGGCAGCGAGCCACAGAAGCAGGGAACAGGCACTGAAGGGGAATCGCAAACTTTGTTCTCATGTGCAGAGCGTGTCCTTAAAGGAATAAAGTCACATGCACTGACTGTTGGCCACGAGCAAGTCACTCTTCTACACACCTGAATCCTGAAACAGTCCTGAGATGAGATGACATAGCATGTTCCCACAAATTAACTGGACCATAAATAACACGGTTATTTTGCTAGAAAGCAGTCCAAGCGATGTGAATCCACATCGGCCTCAATCCAAAGACCAAAGCACCCTTTCCCCATTTCACTTTCTTCTATAATCTCTTCTCTTTTATATTTGCCAGCATCTAGCACTATGTTGGTTCAGTTTACACTAGAATGAGTGAATAAAGAAAGGAATGAACAAATGAGTGGATTGTAGGCTGGCAAAGAAAGCCTCTCAGCACACATCAAAAGGGTGGAGGTGAAGAAGAGATGTAAGGATAAATGGAAAATAAAACAAACAATCGTTTTGTTACCACTTCCTCTGGGGCTGGGTCATGGTTTTTAACGGTGTGCAGCAGGCGCATACAGTCTGATATGCGCACATCCACACAGAGACACACAAGAGCTATTTATTTACTTCCTTTGTGAGGCGTAAATAAAGATCGGGTCAAAACCGGTTCTTTCAAACCACCAGGGGGTCTTCCCCAGGTGTTGATGCAGCACTTGGCCTGAAGAAGTCACAGGTGGCTGCCTACTCATGTGACCCATCTCCCTTTATGCATGTGTGCTTCTGGTTCACCAAGGAGACCTCATGTGCATTGAGGAAGTGGAGTGGAGAGGGTAGCAGTGCAAGGTTTCCTCGTCCCTCCTCCAATGTGGGCAGAAAGAGCAGAATTCACCCACCCACCCAGAGGGTCCACAGGTGGTATGGCATGGGCGCCAGCCAAAGAGTTGGCACAGGGTGCTGGAGGCCCCTGTTGGGCCAACTACTCAAGCCTCAGACTGCTGAATATTTTTGAAGGGCTGAGACAGGGGGCACCTCTGGGCAGCAGGTATACCAATCCATGTGGAAGTACCATTGATCCTCATTATTTGTGGGTCCTGTATTTGCCTACTCCCTAAAATTTCTGTAACCCCAAATTTATACTCTGCCAATTTCGAGGTCATTCACAGACACACACAGAGCCGTGAAAAATTTGAGTCATCTGTTAAACATGTTCTTTGCTGAGGCTGAACAAGGCGAGGCTCTGTCTTTTTGTTTCAGCTCTTACCCTATAAACAAGTGTCATTTGCAGTCTATTTAGTGCCACCTTTTCTGCATTTTTGGCCTTTTTGCTGATTTTGCTGTTTAAAATGGTCCCCATGAGTAATGCTGATGTGGTGAGATCCTAAGTGCAAGAAGGCTGTGATGTGCCTCACAGAGAAAATATGTACTAGATCATCTTTGTTCAGACATGAGTTATAGTGCTGTCTGCCATGAGTTCAATATTAACAAGTCAACAGTATATATTAAATAAGGAGTCCTTAGGCAACACACACACACATAAAACAAGGTATTAGATCAGACGGTTGATGAAAATGTTGTGACCAGAGGCTCAAAGGAACCGAACCCTGTATTCCCCTAGGAGCAATGGTTCAGCGTTCACTAATTCAGTGTTTGCAGCAACTTTGTAGAAGGTAACTACCGTGAATTACAAGAATTGACTCTATTTCAATATTATAATAATCGAGCAGCCACATCTTTGGGTACCTGAAAATGCCAGTCTGCATCTACTCTATCCACCATCCACCATTTCAGAACATCTGCTAAGTACAAAATCCTACACTAAAAGCCAAAAAGATGGGATGCAGACAAGACCCCTGCCCTCCCACTGACCACGGATATAGGGGCATGTGACTGAAGGTTTTGTTTATTTATTTGGCCTAGATCTTTGGGCTTATATAGTGTTGGGGCCTGAAACTTTGACATTTTCATCATACTGACAAACACATGAATCATAATAGCTCAACAGCTGTTACGTGCCAGGCAGTGTTCTGAGGGCCATGTGCACAGGAGGCCTCCTAATGACCCAGGAAGGTAGGTGCTGTCATTATCCTCATCGTACAGAGAGGTGTTGAGAAAGAGAGGCAGCAAGTTAAGAATTTACTCAGACCGCACAGCTGCTGGGTGGTAAAGACAAAAGGGTTTGTGCCACCTCCAGTGACATGAAAGGAAAGATGACAGGCTGCATCTTGTGAGGATCTCAGTCCCCTGTCTCCTTTGCCATGCCATTGGCATTGTTCAGTAGCAAAAGAGCATAAAGTAACACTGGGAAGCTACACAGAGGTCCAGGCAGGAGCGAGCAGGGCCTGACCAGGCTATGCCACAGAGAATAAAGTCAGAGAGGGACGTGCTGTGGGAGGAAACAGGGAGCCGGGGCAGCCCTCTGAGGAGGCAAGGCCATGGTGCCTCTCTTCCTGGACTAGCTGGGGGAACTACAAGGCCGAGAGGGGCCTATGCAGAAGCCCGAGAAACCAAAAGCCACAGAGAGGAGGTGTCCCCACACAGATTCCCATTTTCCACAGTACACCCTTTCCTGGGGCAAAAGGTACAGTTAGTGAATTGGGATCATGCGTAGTGAGAGGGAAGGATTCCACCCAAACTGGAGCACTGGAGGGACAGCCAGATTTGAAGGAGGGGGTGAAAGAAGACATCTCCCTAGGCTCAGATGAGAAGTCACAAGACTTACCAACTGAGAAAAAGCAGATTACATGCCTGGTATGTGAGAGAGAAGTGAAACCGCAATGCCCACTCCACCCCCTCCCCATAGGCAACCCCCCACACACTCTCCTGCTACCCCCAGGCCACACTGCACCTCGCCACCCCAAGATGGCAGGCATCCCGTTCAAGCTGCCAGACTGCCATATGCTTACATGGGCTCCCCTTAGGCCTTCTGAGCTGAGCCGCAACGCTGGCCATCTCAGAGTTGCAATGGCCTGGTCTGTCCTCTGTGGGGACTATGCAAAAACTGAAGGCTTATAAGCTCCATGATACAAGGAACTGTGCCTGTCTTGGTTTTTGTTTTGCCCACACAGTGCCTGGCACATTCATGATAGGTACTCAAAAAACAGTCACTGGATGGATGGATGGACGAATGGACGAACAGACAGATGGACGGAAGGATGAACAAACAAACGAGTGAGTGAGCGAGCACTAAACCTAGAAGACTGCTTGTCAGCATTTAACCACCTGGAGATTCATATCTCCAGAGAGGAAAACTTTTTCCTTCATTTTTAACAAAGCTCAACCTCCTGCCTCAAGTCTGCTCACTTTCTGTCACTGGCCTTGAGAGCTCTAGAACTTTCCATCTGTCTCTCACCCTCTCAGTGTCTCCATCTTCTGAAGTTAGAGATGATTACACTTGATCCTCTCAACCACCTCACTGAGGTGTGAGGCTGTGAACACCTCTATCCCATCTGAGAACAGCAAGGCCCCCCAAAGGGGTGAATATGATGTTTTTTCAGTGACCCTCACCTTGATCTACAGTGCTCCTGGGACAAGGGCTCCATAAGGACCTCCCAGTGGCTTCTGGTCAGGGCAAGGGAGAGTCAAAGCCTCCATTTCCGACCAGAGATGAGGCAGCCCAGGGGAGAGGGCATCAGCCAAGAGTGAGCCGGCACCTCTGCCCTGGGTGTCCTCCAGAGAGAAGTCCATCTGAGAACACTTCTCCTCTCGAGGTTCCACATAGAAAAGCCATCCTCACCCACGTGACATGGCTCTCTTGGTCCCTTCTCATCTAGATCCTGTGGCAATGTAGCTAATTCCACCCCCCGCCCCAGAATCCATGCCCTTTCTCGTACCTTTCATACTAGAAGCCCCAGTATGTATGATACCTGAACACCCTTGTAGCTAAGTGTCATAGGTGCCCAACTTTCAGCCAAAGGGATAAGTGACCTGGCAATATCTAAGTCACATCCTGAAAAGAAAAAGTGGTGCCCCTTCTTCCCTTTTCTCCTTTCCCAATGGCGGGAAATGTGGTCATGTGCTTCTCCAAAATTGGGTGGCACAGAAGAGCAACATCACGAGAGGAGCTTGGGTCCTCCATACTGTCAAAGGGGCAGATCACCCACCCAGACTTGTACATGAGAAGTTTGCGTTTTGTTTAAGCCCCTGATTTGTGGGTCTCTGTTACACCCTAACCTTCTCCAATGCCTATCATAATCCATTCTTTGGTGCCAGGATGCCAACGGGTAAAACGTGTGTGAGATGGGCCTTGGTCCTCATCTGCATCCTCAGTCTTTCAGCTCCCTATCACCTAACTCCATCAGATCTTCTTTTGCTAAGTGTTAGAGAGAACATTCCAGGTAGATAAGACACCTCTTCGACCCCACCCCAGCTAATGCAAAATTGAGGCAGGAAGTGAATGTCTCTCTCCTTCACTATACATAATTTATTCTTCTCTCAAATTAACCATTTCTCAAAATATTTATCTCCTTTGTGAGGAAAGGCTTTTCGATGCTCAGGAAACCACTGCACCTTGTCAGGACAACCTTGTCCTATGGGGAAGGCAGTGAGAGGGGCCAGAAAAATGCATGGACTTCAGACTGGAGCCCAAGTCTCCTCTTTACCACTTATCGGTCATGTAACCCTGGACAAGTCTCTAAGCCTTAGCTTCTTCCTTTACAAAATGAGGATAATAATTGTTTATAGGTTTGCGGAGAGAATTCAAGACTATACACTTGTAAAGTCCCTAGCAGTGCGCCTGGCATGTAATAAATGCTCACTAAACAGTGGCTGTTATTACTGTGGAGATAAGTGTGGTAATATTGAGGACATAGCTGGAGGGGAACCCTGAATGAGCTCCCCAGGTGGAAGGTGGCTGGAAAGGAGGTGGAGGAGAAAGTTCGGGAGAAGAGACTGTGGCTATGAAGAGGAAGAGAGAGGCAGAGCTGGAGGTGAAACGAAGGAAAAGGAGAGGAGAGGGCTTAGCGATGCCCACATTGGGGGAGAGGGTGGAGGGCACAGCTGTGGTGTCTATCAGCTGCCTCCAGCTCACACAATTGCTGTGCCATTTCACGTTGTCCCCACCCAGCACTTCTGTCTGGGTTGGCTACCCTCACCACCACTACCATTGTTGCTGCACTGTCAGCTGCTGTTTCTTTCCTCATCTTCCTTCCTGCCTGTGATAGGGCAGAAGATGGGGACGGGAAGCAGCTGCCTTGCCCAGCAACTTCCCTACCCCTGTAGGCTGGAGCTGCAGACAGGCTGGGTTCCATCCCCCCGCTCTAGCCCTTAAGAGCTGGTGACCTCAGGAAGTTATGTGGTTTGTCAAATCCTTCAATTTCCTCATCCACACAATAGGGATAATAAGG
This sequence comes from Macroglossus sobrinus, assembly GCA_004027375.1. Taxonomy (NCBI): domain Eukaryota; kingdom Metazoa; phylum Chordata; class Mammalia; order Chiroptera; family Pteropodidae; genus Macroglossus; species Macroglossus sobrinus. The sequence continues at coordinate 542,757 of PVKZ01000438.1, forward strand.
TCGCTGAGAGGAAGGCATGAGATCATACGTGGTGAGTACCTAGCACAGTGTCTGGCATATAACAAGTGTTTGATAAATGTTAGCCATCATCAGAGCTGGTTTCGTGGCCATGCGACCTGTGTAGTTACACAGAACCCTGTGCCCAGAAGGGCCCTACACTTGGTGTAATGATATATTGTCACCATCTTGAAATTCTTAATAATATTTGAATAAGGGGCTCTGCAAATTATGTAGTTGGTCCTGGCTATTTATTAGCATGGATTTATTGAGCCTGCTGGTGGGGGGTGGTGGGGAGGCTATGTAAGAGAGGAGGTGCCTGGCAGTCTGCTGGAGATGTGGGACATTGGAGGACCTTGGGGACTTCAGGGAGTCATTTAAGTACAGTGATGTGGGATCCAGGTTGCCAGCAGTTAGGAACTGAGAGGGTAGTGAGACAACCCCCTCACAATACACACTTTCACTGGACATTGGGGCTGTGTCGGGGTGCCCTCCCCTCAAATAGCCAGGCCAGTGGGCAACCTCGGAAGCCCATCACTACTACCTTCCTCTTTCAACTGCCCTCCCAAGGGCAAAAGTGCCTGACATGTCAGAGCAAACACCCACCCATTTGCCCCTGGATTTGATCCCTTGTATGGGACACAAGCTCTGTACAAGCTGAGGAGCCATGTCCAGAATCCCTACATCTTGGGATGCAGTAGGAAATGGTAGGAACCAGTCAGTGCTGCACTGAAGCCCCTCAGTTCCCAGGTCCAGCTGAGATTCTCTGTTCAGGCTGGTACTAGAATGGGGTGACATAGAAGAAGGGCTGTGCTTACTACTCCTGGTGGTCTGAGGTGTGTCCCAGCCCCAAGAGATGGAAAATATCTGCTCCTTCTATCTCCTCGATTTTAAATCCCAGTTTAGCAAATCTAGAAGGTAGTCTGCAGTGTTTTGGGCAGTGACTTTAACCCTCAGGAGATTCCTCAGGGGGTTCGTTAGAGCTAGAGGTAGCCCTAGGCACTATGATGAGAATGACCTCCCATAGCTGCCATAAGCCACTTTAGAAGGCACATCCTGTGCCTGCCATCATCTGTCTCCCCTACTGGACTGTGAGTTACCAGAGGGCAGGGCCCACCAACAGGGAGAGCTGACCAGATGTTTACATACCCAGGCATGAGGATCACTGCATGGTCTCCTCCCCATCCATCCTACACTGCCCAGGTCCTGCCTCAGCTTCCCCAGACTTGCCTCCATAGCCCAGCCCTTTTCTGTTCCTGGGCCTTCCTGGAGTAGCTCACGTGTGAGCCTGAGGGTGGCCCAGTCTGGCAGGTGGAGTCAGACCCTGGATGAGGCCCCTCTCCATCCGCCTCCGGCCACCTGTCCTGAGTACTCACTCCCTTCCAGACAGCTGGAGAGCGGCCCCAGAGCCTCTAGTTAAGGGGGGGGCGGGGGCAGGGTGGGTGTGGGAAGGTTCTAAGGGAGCTAAGCCAAGGCCGAGAGGAAGCCCTTCTAGTTGTTGGGGATGCTGAGTGTGCATGTATGGGGGTGGGATGGGGGAAGGCACTTGGGAGAAGTGGGAATTGGGAGTGCGATCAGAGAATGGAATGTAGAGTTCATTCTCCTGGGGGCACAGCTGTTTATTTTGATCTGCCTGTCAGCGGCTTGCATATTCCTTATCTTGAGGCTCAATCCAGGCTCCACCTCCTTCTCTGTTGCTGAGCTGGGGAAGGCAGATACTGTGGAATACAGTTCTGCTCCCTGCTTTCACCACCTTAGTTCCTCACTGCTCCAGGCTACTAAAAGGGACAAAGAGAAAGTAGGCCCCCAAGAGAAATGCCTGCTGCACACTTCAGACCCACTCTGTGCCCATCCATAGGTAACTGGGTCTTGAAAGTGAGTCATCTAACACCAAGACCCACCCACAACTGCCATGACAACCTGAGTTGGTCACCCCAGAGCTGCCTGAATATTTTAGGTTTATTGGTGCCACAGGACTTAAAGGGCCAGCAGACAATGCTGACCTCTTGGGAACTTAGGGCAGAGATAGCTGTCACCTCCTGGGCCACACCAGGCTTTCCTCTCGGTGGTCAAACCGTACTCCTCATGCCAACTTCTTACTTGGCACTTAACTGTTTCCAATGAGATGCTATGAAAATAAAGACTGATTTTCTATATACTTATGGAAACACAACTCATGACTTGTTTTGCATTTTTCATGTTGTTACAGAACCAGAACATTTAGAAAAAGGGTAAAAAGTAGAAAAAAAATTCACTCATAGTTTCACTGCCCCAAAAAACCACCACTGCTAACCTTTTGGTATATTTTCTTCCAATCTTTTCTCTATTTGTGTGTGTGTGTGTGTGTGTGTGTGTGAAAAATATATAGTTGTAAATATACTGTATATACAATTTTGCATTCTGATTCTTTTCCTTAATATTACCATTTAAGTAATTTTGTGATATCACAAATATATATTTTACAACTGACATTTTTAATGGCTATTTAATATTTCATTTGATATACAGTTGACCTTTGAACAACATGAGTTTGAACTGCGCAGGTCCACATATATACAAATATTTTTCAGAAAAGACTATAAATATATTTTCTTTCTTAAAATGTTCTTAACATTTTTTCTCTAGCTCATTTTGTTCTAAGAATACACTATATAATACATAAACAAAATATGTGTTAACCGACTTTATATTATCGATAAGGATCTGGTCAACAGTAGGTTACCAGTAGTTTAAGTTCTGGGGGAATCAAAAATTATACGTGGATTTTTGACTGTGCAGAAGGTCAGAAACCCAATCCCCATGTTGTTTAAGGGTCAACTGTACTACACTTTGCTTGACCATGTTCTAATGTGAGGCATTTCAGTTGTTTCACATTTTTGTCACTATACATAACACTTTGGTGAAAATCATTGGACCAAGTTTTTTCTACATTTACAATTGTTTAAATTACAGTTTGAGCCTGGAAAGTAGAATTACCAAGGCAGAGGTTCAGGATATTTTGAAAGCATGTGATTTTGATACCTATAGCCAAACTGCTTTCTAAAGGGAATTAACCACACGACAAGGCCACCAGCAGCACAAGAACATGGCCACTTAGATTCACTATTGTGTAAGGACACCACTCACTGTTAGATATCTTTTTGTGTGCCTAAGTCATGGTACCTTTTGTAGACTACTCTTTTTTTCCTGCTGAGCATATAGTCCCCTCTCCTCTAGTGCAAATCCAGGAGCCAGCCTGCCTGACCTGTAGCACAGAAACTGGAGCGGCCAGCCCATCCAATCTTACCACGCCTGGCCAGGCAGAGGTGACCCATCAGCTGTTGTCATCTCCCTGTAGGTCTCTCTGCTCAGCCCTCCGGCACTTTGTCAGTTTCTGCCCATTTCCAAATTTGGTTTTGTAGTCCTTCTCGTGAGTCTATGCATTCCCAAACTTCTTCCAACAAATTCTCTTTCCCTTATATTGGACAATCTGTTTCTGCGGCTTGAGAGTACTGATACCTTGCTGATTTAGTGTTTTTCAAATTGCAAGGCAGGACACTTTACTGGGTCATGAAGTCATGAAACTCATCATGACCAGCATTTTTAAAAAATGAAACAACAAAATAAAAAAGAAAATATCAAAAGCATATTATCTGGAGTAAGGGTGAATATTGTTTAGTGAAACTTGTTTGTTTTATACACGCACACATATCTGTGCTTGCATGTGTATAAAATGGCTTAAAAGGAAAATATTTCTAGTTTTGAAAAAACATTGTCTTAATCAAACGAGTTAATGGGGAATAAAGGTCAAATAATCTCACCAAATCCTTAGTACCTAGGAAAATGTAATTCCTTGCCAAGAGAACAGTATGTTTCAAGTCCACCCACTATTTTCTTCCTACTCCTAGCTTGACATCTCCTCCTACTCTTTACTTAATGATAGTTAATGAAAATGGACATCTTTTTTCTCCTGGCCTTTACACTTCTGTTAATGGCACCAAGATTCTACAAGCTACTCAGGCTGATATATTCTGCGGTTGTAATTGATTACTGTCATTCTTTCATTTACTGAGCACCTACTGTCACCTAATAAGAGAGAAGGCATGCAAAAAGCCAGCTACAACATATGGCAACATACTTCATCTTAGAAGTATGCATGGTGCCTAACAGAGGGAGGGAAAAGCAATTTCACAGAGCAGATGACTCTTTATAACTTCCTACCAAATAATTACTAAATTCTGTTGCTTCTACCTTCAAAATATTTTGCCAGATCACCCCGTTTCCATATCTACTGGTGTCACCCTAGTTTCAATTCTTTTCATAGTTTGTAGAAACTCCCTTGCCAATTCTATTTTTCTACTACTGCCCTAGAATTCATCTTAAAACAGTTCTGATCATGTCACTTCCTCTCTCAAAAGCCTGCAATGGTTCCCCATTACCTACTAAATTACGTCCAATCTCCCCAGTCCAATACTGTTAATTCAATTTCTTCGCCAGCGTCCAAAAATTTCTTTCCAGCTCTATGTCCCATTAGGTAAGCTATCTTCTAGAACGGTCAGCAAGGTTCTCTTTTTAATTACATATCTTTCTGAGGCCAGATTTTCTTCATAAACATCAACTAAAACAACATGTTGCAGCAAACTGAAGCAGAAGCAGATCTGATCATCCAGCTGTCTTCTATTAAGTCAGACATTAAAGAGATTTGCAAAAATGTAAAACAAGGCCATACTTCTCACTAATTCTTTTTTTGTTTTGGAACATATATTTATTATTTTATAAAAAATATGATGTTAACATAAAATGAGTTTTTTATTGTTCCTTTAAAAGAATTAACATATTTTGAAAATTTCTTATTTAAAAATTTTTTAATAGAAATTAAATGTCAATAGCTACAGCTTCAACAAAAGCTCTTTGGGATCTTCAGTAAATTTTAAGGTCGTAAAGTGTTCCTGAGACCAGAGGGTTGGATAACTACTGCCTTAGATTGAACACGTCAGTTTAAGCAGGGTCTCTGAAACACTCCCGCCCCCTCCACTCTTTACCTTTACACATATCTTACCTCCTTGCCCCTGTGTGTGGCTAGAGTTTTTAAACCACTAAAAAAAAGCAAGAAGTGGTCATGTAAAGAATTATTATTGTCATAGATATGTTTGTAGAAATAGCCACTAATTATTTTAGAATCAATAATAATATAAAGAATAAGTCAGCCTAATAATTGCATTAAGGATAGAAAACGATTATTTCTATAATATGGCTTTCAGGAAAAAAATTCAGATATTCAGAAAAAAAAAAAAGATATTCATACAAAAGCAACCATTTAAAATTGCTCCTGAATAGAATTTTTCATCAAATTCACAACTTGTTTCTCAAATGTCACCTCTGAGAAGAAATTCCTGATTAATCCATCCAAAAGCAACTGCTTTTTCCTCCAGATTCCCATAGCACTGTCACTCAAACCTGGGTGACCCAGGGAGCCCCTAAGAACCCGTAAGTGAGTGCATACCAAACTCCTAATATGCATATTTAACTACCACAAATTCAATTATATCTATAGGAGAAGATACTAACCAACCATAGAAACCTATGTATTGTTTATAGAACGTGGTCTTTTGCCCTGAGCTCAACATAACATTCAACGAAAGACTTGGCCATTTGTTCCAATAAAAACTGGCTATGCCGGAGATTCTTTGAGATGGGAGAGAATGCACAAACTATATATACTATGCTTCATGAGCAGTTCAAGGAGACTTTAACAGTAACTTTGATGTGTGTTTTGTTTTTATACTGACTTTGAAACCAATACTACATAAAATGTGGCTCTACTATAAAAAGCTTGAATGAGATCTCTGAGACCTATACCTGCTATTGGAGGAAACTACCAGGTGGGTATACAGTCCAGGAGTCCTAGACCTATGCAGCCCTATCCTCTGAACAACGGATCTGGCATCCACCCTGGGCCATGGCTGCTGTCCACTTCTGGGTAGAGTATCTTAGAAGTCAAGGTTATAGTTCCACCACTGGGACCAAGCTTAAGCACCAGCTCCAGAGGTGTGCCCTTAGCCAATGCCCTGGTGCCACACCCCTACTGAAGCCTGAGTCTATGAGAAAGGACGGAAAGGAAAATAAGTGTTGGAGGGGGAGCTGGAGGAAAACCTTGTTTTCACCATCACCACCGCTGGAGCGCTTGTGGTCAGGCTGATTCATCCAAGTCTCCTCAGATAGGTCAGGTCCCCAACCCCACCAAGCAAAGCTCACATCACCACCACTTACTTACTCCTGCTTCCTGGGTTGTGTATAACATCTGACCTATCTGCTGTGGCAGGGCTGGGCCATCCTTGCTCCTTCCTTTCCATCTTGCTTGGCTTAGTGGACAACCCTAAAGCTCTAGTCAGGAGCACTGAGGGATGGGGAATGCTCTGGACTTGCCTGAGAAACTCAAAGCTACACTATCACTCCTCCACACAGACATTCATATCACACACAAATACATTGTCACACACAGGCAGCTCAGGGGCCTCCCAGCCTGCTCTACCTAGCCCAATGCTATATTCAGGAAAATGTGTCAACGGGGAACATGGTATCATCTCACACTTCCCCTGGTGGGTGGGCACACACATATGTGCACATATACACAGACACAACGTGCGTAAAGAGTCAGGTCAGAGTTCTTTCAAACACCAGGCTCTCAATATTGATGAGCTATATGATCTGGGGCAAGTTACTTAACCTTTGTGTCTCAGTTCATCATCTGTAAAATAAAGAAACCTCATAGAACTCTTATGAGGAATAAATGAGAAATAAGTTAATAAATATACATATTTATTACAAGCTTATTAACAAAGAGCATATAGTACATACAGGCATTCACAACACTCTCTGGCATATGGATGTGCTGTGCAAAGATACGCTAATATTAACCCTGACACCTTTGCTGCCATGGGCCTGGAGAGGAAATAAGGGTTCAGAGAAATCCACACAGTTGATTCCTACAAAGAAATACCAAAAATGGCTCCCAGAAGCTGTGTCAGAGGAAAGGCAGGGAAGAAAGAAGCAGGGAGAGAAACAAGACTTTCCGAGGGCCACCCAGGAGGCACCAAGCTCACGTCTAGTGGCTGTAAAGAGAGTTTTGAGTTAGAACCCAAGAGGCTGGGCCCAGGCAGAAAAAGACTCCATCTCCTTGAAGAGCAAGAGACCTAAGAGTAAAACTCAGCCTGGTCCTAGAGGTGGAAGTTAAGTCAATTCCAAGAATACATGGAAGCTGCCCCTAGGAGCAGCAGGCACCAGCTGAGGGAAAGGGAAAAAGAGGGCCTGGGAAGATTTGGACTATGCTCAGCCACCCAGTATATCTGAGAGTTTTTAACCCCAAGATCCTCTCCCACTGTGATGAAAATAGATTCCACATCTGAACGGTCTCCAAGTTTGTGGTTCTGTAACAGATACTGCTTAGGGAAAAGGGAATGGAGCTGGGAGGAAAGGAAAAAGCAGCCTTGACTCTTAGGGGCCTGGTGTTGGGAGGGAACAGCATTCCTCCCCTCTATAATCCAAAGACAGCTTGTGATATCCACTTGCCAAAGAGGAATAAACCCTCCCCTGGGTCTTATTCAGAACTGATTCCAACCAGAGTACCCAGCAAAATGAGCTTAATAAGCCAGAGCTCAGGAAAGAGTCTGTGAAGAACAGACAGATGCCTCCATGGGGCCTCGCAGCCTGGGGGCCCCTCTGTGCCCTATCCTCCCCCTGCTTCCTCTGGCCAGTCCTCTCCTCCTTCCACAGCCTCTAACACCTCCGGCTGGAGCTCAAGTTGGAGCCCAAGGTCTGCATCTGTCTGAGGCCCTGCTAGGGCTTCCCTTCCCAGAACTCGGGGCCCCCAGGGAAGGGGGCAGAAGGAGCGGCCTGGAGGGAAGAGAACAGGAGGGAGGGTGAGCTGGAGCAGACAGAGCTGGGGCCAGAACTGGGAGTTTCTGGGACAGCCCCAATTTCAAGTATGCTGTCTAACTGACTGACCACAGGCCAGAAATTGTGGGCCGATTTTTGTTTCAGAGAAAAGGATGAAATGAAATCATAGGTGGGATAGCAAGAAAAGGAAAAAGAGCTGCTCTTATTTTTGGGTAACCCCCATCTCCACCCCGAGAAGCTCAATCTGGGAGATGATTAGGATATTAATATGATGATGACATTGCTATGATGATATGATGACACTTATAAAGACTTATGACCTGCTTGGCATTTGGTAGGACTTTGTGTGTTATCTCATGAGCCTCAATTTCCTTGTCTATAATGGTATAATATTAGTGCCCTTGTAGAGCTGCTATGAGGACACAAAAAGCTCATATCTGTCACAGAGCAAGCATGCAATGAACTTTAGCCACTGTTGGAATATTGTTCAGTCAGTAAAAACAATGAAATCTTGCCACTGGCGACAACATGGACAGACCCAGAAGGCATTATGCTAAATAAAATAAGGCAGACGGAGAAAGACAAATACCATATGATTTAACTTATATGTGGAATCTAAAAAAAAAACATAAATGAACAAACAAAACAGATACAAACTCATAGAAACAGGGAACAAAGTGATGACTGCCAGATGAGAGGGGGATTGAAGAGGATGAAAAACGGGAAGAGATTAAGATGTACAAATTGCCAGATACAAAAACAGTCACAGGGATGTAAAGTATAGCATAGGGAATATAGTTAATAATGCTGTAATAATATTATAATATGGTATCAGATGGGTACTAGACCTATCAAAGTGATCACTTTGTAAGTTATATAAATGTGCAATCATTATGTTGTACACCTAAAACTAATATATTATATGTCAACTGTAATTGAAAATTTAAAAATAATATTAAAAAACTAGCTGTTGTTAATCCTCACAATGACCCAGTGAGGTAGGGGTTATATTATTGCCAGTTTACAGATGAAGAACTCAGTTTCACACAGCCAGGAAGGAGCCAAGCTAGGACTCAAGCCAGGGTGGTTTCACTACTGAGTACAGGCTCTCTTGACCACTCCATGAGAAAGCACAGATCAGCGGTTATATGCACAACCTTTACAGCAAAATGGCTGAGTCAGATTTTGAGCTTAGCCACTGACCAGTTGCGTGAATGGAAACAAGGTGCTTAACCCTCCGTGCCTTGGTTTGCTCATCTATAACATGGGTGTCCTTACTCATAAGTTGTTGGGAAGAGCACGTGAGTTATTAAGTGCACGGAACATTACCAATTATGGCCTCTTTCTCTGGGCTCGCCTTCCCCAGTGTCCTCTGGCCACAGGGCTTTTAACTACATTCTCTATCCTGGCTGACACTGGGCCCTGCCTAGCTCTGTGCCTTCCTAAGGGTCTGAGAGGGCAGCAAGTAGATCTGGCCTAACAAACACTAAACAACCCCTCTCCTCCTCCTTGCAGAGACACCACCTCAGTCCCCTGCTCTATTACCTTAGGAGTGACTGTCCTGGGGGTATTTCAACCAGGGTGGGAGAACTGGTCAGGCCACTGAGGCAAATAGTTTCAGAGAGGTGTGGCTTTTGAGGCCTCTTAAAGGAGAAAACCGGTGTCCTTTCGTGCCTTTGAAGAGTACGAAAAGCCATGCTACATTAGGTACCCTACCATGCCCATGGGGACTGCTGGCCTTGCCCATTGCACTCAACACATGGGATTTCTGCCTCAAGGGCAAAGGAAGGGCAGGGAGGGGAAAGAGAAAGTGTGGGAGGAAAGGGATCCCTGACCTGAGGAAGGGAGCCTGTCCTAGGGACAGAGCCTGCATTGTCTGGCCTGAGCCCAGAAGAGGCCGTAGAGGCATTTTTAGGGGGCTGTGCTTGGTTAAAAGTAGCTCTCTGGGCCGTAGTGTGTAGATAGCTGGGGAAGGGCTGGAGAAGAGGCCCCACATAGAGGGCAGCTAAAGGACTAGGTGGCCTTCTTCACCCAATCCAGCAACCCATGGAGCGACAACCTGGGCAACAGCCCCACCTGGTGGACAGACGGGGACCACCAAGGTCCAAGGAGTACAAGAGGAGCAAAGGAATGATGTAGAAGTGGGAAAGAGGTGAATATTCACACAGGTTTAGAGGCAGAAGAGGCTTTGGGGTCTTCTATGTGGCAGAAACCCCTCCTAAGCATGTACTCTAGACCAGGAGTCCCCAATCCCCGGGCCGTGGACCAGTACTGGTCCATGGCCTATTAGGAACCAGGCCACACAGCAGGAGGTGGCCAGCTGGCTAGCAAAGCATCAGAATTTGTAGTCACTCCCCAGGGCTAGCATCAGGGCCTCAGCTCCTCTTCAGATCATCAGGCATTAGATTCTCATAGGAGCACCAATCCCTGGTGCCAAAAAGGTTGGGGACCATTGCAGTCTCTAGACTACCCTATACAAGAAACTAACTTCCTCAGATAGGAATCAAGCAATTATTTGTTAGAAAGTTCTTAGGCTTCTTAGGAATCTGCCTCCACCAGTGCCCCCTACGGGGCTTCCAAAGGCAACCTTCCAAATATTTGAACACAGCTATAATAGCCCTCCTAATCTTCCTCCCACTTGGTTCAGCCTTCCAGAGCTGTTGAGGCCTGCCCTACCACAACAGAAGGGTGCTGCCAGACACACCCCTGGAAATGGAACTGGAATAAGAAACCCAGTTTTTGGAACAAAGAACCCTTTCATTCACTATTTTCTTTTTCACTCTGTTCTTTTTAAATGTAACTTCCAAGAAATCCTTTCCAATTCTATACCCACCCAAGCCATGTTTCCACCCCTCACTAGCAGCAACATTTTTAATACGTCTTTGGATTTCAACCTCCCTATTGTTCAGGGTCTGCTATTGGGGAAGTCGATGCACCATTTAAGGGTTAATTTAGACAACAAGAGCACAGGCTTTGACATAAGACCAGTGTTCAAATCTGAGCTCTGCTACATATTAGCTGTGTGACTTCTAACGAGTCTCCTAGCCTTTCTGAGCCTGTTTCTTCATTTGTAAATTGGAGAGAGAGGTATTCACTACGGAAAGTTACAGTGAACATTAAATAAGGCAGGTAAAACATTTAGGACGGCGCCTGGCAACATCATTCAGCTTCTAACTGGCCCTTATAACCACATTCCTCTGAGGAATGTAGGGTGATAAGGAGTGCTTTGGAGAAGAACAAGGTGAAACAGCAGAGAGGAGAAAAGGAAATTTTCTGGAGTGAGTCAGCCTTTCCAAACCAGCATGAATCCCACGTAAAATCCAAAAAGTGTGTTTCTTGTTCCAATCTTTTGTCCAAGGGTCTCTCTGGCAGCACCCTCCTGTTGTAATGGGGCAGCCCTCAACAGCTCTTTAAAACCCAGAGGGTTTAAAATTTAAATGCCTTTGAGGGCAAAAGAAACACACCAAAATAAACACATCTACCCTCAGCAATGAAAGGGAAACTTGGCAGGGGCCCCAGAACTTTCCCCACCCCAGCCCTCCCTAAACTTCCTCTTGTGGTTTTTCAAGAGTACAACCTGTTCTCCCCAGCAAAGAGTGCCTGGGGCAGAGGGTAGTGCACACTGAAGGTTCCACTGCGCCCCACCTATAAGGGAGGAAGGGGAGTGTGTGTTGCAGGGGAGCAGCCTGGAAGCCTGTAAAGTTCTGAATGGTCACATCCTGCTTGCCTGTTACCTTGTTGTGGTCACCTACTGCCCTCCAGTCCCAGCATCAACACCCATCTCCCCCAATATACACCCCTCTCTCAAAAACAGATGCTGGGGAATTGGTTGGACTGTAGGCAGAGAAGGATGGCCTCAGAGCCTCCCTAGATCTGTGTAGAGGGTTCTTGTGAGAAACCTAGAGTATCAGAAAGGTAATGAGAAAATGGCTAGAACCTATGGAACCTCGGTCCTGTGGGCTGGTTTGCATCATGGGCATTGTCCCAGCCTGCTTGAAGGGATAGGGTCAGATACACAGATGTAGCTTTGGGATGCAACAGCTAAGAGAGCACAGCACCTTAAGATTGTTTCCAATCCTTGACTGTCTTCATTACTTAGCTATCAAGTTGGACTGCTCCTCTTGGAATCTAGAATGTGTGGGTCTGCTATTTCTAAAGATTCCAACAAAAGAGATGCTTTTGTTCCCCACCTCCCCAACTTCGGGCACATCACATCTATGTTGAGTTCTTTCTTACATCAAACCTTGGTTTGTTCCTCTCGGCTGATGAAGGCTTAGGACAGACACAGACACACACACACAGGGCCATTAGCAGAGGATACCAGCTCTGTGCTATTGCCCCAATCCTACTCTCCAGGCCTCCTAGGGCTCCCTGTAAACAGTACCAGCAACCACGTTCAGATAACAGATTACTCTCCTTTGAATCACCGAAGATACAGGACCATGGAGTTCCTTTTGGAAACTCCTAAGCCCCTAGCTCAGTGCACATTCTATTGGTCAGTCAAAAAGGCGGGCTTGCATAGCAGTTAAGAACAGGGCCCCAAAGTCAAGGGACTTGGATTTAAATCCCAGCTCTGCCATTTCTGGTGCCCTCTTTAGGAACATTAATTCTCTCTACCTGTGCTTCCTCATCTATGAAATGGGATAATCTCAGCGATCACCTCATAGGACTGTTTGGAGGATTAAGTGAGACATTACACCTACAATATTTATAAGAGTATCTGGCAGTGCTATCTAAGCATTAGCTAGTATTCTGAATGCTTGAGAGAAGAAAATAGGGAAGAGAAGGCATTTGGGACCATAGAGGTCATTGTCTCAAGGACTGGGCATAGACGGGGATTCTGCTATAATTATTAGAAATGCTTTTGATTCTAAATTCCAGGGATGTAGAAGTTCTGTCTTGTTTACCATTATGTTCCCAATATCTAGCCTGTGCAGAGTAGGCCACAGCAGACAGGTGTTGAATGAATACATAAATGGTTTCAGTCATCTCTCAAAGGAGCCTTAAGAGAATTATAAAAACAGAAGAATCTGCAGAAAAGCAATGGGAAAGCAGGTTCCCTTCACTGATGTCTGGTACCAAAGGGAACTGCAGTGAGGGGCATAGAACAAGGATTTGTTAAAGGAAACAGTTCTAGCGTCCAGGGATAGGGAGTGGGTAACCCAAAATTGTGTGGACTGTCACATCATCCTCAGGTGGATCCTCCCAGCTGGATCTAACTGGGAATTTCTGGGTTCTTGGGGACTAGCCCAGAAACTTGCCTTTCACTGAATTCATCATCTTCATTCCTAGATAGGGGGTTAAAGATAGCAGGAACTGCATCTAGGTCCCCATGGTATCTCAATGCCCAACATCAGAGTCAGGCTTCAATACAGCTCTGTGTGATGAATAAGTGCCCCCTAAAGGCTGCCCACCACTCTCTGCCTGGTGACTGACTACTCATCATTCAGAACCCAATTCAAATGTTCTCTCTGAAGCCTTCCCAGCCACTCAAGCTTTCTGCCCTATCTCTGTTGTTCCTTACCCACACTAGCTGTGGGGTGAATAACATTATTGCCCCCTCAGCATCCAATACAATCCCATACAGAGGTGCTCAATCAGTGTTTGCAAATGAATACATTAATGCTCCCTTGGTAACAGCAACCACTTTCTTCAGTTATTCCTCTTGTTGATATATTAAAAGACACAGAAAAGCCTAAGAACATCACTTGTTACCCATCAGACACCAAAGGGACGAACACTGAGAGGCTCCTTCCTTCCAGTCCTGTCCTCTGGCTTCCTCCCTTGGTCTTGGCTGGCAGAACCTGAAGGGTCCCTGCCCAACTGGTTCCCTCCTACTCATCTCCCATCTCTCTCTCTCTCTCTCAGGTATGAAGAACAACGACAAGGACTACTGGGCTTCCAGGTCAGCTTGGAGGGGGCTGTGCGAATATAGAGCCCAGGGTTTTGGTGGGGCTTCTCTCTCTGCCTTTCAACTACGTGCAAAACAACTCAGAGAGAACCAAGCTCTGGGAGACAACTAGGAGGTGATTAGAGCGCGGTGACCTCAACTCATCCACCTCCGACCCCCTACCCCGGGTGTCCAGCTTGGGTTTGGAGGCCCCACAAAATGGGGGAGATGCTGACACCCCGTTATCTTGGCTTCTCCAGCCTTCAAGCCTACCTCCGTGGCAGGTGAGCCCCCCGGAGCACCGACTGTAGCCGCAGACAATCTCTCCCGCTGTCTCAGGCTCCTGTCTTTGGGGAGGTGGGAGTTCACAACCTCTAGCCCTGGGGAAAGGCGAGCACCACTCCCCCAGGCGCCCAAACAGAACTCGTCTCCACCCCCGCAGGCGCCGCATGTTTACAAAGTCCTAGCAGAGCCGCAGATCGAGAGTTTAAAGCTGGGCAGGAAGTGGGGAAGAGGGGCGGGGGAGACTAGGTGGGGGCTGGATGCTCCGCTCAGCTAAGGTTGGGCCAGGACTCCTCCTGGTGCGGCCCCCAGCCCGCAGGCCACGCCCCCTATGCCCTGGGTTAGGGGGCGAAGACGCCCCCCAGGCTCCAGTGCGTGGCGCAGGGCAGGTGCTGCATAGGTTGCAAGACTTCTGCTTTCCCAGCGTTAGCGACTCATCCATGCTCTGCCCAGGAAAAAAACAGTAGGCGATGTTTCTTCACCTCTTACTATTCGTCTGGCACCGTGACAGATCCTTTGTATTTGCTCATTTTTTCTTCTACTGTTAATCCCACCCCAGTTTCACAAAAGAGAAAACTGAGGCACAATGAGGATCGATTGGTCCCGTGTTCGTAGTCTCACAGATGGCAAGTGTTAGAATTAAACCCAGGCACCCACAAACGGAGACGAATAAGGCGCCATGCGGCCCCTGCACGAATAACCCCCATCCGGAGGGGCTGGCGGGCAAGTGAACAGAAAACCACAGGGACCGCAACGCCCTTAGAGGCGGACAAGGGACACATGCCGCCTGCGCCTCCTGGCTCGCCACGCAAATACCTGAGCATTGAAGGCGAGAAGGCAGCAGGGTGCAGTGGACTATTTAGACTAGGTGGTCATTAGATTCTAGTTGCAACTGAGCCACTGGTGGGTGAGCTGCAGAATCATAAGCACAACATGAATTAACAAAATTTCCCGCCAGGAGAATCACCTGGAGAGCTTAACAATGCATGTTACAAGGCCCCTCCCACAAACGAGTCATTGGCATTGGGCGGAACCCAGCCAGGTGTTACTAACAGTCAAGTTTGGAGCCCTCCAGGAGTGTGTTCTTTATGAGAAACGATTTCATCTCGAAATAGGTGTGAAACCGAGAGCGCATTTTCATGGCCAGTTCCGAGGCTCACTGGGGCCCCAACAACTCTTCGCTTACTGGAAGTCATGTGGGCCGGGTCATCAGAAGTACTCCCCAACCCCACCTTAGCCCTCCCCAGCAAGCTTTCAAAGACCCAGGGGGCGCGCGCCATCCCGCCCTCTCCCCGCCCCGCGACTACAAATCCCATCGCGCCCTGCGCTCGCGCACATTACGCCAGAGCAAGATGGCCGACACGGCGGCCACTGCCGGGGCTGGCAGCTCCGGAATGGTAAGGGCGGGAGACTAGGTTGGAAGCCGAGGGAGTTTCGGCATTATGTAACTTTTCCCTAGCCTGGGCAGCAAGCTCGTACCCAGACATCCAGCCCGAGAAGGAGCTCCGAATGGAGAAGGGCCTTCAGGCCATATGTACCGCCCCCTCCTTGGGACTTGGCGGCGGCCTTCTGAGTTGGTGGACTTGTATACTGATTGGTTCGTTTTTTGTTGGGGGTTGGGAACCCGGAACACCACCTGATTGGCCCTAAGAGGCTGTTTTCGCCTTCTTATTGGCTAGCCAAAGTTGGGCGGGATTACCGTTTCAAAATATTTAGCCTTTCTACTTTTCTGTGCCATTATCCTTTGCCTTCCTCTCTTCAACATCGTGTGCTGTTTTAATTTTATTTGTTAGTGAAATGGTGCGGAGATGGGTGGAACAAGATAGAGGTTATTTTTTCTGAGAGACATAAATTCCTCCCCATCATGCATGTTTAACAAAAGAGGGAGAATTTTTTTCTGGGAATTTTTCAATCTCATTATACGTGTTTCTTCACCTGTATATTCTGATAATCTGCTAAAATAAAAGATAAGAAACAGCCAGTTGTGTTATTCAAATTTTAGGTTTTAGGTAAGCAGAGAGGCTGTCTCTGTGTTTAGAGCCCCTTGGGCTCTCAATTATTACTCAGTTGGCCAAGATCTATGAGCTTGAATGTCAGGGGGTATCACATTTTATTAAGCACTGATAAATATTTAGCAAAAGAACCTTTGCTTGCCATTGACGGTGCGTGGATTATGTGATTGCATCTTTATCCGGTGAATGAAAATCTCCTTTCTGGGCTGCTGATTCACAGAGATCAGGAGGCAAACAGTCCACCAACCCTGCTGATAACTACCATCTGGCCCGGAGGCGAACGCTGCAAGTGGTTGTGAGCTCCTTGTTGACAGAGGCGGGGTTTGAGAGCGCTGAAAAAGCATCTGTGGAAACATTGACAGAGATGCTACAGAGCTGTAAGTACCAGGAAAGAATAGGCCTTTTTCATATCAACCAAGCATCTGTGTTCTGCTTTGTCTTAGGATTTAAGAGAAAGAACATAGGAAAGTGATATACAGGCTTTAGAATCAGATAGATGTGGGTGTAAGTCATCTCTCTGCCACTTAATAACTTGGGCAAGTCGCAGCACCTACGGAACCTTAATTTCTTCATTTGTGAAATGGGATAATAATTTCACCTCATGGAATTGTAAGTATAAGTGAGATGTATACGTAAAACATTTGATAATGGGAACATTGTAAGCTCTTAATGAGTTTTAGGTGCTTTTACTATTGCTGTTTGTGTTATGTACTCAAATTACAGTTTTGTTGGAGAGTCAGGATTAATTCCCACAATATCGATGCCACCACATGATATAATCAAATGCTATATTATCTAATACAAAGAGTAAGGGTGAATAAGTTTTATAGAATGGGGAAAAAACACCATTTAAAAGGAAGTATCTTGAGGTTTAGGAGTCTAGAATGATCTCACTTAGGCTTTTCTGCATGTACAGTGTATTTCCCTGGTTGGGCCTTTTTAGGGGGTAGGATAGGATGAGGGATGGAGGTATTTTGGGGGATCAACACCTAACAATGGAAGTGAGAGAAAGGTTTAAGCAGAAGTTGAACTGCAATGGATGCCAAACACAGAATTGACCAACTCAGTGGGATACTCTGGAGTGATAATTGTTCATTGGGTATCCCATATAAGGCAAAAAGGCCCTGCCTGTACTTTGGTCTTAATCAGTCACTGGATGTGGACTACCTCAGGAAGGTGAGATCTGGGGTGAGATGGCTCTCTGACGTTTGGAACTTTTAAGTACTAAATGTTTTCCTAAAGCAATGTTTGTATACTTTTGGTTTTAGAACTCTTGTAGACTCTTAAATCTTGAGGACTCTGTAGAATTGTGTTTACATGGGCTTTATATATTTTTTATATATAAATATATACATATTTAAATTTCATAGATATTTTATATATACATTTATATGTTTTTATACAAATATGTATTTACATGTATACATATACATGGGCTTTATGTATTCATGCATAGATTCTTGCCACATTAGAAAATAAAACAAAATTTTAAAACATAAGAATGAATAAGCATATGATTATTATCCATCAGAGCCATGATTATCATCACAGGTCATATAGCTTCAGGAAAACTACATGAGAGAATGAGTGAAAAAGTCAGAGAATGTCTTATTTTTATTATGAAAACAATTTTGCCCTTTGGACTTTGGAAAGGATTTCAGGCATGCCCATGGTTTCCCAGACCACACTTTGAGAACTTCTGTCCTAATAGTTCCCAACAGCTAAAAATTTGGTTCTTAAAAAGATCTTGCAATTCAGAGTTTAAAGGTCCTTAGTTGAGGCAGTTCTTTCTTATACTACTGGACAAGCGGTCTTTTTTCTCTCAGAAAAAGTGTTTGTCACTGAAGGGGTTGGAGCTAAAATATTTGTGCTGGAAGCTGTGAGTATTAGAACTAAAAGGTTTGAAGATAGTATAAAAATCTTCTGCTTCAGCCAGGGGAAAATCAAGGACGAATGATTTAATTTGGGGGCTTGCTAAGACTTAAGCACCTTCATGTTGTCAGTGGTTTTGGATATCAAAGTTTTAGGACTATGTCAGTTATAAGCATTAAGCATAATTGTTGTGTTTATTGACTACACTCACTTTGTTTCTAGGGACCATAATCTTAGACTTATTCTATATAACTTATTCACCCTTAACTCAGAGCAATGTCTCCATGTTGTTTTCTACATTGCCCGTACATATCCTTTGGCTTCCATGCACCTGCTAGCAAGTAAGAAAAAAGCCAAATGGGTGAAGATATTTTAACTGCCACCTGGCTTATTTCTAAAACGTACCGGGATTCTAATTAGATGTTTCCCATGGTAAACAATGCTGCCCACTGTTTTCATGTGTGGAGGCTAGATTTGGTGACTTGCTCAGGCCAGCTGGTGGT
Source organism: Macroglossus sobrinus (assembly GCA_004027375.1). NCBI lineage: Eukaryota > Metazoa > Chordata > Mammalia > Chiroptera > Pteropodidae > Macroglossus > Macroglossus sobrinus. The sequence continues at coordinate 561,188 of PVKZ01000438.1, forward strand.
AGGTCTTCAGCCAAATACCTTCCCTATCATGTACCACTTGCTTTTATCTTCTGAACCATTAGGCTCCTAGAACAGGAGTCTTATACCTTTTTGGACCCCTTTTACATCTGATGAAATTCATGGACCCATGAATTTTTGTGTGTGAAATTGAGCACAATTTCAATTTCCATGAAGCCTCCCATCCACTTAAGAAGCTCATTCATGGAGTTCAGCTTCATACCTTCCCCTTTCCACTGAAGGACTTCAGATTTTTATTAGCGCCATGCACTAACCAACTGAGTTAACCAGCTGTGTGAACTTCAGACTTTTAATAGAGGTTCAGCTTCAGGCAGAAGAAACAAAAAATTGCCCACCAGACAATACAAACAATAAGACTCTTTTGTATGTGTGTGGCAAGATGTACATAATAAAATTTATCATTTAAACCATTTTTTAAGTACAATTCAGTGCAATTTAATACATTCACGATATTGTACAACCATCAACTATCTATTTCCTGAACTTTTTCATCATTCCAAACAGAAACTCTGAACCCATAAACGATAACTCCCCATTCTTCCATCCCCCCAGCCCCAGGTAACCTCTCATTTAGTTTTTGTCTCTATGAACTTTTTTTCTGTCATATAAGTGGAGTCTTGCAACATTTGTCTTTTTGTGTCTCACTTATTTCACTTAATGTAATGTTTTCAAGGTTTATCCATGTCGTAGTATATATCAGTATTTCATCTCTTTCTTATGGCTAAATAATATTCTGTTGTAATGATAGATCACATTTTGTTCATCCATTCACCTGTTGATAGGTACTGGGTCATTTCTACCTTTTGACTATTGTGAGTAATGCTGCTATTAACATTGGTATAGAAGTATACGTTTGAGTCCCTGCTTTCAATCTGGGTGTATACCTAAGAATGGAATTGCTGACCCATACAGTAATTCTGTGTTTAACTTTTTGGAAACTGAGAATAAGACTTTATGCCTTTGATCCTTTCCCAGACATTTCAGAAATTGGGAGAAGTGCCAAGTCTTATTGTGAACACACAGCCAGGACTCAGCCCACGCTGTCAGATATTGTGGTCACACTTGTTGAGATGGGTGAGTGCACAAGTTTCCACTTCTTTAATGCAGCTGATTTGGAGTTAAGAGTCCACAGGAGTGAGCCATGTCTGTTGAGTGTTTTCAGATTTTCTCATGGTTCTTCTGGTCTGCTTTTAGCTTGAAAGAGAAGGTTCCTCTGAACCCTTTTAGGAGACCTCCTGACTCCCTGTTGGGGGATTCTACTGGAGCTTTTTCTGAGTGCCAGTAAAACACTTGAGTTGGGAGTTTAAGCTATTTCACCCAGTGAAATACTCTCCCTTCTCCATGCTCAGTATCCACAGTGATTTTTGTTTCCCTCTTAGGTTTCAATGTGGACACTCTCCCTGCCTATGCAAAACGTTCTCAGAGGATGGTCATCACTGCCCGTAAGTGACTTTGAACTGAGGTAATAAGTGCTCAATGAATGCTTGTGGAATGAATTAGTTGAATAGAGCAGGGATCAGTGTGGTAGCTACTTCCTTGTTGCAGGCTCCATTCCATTATTTGGGGCTACCTATAAATATAATCTTTGGGCTAATAGGATTGGGGTGTGAATTTCAGTCACTAGAAGGGAAAACTGTCTCTGAGATATTGCTGTAGTTCTTGTGCTTTAGCCCCAGAAGAGCAGTCGATGCTTCTTGAAAAATACAAAAGCTCTTGTTTTTCCTTAGATCAATGGTCAGTAAACTACAGCTTGTATGCCTGATGTGGCCCACCACCTGTTTTTGTAAATAAAATTTTATTGGAACACAGCCATATTTACTTATTATCTTTTGTTGTTTTTGTGCTGTAATGGTAGAGTTGAGTAATTGTGACAGATTGTATGGCTTGCAAAACATAAAATATTTACTCTGTGACTCTTTACACAAAGTTTGATGACCTGTGCCTTAGATAAATTGAGTGTCATCAACTGAGTTAGGAGTAACTAGTGTGGTCTTGTAGAACCTGAGAAGAATTCACTAGATTTTTTTTCATCATTTTTTCCAAGCAGGCATCTTTTGAAGAAGTTTTCTCTCAAAGTAGCTGCGGAAGGTGCCATTTTCAATCCTCTGTTGTTATCATTAGCCCATGCTTGCTTACTCTGGCATTTTTTATGTCTTTGTTATCTGGGTTCTCAAAATGAGAGTTGCAGCCTATCTAACTCCTTAGTTCCTCAACATCTTTTATGTTGTAAACGTTGTCACAGCCACTCATTCACTTGCCTAAGAGGCATGCAGGCAGACTGTGGTAGATAGGAATGTCATCCAAGGTCAGTTCACCAGGGCTGGGCATGTGGTGGTAACCTTTTCAGGTCCTTAAAAGGCCATCGAAGGCTTTTTATTGCTAGAAATACAAGGTCCCTGTTGTTCAGAAAATTGAGGTCCAGCATTTACTCTGAGAAAAGGAGGGTTTGGTAGAGACCCAGGGCCTTTGGTGTAAAAGTAACTGGTTATGACTCTGTTGCAGCTCCAGTGACCAATCAGCCTGTGACTCCTAAGGCCCTCACTGCAGGGCAGAACCGACCCCACCCGCCACACATCCCCAGCCATTTTCCCGAGTTCCCTGACCCCCACACCTACATCAAAACTCCGGTGAGTGACGAGGACATGATGGGGGCCTATGACTGAGGCAAAGCAGTCCATTCCTAGTGACTGTCAGACTGGAGTCCAAAAGTTTGTTGGTGAAAGATGAGCTCAGAACTCAGAATGTTTTTTCTCATTGATAAACAGTTTGGCAAAGGAGAATTGTGTTCTTCAGTTAAGACAAAAAAATATAGTTAAACACAAATTGAAGCTGGCACAATTTTACCTGTCTTACCAAAACACAGAATACCTAGCTACAAAACTAGAAAGATATCCCAAAAAATGTTCATAATAATTCTCAGTGGGTCATAGGACACTTTTCACACCTCGAGGTACGGGGTTTGGGGAGGAATGGGTTGTCATCCACAATTTCAGTACAGCTGTTGCCCTTGATCGGTAATCTATGTTAGTGTCCCAGAGCTGCCATAACAGTGCCATAAACTGGGTGACATAGAACAACAAAAATTTATTGTCTTACAGTTCTGGAGGCTAGATGGCTAAAATCAAAGTCTTGCCAGGCCATGCTCCCTTTGAAACCTGTAGGAGAATCCTTCCTTGCCTCTTCCTAGCTTCTTCTGGTGGTTTGTAGGCAATGTGTGGGTGTTCCTTGAGTTTTAGATGCAGCACTCAAGTATTCTGTCTTTACATGGTATTCTCTCTGTATCTCTCTTTATATGGCCATTTTCTTATAAGGGCACCAGTCATATTGGAGTATGGTTCCACTCTGCTCTCATATGATGTCTCCTTAACTAATCATATCTGCAATGACCCTTTTTCCAAATAAGATCATATTCTGAGATACTGGGGATTAGGACTTCAACATATCGTTTTTAGGGGGACACAATTCAACCCATAACAGTCTCTAACTCTTATAGTCTGTCTCTGTCAGTAAAAATTGATTAAGCATGTACTCCAGTATTCACGCTTATTTACATGAATCAGTGTAATATTGTACTAAAATAATGTACATTAAAAGATAATCTGACCCTTATTAAAGGTTCAGGAAACCTTGTCACTGATTGCCTCTGCTTTTTATTTTTTGAAATCCTGGTTTAATACTTGATGGAATAATAAGTTGGAGGTCTGATTCTAAGATCAGTTTATTTTGATACTTTAATGGCTCTCATAGTTGAAAAAGTTACGTTACAAACACATGCAGCATCACTAGCACCCCTTAATTTAAAAAAAAGTAATTTTTTTCATTCTTATTTATCAATTATCCAAAGAATTTTGTTTAAATTTTTCTATTCCATTTCCAGCTTCTTGAATCTAAGTTTTCTTAAATGATGGCAGGGTCTTGAATTTTTTAATGTTTCTAAAAAGCATAGTCAAAAGTCACTCAAATTCTTTGTTAGGAAGATTTTAAACATGTCGGAAAACACCGTTTCTGTGTTTCAATGTAGACACAGGAACTGTATGTAGGTGACACACCTGAATTAACATTGACATCAATGGAAATGTTTCCCATGGCCGCCTTTAAAAGCCCGGTCTCCATGTCACTGAGGTCACTGTTAAAGTGGCTTTTACCATTGCAACTTAAAATGTTTTAGCCAATTTCTCGTTATGATTAGATCTCAGTCATTTTTCACTCCATAACTTGATTGCCAAAGAGCTCAGAATTAGGAGGAGAACTATCAGGCCTGCCATTTTCTTGTTTACTTGCTCTTACATTAGTATCTTCAGTCTCCAACTCTTTGAGAGAATCATTTGGGACAACACGTCCATTTTGATTTTAGAAAACCAAGGTTTGTTTAAGAAAACAAGGTGTACAATCCTCAAATCCACTTAAGCAGCCACTTGCATACTCCACAGTGTCACATTACATGAATGGAACTGGTGGTCCCTGTCAGGGTTCCCTGTAGGACTCCCACTCTTCCTTCAGGATTTGTCTCACACCTGAGACCAGCTGTCATGGGAGCTAAATAAAGGCCCAGAGTAGGTAGATCTGTAGTAAATACTTGTGCATTTCTTAATTTTTCAGACTAAAAATAAATGTTAATTATAGTTATATTAATTTCTTTCTGCCCTTCCAGGCCCTTTAGGGATCTCTGCTCTGAATGATGGTAGTGGGTCATTTAAATGGTGGAAGGAAAAACATAGCAACAGCAAGGCAGGGACCTGAAGGAAGCAGAATGATCTATTGGTATTTCACTGGTGTCTTTGCTATTCTCTTTTTAGACATACCGTGAACCTGTGTCAGACTACCAGGTACTGCGGGAGAAGGCTGCATCCCAGAGACGAGATGTGGAGCGGGCACTCACCCGATTTATGGCCAAGACAGGCGAGACCCAGAGTCTTTTCAAAGATGATGTCAGCACATTTCCATGTGAGAGTCTCTGCCCTCTGTGGACCGTGTCTTGTCGTTTGAAATAGTTATACCATCTTCCCTTTCTGTCAGCATGGTAGGAAGAAACAACAATTTGTTCTTGTCTTGGGTTCATGTCTCTCTCAGATTTCTGGCTCCTTTTCTTAGGTCTTAAGGGTTTTGTCCCTAACCAATGACTCTGAAATAGCAAAGGCTTCTTTTGGGATTGGTTGTGTGAGGTACCTTGAGTTTAGATTACCTCAAAGGTTACTGAGCCCTAGGCATCAGAGAGACTCATAAAGTAGAAGTGGCAGCCCTGGTAGTAGAAGGGACACTGGCATCAAGGGGCAGGGCAATTACAGAACATCTGCCAGGCTTTGCCCTTCACCATGTCCTCTCATTTAATTTCTCAGCACTACCATTTCACCAAGTTACATCATCTCCATAGGCCTCAGTTTTTCCAGAGGTGAATGAGGGAGATTGGTCCAGGTGATTTATTTAGTGATTGTTCTCTTTGTGCCTGGCTTGAAATAATAGCTCAGTTATTAAGTGCCAGACTTTGTGCTAATCATTTTCCCTACTGTATCTCATTAAATTCTCTCAGAGACCTGTGAATTGGGAGCTGTTACAGGAAGTCAAGGTTTATAGAAAAAAAATGTAATTTGCTCAAAGTCACATGGCTAGAAGGTAGCTTTCAAACCTAGCTTTTTCTGACTGCATAACTCTACATCTGAACCACATAAAAATAATCATAGTGTCTCTTGATAATCCCATTCTACCATAGAACTATACATAAAGACTTTTATTGTTTATTTTATCAACAATTTCTTCTTCTCATTCTTAGTGTTTTTTGGAAGAATTGGAATTCTCATTTATCTAAAGTGCCCTCTAGCTCAGTAGATACACTTACATGCAAGTGTTCTCAAGTCCAATATTTAGACTTGAATCCTTCTGGCTGATGGGATCAATGTCTCTGCTCTAGAAATGAGACTTAGAGGGGTTAACTGGCCATGGGTACATGATCACTAAACTGATGCTTTGCTGGATTCAGTCCTAGTTCTGTCTGATTTTCATCGTACTTGGGAAAAGTTGATTCTAAAGTTATATTGCCCAAGTTCAAATCCTACCCTGCCACTTTATGTGTGCTGGAGGAAGTCACTTAACCTCTCTGTGCCTCAGGTTCTTCATCTGTAAGATGCGGTTGGTAATTGTATCTTGCTATTAAAGTGGAGGTGAGGATTAAGGATAGCACGTGTAAAGCCTGTAGGACATTGCCTGGCCCAAGGTAAGTGCTCCAAGCTCGTTAGCCATTATCGTCATTTGGTGCTGTTCACCGATCTGTTGTGAGGCTCTGGGCCAGCTGCCAGGACTCCATAACAGTGGAATCATGCCTCTCTTCCAATCCCCCAGTGATTGCTGCCAGACCTTTCACCATCCCCTACCTGACAGCTCTTCTTCCATCTGAGCTGGAGATGCAACAAATGGAGGAGACGGATTCCTCAGAGCAAGATGAGCAGACAGACACAGAGAACCTCCCTCTTCATATCAGCACGGTGGGTCCTGCCTTCTGCCTGCTTCACAGTATTCCCCAAAGTAGCCCACACTGCCCTTAGCCTATCACTCTAGGAATTGGACATGACCTACCCCAGGTCTCTGCCTTTATGTTAGGGATTTGCATGATGGGCTCTTGATCCCAGTGTGACATGCTCTCTAGTTTGAGAGGCAAGTTCGTGTTTTGGGAATTCATTCATTCATTTAACAAATATTGAATGAGCCAAGCTTAGTTCCAGGTCCTGGGGAATCAGTAAGAGATAAAATAGACAAAATTTCCTGCTCTCTTGGTGCTAAGGAAAAATAAATTAGGAGATAGGAACCAGGTGTGGACATGGGGGGATGGTATTAGGGTGACTGAGAAGGTGACATTTGAGTAAAGACCTTAATCAAACAAAGCTTGCACATATCTGGGAGTAGAGCATTCCTCACAGAGGGAACCATAGGTGCAAAGTCCCTGAGGTAGAAGCTGTTGCGTTGAAGAACAGCAGGGCCATTTGGGTAGCCAGAATGGCATGACCAAGGAGAAGACAGTAGTAGGGGATGAGGTCAGAGTAGGGGATGGGGTAGTCAGGTCTTAAAAGCTATATTAAACATCTGGGCAGTGCTAGGAGGAGGGTGAGGAACTGGTGTGTTTGTTAACAGCATCAGTTGGGTTGCTATATTAAGAGTAGACTGTAGAGGGTTAGAGCAGAAGCAGAGATACCAGTTTGGTTGGTACAGTAAACTAAGAGATGGTGGTAGAAACAAAGATAATGAGACGTGGTCAGATTATTTGGTCCAATTCTAGATTATTTTCAGAGCAGAACCAACTGATAAAATAGATGTGACATGTCAGAGGAGAGAGTCAAAAATAAATGCCTAGGTTTTTTTGCCTGAACAACAGGAAAGATGGAGCCGTCTTCAGCCAAGATAGGGAAGAGTATTGGGTGGAACAGGCATGGGGCAGGAGGTGGGAGGGAAGCCAGGAGTTTAGGTTTAGACTATGTAAGTTTGAGATGCTTATTAGACATCCAGGTGGTGATGTCAGGTAGAGAGATGGATGTATGAGTTGGAGTTTGAGGAGATGTTAGGGCTATAGATGCAAATTTGGAAGGCATCAGCATATGAATAGTGTTTAAAATCTTGAGACTAGGTGACCTCCTTGGGAGTTATTGAACATAAAAAAGAGAAGAGCTGCAAAGATTGAGCCCTGGGGCTCTCCACTGTTCTGAGGGTGAAGAGATGGGTAGGAAGCAACCTAGGAGATGTAGAAACTGGAAAGGTGGGAGAACCAGGAGGGTGTGGTGTCCTGGAGGCCAGGTGAAGACAGTGTTTCATCCAGGAAAGAGTGATTAGCAGGGTCAAAAGCTGCATTTAGTTCCAGGAATATGAGGACTGAGAATTTGTCCATTAGATTGGCAATGTGAATATAATTTGTGACCTGGACAAGAACAGTTTCAGTAAGAATCAAAACAAGGGCCTGCAGGGAAGTCAAAGAGAATGGGAGAAGAGAACAACAGGAAGAGAAATTGGGTCAGTGAGTGTAGATAGACTTAGGCTATTCATTACAGTGCCACTAGCCACACAGGTCTATTTAAATTTAAATTTAATTAAAATTTAGTTCCTTAGTCACACTAGCTGCGTTATAACAGTCACATGCCTAGTGGCTGCCATGCTGGGCATTACAGATACGAACATTTATATCATCACAGAAAGTTCCATTGGACAGCGCTTATACAAACAATTGTTTTAAGGAACTTTTCTGTAAAGGGAGGGAGAGAAATGGAGTGGTAACTAAAGGGGGAAAAGAAAGTAGTTAAGAGAGGTATTTTTTATTTTTGTGTTTTAGGATAAAAGAAATAACAAGATGTTTATATGCTAATGGGAATGATCTGGTAGAGAGGGGAAAATTGATGCGAGTGAAACATTTCGGAATGATGTACTTTGGGAGGTGACAGGGCAAGGGATCTAGTGCCCAAATGAAAGGGTTAGCCTTGTTCTGAACATCTCATACCCAGGATAGGAGAGAGTATGTGACTACAGAAATGAAGGTGGGTGAGGAGATGTGCTCATCGGAACTTGTGAGTGTTCTTTTCTGGTTATCAATGTGTTGTGCTTGGCAAGTAAAAGGATAAGAGCCTACTCTTATTCTAGCATCTTGCAGGAAAGTGCAAGGAGAGTCACAGAACTGCTGGAAGCTCCAATCCCTTTAAAGATTACAGAACCCTAATAGTCAGGTTACCGTATTCATTCATCCTTAAGGTCAGACCTGGCTTTTAAGCAGAGGATGCCTTAGTAGTTGAAGCTGGACGTTCCTCATGTTCTCTAAGGGACAGTGTACCAAGTGGCAGCCAGCAGCTCCTGTTTGAGGTGAAGAGTGCCAGTTATTTGCTGAATAACTGTTATTTGCTAAAGCTCTTCCTTGCTTGAACACCATTTCTTTAATGTTGAATTATTCCTTTCAGAATTAGGGCTGGGAGCCCATGGCTTTACACAAAGCAGAGGACTTGTTATTCTACACTTCTGTTTTGGACTCAGTTAATTTGGTCTGAGATTTGGTGATTGGGTCATGGACTAAGATGAGGTTCACCTTATGAGGAGGAATCTTCTAAGCAAACATCACCATCCCTTTGTAAGTACAAAGTAGTTAAAGGGCTTGCAGATGTGTTATCTAACACTCCAGGTAATGACAGAGGTGAGGTCATGGCGATGAGTGAACCAAGGCTGAAAGAATGCCAGGAGCTGCCTGAGCACCCCAGAGGCCAAGCCAGACAGCAAAGAGTAGAAAGACCTGACCCTGGGAGTAAGACTGGCCTGCCTTCAAATCCAGACTGTGCTACTTCCCAGATTCGTGGCTTTGGCTTTGTTGCCCAACACCTGAGTCTGTTTCCTCACAAGTACAACCGGTTAGGGGTAGGAACGATGCCTATCTTAAGGGAAAGCAGGAGCCTGATATAAAATGAGCTAATATATATTAGGTGCCTGGCATATGGCAGTTCATGGCACCCATTGTTCCCACCCCTGCTGTTTCAGGCTTTACAACCACAAGCTCTTCTGTTAAAAAATAAAAGACTTCAAGAAAAGGATTCTAACAACAATTTGTATACAATTAGTTGGACTTTGTTACTTTGTTGGACTGGCCAATATAATTATATGTTTCAAAATGTACAAAACTCAGAATGTACAAAAAGATGTATGGTGATAATTCTTTTCCCATTCTTATTCCCTGCTATCTACTTTCCCTCTTATAAAGCAACCAATCACCAGTCTCTTGTGTGTCTCTTCTAGAGACATAGTTTTTTTTTTATTATTATTCTTGCTTTAAACACAAACGGCAAGTCATAAATGGTTTGCCCTTGCTGTTTTCCCTCATCGATCTATCTTGGCAGTCATTCCCTACCTGTATATAAGGAGCTTCTTCATCCCTCCTCACAGCCTCATCGTATTCCATTTTGTGGATGTAACAATTTAACCAGTCCCCTGTAGACATTTCCGTTGTTTTCTATCGTTAGCATTTACAGACATTGTTAGTTAATTAAAAACTGGTATTGACCGCAGGTGATTCCTTTATCTTTTGATGGCAGCCTGTCTCTCAAGGACTGTTTTTAGGTAGTTACTTAACCTGGTTCTGGTTTTTCCATCTACTTGAACATAAAGGTAGTATCATTTTAAATTAATGTATAAGTGTTTTTGTCTTCCATTTGAACTAGCCGCCTCCTGCAGGCAATCCCAATGTCTAAACTTTTTCTCTTTTATGACCAATGGTACCAGTCATTTACCTATGAAGTATTTATTTAGTACATGGTAGTATTTGCCAGATACTGTTCTGAGTGTTTGAGACAGACACATCAGTGAACAGAACTAACAAAACATCACCTTTGGGGAGCCTATGTGTTGGCAGTGAGGAACAACAGTAAATATTATATATAAATACATCATTATAGTATATTAAAGATGAAAGTGTTGGGTAGGAAGGACCCACTAGGGGGAGATCCAGAGTGGAGGCTTCAGTTTTAAATGGGATATTCAGGGCAGACATCATTGAAAAGGTGACATTTGAGATGAGACTTGAAGGTGAGAGAGCAAGCCATGTATCTGGGGAAGAGTGTTCTGGAAAGGGAACAGTTGGTACAAGGGCCCTGAGGAACAGCGTGAAGACAAGTGTGAGGGTGGCCAAGGAAGGCAGAGAGGGAGAGGAAGTGGTAAGATCAGGTAGGGCCTTGTAAACGGTTTTAAGAGCTGGCTTTTAACTGAGTGAAATGGGAGTTGTGGGAAGGTGTAGAGCAGAGGAGGGACACATCTGACCTTCTTCCAGGACTGGTGACTGCTGTGATGAGAATGGTCCGTAGCACAGGCAGAGAGTGAACTGTGGAAGGAGATCAGTTAGGAAGCCATTGCAGTTGTCTAGGTGAGAGACAGTGGTGGGTCCTACCAGGATGGTTGCAGGAGAGATAGTGAAAGTGGTCAAATTCTGCCTGTAATTTGAAGGTAAGGCCAAGAAATTTTCCCAACAGATTGGATGTGGATGTCAGAGAAAGAAAAGCCAAAATGCCATCACCTGTGACCGGAGGACTGCAGGAAGAACTGATTATGTGTAGGAGAAGGTCCTGAGTTCAGGTTTAGGCACATTAAGTTTGAAAGGACTACTTGACACCCAGATGGAGATGTTGAGTAGCAGTGGCCGTGTGATCCTGGAGGGCAGTGGAAGTTGTTGGTGTGGAAAAAGCCGATACTGGATGCAGTCACCCTGAGGCGTGGGGTTCATTTGAGCACACGTGCATTGCCAGTCTGGCCTTTACAGACTTTGACAGGCTCTAGACAGACCCTTCCGATCCCACTTTTTTTTTCCCCCACAAATCTCAGTCAGTTTGGTACTTCTTTTATCAACTCCTCCTGTACTTCCCCATCTCCACTACCTGTCCCTGAAAGTGAAAAGAAAGTGGAATTTCCAGAAGCTTTACTTGAGAGAAGAGAAGCTATTGTCCTAAAATAGGACCCTCATTTTGTCTTGTGAGACAGCTGAGTGAAGGGAGCCTCAGTACCCTCCAGCAGAGGTCAGAAGGCTGGCTTTTCAGCACTGCTGTCACCTCCATCCTGTTATCTCAGGAAACACTAAAGGCACAGCTGAAATGACCTTCCAGTAACTTTGAAGATAGGGCATTATCACAGAAAAGAGAAGGGATGTGGGTAGGGAGTGAGTGACTAAATCAAGTCATTAAGAACTTCAGAAAGGTTGGGAGTCTGTTACCCAAGGCAGGTCTGATTGCGGTCAGACTTTGTGTCTAGCATGAGTTAGGTTGATCTTGGGGTGCTTGCTTTCAGGAGCACCTCCAGAAGGTCCACATGGCTCTAAGTCACCTTGTGACCCCACCAGATCCAGTACTGGAAAGAGCACAGGGACTCTGGATGGAATGGGGTCTAGAGGGAGAATACAATTGATGGGACAGTTGGAGGGTGTGTAATGGAACCTAGAAGTGACCCAGTTTCTTCAGGTTCATTAAGCCTGAGACTTGTCTGCATCCTAGGCCAGCAGTCTCTGTGCAAGAGTCTGCTATTCATTTTGTGCCATCTAATCACAGTGTCCTCTGCCCTGCCTTCTTTACAACTATCTCCTTGTCTAAGTTAGGTCCCCTTTTGCCTCAAGGTACAGAACAGGAATCTCAGTGACAGAACTGTTGTCCCGTCACCAGAGGGCGCACCCCAACCAGCTTCTGGTCACTTAGTCACGGAGCCCTGAGCAAGTTCTTCACGTGATTTCCCCCTTCCCCCACAGCTTCTGCTCACTTCACAGAACTTGGAAAATAAAAGAGTATAAATAAGGAAAGGAGAACCAGTCACTTACATTCCCAGAACTAGTTTTTAAAATTTCAATATATTTTCCAGTCTACACACAATTGTGATTTTTAAAGATTTTTAATTGGGATTATATTGAATATAGAGAGATTTACAAACCTTTCTACAAAATCGCTTTCCTTAGAAACCAAACTGTGAGAGACCTGATCCCCAGGTCGCAGATGGAGGTTATCGATGATGTTCCAGTGTTGGTGCCTGCATGCTCTCCCTTGCCTTGGTAGAAACCCTCAGGACTCGAGAAGTTTCTGGCCTCTGCTACAATATGCTCATTGGTACCATGTTGCAAGTACCAGATATTTGAGAATTTGGGGGGGGAATCTGTTACGATTTACTTTAGCTTTGGTCCATGAGAGGCCCTTTGCACATGATTTGTTCTGACCCTGTGTCTCAGTCCTGCAAAGCATTGAGGGTCACTTCTCTTATTTCTTCATTATCTCCTCACAGGTTTGTCTTTCCCGAAGCATCTAAATTTTATCCCACAACTCCCTGCCCATGCCAGGTCTCTATTCTTTCTAACCCATGTCTCTGCCTTGTCAAGAGTTTGGGGTTTTGTGTTCTGTACCCCATGTGTCAAAGCCATTGGTCTTACCTTCCTCTGATAGCCAGCTGCTGCCTGGGCCTCATTTCATCTGAGGCACAGATAGGCCCTGAAAAGCAGGAGGCTCCTGGGCTTCCAATCTCTCAATGAAAAGGATGCTAATAGTTCTTATGATGGGCATGATCTCTTTCCTTATGCCATTGGTGTTTTGCTCAAAGGATGATTCTGGAGCCGAGAAGGAGAATACCTCTGTCCTGCAGCAGAACCCCTCCTTGCCGGGGAGCCGGAATGGGGAGGAGAACATCATCGATAACCCCTATCTGCGACCTGTGAAGAAGCCCAAGATCCGCAGGAAGAAGTGAGTTGCAGGCTGGGCGCAGAGAGGCTTCTCTGGCCAACTGAGGTGGTCTTCCCTGCTCCTTGGCAGAAAAAAGAGGCTCATCGGTGGGTCTGAACCTTGGGGACAGCTTTTCTGGTGAGAGGAAATATTTTCTCTTTTCCTCTCCTTTCTTGCCTCCCATATGTATGTACCTCTTGTTGCATAGAGGTTGAGCATCCCGCGGCCCGGGTACCAACCTTCACAGCCCTGGAGTTGTTCCCCGCTAGAAGGACACTACGTGGGGCCCACACCAGGCAAGCTCCATAGATTCCTCTTCCTTCTAGGTCCCTCTCGTGAACTGAGAAGGAAACCTGCCTTGTACAGAGACGCGGACACCACACTCCTGGAGGAGTTAAAGCCACTCCAGGGAAGAGGAGAGGGTGGCCTCCTCATGATCCAGCCAAGGCTACTGGGGTGTGACTGGGCATGATTTTAGTAGCAAACTCTATTAAGATTACCTATTTTCACTGGATGTTTGAGGAAGATACAGTGGTAAAAACAAGGCTTAATCAACCAGGTTGTACTGTGGGGCGCAGGGGCAGCCAGTGATTTTATTTATTATCATAGGACTTGGTCCCTTTGATACCTGAAAGACCGGGAAAGGTGGCAGGAAAGAAAGAGTTCTTTGCCTGCTTTGCTTACTGCCGGAAAGACCGCTTGCCTAGTTTCTATTTCAGGATATCTGGACCCCTTTTACTGACTGACAGTTGGTGGTACCAATTTATCATCCTAGAACCTCATTCTGATTTCTCTCCTCACCTGGACTCCAAGTGTCCTGTTGAGCTGAGCAAAGCTCACTTTGCCTTCTCGCACGAGCTTGGAAACAGGAAGCCCACATACCGTTGATCTGGGGCCAGCAGGGATCAGGATACCTGAGCAGATATGTAACGTGTAGGAGAGCGAGGGCATAAGGGCGACACTGATTTTCTCATTAGCATTTGAGCTTCCTAAAACAGGGCAACCTCCTGAGAGATTTCTCTGCCAAGCAACGGGGGGAAAGTCAGACAAAGAACTTGATGGATAAGTAAGGCTTATCCATCTGTTGGACTAGGTACCCCTGGGAACTATCTAAAACTTTATTTTGGAAATTTTCAGACCCAAAATTAGAGAGGAAAGTGTATATACTTTCCCCATGTACCCTTCACCCAGCTTCAACATTATTTCCCCCTGGAATGTATGCTTGGGAACTACCAAGTGCTGCCCCATCCTGTGAAAAGAATTTTCTCTGAGAAGAGCCTAGATTGGTGTGTATATTATGCTATGACTTGATAGAGGAATCACCAATTTCAAACAATAGGAAAATGATTTGATGGGGGGCGGGGAGTCAATGATGAGATATTGAGGGGTGGATTTGGCCTTGTATTCTGAAAGCCGAGAAGCCTGGTCAGTTTGCTGGAAAACTGGCATGGACAGAGGCCATGCTCTCCTACCTTATAGCAGAAGGGGCTGAGAGGAGCCTGCAGGCCAGGCCAAGGTGTTCTTCCAGGAGCAAGTCTGAATTTGTTCAACCTCTTTGCTTCCTGGGGAGAGAAGATTTCATTCTTGAAGTACCCTACACAGCAAAAAAACATGTTTAAGGAAGATGCTGGGTAAGCAGATATCCTTGGACTGGTCTCCAGAGGAAGAGATTTAAAAACCACGTCTAAAGAAGGAAAGTGCCAGTGACACCTGGAAGTTAACACCAGGCAATGAGTTTCCTGAGTTAGCATCCTGAAGTCCACATTGAACTGTCCTTCTCCTTGGCTTCCACAATCATCTCTTAATTTTCCATGCTCTTGATGAATTTGGAAACCCAAAACACTTGGTGACCTGACAGCAGGCTCCTTGTTCCTCTGGCCTCACTGTTCCCTAGGGTACTTCATCCCTTCGCCTGGAAGGAAAGAGCTGCATGTCAGTAACTGAAGAGGGAATGCTAGTGAGAAAACTGGATTCTCCAGCTCTGGACCAAATAGTTGAAAGCAGTCAGGTGGGCCTGTGCTGATCCCTTGAAGTTCGTGATTTGGCTCTTGGCAATTTTTGGCCTGTTGAGTTTAACTATAGTCCCAAGTCTGAGCCATGACAGATGCAGGCGGAAACCTTCCCGGCTCACCGTCTTTACTGCTCTTCGGAGCAGTCATCCCAGTCAACATTTCCACACTTCCTCTTTTGCTGTCACCATCTGGAAAAACACCTGTTGAGTGCCCTTATGCTAAAGGAGAAGTTGGGATCTGGAGAAGAGTCACTATTTCTACTGTGGGCATTTCAGAGGCTGTACTGCTGTAATTCTGTTCTGGATGAGAGACACTGGGAGATGGTTAGATAACTTGAAACATTGACCCGACTATTGTGTAAAACCTGCATACTTCTCAATGTGTATTTATAAATTTCTATTTTTTATAACTTTGGAAGAATTCTTGGAGGAAAAACAGCCAGATTAATGTGATTTATGAGCTCTTAATAAAAGGTCATAAGAAAAGCTTTGTAAATGAAACAGAAGTATAAGCTTTGGACTTAATTTGTATTCAGAAGTCATAGCAATGAGAAAGACCATAGACAGATAAGCAAGGCTTAGCCTTTCTGTCAGACTAGGTGCCACTGGAAACTCTAAAACTTGTTATTTAGGAAATTTTTAAACCCAAAGCCAAGGAAAGTGTATATGCTTTCCCTTTGTATCTTCTTCACCCAGCTTCAACATTTAGCATCTTTTCAATCCTGTTTCATCTATTTCTACCACTTTTTTTCTTTATTTTTTTTCTTGGAGTATTTTTTAAAGCACATCTAAGACCTATGTCATTTAACCTATAAATGTCATTATGCATTATAGAATCACAAGATGTTTCCAAAAAAAAAAAAGTTCAGGAAGGTCCTGTGTACCCTGCATCCAGTTGCCCCAGCAGTAGCATCTGTAGTGCATATCAAAACCAGGAAATTGACTGGTTAATCCACAGTTATTTAGACTTCACTATTACCTCTGTGTGTGTGTGTGTGTGTGTGTGTGTGTGTGTGTACACAATCAGTTTTGTCACATGTAGATCAGTGTAACCACCAGAATCAAGTTACAGATCATTTCTATTGCCATAGGCTCCCTCAGGCTATCTATGACCGCCTCTCTTCCCCATCCTTAAGGCCTGGCAACCACTGCTGTGTTCTCCATCTTATAATTTCATTTAAAGAATGTTAGATAACTGGAGTCAAAGTTGGTAACCTTTTGAGTTGGCTTTGTTTCACAATGCATAAGTGAGTGAGAGCCTTCCAACTTGTGTGTGTGCATCGCACCTTTTATTGCTGAGTAGTATTTTATGGTGTGCATATACCACACTCTGTTTAGTCACAAATTGAGGGATAGCTAGGCTGTTTGTAGTTTGGGGCTATTATGAATAAAATGACTATGAACATTTGTATATAGGTTTTTGTGTAAATAAAAGTTTTCATTTCTCTGAGATAAATGCCCAAAAGTGCAATTGCTAGGGCCTATGCTAACTACATGTTTAATTTGAAAAGAAAAAAGCTATTTTCCCAAATGGCTGTACCATTTTACATTCCTACCAGCAATGTATGAGTGATCCAGTTTCTCCACATCCCACCAATATTTGGTGTTATTTTATTTTAGCCATTCTCATAGACATGTGGTAATATCTCATTGTGATGTTAATTTGCATTTCCTTGATGGCTAGTTCTTGAATACCTTTTTATGTGCTTATTTGCTGTTTGTATATCATCTTTGGTGAAATGTGAGTCTTGTGCCTAATTTCTAATTAGTTTTTCTTGTTTTGAGATTTCTTTATATATTCTAGATACAAGAATGTTGTCAGATGTATGGTTTGCAGATACTTTCTCCCACTCTGTAGCTGTTCTTTGTAACTTCTTCACAGGATCTTTTGCAAAGCAAAGTTGTTAATTTCGATGAAGTGCAGTTGATCAGCTTTTTCTTTAATGGACTGGGTTTTTAGAGTCAGGTTTAAAAAATCTTCAAGCCCTAGGTCCTGAATTTTTCTATATTTTTTCTAACATTTTTATAGATTTATGTTTCACATTTAAATCCTTGATCTGTTTTGAGTAAATTGTTATATATGGCATGAGGTTTAGGTTGAGTTCATTATTTTGCCTGTGATGTCCAGTTGAACCAACACCATTTATTGAAAAGCCGCTTTTCCTCCATTGAATTATGTTTGCACCTTTGTCAAAAAAATAAGAGTTTTTTTTTTTGTATCAAGCATACTTGTATGGGTTGATACTTTTTTGTTAGTTTGTTTAAACTAATCACCATGTCAATATCACACTTAACAAGTGAACAATTTCATAATATCCTCTAATACCCAACTCAGAGTTTTCCAGTTGTCTCGAAGATGTTTTTGTTTAACAATTGACTTGTTTAAATCTGGATCAATCTATGGCCATACCACCCTGAACAAGCGCAATCCCATCTGATCTCGGAAGCTAAGCAGGGTCAGGCCTGTTTAGTACTTGGATGGGAGACCACCTAGGAAGACCAGGTGCTGTAGGTGTAAAAAATAAAAAATAATAACGGAATTGTAAGATGACAAGGTCTTTGCAATCTGTGACATCAACCAACAGTTATCTAAAAAAAAAAAAATCTACATCAAAATAAGATTCACACATTGCACTCAGTTTTTGCATCCCCTAAGTATATAACAGTCTCTCCGATGTTTATTTTTGAGCATGCCCCTTCCCTGACCTCCCTCCTGGATCAGCAGTCCTGGCTTAAGGGTGAAGATGCTCAGCAGGCCCCTTCCCTTTGTTTCTGATCAGGAAGCAGTTAAATAAATGATGGTTTGTGGAGTTAACTGATAAACCAGTAACAAAGTGACCTGGCTTTTGGGAGAAACAAGCCTAAAAGGAACTGGTATTCTTGAACTTTGTTTTTTTTTGGAATCTTGAAGTCTCTTTTCTTGGAGACCTCATGGTTCAGTAAAACAAGGCTTGGTGACATTTGTATTCATAATTTACTAGCTATAAGGTTTGGGGCAAATCACTAAACTTCTAAACCAATTTTCATAAAATGACATAATTATACCTTGTCAGGAGGATTTCTTGAGAATGTCTGCAACTGTGCTTTATAAATGACAATGTTATTCCATTGCCAGATCTTTTTTCTGTTGCTTTTAAAATTATATATAAAGATCAATACTAATTGAGAATTTAACTGTTGCCATTCATGGTTCTAAGTGTTTTACACATATCCACTCATTTAATCCTCACAATTCCCTCAAAAGTAGATGTTCTTACTGTTCCATTTGCAGTTGAGGACACAGAGGCCCAGGGAGGTTAGTAACTGACTTTAGTCTGCTCGGCTGCTGCGTTTGCACCCAGGCGTTCTGCTCCAGAGTTTATACTTCTTACCTTTCATACTGTTATCTCATGACTGTACCTACTCTGTCCCTCAAATGCATTGAACACTACTGCGTGCAAGGTGATTCCCACACTCACCCACACTCTCCTTGGCCTGTGGGTGGGAGGAGAAGGGAACTAAAAATGGAACCAGTTGTGGAGAGAGTGATGGTGAAGCTGCTAACCACTGCTCTTATTCATTCCTTAAGGAAGTAGAACATTTTTTTAATGAAGAATTTTGATCACTTTACAAATAATGGATCTGTAACATAGGATCTTGTCAAGAGAAATGCCAAAGGCCTCTCATTCCTCCTTGGGACCCCTGGCAGACATGGGCTAGAACAACTTCTGGTCTGATCTAAGGTGGTATGTCTACTGGATTAAATGGTGGGTTCCAATATGAGTTAGGCTGCTCTAAAAAAGTTCCCCCAAACACAGTTGGAATGGCTTAAGACAGAAATGTATGCTTTGTATGGAAGTCTTGGTAGGTGGCCCAGGCTGGCTTGGTGGTCTGATGGTATCTCCTGTCTCATGGCTCCTCTGTCACTGTGGGTAATGCTTATGTCCATGTAATAGAAGATGGCTGCCACCCCATCTTCTGGGTCCACATTCCAACTGGGATAAAGAGGGAGAGGGGAGGTGTGTGTGAAGGAGACCGGAAGACCCAAAAGCTGCCCTTTTCTAGCCACATGGCCCCACCAAAGTGTAAGGCGAGCAAAGAAATGTGAGTTTTAGCTGAGTGGCTCTGTGTCTAAGTAAAATTTGGGAGTCCTGTCACCATGGAAAGAAGGAAAGATCGGATTTGAAGGACAACTGCCACAAATAAAGTTTAGGGTATATACCCTGGTATGCCTGGTGGGACAGGGAGCAAACACTCTTAACACTGAACCACCTGACTTGGCCACCTTGGCTCTCCCAGGCAGTCCCAGAAGCCAACAGTCAGGCGCTCCTCTGGCATGGGGACCTCAGTGAAGTACAACCAGGCTTTCGCCTCTGGTCTGTGACCCCATGGCTGCCCCTTCTTCAAAGTTGTTCCTTTATCTTCCATGACATTGCCTTCCTTCCCTTGTTCTACCTCTTGGCCTCCCTTTTCTTGGCTGGCCCTTCCCCACGACTGCCCAGCTGTGGAAGGTCCCCCAAACTCCTCTGCTTATATAAGAAGATGGCTCATCTGCTCCTTCACCTCCAGCTGTTCCCTCCTTGGGAGTTCTCAGTACTCATCTGTCTCATGATTTGTGCTCCACTGACCTGTCCGGTAATACCTTCAATGCAACATGGTCAAAGTGGATTTGATTCACCCTTCCATTAAAATTACTTTCTTTTCTCAGCTTTTCCACTTTGGAGGGAAGTTGGAAACAGGCCAGCAGCAGTGGGCTGTTTCCAACTTCCCTGTTATCTCCGGCCAGGACTGTGGGCTGTACAGCCTTATCTCACAGTCACCAAGCTAAACACTCCGGCGCCTTCATTCTGCATCTGCATCCATCAGTCACCAGATTCTGACACCTTTCTTTTGCCAGCCCGATGCTACAGCAGCCTCCCTTCTAGTCCCCAGCCTGTGTCCTCTGCCAGGCACATCTTACTAAAAGCACTAAAAGCCCCAGCTTTGTCATTTGCCCTTCTGCAGCGGGACTCGCAGTTCTTCTTTAATGCTCTTCACTACAAGTCCAAATGGCCCGGCTTGGCTTTTGAGGTCCCCTGCTAATTCATTGTTTCTTTTGGATAGCTCATTTCTTTCATTTATTCAACAAATACGGGTCTGGTGCCTTCTGTATATGCCAGGTACTCTGCCAGACTCAAGGATACAGTGGTGAAGAAGACAGAGGTGGCCCTCGCCCCCAGGGGATTTATTCTAGTGGGCAGACATACAAAGAAAACAAAAGCACACATTGTGAAGTGCTAAAAAGGACATAAACAGAGGCCTTTATGCCTTGAGGGGAGAAGGCCACTCTTATTACTGGTGCATCCTGTACCTTCATTTGTGCTCTTTGCCTCCTAAAACTGTGCCCTCCTTCAAGCCTCCATATCCCATCTCCAGGTTATATTGATCTTTCCCTTCCTCACTTATTTGACAAGCATTTATTGATCTGCTTTGTGCAGACACTGAGGCAGATATTGGGATACAGCATAGTGTAATAAAGTTGCTACCTTCTTCGGCTTTATCGTCCATTTGGGGGACAGACAGCTCACGAACAATAGATATGTGATGTCAGGTGGTGAATTGGAGTCCCGAAAGGAAAGCAATAGTGTGCTTTGAATAATTTGAGGGCGGTTTAATAAAGGAATTACCTCCAAAGATGTAGGCAAGGCATAGGGGAACCCAAGTGGTAATGTGACACTGAGTGAGTGGTAGGGAGGGGAGGGAGCAGTTCTCAGAATCTAGAGAGAGGCCTATGTGAGAGCCTTTTGCCAGGAACGAGGCCTTGGGTCCTTGGGGGGCCAGGCAGCAAGCAGCACCCCTGTAGTGAGGGTGTCAGTCCAATAATTAATATCCTGACCTCACTCTCCCTCGTACCTTCTGGTATCCTGCCTAATCTCTACCGGAAGCAGGGAGCACAGGCCTACCTGGCCAGCCAGGCAGCATGTAGGGTGAAAAAGGTAGAGAATGAGTGGATCCGGAGGGCCAGATGAGAGAAGGTGCTAAGTGCTGAAGCGGTTGCTATTTTAGAAAGGGTAGAGAGGGAGAGCTGTCTTTGAGCAGGGCCGTAAATGCATCGATGTGGCCAGGCATATGGACAGCATTCCAGGGAGAAGGAAAAGCAGGTGCACACTCTCTGAGGGAGGAACGTGTGTGTCCCTCAACACTGAAGGTTCAAATGCCTGAAGAGTGGTGGGAGAGGTGGCCAGCGAGGAGCAGGGGCCATTGTACAAAGCCTCTGGGCCCAAGTAAGGCCTGTTGGTGTTATTTAGACTGAGATGAATAGGAAAGAGTGACAGAAGTTGACTTAGCTTATCAAAGGATTATTCTGGCTGCTGGTTGGTATTGGAGGAAGGCATGATGGACACTATTTCTCTTCAGTTTGTATCATGTAATTTGGCATTTAGCAAACATAATTCAGCTGCGGGGACAGCCAGCCACCACAGAACTTGGGGGAGGTTAGTCCTGACCTCAAGAGAGGCAAGAAGTAGTGACTACTGCAGCTGAGCCCTGTACCAGAGGTACAAGGGGGAAACACAAGCACGTGATAACTCCTTCCCATAACTCCCTCCCTGGGGTGTAGCCTTGTAGTCATGGAGACAAATAAACAAAGGAACCTGTTTAACACCACTTAACTGAGACAGAGGAACAACTGTCAATAGAGGGTTGGACTTGAGGACTTAAGAGCTGAAGCCTGTGCTGAGATCAGAACAGGGTGGGGTTAGCAAGAGAAGCTTCTGGAAGAGGTGAGTAAGGGACAGGGGATGGCTGAGATGGTCTGAGGCAGGAGCGGGGGTGACCTAGCCTGAGAGGACTCAGGTGCCTCGGTGCCCGCCTTCCCCAAGGCCCCAGCTGCCCTACCTAGCACAGCCCCTGAGGCCCCTAAGCCCCTTGTAACATCTTTTGAGTCTAGTGTGATGTCCCCCAGAACCAGCCTTCTTCCTTGTAAAACTAGCCGAGGTCCCTTCCAAGGCATTGGCCCTCAGATTGTACTCTAGCTAGGCAGGTTTGGTTTGGGAGCATGTCTGGCAGCCCCACACTAAGACTGCCTCCAGAAAGGGGTCATCCAAAGTGGCAGGCCTTCCCACCAAGGCCCTCTGTGGTCCGGGGTTGGAAGTCTCCCCGCCCAAGGTCCTTTACCCAAGAGAGTTCCTGATGATCTGAGAGGCTTTTAAATAGAAAGACTAGATCCTCAGAGACACTTAGACAAACCTCATTTTGTGAGTACAAGAGGAATGACCCAGCCTTGCCAGTGATTGAGCATCATGAAAGAGCCCTGGGGCCCCGAATTCTAATTCTATTTCTTTTGGATTTTGTTTTGTGCACTTATTTATGAATTTTTTTCGACCACTGATAGTTGGTTTATCATTCTTCTGTTTTACTCAGGCTCATACTGAAACAAGTTTTTAATTCTCTGATCAACTGACAGTGCCCAGGTACAAGTAGGGGGCAGCTGGCCTGAGGGTAGAGATTTCCCATGGACACCCTCACTCCTGGAAACAAATTCAAGGTATTTTTCCTCCTCTTAGAGCCAGTGGCTAACTCTCATCTTCATCTGATTATGAGCTCTTCTTTTCCTTCTTGACCAAAATGTTATTTAATTTTGAATAGATAATATATGTACCAGTATAAAATTTAAAAGATAGAAAAAGATATGTGATAACTAAGGATCTTCCTTCTCCCGTTATCCAGACTCCTAGTTCTTATCCCCAGAGGCTATCAATATGTTTGTATCAATATTATCATATGTATTCTTCTGGGAATAGTCTATGCATCAAATGCAAATTCTTATATATACTTTCTCTCCTTTTTACACAATGGAAAATACTGTATAAACCATCGTGGTTTTTTTCCCCACTTCTCAGTGTAACTTTTGGCGATGGTTCCATGTCAATAATAAAAAGCTTCTTTGTTCTGTTTCATGGCTGCACAGTGTTCCATTGTATGGCTCTACCATCACTTACTTAACCAGTTCTCAGGTGATGGACACGAAGGTAGTTTCCAGCCTTCTGCTATGTCAAGCATTGACACATTGAGAAGCTTCGTGCATGTCATTTCGCTACATGTGCCTACTGAATGTGGACAGGTGTAGCCCAGTTCTTCTCATAAGATGGATGGCTTTATACTCTCACCTTGCTGCCTATTTCCTTACAATGTTTCCACTTCAGTGTCTCAAAACTTGTTGACCACTGCCAGTATGACAGATGGAAAATGGTCTCTTGCTGTGGTTTTGTTTGAGAAGCGTTGACTGTCTTTTCCTATTCATTTTATTGTAACATGTAACAAGCCAGAGTGCATATAAGCTGGAAACAGGGACATGATCATGGTGTGGTGTGATGACACCCTCACACAGGTGCACTCCGGGTGCTTTGCCATCACAGAACAAGGAGCATGAACTCTTTCAGGCTGGGACTTCAGAAGGAGCATTCCAAGGCTGGTGACATTTGAGTTGGCCCTTGAGGTTGACTAAGTCAGGTAAAGGAAAGAAGGAAATTCTAGGCAGAGAGAATAGAGACCACAGCATTTGAGAGGAGCACAGGCTGAGTGTGGAAATGCAGGTTGAAGATGGCACCTATGGGTCATGTCTGCCTTGCCAGGAAGTTTGCATTTTGATCTTCTAAGCGTCGAAGTGCAGTTGAGGAACCAAGGTATATTTGGGAACAAATCCATTCACTGAGCACTTGCTCCATGCCAGGCCCTGTGTTAAGCACTTCACACAGCTTCAGCCTGTTAATCCTCACAATAGCCTAATGAGGTGGCACAGTATCATCCCCATTTACACAGGTAATACCTAATTTATTAATAGCACTATTATTTTCATTGCTTAACAGAAGAGGAAACAGAGACTTGAGAGGTTAAGTAACTGGTGTGAGGTTCCTAAACTACCTAAGGGCTAAATGGCTGGGCTTGGAGCCCTGATCTCCCCTACCCACCCTTGCCCCTGCCTCTGGAGAGCCACAGGTTGAGCTCATTTCTTGGACGGAGGGGTGGGGCCTAAAAGGGACAGACCCTTCAGAGGGAGCCATGGGGGGTGTAAGACATCAGGCCCTCTCCCAACACGTGACCTATGATACCAGTCTCTGAAGAGGTTGTCTTCCAGAGATCTCTGTGCACATCAAGCAAATGCAAACACGCACACTTTTTTCCCCCTTTTTTACACAACGGTAGCAAACTGCATCTGTATTCCCCCACACACACTTAATATCTCCTGCAGCTCATTTTGTATTGGTTCATAAAGAGCTTCCTCATTTGTTTTATGGCTGCAGTGTTCCCTTGTGTGTCTTATTCTAATTTATTACCATTTTTCTACTTAGAGAAATCGAGACTATTTCTAATAAATAATGCTACAATGACGCGAGATATACCATTTTGCTGGTATATCTGTAGGCCAGCCTCCTAGAAGTGGAATTCCTAGCACGCAATATATATTTTACATTTTAGTAGCTATCACCAAATGCCCTTTGTGGGGGGCTCTGCCAGTCTCGCTCCCCTTTAGGGAACAGAGCCCTTCTTCCTACACCTTGGTCAACGCAGTCCAAGTTTCCATCCTTTTGCTGACCTGGTAGGTGAAAAATGGTATTTTAGAACAGCTTGAGTTTGTGTTTCTGTTACTATGACTGAGGAGTTTTTACATGCTATGATTTAAAATTCAGCGTTCCCAGCACCACATTCCTGCTGAGGCGGGACACAAGATGTTTTCTGGGACATTGCTTTCTCCACGGTCCCTGAGGTGCTGAGGGCACCTGCCATTTCTTCTCAGGGATTGTGCTGGTGTGTGTGGGTGTGTGCGCGCATGTGTGTGAAGGGAGCACTCCTTCTGAAACTCTGCATTCTTGGTTCGAGGGACAGGGGAAGACTACACTACATAAATCATCACAGCTGTACCCTCATCTGCGTTATCCCCTTTCCAGTGTCATTCTCACCTGAAAATTCAAATAGAATTAGCAAGGCAGTTTTCCTTCCCTCACCCCCATATTCCTTGGGCCAGATACATTCTGGAAAATTATTAGACAGTGTCCTAAGCATCCAAGTTCTCCCCAGTTGGCCACTCTCTAGGAGAACAACAAAGTTCAAAAAAGACACACAAGTAAGCAAGCCCAAGTCTTGCGCTTTTTCTGATCCCTACTGGTGCAGGATGCTGTCCCCCACACTTGTTAGAGACAGTGGTACCTGGGCTTGGGCCCTGTCTTGATAGCCCAGGTGACAGGGCCAGCTGCAGCTCTCTGGAAGTTCATTCAGCCAACCCAGAGGACACGGACCTTGTCTTCAAGGAGCTCAAGGCTAGTCCTGTCATGCCCACTGGAATACTTCGTCCTTCCTGTCTGAGGCCCTCACTGCAGAGCCTGAATGCACCAGGTCTCATGGCCTCACCAGAAGTCATCCTCTGGCTTTATGGAGTGCTCTGGAAACTCTGGGATCTTGTCAGGGAGTGTGTACCCAGCTTACTCGAGGGAGATATGCATCCTTCCCTGGGCTCTCAGAAGCACCCTGGAGCCCTGTCCCCAGTATGATGGCTGCCTGAAACCCTAAGCCCTTTTTAAGGACCAGATCCCATCACTTCTCAACTCCTCCTATCTCCACTCATAGGGCATCACATCTCAGCCCACCATGATGCCACTCCAAGGCATCTTGATGCCTTTATGATGAAACCCATGAGTCCCATCCCTAAAACCACAACTGTGTCATCTGAGAATCTCAGCTTTAGATCAGCTCACACATATCTAGAAATGAGAGTTATGTGGTCACTAGTTCATGGGAGACATGGCCTTTGCCCTCAAGAAACTCAAATAGTGCT
Source organism: Macroglossus sobrinus (assembly GCA_004027375.1). NCBI lineage: Eukaryota > Metazoa > Chordata > Mammalia > Chiroptera > Pteropodidae > Macroglossus > Macroglossus sobrinus. The sequence goes on from PVKZ01000438.1 coordinate 587,190, forward strand.
CAGCAATGTTTGATTAAATACATGTATTCATTCAACAGACACATATTCAGTACCTTTTGGTGCCAGGAGCAGCACTAGATGCTGGGGATACTGTGATGAATAAGACAGTCAGTCATTGTGTTGTGGAGTTTGCAAGCTGCTGGGGGAGGAAGATGTTGAGCAAGTAACTCCAATATGAAGTGGTGGGGGGAGCTGTGGGAGCCCTTAACATGAGTTGATGTGGCCCTAGCTGGTGAGGGACGTCTGAGCTGAGCCCAAAGGGTGAGGAGGAGCCAGCCAGGGAAGCGGTGCAGACGTGTGGAGGAGAGGTCTCTGAGCAGTGCAGGGCTGGGGAGGGCTTCCTGCAGGAGCTCTGATCTAAACTGATTCTAGAGGAAACAGAGGGGGCAGTAGTAGTGAGAGGGGAATGAGTCCTTAGGGGTACTAGAGCCATCAGTCTGGCTGCTTTGGTCTCACAATTGTGTGAGAAGGAACTAAGGGAAGAACGATGCCTTTTGGAGAGGCTGGGTTTGAGTGGCTGGGCAGGCACCCACATGAAAATGTTCAGGGGCACTTCCGGTTAGAAATGTGGAGCTCAGGTGCAGGTGAGAATGGGGTGAAACTCAGTTTTCTGAAGAAGAAATTATAGAGAAGGAAGACTGGAGATGGAGGATGGTGCTGAGACACCTGGTTAGAGGAAGGGAGCCAGCCTGGAAGACAGAGGAGAGGATCAGAGCCCATTCTACAGAAGCTCAGAGAACAATTCAGGAGAGGAGGGAGGAGCAGCTCATCTGTGCCAAACATTAAGGAAGCTTCTATGGCTCTGAGAACTGGGTAGGGGAGCACATAAATGAAGAAGCATTCCTAATGCATTGCCTTGATCTCTGCTCCTCTCCCAGAAGTGCACCTTCTCTCTCATTCCTGGCCAAAAATATCCCCAGAAGCCCCAGTGGTAGGGCTTCAGAGGGAGAAGGCCCAATTTCTCAGCCTGGTATCAATGGCCACCCATTCCGGACAGCTGACTAATGATGGGAAGCCAGCACTGCCTTTGAGCTGCAGAAATTAAAACAGCCACAGGCTGCTGTGGATAGGCAGGTGGTGGGTTGAGCAGGCAGGGGCAGGCCTGCCCGACAGCTCAGCACTGAGACGGCCTCTCCCTCCCCACTCCATTTTACAGCTTCCCACAACAGGGAGCTCAAGGCTCTCCAGGAGAGGAAGCCTCTCTGCTTAAATAAGTGAGGCCTGAGGAAAGCTGTGCTCCATTCGGGAGGACAGGGCCCTTCACAAGTTGCTGACTACAGGCACCAGGCTCCCAGCATAGCCTGTGCCAGGGCCTGCCCCTGCTTTTGGGCCAGGCTAGGCATCACCAGAGAGGTGGAGCTCTGGCCACTGGAATTAGGGCCTCACCTAGGGGGGCTCCAGAAACCAAGGTGTGGCCAACCTGATGTAGGCACGCCTGCGCCAGCCATGCCCATTACCCTTTTCTATTGGCTTTTACCCTCTACTGTCTAACTGTATCCCTTCCCCATGCCTACTCTGACAGAAAGGTATAAATTTTGGGGGAGGTGGTATGATGGGGAGAGGGATGAATGGGTGGGAATGCACACAGCTAGAAGAGAGGCAGCTGGAATGAAGTGTGCAGGTGGGGCTATTCTGAGCAATTCACTTCTCTTCTCGGAGCCTTAATTTTCTCATCGACCAAATGGAGTGAGGGATATTATGAAGGTTTTAGAGGATTGTTGCGAATAAGAGAGAAAACGAATGTACTTTCCAAACCATCAAGGTTAAGTGTTGGTGGTTACCACAACCACCGTTGCATCTGGATTTTTCAATGTGAGGTCCATGGAGCCCAGTTTTAGGAGGATCTGTGGAGCGTCTGGAATAATGTATAAAATTGCACATGCTAGAGGCTTTCTGGGATGAGGATTCATAGCTCTTAAAAGAGGTCTGGGACCTAACAAAATTTAAGACCCACACACAGCACAAGTCCTTCCCCGTCACTTTTGAGGTGAGTTAGCTGAGACCAAGCTCATATAACTTGTCAGGGCAGCAGTGGATCACTGATCCCCTCACCTTTCACTACTCCCCACTGTCCCCACCCCCCATATCAGGTGAGGGGAAAGAAGAGTTAGGAGAGGAGAACAGCCAGAGGTGGAGCCCCAAGTATTATTGGGAAAAGGTCCCTGTCCTTACCCTGTTACCAGGATAAGAACACCACAGTGGAGGGTGAGAGACAGCGGGACAGGAGAACAAGGAAGCCCCATGATGGGAGAGGCCTAGGAAGCCCTTCCTGCAAGCACAAGTTGTTGAATCAGTGAGTCATCCTCCCTGTCTCCCTTTCCCAATAACCCCCCGCAAAGGACTCAGAAGAGTGAGACACAGCCCTCTCTCTGACACCATCTTGAGATGACTTCTCTGGTTCTCTGTTTTGTCTTCTGGAAAAGTTGGAGATAACATGTTAAAGCTTTATGAAAAACTGTGAAATGTCACACACAAACATAAGGTAGTCATCACCCAAAGATTCAATTTATTGAGCAACTACTGAGTGCCAGACATGGGGTGGATGCTTTGCCTAAATTGGCATAAATGTCACCACTTCAAGAGGCCTTCCCTGACCACTTGGTCCAAGTAAATCCACATCTCTCCCTCACCCTCCAGTCAGTCTCACACTCCTTGTTCCTTTCCTTTCTCCCACTTATTCTGCCTGTATGCTTTTTTTCATCCCCTCTCTCTTCCATTAGACTAAAATCTTGCTATGGGCAGGAGTCATGTCACTGTGTATCCATGCTAAGCATAGTGCTTGCTATCTAGTAGTCACTCAAATACTTGTTAAATGAATGCATGACTGTCTCTAATCTTCACAACAGCATTATGAGGTAGGTATTATTATCATGTCTGGTATACAGAAAGAGAAACTGAGGTTCAGAGAATCAAAGAAATTTGTTTAAGGACACAGTTTGTTACCACCAGGCTTTAGCTCTGCTCCTTCTCCATGAAGGATCTGGAGAACAAGAGAGTCATAAAAGAAAGTTGGGGCCCAGCAAAATGGCTCACCCAATTCTGCCACCACCTGTGCTCAGCCTTCCCCAGCTGAGCTCGTCCAACTTCTCATCACACTCGAGTAGGTCCGAGTCATCAATCCACAGCCACAGAGCTGGAAGCCAGTCCAAACTGGCCTGTTTATTTCCCAAGCCAAATGAGAGTCAGTCCTTCTACACCCACCCCAGAGCAATCTACAAGCTGGAAGCACATGCCCCACCTCCTCAAGCCTTAATACGGCAGATAAATTTGTGAACTTTTTTATAAAACATTGTACAGGGGAAATATATATGTATACATAGTGCCAGTGCCGGCATGGGGGTGGGGTTCATTTCTTGAATACAGGTAACCAGATCCTGCCCCATCAGGGTATCTGCTCATTCTCTTTACCTTAAGTGGCTCAGCTGCTGTCCCCACAACCCAGTACCGTAGTAGGTTACCACAAATCATAAAGGTCCAACGCCTTGCCCCCAAAGTGAACTGCTTCCTGGCTGCCCTCTACTGGCCAGCTCCTCTGAGGTAGGCCACTTCTGCCCTCCCTCCTCACCCAGGCGGCTTGCCTTGGCCTGGTCCCCGGAATTTGGCCCACCAAGGCCTGAAGGCAGGGAGACAGACCAAGGAATACTGTTTTCTGATATGTTTGGCAACCATATATCATCCAAATCAGGGCTTTTTTGAAGGTGGAAGGGGGTCTAGTTCACTGGAGAACAGGCATAACCTGAACTACCCAGGCAAAGGACAAATGGCTGCCCTACTGATAGGTCCCCTGTTCTGAACCAGCCCAGTCCTGCCACTCTTGACTTTCCAAAACACATTCCCTGTTGGCAGCACATATCTCTCGGCTCTCATTTCGCACCTCAGCCACCCCCCACTCTTTAAGACCTTGCAGCATCTTGGCTACACATTTTGAGGCCTCAGTAATATTGGGGAACTATAGTATTGGGGTTGGAAGGGGTGGTTGGGAATGATACCCCCTCCAAATCCCCAATCGGGACCTGGCTATGTAAAGCTTTTGGTGTTAAGCCCCAGACTTTCTGGCTCCTTGAGCCCAATCCCCAAATCATGGCTACTTGGGTCTAAGTAGAAAAGTGAGCCTTAATCCTCTGTCTCTTCACCCCAAACTTGCCAAGGCTTCTCTCTCTAGGGCCAGAGTGAACTGAACCATCAATCCCCCACGCCTGCTTTTGGCCAATCAATCAAAGCACTCTGTCCTGGTACCTTCTCCACATGTTGTACATGCACATTCCAGGTCCCACATCATGTGGTTTTTATGCTAGCATCCCGAGGAATCACCTCTTGGGGCGGCAACTGGTAGACTGGTGGAGGCTAGAGAGATCAACCTGTAGCATCCTGCACCTCCACTCAGACAGGGCTGAGCCCCAGCCCTTCATGAGGGCCTGACAGGCAATCAGAGCCACCTCAAAAGGGGCATTCCCATTCAGATTTGATGCCCAACCCCTTGCTTTTAGAACCTGCTCAGTAGGTCATGCTTGTAAAACTGCTTTAAATAAGCCTTGCTAAAGCAAATAGTACCAGATAGCAGAAACTCAGGCTCCAGGCCCTTAAAGGCTCCTCTTTTCCTCCCTCTTTCCCCCTCTACCCTCATCTGCAGACAGTCCACAGCACACTGGGAAACAGAAGTCCACTCTTGATCTTCCTGGGGCCACTGCTTCTCACTCATCCATCTCTCTGTCTTCAGAGAACAAAAACTCTTCTGTGTCTGAGTCAGGCTGCCCAGCTCTTGCTGTGTCCCTCCCACCCCCCAGAAACAAGTGCCTGGATCTGACCCTTTGGAATAGAACTAAGAGAACCCTGGGCTCAGGATGGGGCATTCCGATGGGCCCCTGAGTAAGCATAGGAGATGGGATGGCGGGTCCCAGGCCTCACGGTGAATGTGTTGATGGGGCTTCCATAGTGGGGTTTGCTGTGGGGAGACCTGGTGGGGAGCAGAAGATAGATGAGGTTATTATTTGCAGCTGGTTAACCAAGAGACCTCCCATCTTCCCCAGGGCAGGAGAGGAAAAGATGTGGCTCAGTGCTATGGTTTCTGCTCCACAAGTCCCGGGCTTATCAACCCCAGGTGGGACTCCAGTCTACTCCAGTGTTGATTCACGGGACACAGGGCTCCCCCTCCCGTCTAGGCCCTTCTGACTGAAGTATGTGCCTAATAATCTTCCACTCAGAACTCTTCACTCTTAGTCTGGCTCCTTTTGTATTGCTGGGAAATCCTGGTTCCCGCGGACTACTCAGCTCTCCCCCACCCAACACTTAGCCTGAAGCCCTGGGACTCCAGAGGGTGGGAGAGAGGAGCAAGAAGAGGGGGAGCTGGATAGGGAAAGGGAGAACAAGGCTGATGGAGGGAGATGAAGTAGCAGGTAAGGGGAGCGCCCTCTGCAGGTGAAGTGCGCCTACTTCCACATTCTCTAGGCCCCCAAAGCCACAGGGAACACCAAAAGTGTCCCCTGACAGATGGTGGAGGCCTGGTCTGAAGGCAGCGCCCCTACCTCGCCTGGCTGCTTACCCTGGGCTCCCTCCAACACCCTCCATCAACCCGGGCCCCATCTCATCACCTGCCGGTAGAGGGGGCAAAGCCGTGGTCGCCACCAGGTGCTTTGTACTTGGCCTCTCCGCGTGCCGGGCCCTCCAAGGACATCCTCCGCGCTTGCAGGCCTCTGCGGGGCGCGCGGCCCGCGGAGTTGACACGCCGCATCTCCGGGCCTCCGGGTGCTCCGAAAGGCCCTCCAGGCTGAGGTCCGAAGCAGTTGGGGGTGCTCAGGCTGCGGCTGGTGCCGCCGCGGGACAGCCCGGGGCTGTGGTGGGTCTCCCCGACGTACAGGCGCTTCTTGATGAGCGAGCGGCCTCCGCCGGAGAAGCGCTCCAGGCCTCGGGTCCCTGCGTAGCGCGCACCCCCGGGAAAGCGCGAAAAGCCGTGAGGCTCTGAGGCTGCGAGGCCCGCGTCCAGGGGCTGCCCCAAGTTTGAGAACTTGTTCCGGACAGGTGAGCCCCGTCGGCCCAGATACTGGAGGGCCGGGGGCCCAGGGTCATTGCTGAACTCTGGCGGCGGTGGGATGACCTCAAAGCTGAACTCCTCCTCCTCCGCCCTCTTGTAGGAAGGAGAAGAAGGGGACGAGAAGGACTTGGGCAGCAGGCGGTCCTGGGGGAAGCTGACGGACGCTGGTCTTTCACAAGCCACAGGTGCCTGGGGCTCTGCCATGGTCCAGTTGGGCCCTCTGCTTGGCTCTGTGCCCTCTGGGTTTCTGCTGGGCTCGGGCTTCCAGAGACTGGGTACGGTGAGCTGTGCAGAGGATGTCAGCTGGAGGTCTTTCTCGACCTCCATGGATGACTTGGGGACCACAGTGAAGGAGTTGGGCCGGCCCTCCTTGAGGAAGATGCTGTCAGAGCCTTCCTGGGGCAGGCTGCTGTGGCCGCGGAGACTCCCTGGCAGGGAGGACCTACCCAGGCCAGGCCCTCCAGACCTCCCCTTCTGTGCCCTCTGCCTGGCCGCAAGAAGCAGGGCCATTGGGGAGCCGCGCTCCACTACTTCCCCGGTCACCGGATGCCTAAGGAATTCATCAGCAGGCTGGGCTGGGGCTGGGGGTTTGGCTGGCAGTCCCTGGGGATCCTCCACAGGCTCCCCTGACCCTGCAGCCTCTCCTCTGGCCATAGTGGGCATCACTACGGCAACCTCCCGGCTGGGGCTGTTCTGGCTGTGATGGGGCTTGTAGAGAAATGGCACCTCTTCTCCGCCAGGGGATATCTTTGGTGGGAGGGCTGGAGATGAAAGGGCTTCTGGTATAGGAGGCTTACTGGCCTCTGAGGGGTGCCCTTCTGCCTCTGGCTGGGAAGGCACTACAAGTTCTCGAGGTTCTGATTTCTCCCACTGCTCACTTGGGACTAGGTTCTTCTCTGCTATCAGTTGAGATGATGTGGTGGGCAGAGTTGAGGTTGTAGATGGTATGACAGGTCCAGGCATGGTCTTTGGTGGTGTGGCTGGCCCAGGTGTGGCTGATCCAGATGTGGTTGGCCCAGGTGTGGACTTGTGTGGTATGGCTGGCCCAGGTGTGGCCTTGGGTGGTGTGGCCTTGGGTGGTGTGGCTGGCCCAGGCGTGGCTGGCCCAGGCGTGACTGGCCCAGGCATGGCCTTGGATTGGAGTGGTGTGGTTGCCAGAGGGGTAGTAGATAGTGGTGGCAGATTCTTGGCCATAGGCTTGGAGAACTGACCATTATTAACTCTGTTTTCAAAGATTCTTCCCCCTTCTAGCCGAGGTTTGGGAGGCAGAGACCTTAGGCTGGGCTTGGCTTCCTTCTCTGCTGATGCGGAAAGCCGGGCCTCCAGTTCATTCCGGATCTGCTGGACACTGGGAGTTGGAAAGTCTTTCGAGACGTAGTCCACAGGGGGCAGGGTCAGGTTGGTGGCAGCCTCTCTCTCTAGACAGGGACTCTTCTCAGGGTCACTTGAGCTGGCCATCTCCTTCTCCGGCAGGCTGGGGCCTTTCTTGCCCTCCTTCCCCTGACAGGTCACTGTTGGGCCTGGCCTATGACTGTTGCATCGGTCCTCTCTCTTGGAGCCAAAGAGGTAGGCTGCCAGCTCACTCCGCAGCTTTGCCATCTGGCCGGGATCCCGCCAGTCCACAGGCTCTGAAGAGGCTGTGTCCTCTGGGCTGGGGGGCTTGGGTTTGGGTTTGGGAGCAGGAGGGCTGGATTTGGGGTTTTTCATAAACCTAGCAGATGGAGGGGCTGCCTTCTCAGCAGAGGGCAAAGGAGGGGCAGCTGGGGGGAGGGGAGGTGCTGGAGGAGGAAGCGGGGGTGCTGGGGGAGGGAGTGGGGGTGCTGTGGGTGGGAGCGGGGGTGTGTGAAGGGGCAGGGGAGAGGCTGGATGTGGAGTCTCAGCTTGTTCGTTTGTCCGGGACTGGGACTGGCCCAGCATGGGGCCAGCAAGTGCCACAGTCCTGCGCTCCCCGGGGTGATCTGGTTCAGGGGTCCTGTCTGGGTAGGCCTGGGAGGCAGGGCGGATGTGGAAGTTGGGAGGTAGTGGGAGTCGACTGGGAGCCTTCTTGGTGGCCCCTTCTTCTGGAGGGGCCCCTTCTGCTTCCTGAACTGGGATGGATGAAGTCCTGACTGGGGTCGGGGGAGGCACCTTGAACGAACGAGGAAAAGTGAGGTGGGGCTCTGGTTTAGGGCCCAGGGGGCTCCCCTTTGGCTCAGTAGGGCTTCTTGGGGGGCTGGTTCTGGGGGCCTCTGGCTGCCTGCCATTCAGTGCTACCTCTGATTTCCACTTGGTGACACTCCCAGGAGGAAAGAGGTGAGTCTTAGTTTTATGAGGAGACATTGGAGCTGGGGGTGCTGGGGCTGGCATAGGGGGTGGGGGTGGGGCTAGAAAGGTCAAGGGCGGTGCAGGGGGGATGAAATCAGGAGGGGTGGGTGTGGATGGGGGGGATAGGGCCCCCAATACTGGGGGTGGAGGTGGGGCCATACTGGGTGGGGGTGGAGGTTCCAGCAGCAAGGGAGGTGGTACGGAAGCCATGGAAGGTAGAGGTGGTAGCGGAGACTCCCCTTGAAGTTGTGGAATGTCTGGGGGTGGCCCTGGGGCTGGGCCTGGGGGAGGTGGGGGGATGAGTAGGTCCTGGCCATAATGCCCAGGCCTTAGGTCACCCACAGAGCTGTACAACCGGAGGTTGCCGTTGACTAGCGAGCTGGTACCTACAAGGAAAGAGAGGCAAAGATGAAGAGGCTAATAAGGCCAACTAGACTTGCCCATCTCTGTGTGCCCAGGGCGGGGTGGGGTGGAGTGGGCAAGCAAGAGAATAACTGGCCAAGAGCATGCCTTTCCTCCTGAATACCAAGTGAAGGAGCAGCAATGTCTCCAGTCTTGTGAGCTGTCCTGGAGGTGATCCTCCTTAATCTAGGGAACTGTCTGCCTCTACCCATCCCTGGCCCAGCCTCTGAAGTTTGTCCTGAATATTCTCCATTTACTTCCCAGAGTCATGTTTCACACTCCTCTGCCCTGCTCACACCCTGGTATATCATCTCTTTACTGAACTTTCTTCAGTTATCCTCTTTGAGGGCACCATCTGTTTCTTATAGGGGCCTTGATTGATACAAAGCCAGAAAGACCAGGGTTCAAATCCCAGCTCTACCACTTACCAAATGGGCAGCCTTGGACATGCTAAATAACCTTGCTGAGCCTCAGTTTTATCACCTCTAAAACAGGCATAACGTCAGCGCTTACCTCATAAAGCTGTTGTGAGGATTAAATAAGATAATTCATATAAATACATGTAAAAGGCATATCACAGAGGATTAAATAAGAGAATTCATATAAATACATGTAAAGGGCATACCACTTTGAGTACTACCATCTATGCTTGACATTTCAGACTGGGTAAGACAGATAGGGAAAGTAAGAGAGATAGGAAGTCATGTATTAGGGGGCAGTGGCCTAGTGACCTTCTCAGTGAAGTTTGGGTGAAAATTTGGGAGAGAACGGTCTATATGAGCAACTCCTACTTTCTAAAGACCCCGAATGAACCATGAGCCCAGCTTTCCACTTCACAGAGAACTTCCAAAACAAATTCTGGACTGTAGGATGGAATGGGGGTGTGTAGAAAGAAGGTGACCTGGACAACTGGCACTAAAGACATGCTGAGCACCTCTGGGCCCTACAGCTCACACACCTCCCTTCTTGGACTCAGTCCCCAGCCCCAGCCTCATCCCCCAGAGTCTACAGAGAACCAGGAGACCCTGGTTGCTCCTCTCTTAGGGGCACCCATCTTTGCATCCGTCCTCTCAGTTTCTAGCACAGAGCATAACAAACCTAGGGAACGTGCAGCTCTGAAGGGCCCCTCCCAGCTGTCTAACTTTAAAACAAAAAACAGATGAGAGTGGAGATGGGAAAATTAACAATTCATTGAGCACCCAAGTGTTAGGTCTGGGATACAGTAGTAAAAAACTAGTTAAAATACTGGCCCCCTTGGAGGTTATGTTTAAATGGAACGATAAGACAGACCGTGAACGTAATACATTAGTAAATTATTACCACATTAGAGGATGGGTAATATGGGAGAAAACCCGGGAGGGGTGCTGGGGGTGCAGTTTGACTAGGTTAGTCAGAGAAGACCTCGCTGAGAAGGTGACATCTGAGCAGAGAAGGAGTGGGAGAGAGAGCTGTGTGTATGTCTAGGAGAAGAAAAGTCTAAGCAGTGGGAACTGCAGTGCAAAGTCCCTGGAGTGGAGATGAGCCTGAGTATTGAAAGAGCAGCAGGAGAGCGGAAAAGCTGGAGGAGTGTGAGCTGGGAAAGAAAGAGACCTGGCAAGGCCAGGTTCTGGCAGTCCTGGCAAGAACCTTTCCTTTGAGTGATATAAGTAGTCACTGGCAGATTTTGAGCAAGAGCTGTGATAAGAAGTGACTTATGTCCCATCCAGTACTTCATTTACTCCTCCAGAACTGGAATTGTCTTTCCCATTGAATATGGAAAAAAAAAAACCAATTGTCTTTTCCCATTGAATATGCAGAGTTACAAGGGGGTTAAATCATTTGCCTAAGGGAGCAAATCTAATGCATAGAGGAGCTGGGATTCAAAGCCAGGTGTGTCTGACTCCAGGGTTCTTTCTACCACTTCATGCTGCCCTTGTTTCTGCTCTACACCATCCTTGCCCCTCTGGAAGTAGGCCTTACCCAACCCAGCCCCCTTCTGAACCCCCACACACTGCAGCCAGTAGTCAAGAGGCCTGGGGGCTCCAGTTTCATCACCAGTTGGGGAGGTGGGCAAGATACTTGGGCCTAAGGAGGAAAGAAATTTGGACAAACCTGGAGCCCAGAGTCCTCTTACCTGTCACTTCTTTGTCTGCAAAGTCTTCTGGGACAGAGGGGGTGGGCACAGCCAGTCCATGGTTCTCCTGGGCATTCTGAAAGGGTGCAGAGAGATCAGGAAACAGGGAAAGATAGACAGGTAATTCTTAAATCGCTGCTGTGTGAGGCCATATTACAGCTCAAAAATCTGCAGTGACAGTGATGATTGTACAACATTGTGAGCACTAAAATATAAAACGGCTAATTAAAAAGGTGAATTGTATTATATTCGCAGTAGTTACAGTCTGTAAAGTTGCTGCCAACAGTGAATTAGCAAAGATTGAATCACTGCCCGGAGAGAAATACAGTTTCCTGCAAACCGTGGTCACAACATTTTCGATAACGGATCAATACATAAACTTGTTTTATGTGTGTTTCTTTTTAAAGACACTTGACTTAATATAATTTGTAGACTTGTTGACAGTGAACTCATGGCCAATAGCACTATAACTCATGTTGAATGAAGCTTATCTAACACAGGTATTTTCTCTCTACAGCACATCAAAACCTTCTTGCACTTAGGAACCTTAGACAGCACTTCAGTGCTACATTTGGGAGCCAGTGTAAACAGTGAAATCACCAACAAAAAGCAAAGAACTACAAAAAGTATGGCATTAAACAGGAAAGGACACTTATTTACAGTATGAGGGCTGAAACAAGAAGCAAAGTGTGGTCTTATTCAACCTCAGACGAGAATGTGTGCATTGGGTGACAGAAATTTTTCACCACTCTACACGTCCAAAGCATCTCGAGTATTGATTTGGGGGTAGCAAATAAATTTTAGTGAGTAGGCAAATTTTCAAATATAGAACCCACAAATAATGATACTCAATTGTGTATGAATTATATCTCAATTAGACCAAAATAAAACAGAGCAAACAAAAAAAAAATCTGCCATGACACCCATGAATGTCCACAAGTTAAAGGCTGAACCCCTGGCCTGCCTCCTGCTTGCTCTTAGTTTTCATTATGTATTCATAGAAAGGTAAATAAAGAAAAAAGTGGTGAACCAGACCATTTACAGCACTGCAGATGCCCTTCTAATCTCTAAGTTTAACAGACCATAATGTGTTTACACAGCTGTGGGCTTGTACATACTATTTTGCATTCCACTTTTTCTCGAAACACACATTTCTATATGTCAACAAAGTCCACACACCTGTCCTTTGAAGAGCTCTAGAGCATTTTATGTTAGCTTTCAAGGTCCTCAATAACCTAGCCTCACACATGACGACCAACATTTACTTTCCATTCACATGATATACCTACTCTGCATGTGAACTTGACTGACTCCCTCCCACCATCCTTTCAACACACTCATTTAATCCATCTTCATCCCCGACACTGGGTGTTGGTCAGGCTGTGCCCCTCTTCCCACCCTCTGTTTCTAACCATAATACTCCTTGCACTGTGCTCTAAACACACGATCAGTCACAGCACTCTACTCACTAATGGGCTGATGGCGCTAACCCTCTGGGCCTAATGGCTTAATATACAAGAAGTGGGATTCAAAACAGATGTTTCAGAAATATCCACAAGACCTTGGGTGACCAAGGGTAATCTCAGAATTACTCTTTGGTCACTTGCTGGGCAATAAACAATTCATCTTCTTGTTCTTAAAAATTCTGCACTACGGCCATGCCACCCTGAATTTGCTCGATCCCGTCTGATCTCGGAAGCTAAGCAGGGTGGGGCCTGGTTAGTACTTAGATGGAAGACCACCTAGGAAGACCAGGTATTGTAGGCATAAAAAATAAGAAAACAAAAAAAATTTTTAAAAAATTCTGCAGCTCGGATGACCTTGAGATAACATCATCTAGTCTCTTCTGTCGCTACTTGATTCACATGGCCAACACGCACCTGTTCTCAGTATTTCTCAAACCATGATTCTGAACCAGGGGCAGATGTAGGGACCAGCCTGTCTGAGGAATGTCTCCCAAGACATTCTGAGATGCAGCATACATGCACACACACATCACCGATTGTTTAATAACATTCACTAAATATGTATCCTTTGATTTTGAGGAGACGGAGGCCAGACTTTCAAAAGCCAGATTGAGATCTGATTATTTCTTTGAACATAATTGGAAAGCAGAAAGACTTGGGTATTTAGCATCAAAACCCATGTTTTGAATTTTGCCAGCAGTGTGATGTTGGATGAGCAGTGGCGATGTGGGATGGGGATGGCGATCTTAAACTCTCATTTATGCACCTACTGTGTGCCAGCACTATACTGAGAGTTTTACCTCAAATCCCTTAACAGAGCCAGGAAGCAAACCTAGGCCTCCCAACTTACCTTTTCTACAAACCACTGAGAGCCATTTTCTTTACTTATAAAATGGAGATATCTCCTACTTTGCATGACCAGTATGAGAATTAAATGAGATAATATTTCTAATCCAGGAAATCAGTGTTAGTTGAAGGACTATGTCTTCTAATCCTTTCTCCTACAAAGGCAAAAACATTGTGAACAATTAAAGCTAAGCTTCCTAGGATCCTGGAAGCACCTTCTGGATCACCCTGAGTGCTTAAGTATAATTACGTGTGGAGGAGGAAGATGGATGGACTTTATGAGTCGGAAGTAATACTGTTCACCCACACTTTGATCCTGAAGAACTCTGGAAATGCTTAGACTGCCAAGACCTCAGGATGCAAGTCCGTTTCCTGAGCAGCCTTGGAGAAGCAGCCCAGGCAGAGCTTAGACTTTTCAGGTCCCATATACAACGGGGTCCCAGGACATACCCATCACAACACCACCGTGCTTCAGGTGTTGTGATACTCCACTGTCCACCAACCTTGGGGCAGGTCTCAAAGTCCAGCCTTATCCCTTCATTAGCTCCCAGTACTGAACTGAACACAGCCCCATCTCTCCAGGCTCCATTTGGCCCTGCTCAGTCCCATTCATGCCCACACAGGCTCTGGTAGCTCACTTAGCTGTGTCCCTTCCACTGTGTGTATTCAGAGATGACAAATACAAATTCATTTTAATCTTAGTCCTAGAAAAACAGACCTGGGAGATGAACTCCCCTCGCTCACCACAGGATCCAGGCAGCTGGCATCGAGTGCACTGCTTGGATGGTGACATATTTCAGTGTACAAATATACAGGTGTAGATAGCATCCATCTGCATGGGTGCAGAATTTCCTGACCTGCCCTCTCAGGCTCAGAGGACAAAGGAAAAGCCTTGAGGTATAAGATGAGGGTTTGGAGGTGACACCTAAATGAAAACGCATAATCCTGGATTGGAGCCCGGGGTGGGGGAAGGGTGTGCCATGAAGGACACCAGTGTGACAGCTGGCAGTAATTGAACATATATTAAGGTGTTTTGGGTGGTAGCAATGTATTGATCCTGAATTCCTGAATTTGATCATTGTGCAGAGCATGTCCCTGTTCTTAGTCAACACATACTGAAGTATTTAGGAGTAAAGGGGCACTATGTCTCAAATTATTCTTTGACAATTTAGGAAGAAACATTATGCATATACCAAGGGAGAAAAGGGGCAAATAAAGCCAATGTGGCAAAATGCAATGAATCTAAGCGAAGGCTCTGGGGAGCTCTTTGAGCTATGCCTGCAACTCTTCTGCACATTAGGATTAGTTAAGAAGAAAAAGTTACTTACCTCACTGAATCATACATTTAAAAATGGTGAAAATAGTAAGTTTTATGTTACGCGTGTATTATAATTTAAAAACGTTAAACAAAACAATGACAAGAATATCGAGAGAGAAAGTGTTAGTGGAGACTTAGAGGTTATCCATCCACTGGCGTCAGCACCTCACGCGCTCTCTCTCCCACCCCCAGTTCTCTCAATCTTAACAATAGTAACAGCTGCTACTTGCCTAGCACTCACAGTACTAGGTACTCTTTCTGCTTTTTCCATCTCTTTAATTTATTTACTTTTCACAACTACCCAATGAGATAGGTGCTGTCATTGCCATCTCCATTTTACAGATGAGGAAACTGAGGCATAGTGTTGAAGCGACTTGCCCAAGGACCCACAGCTAGAGATACATCACTGTCTTTCCAGGCACTTGGACATCACCCATACATGCAGCTTGTCACCCCGTTTGGCCAGGCCCTTCCTGAGTTCCTCCCTTCCTGTGACCTTCTAGGCCCCACTTCAGTCCTCACTGTCTCTTACCCAGACAGACAGACAGACATACAAACCACCACCAATATCTCCAGATACTTCCATGGCCCCTGCCTTACTTCATTCTCCAAACCTGACGCAAGTGTGTTCTTTCTAAAATCTGTCTCAGAGCAGGTCTCTCCCTGCTCAGAATCTTTCCACTGGTCCAGAGGATAAAATCCAAGCACCATCATGTGGCATTTGAGATCTTTCATAAGCTGTCCCCTCTGCAGCTCCTGCCACCCTCTCCCCACCCAGTACTGCACGAGTGCTAGGCTCCACCTAGTGGTTCTCGTAGTTTCCCCACCCCAATGTGCCTGGGGTCTTTGTTGCAGGGATACTCGGGGGCAGAGAAACAATCCCTTGAAAGGGGTGTCCAGAGGTTCTGGGGCTGGGTAATAGCTTGGAAAAGCTCCAAGATGTTAGTCGAGTAAATAAATTCCCGGGTGAGTGACTGAGTGGTAGAAAGAATATAGGACAGGGAATACAGGCAGACAACCTGTGTTCTGGTGCCAGTCCCACCACCTATTAACTCGGAGCAACGTCACTTCTTGCTCTGGGTGTCCCTACCTCTGCTGTTAATGCCCTCTAAGGAGCCCTTCAACCATGATGTTCTGTGAGTCCAGGCCCATAAGGTGCCCCATCTGTGACTCAGCTCACATATGCCATGTGCGTGGTGGCCTGGACACTTGGGGCTATCCCTCGATGGCAGGATGTTGGGAGAGATGTCTGCCATTGTCTCCAGCTAGTTCTCTGCCTCCAGAAACGGGCAGGGGCAGGTTGGCAAAAGGAGAAGAGCTGGGAGGAGTAGTTCATGAAACTGCTTTTCCAGGAGCCACAGAGTGAGTCCTGGTGAGCAGGGCTGGGCCTGAGGTCACGCTGGCCTCAGACATGGGACTCCAACTGCTGCAGTTAGTTAGGGAGCTGGCTGTCCCTACCCTTAGCGGGCTTGCCCAGGAAAAATGACAGACCCAGTGCCCTAGGGTGCCGTCTTATAGGGTTGGTGTGTGCCTCAGACATACTCAGGGGAGTGTGACCCTTTCAAGGTGGCAGCCCCACATCAGAAGAGAGGTGCACCAATCTGTGGGCAAGGAAGCAAACTGAGAACAAACAAATGAGCATCTGAGAACCTCTGTAGGGCCAGCCGGCTGGTTCTTCCCTCCTCAGGCCAGCAGGCAGCCAGCCATGGCCATGGCCATGGCCACTCCCTGCACTGCTGCTGCAAAGCATCCATTGCTCAATGCCCGGGGCAGAGTCCAGCTCTGGCCCCGCCAGGTGAGGCACTCCACAGAAACCGGACCTCAGCCTTTCCTCGTCCCCACACCCGGACAACACCCAGAAGCTAAGATCATTGGTCACCTCACTCACCTCACGGGCACAAGCCAGCTCTCCAGCTCAGTCAAGCAGCCCTTTAAAAGTTATCACAGCCTAGTGTATTGAAAGTTATCCAGCAATGATTAGTTGGAGGGAGGCTGGGGACAAGGGTGGCCATTCCAAGAATATTTATATTTATTTTCTTCCTTATACTTATCTTTATTTCTGGGTACTTAACAATGAAGCTCTGTTTCCTCCTTGATTTAAAAAAAAAAAAAAGAAAAGAAAAAAGAAAACCTAATAGTAATTAAAAAAATTTTCTTGTGACCTGGTGGGAAAAAAAGGAACTTTGGAATCAGATAGACCAGATTGGCCATGTTAATTTAACTCCATCGTCCCAAAGCAGTCATGCGCAGTATTTGATACATAATTGATGAATAAGGGTGCCACTTCCTCACCTTCTGAGGCTCAGTTTTCTCATCTCTAAAATGGAGGTGATCCCACCTCCCAGTGTGCCACTGCGTGCCTCAGATCCTGCAGAGTTAGTGCTTGAGAAGGGGCATCTCCCCTGGGTTTTCCTCCCCAGGGTCTAACAAGGCTCCGCAGGGCAGCAGCGGCCCGTGTCCTTGGGCACAGATCCCGGCGTGTGTCTCTCTGGTAGATCTAAAGACATGGGTGCCTCCCCATGGTCAGGGGCAGGTCGTTGGGAATCTCCCACTGCCCTTTGGACCATAAACCTCTCAGAGTTGAAGAGGAGAAAGAGAAGGAAGGAAGGAAGGAAGGAAGGAAGGAAGGAAGGAAGGAAGGAAGGAAGGAAGGAAGGAAGGAAGGCAGTCAGGCAGGAAGGAAGGAAAGAAGAAAGGAGGGAAACACTCACTATTAGAGGTTGCGGTTAGTCTCCCCCTTAAAGTTTTAGGGGGTCAGAGCCCGTTGCCAGCCTCCTGCTTTACTACTAAGGCTCCGGGGAACAGGGCTCACTCAACAGATGCCTCCAGCCTTGCCCTTTTGGCCTCTGCAAGCCTGGGACACACATCCTCATGCCTGGAATTCCTCAAAACCCAGCCAAACCCTAAGGTGGGTCACCAGGGTTGGGCTAATGGGCAACACATGGTTAACCTTGGGCACAGGCCAGCACTGAGTCTTAGCTACACATTGTGGAATGTGAACCTCCTCACCAAATTCCTCCTGGAGCCTGGTCAGGGCACCTCAGAGTCAGGTGTAGAACTGCAGGGAGCAAGGGAGACAACCCTGAGCCAGAGTTGGTTAGAGCCGGGCATGTTTGGGGGCACCACTGTAGGCTGGGGAACGGGGGCATGGGAGCCCAGCGTGAGAGCCACAAGGAAACCCCTTCCAGGCACCAACGTCTCCAGCTGAGGGAAACCCAGCCAGATGTTTTCCTGTCTTTGAGGAGCAGTGGGACTGCAGGGGTGTCTGTGTTTCCAGTGTTCCTCATAAAGCAGCTTCTCTGAAATTGGGAGCTAGTGAGCATTTCATAAAAGAGCTCAACCATTTCCCCGCCCTGGCCTCAGCTTGTAACCCCTCCGGGGGCCAGAGAATAATCCACCAGTGAGGATGTCTGTCTTCCTCTGGCCGCACTTGCCCACCATCCCAGCGCCGCTCTTGTATCCGGGCTGCCAGGCCCTTTCCTGGAACCTGTGCTGCAAAGGGCTCGGCTCCTCCCTACAAGGCAAAGCATCCATGAGGTCAAGGGGACTCTCTTCTTAACCCCGCTTCAGGCACAGGGACCCAGAAAATTCACTTTTAGATGGCCCTGAGCCCACTTCCAGAGTTTCTTCCCCATCAGTCCGCTCGAGGGGGCAGTCTGAGTTGCGGGGCAGGGGGTGCGGGGATGCACATTCCTGAGCCCACAGGGTAACCAAGTGGTGGCTGTTTGTGGGTAAGGATGAGAGTGTGGATGGAGCTTGGGAGGTTCAGGTGGAGGCCCTCACTGTGGGGGAAGGAATCAGGTAGGGAGAGGAGGGGTGGGCTACGGTGTGTGGGGGAGCTCCATCCTTACACTCACTGCAGGCTCTGACAACCCACTCCGTGTGATCGATCACACAGAGCTTTCTTACCTACAACTCTTCCAGCCAACATGGGCCACGTGAATCTGTCAAAAACCAAGGACTGCCCTGTCTGGCTCACCCTAGGGATCCCCGATGCCAACCCCAAAGGAAGCCTGGGCCTCAAGTTCAGAGATGCAACAGAGGGTGGAGTAGAAAGGAGAAATCCAGCTGACTCAGGCTGTTACTTTGAGTTTCCAGGCGGGGGTCCAGAGCAGGCAGGGCCTGCTCCAAGCCCAGCCTGACACCTCCCCAGGCACAGCCAGGCCTGCCTGACTCAGAGGGTGGGGTAACCCAGGAAGCTCTCACCACCTGGGGCACCCCTGGGACTTGTCTGGCCAGTTTCCCCATACTCGCCACATTGGCATTTAATTTTTAATTCCTCATATGCATCACCCTGGGGATGGTTTGTTCAGACCAGGGGAGGGCAAGGAGCCCCAGAGAATATAACCCTTCTACCACCAGCTGTTCTATTCACTAGATTTTGGAAAGCTAGGAACAAGCTTTGGCTTGAGCCCTGGGCCCAGCTTTTCCTTGGTGGTAGGAGTAAGTGGGGAGAAATGATCCTTCCCCCACTCAGCCAAGACCCATGGTGGTGTGGATGGGACTGGATTGGGAAGAGACCCAGACTCAGGTCTCTGCCTCTACTGAACTGTGTGACCTGGGCAGGACCCTCTCCTTCCTGGGCCTCAGTTTTCCCAACCCAGTGAGCACTGAGGTCATTCCCAGCTCTGAAGCCTGATGACTGTGATCCAGTTCCTCATAGCTCTTGGAGCAGGAAGTGGGATGGCCCTAGTAGCTGGAGCACTACCCTTTTCAGAGGTGGAAGCAGAGCTCAAGGAATAATCCACCTGTCATGAGGGGCCATGCTTTTCTGGGGGCCTCCAGAATGTTGACCGTACCTCCCGCCCCTCCCTTAGGAAGTTATTTTCACCCAGAAAGTCAAAGCAGGATAGACCCTCCCGTGGGTGAGGAGCCAGAGGCCCAGGGAAGAGAAGGGTCTGGCCCTCAGCCAACCCACAGCCCAGTGGCAGAGCAACGACTGGTGCCAGTTACCCGAGGATCAATCCAGGTCCCCACCCAGTCACTGAGGGATCCCGAGGTCCTTTTCATAGTTGGCCTATAGCTGCTGGATGCCTGAGAAAGTATTTTTTAGATTTCTAGACTCTCACCTCAAAGAAAGTGAGGAAGTTCCAGGGAGGTGACAGAAACACCTGTCCCCCAATCTTGCCCTTTCCTTTTGCACATGCCTTTTCAGGCTCATTTGGGGTACTAATAGTGAGGGTGCATTCCGAAGATGGCCCAGGCACAGACAGAGCACAGAAGCATGAGCCTTACTAGGTCTTTGCCTGGCTTCTCAGCATTGCTGCCTTGCACCTCTCCTGCCCCAGAGAAGCCCAGTATAGCAGGTGCTCTGTGATCATATGAAAGGAAGCCAGGGAGGGGCGAGGCCCGGCTGGTTAGGAGAGTGTCACTCTCCACCCGCCCTATTTTAGAAGGGCTAGGGGTTAGGGATGGGTGAGCTTGAGTGAATCTATATGTGAACTATACTCACAGAAGCTCTGTCCTCTCATTTCTCCTCTTTCTCCAGGCCTCCTGCCTTGGCTGGAAGAAAGCAAAGGACCTGGCCCGGGGCCTAAGGGAGAGGAGTCAGATTACCTTCAGCCCAGGAGCAGGTGATGAAAGATTTTGGGACTGCTTTGTATCTTAGGACTTAAATCAGGAGCATGTCCCTGGGATATGGGCCATCGGGTCAAGGGTTTCTAATCTAAAGGTGCACCATAGGTAGGCTTTCAGGAGCCTGAGAGCTCTCTGCTGAAATTGTAAGCAAAATCACATATATGTGGCCCACAGCCTCATCATGGTTTCAGAGGGGTCTATGACCAGGCAAGAGACCCTGGTGCGTGGCAGGGGCTCAGAGAGTCAGACAAGTAGATGCAGGTGGTTCTGCAGGCTGTTGCTGGGTTGGAAGAAAAAAGCCTCTAGGTAGTGGGGGAAGGGAAGAGTAGGAAGATCTGAATAGAACTTGGATCCTGGAGCCTGGCACTATGATCTGCATGACCTTAATCAAGTTTCTGTCCCGTTCTGTCCTTCACGTTCTCCATCTGTAAAATGGGTATTGATGACAGCACCTTCTCAATAGGGTGGCTCCGTCGACTCTGATAACATATCCAAGGCATTCGGAATGCTGCCTGACACGCGGCCCGAACAATCACTCCACCTGCCTTTCCCCCTTTTCCCATGGAGCAAAATTTCCCTTCCAATGTGCAGTTCCTTCCTCGGGAAAATGCGGTGGTGTGGCCTGATGAGCTCTTTTCTGTTGTCAGTTCTCCTTGTATTAATTCTCTGGCCCTCACCAATGAGGGAGGTGTGAATGCGGGAGAGGTCCCCATTTCTTGGGACTGGCTCTATGGCTTGTCTGGAAGGACTGCTCCTAGAAAATAGCCTCAGAACTCCAGGCCTGACCAGCAGGCCAAGCCCACCCCGCCAGTAATCTTCTGTGGGGCCTACCTAGCGTCTGCACGGCCCCTGAGTCAGGTCTTGGTTGGCCCAGACCAGATCCTAAACACTGGACCCAAATCAGAAGAGAGGAGAGCAGAAAGGCTAGGACTTGCCCTTGTTACCAAAGGTACCCCAAGTGGGTGGGTGGGGCGTATAGGATACCGGCTAATCAGAATAAACTCAGCTGTGCTGCAATAAACCTTTAGTTGCTGGTTCAGTTCTGGGGGAGGAGCCAGGACAGCAGGAGCCACTCAAGGGGCAACAGCCATTTATTTCAATATGTAAAGCACCAAAACTGGTTTGGGCATGTCAGTCCTGGACCCACACCGCGGTGATTCCGGTGATTCCGAGTATGTGTGCTGAGGGGATGTGAGGGGAGGGAATCTAATTCACCTCTGGAGATTTCCAGAAAATCTCAAAATTGTTTCATCTGCATTTATGGGTTCAATGACCCCTGTAACAGTTTTACGCACCTCTGGAAACAAAGGTAGGGGCTGACTCATTTGCTTTATACCTTTTGTTGCTGATGTTTCTCTTTCTGTGTTTGGTCTATGATGTGATTTTTAAATTTTTCTTAATGAATTTATTTGAGCCTAATTAACTTTAACAGGGAGCAAAATTTCAAATGCTCTTGTATGAATTGTATACATAAGCAGAAAATACATTATTTAAAGTTGTATTTCCAGAGGTCTGTGTGCTCAGCCTTCCACATAGAGGCTTTGGGGATGCAACAGGAGAATGTAAGACTCGATCTCTCCCATATAGAATCTTGGGGTCTGGTTAGTGAGGTTAGACAAACCAGAAAAAAATTGGTAACGGAGAGAGGAAGGTGGCTATGCCAGGCCATGCCGGGCCATCCTTGCAGTTGCCCAGGATCAAAGTATGGGGTGCCTGAGGTCTAACGGGCCCCTGAGAACATAGACCAGGATTAGGTGCCTCATCTGTATAAGCAGTACAAATCCTCATGGGCCCCAGTGATAGTACTGTCCCAACCAGGATCCACCTGATGGACAAGAGTGAATATAGAATTTACAGGACTGACTATTTAGGCTCCAGATCTGGGCTGTCCAATACAGTAGCTTGGGCCACAAGTGGCTATTGAGCACTTGAAATGTCACTAGTCAGAAGTGGGATGTGTCTGCTATAAGTGTAGTACAACAGATTTTAAAGATTTTAGTACGAAAAAAAGAATGTAAAACATTTCTTACATTGATTAAATGTTGAAATGTAATCTTTTGACTATATTGGCTTAAGTAAAATGTACTATTAAAACTAATTTTACCTATTTCTTTTTACTTTTAATGTAGCTACTGGAAAATTTAAAATTACACGAGGCTCACGTTATGTTTCTATTGGACTGCGCTGGTCTAGACTGTCTTAGAAAATCCAGGAACTTTCATCACAGTAAATAGAATCTGTCACAGAGCAGTTGTTTTAAGTCCTTCTCCTTGTCAAAAAACAAAAGCCCAACCACAGGCTCTAGAATGAAGAGTTTGGTTTCCTGCAGTTTCAGACCCACAAACAAATTTGTCCCAAATGCCCTTCTCCCAAGGGTCACAGCTCTTTGTCCTTCAAGACAGTGCAGGTGTCACCTCTTCCAGGAAGTCCTTCCTGACCACCCCCTGTGGCTGGATCAACTTCCCCTGCTCTGGTCTACATTCTATCAGTCTGTTTTTTTCACTTGTGTCCTGCCTTGAGAGCAGCAATGCTAGCTCAGTCATCTCTGCATCCCAGCATCTAATGCAGGGTCTGGTGTGGAGCAGGCAGCGATTGATGATTGTGGAATATGAATCCTGCTTAGCTGGAGGTCCCCACCTCTGTGTTGCCTATGCACACAAGTTCCCCATAACCTCTCCTTGAGTTTTGACCTGGAGGAGCTGACATCCCTAATCTCAGCCTTTCTGCCATGAGCCTCAGTCATGCCTCCTTCCAATAGCTGCCCTGGGTTGGCATCAGGAAGGAAAGGAATGGACAGTGGGTGAGACTGATGTCCACTAGGGCAGGACAGGTGGGGCTACCTCCTCTGTGGCAGCCCAGGTAGCCCGTTCAGAGCAGACCCTCAGCCCTCAGAAAAGAACTGTACTCACCAAAGGGAGGAAGGTCAGTAGGGGTCGAACTCGTGGCCGAGCTTTCAGTGTGGCTGTTCCTGACTCGCTCACTGTGTCAAACCGATTATCTCCATAATAGATTCCATCTAGAGGAGACAAGAGAGGAGAGGCTGTGAGCTGGAGAACAAAGCCATGTTGGCCACTGAGTTTAATCTGTCCTGCAGTTCTGAGTGAGGAAAGCCAGGCCCTGTGGCTAGCTTGTTTGACTGAGGTCCAACAGATGGGCTGTGTGCTAATGGGGCCCCGACTGAAGCAGAATTGGGAGGGACCCCAGGGGGCAGTTTCTTGGAATCTCCTGCAGCATTCCTGGGTCTTTCAGCCCCCAGCAGTCATCTCTCTCCTGATCTATGCCCTACAGGTCCTGAACCCTCACTCCCACAAATTGTCCCTCGTTTGGGGGTCCTGAGAGCTTGTCTAAGGCCCCAGCTAAAGCGTATCTTGGAGAGCGGGAGGAAAACAAGCTTGCTTTTCTCTCAAGTGTTTGAATTTCTAATCTGGAACAAGCAGAGTAAATGAGGCCACCTGCTGCCCCCAGTGGCCCTACACCCACCTTCTGGACTCCTTCAACTCGAGATTTCCTTAGCCGTCAGTCACCAACAGTTAGGTGCATGGCTCTGTTTGATGTGCCCTTGAGGGCAGAACAGAAAGAGTGGGACAGTAAGGTCCCATGACCAGGACAAATCCCAGCTCTGCCACTGACTGGCTGGCTATACGGTTTAACTTCTCCAGGCCTCAGTCTTCCCGTGCGTGCAACAAGAGTGATGATAGTGCTGTTGTGATATGGGACTGTTGTGAGGAGTAAGTGTGGCCAGTGCATGGTAAGCCCCCAACAAACGTGGTCCCTTTCCCTGAAGGAAGATGATATGAAGGATCTTTCTCTTCCTTCGGTGACTGGGCCTGTGCTACAAGCTGTTTCTCCAGTAGTAGGGAGGGTGTGAAGAGACATTCACACTCTCTCAACCAATCTTCTTCATGATCCTTAACACACACTAATAAGAATTTCACATTCCTCCTGGGTTCACACTGTCACCTCCTACTATGTCACTCACAAGCAAGGAGGGCTTACACCCACTTAATAGGCCATGAGGGACTTTCTCCTTCTCTACAGCCAGAAGGGAAAAAGAAGAAAGGTCAACATCCCAGTTAACCAGAATCTTATTAACTAAAACATTAAAGAAATGGTAATTACTTTTCCTAAGGCACAGTACTTTAGGACAAAGGTACAAGAAAGCCAACCGATTTAATTAAGAGACTGGGTTTGTCAGGGAGGTCCTGGGACCAGAATACATTCATCCCCGATTCCTATATCTACAGGCATGGCCCTCTGTGAGAATCTGGGCTTCGGATGTGACATGGAAACTCCCGTGAGCACCCTAGGAAATGGACACAGAACCCTTTGTCTGCTGCCCTACCAGGCAGAGAGTTGGCCGGTATATTTAAGATTCTAATCTCTCCAAAGAGCCCCAAATGGCGAGTTCTCTCTGTGCTCCACACGTCCCAGGACACTCCAGTTCTCAGCGCTGCCCCGCCGCCCTGCCCCCTGCACTCCGGCAGAAGGGATTCCCAGTCCAGCTGCCAGGCTCCACACCAGAGGCTGGAGACGAGCTAGGGGAGGAGCAGGGGAGTGGAGACATGACAGGGGAGTTGTAAGAATGTAAATTTGGCCTAACCAGAAAAAACAAAAGTAGAGATAACTGGATACACCCGGCAGCTATCCTTAAAGCCCACCAGATTCTCTCTGGCTTCCAAGAGAGAGTCTGCATGTTGATGCCAGGATCTCCTGGGACATTCTTTAGATAAGGCTGTGTGGGAGCCAAGGTCTCAGATCTGATATGGCTGCTGGGCCCTTACTAGCACTGGGGGTGGGGTTGGGACTAACAGGGACTGGGTGAGAGGCACGCTTCTAGGCAGACCCCCTCTCTAATGATTTTACTTAATCTCTGCACCGTGTTGGGGTTTAGGGAGCCTCTTTTCTCCAGCCGAGTTATCATATTAATGGTTACTTATTGTGTACCTAGGAGCTTTAGAAGTGAGCAACCTGGCAAGATATCACTATAAAAGTAGTAATAATATAATAATGGGTAAAACTTACTGAACAATTTTAACAAGCCAGGCACTGTTCTAAGCATCATATACATTATTAATTCATTTAATCCTCAAAACAGCCCCATGCAATTGGCATGATCATTATCCCTGTTTTACAGATGAGGAGACTTAGGCACAGAAAGGTCTAGTAACTTGCCTAAAGCCTCAAAGTAAGTAGTGAAGCTGGGGTCCCTGCTCAGGGCTGTTCTTTGAACCACTGCACACACTGCTCCCAAATGGGGGAACCCTAATCCCGCCATTTACAGGATATGGAAGGGAAGATGGGGGTTCAAAGGGCAGGGGTGCTATTTGAGAGTAAGGGAGGCTCGGTGGCCACAGAGCAAGGCTGTGGAGGAGTGGGAGGTGAAGCAGCTTGCCCAAGGCCATGCATAGGTCAGGGCACAGTGGATCTGACCTTCACATGGACAGGTGCTCTAAATACCTCAGAGACTCCATGACTCAGCCCTGACTACACTGCCATCTCTATTGATTTGTGGTTGTTTCCAGCAGGGAAATTCTTTCTAAGAACACAATTGTTCTTGGGGAAATCCTACTGAAGGGGAGGGGCTGTGGTTGAGGCAGGGGTGGAAGGCCCAGGTAGCTCCCTCTCCACTGGGACTCTTGGAAGTCCATTTTGATTTCCCAGTTCTAGGAGATGTGGCTGGGAGTCAGGAAAGGAAAGGGATGACACAAAAGCACCAGAGCGGTGTAAGGGGGGAAAGACTTGACTAGCCGTTGCTGTCTTTGAAGATGGCAAGGTGCCATAAGCCAAGGACTACAGGGAGCCTCTACAAGCTGGAAAAGACAAGAAAACAGATTGTCCCGTACAACCTCCAGGAAGGAACAAGGTCTTGCTAACACTTTAATTTTAGCCCAATGAGACCAGTGTCAGACTTCTGACTTACAGAACTGTAAGATAATAGATGTAAGTTGTTTTAAGCCAGAAAGAGAGAGAGAGAAAAAGAAAAGAAAAGAAAAGAAAAGAAAAGAAAAGAAAAGAAAAGAAAAGAAAAAAGAAAAAAGAAATATGGCCAGCACCTGAAAGATTTTCCCTGGGCTCCTCATACCTGAGCTCAATTCCCAGTTGGTCAAGACATACCAGCAGGTGAAGCAAGTGTGGCCACCATCATAAGCTAGGTCTTCCAGGGTTCAAGGTTAGGGCCAGGGCTTTCTGATCCTCAAAGTCAAGGTCCAAAACTAAACCGAAAACAATGGAGTCCGACCTTGGAGATTTTCTTACGGAAGTAAATGAACTCCATTAGTATTACAGTGTCAGGGACACTAGAACGGACCTTCTTGAAAAGCACCTCCCTCCCTCAATTGGGGAGGTAAAGAAGGGCCGGGACACCTCGTGAGGAAAGAAAAGATAGTGAGGAGGTGAGGGAGCTGACGGAGAGGAGGCTGGACAGCTTGCCGTAGGAGGACACAATGAGATCGCTCAATTGAAAAGAGAGGTCCTGTCCTAGGGTCTTGCCAAACCTGAAACTTGGAAACTCCTCTGTGTCTGCCTTTTTACTTGACTCCTTTCCCATTGGAAGAGTTTTGGGGGATCTCAGAGGCTTTGAGCTTGCCACACAGATCAGAGAGGCAGCTGAGGAACATCCTGGTGGAATTCAGAAAGGAGGAAATGAAGAGTCATCCTGAACCAGAAGCTTCCAGGGACAGGGTGCAGGCACCTTCAGAGACCCCTGAAGCAATTCCAGCAGCCGAGAAGCCTTAGGAGACCCAAGTAGCAGAATCCCAGCAGAGCCTGAGCCCCAGGTGGACCACAGCTCTGTCAGGATACAAACTCAAGCCTCTGTTTGGCAAATTAATCTAAAAATAACACAGTAATAAAAGAGGAGGAAATCCAGATCTACCTCCATTTACCTAAACCTGATCACTAAAACGATCCCAATTTCCCCCCAAATAAAACCCTCATTCTGATGTAATCATGCACAGGATTCCTTTTGGTTACATTTGGTTACATTTCTTCCTCATGTCTTGACAGGAAATGAAGGCAGCTTGGCTTTCTTTTACTCTTGCTCAAGGACTTGACTTCACATAAATATCACCTGATATCCAAAAACCTGGTTTGAAAATGATTCTTGGTGCCATGCCTGTTTTAACAGGAAAGCTTCACCTCAGATTTTAACCTGGGGACAGCATCTCCCCTCCTCCAAGGCCTCCCTCAGGAGAATCTGATCCTACTATGGCTTGAGGAGTATTTACATTGTATCTGAGACTGAGCTCTGCGGAGGCCACAGCCAAGGAGCCACGGCTCAGCCCCAGGCATAGGCCTCAAGCAGCCCACAGCACCTCATCTAGGAGGGGAGGCAGGACCCTGTGATCAGAGCCACAGGTACAGGGCCAAACTGAACTTGGCTTCCAGTCCTTGCTCCATTACTTATCAGTTGTGGGATCTTGGAAATGTTACTAGACCTCCCTGAGTCTGTTTCCTCATCTCTGTAAATGTGAACAGGGGTCCCTACTGGGTAGGCTGGTGAGGCTGAATGAGAGAAAGTGTGCAATAGGTTAGCACAACTCTTGGCAGATAATTCCTGCTCAATAATTGGGAGGGCTACTTATCATCATCATCATCATCATCATCATCATCATCATCATCATGATTATGCTCTCTCTGCCCCACCTTACCTGGCTCCACCAAGGGTTTGGGCTCTGAGCTTAAATCAGGTTGTGTCACTGGCAAATTATGGGTGAACATCTGTATGCATGGGTAAAGGCCACTGGAGGCAGGTGGCCCTTTTTTCTTTTGTCAGAGAGAACTCTTAGTCTGAACATTCGAGGCTATCTTCTTTGTGCATGAGGACACTGAAGCCCAGAGTGGATGGGGCTAGACCAAGGTCATAGAGCTGTGGTGGTGCCACAGCCTAAGCAAGGCCCTGGCTGGTAGTGCTGGGCTCTAGGCACAAATAGTACAGTGCCTGACACATGGCACATGCTCTCTGCCACTCCCCAAACAGGCTGACCTGGTTCTCTCAGTCTGGGGCTGTGTTTGAGTGTGTGTGTGTGTGTGTGTGTGTGTGTGTGTGTGTGTGTGTGTACCTGTGTTAAGTAAAGGGGTAAATGGCCAGCTGGTGCCTCACTCGCAGCCCTTTTTTCCCCGCTTCTTTCCAAAAGAAGGAGCTTCCCACTAAGTCTCAGACATTTCTTTCCTCACAGAGTTCAGGTTTGCTCTTGCTTCCCTAGCCCCAACGCTGCCTCTGGGTCTCTATGAGGGCTGAGGTCTGGGACAGTTATTTGGCTCTTTCTCCAAATCTTAGGTACAAACGAGGAAACTAACAATAAAAATGTAAATGTCTAACATCTATTAAATTTGTATTATGAACTAGGCACTATTCTAAGTCCCCTTCACAAACCTGTGGCGGAGATACTCTTATTATTCCTGTTTTGCAGATGAGGAAATTGAAGCTCAGAAAGGTTAAGTCTCCTGCCTAAGGTCCCACAGCCGGTGAATCAAAGGGACCGGGATTCAAGCCCAGGCACCTAAGTCTAAGTCCAGTTCTTTCTGGTCATAGTCAGCACAGCAGGGAAATAATACAGGGACCCAACACCTCTTCCCTTGGTCTCCTGTTTCTTTAGACTGAGACTCAAAAGTTGGTGAGGCCTAATGAACCCAGGAATCAGAACCCCAGCTCCTCCAGGTAATACCTGAGGGCTTTGAGCACTTTCTCAAGCTGTTTCCCCACCTGTCAAATAGGGATAATTACCCGTATTTTGGAAGCATCCCAAATTCAGGGAAGAGGAAAAAGCTAGCAGAGATAAGAGAAAAGAGCTGGAGTGATGGTGTGAGACTCCAAATTGCCAGGAGCCCCCAAATGACCCCAGGAGCACTGGCCACCAGTCTAATCGGATTCCAGGGGCTTAGCTGGGGTGGGGCTTTAGCTGGGGGAGTTTGTTGCCTTGACCCAGAGTAACCCAGAGTCCCAAAATAGACCCCTCACCTCTACCCCACTGAGGTGGGGCATGAAATTCTTGGCCACTAGGGGAGCCCCAGCTTTTCAGGGAAGCAGTGTATGTGTGAGGGGCGCCATGAGAATGTAACCAACCCACAGTGGCGCTAATGAGGCCCTTCACAGCTAATTAACAGGAACCTGAACCGGCCAGTCTGTCCCAGCAAGCCCTAGCAGGCCTGACCTCAGCCCCAGAGAGAGGCCTTTGTCCAAGGGCAGAGGGGACGTTGAGGTTGAGTTGGGCTGGGGCACTGAGCCACAGAACAGAGGAGTGGGGAACAGAGAGGGAGGAGCTTTGGGGGCTGAGACTGAAGGGGGAAGAGCACAGCAAACAGGCCCTCTGCTTCTTAGCTAGGACGCACTACTCAAAGTAGGGTCCGCAGACCTGTGGAAGGACATCCCCTGAGAACTAGCTGAAAGTGCCGTCTCCCTCCATTCCCTAACCCACCACTTCAGAATCTGATCCTAACAAGGTCCCAAGGTGTTTGGATGCACTTAAATGTGTTGCGCTGCCCTGAGATGAAATGACCTATTCTAAGCCACCTGAGTCTATTTACTCAGTAGAGAAAATATATGTAGTTTTTAGCATAGTGCCTGATTCAAGAAATAACTGATACAAATTATATTATTATTGTTGTTGTTATTCATTTATTGGCTGAGAGAGAACGAGTACCCTGTAGCAGGAATGCAGTGGTCAAGGCCTGGCTTTCTGAATTGAACTATAGAAACAAGAGGAGCTTATGTAATGGGGCAGTAGAGAAGGTGTGTATGTGTGTACTAACTTCCAGCAAACCGCAGCACACCTCCAGGGGACAGGAGTAAATGACAGTTTCCTTCATATCCCTTCAACATGTAAGTCAGCTTTCCCAAAGGCCCGGTGGGAAATCTCATTAACGCCACTGTGGGTTACATTCTCATGGCGCCCCTTACACATACACTGCTTCCCTGGGGTTCATGGCTTCCTACCCTTTAACCTGTCCTTAGATACAAGGTCAGGGGATCCTCGGAGCAGGGATATCAGAACCAGCAACCATTCTTGGGAGCATTGGGGTTCTCTTAATTAGGAACTAGCCACAGTCTCTGCTCATTTATTTAGAACCGGCAGGAAGTCCCAAGGGGAAAGAAAATGGCCCAGCTCCCATCTGGGGAGGGAAACCCCAAGATTCCCAAATCTTCCTGTACAGAAGAATCGCCCAAGAGCCCTAACCTAGAGATTCTGACTTTAGGTTCCTGAGGTGGGACTCTTGAAATCTGTATTTTGAATAAGCGTTCTATGTGGTTGTGATGGTGATTTACATTTGAGGCAAGAAAGAGAGTTTCCCAGCAACAGGGTGTCCCATTGCTGGGGTGGAGTGGGGTGGGGTGGTGGTAGATAAAAAAGCAAGCTTAATTAATCCAAGAGGCAAAGGAGGAGTCTAGAGCACCAGATTTCAGGCTGCAGCAGCCCATCCCTTATCTCAGGATTCCCAAAGATCCACCCCTCTGCTTTCTCATGCATTTAAAAGACAATTGTGCTGCCTTTTTTTTTTCTAAGACCCTCAGCATGTGCTGAGGGAAGGCAGGAGGCTTCATTCGGATTGCAATTGCTTTAACTGAAGCCCTCAAGTGAAGTGAATTACCAGAATAAATGTTAGAAAAATTCTTAAAAAAAAAAAAATGTATCCATCATCACTTTCACATGACTATTTGCATTTTTTGGCTGCACCTGGCCTACCCTGTGCAAATTTTTACATGGCTGTAGTCACAGAGTAAGTGGTTACTCCTTACTTCCTTTATACACCCTTACATTGATTTTTTTCCTCCCTCCATCCCACAGCCTGTCCTCCAGGTACTAGATACTGCCAGCATCGCAGAGGATGTCACAGACTCAGGGACCTGATGGAACTCTAATCTCAATATCTTTGATACCTTAGGATGGCTTCTTCATGCCTCAGTTTCCTCTAGTCTATAACAATGTCAAGAAGAGGAACTGAAGCAGGCACAGGCATGGAGTGCTCAAGGTTGAGAATGACCTGATAATAATAATAAAGGGCCAGCTAATAAATATTCTCAGCTTTGTGAGCCATACAGTCTCCGCTGCAGCTACTTAATTCTGCAAAGCAGACTAAAATAATATGTAAATGAGGGGTGTGGCTGGTTGTGTTTTAATAAAATTTTATTTACAAAAACAGGCCATAGGCCAGATTTGAGCCAGGGCCAAAATTTGCCAGTCCTTTCTTTAGGGCATTGCTCTCTAATGCTCTTCAAAGTGCTGCCATATACAGAACTCAAGCAGTCATTCTGTAGGCAGACTAGATACCATCTGCATTTAACAGAAGAAAAAATGAGGCCCAGAGAGTGGCTAATCCCCACATTATTGAAAGAGGCAGGACCCCAAGGCAGGTCTGACATCTCCATCACATCACAGAATCCCCAACACTGGTTCCTCCTATCCCCAACTCCAAATACTTATCCCGTTCAGCAGGGAGGAGGGCCTCTGCCACACCCACCAGCACACAAGGGAACACCCCAGAAACACTACCATCTTGCCGGGTGCACATTGTTTTCCACCTCTCCATGTGCAGGGTGCAACCAGGCTGAGTCAGCTGAGGGCTCAGCCCTGCCCTGGGGAATGGAAGGGCCTGCCCCCTGGGTTCCAGCCCTGCCCAGGCTGGTGAAGGCAGCAGCTGGCTGGAGATGACAAGGCACCGTAGCCCCATTTCTCTCAGAGAGACTGACCCCCACCAGCAAAAATGTAGACAAGTGTCTAAAGCATTTCTGAGGATTTCCCTTGGGGGAGGAGTTGGAGAGGGTTCTCAGGCAGATGCCCCCTCAAGTCAAATTCACCTTTGAATTACCTTTCTCAAAGTCAATTCAGTAAGCTGGCTAAGAGTGTGGTCTCTGGAGTCGGACTGCTTGGGTTCAAATATTGGCTTTGACTCATGAGGGCAAATTTTGGAGTAATGTAAGTGTTCTAAAACCGAATTGTGGTGATGGTAGCACAAGTTTATAAGTCTACTAAAAATCACTGAATTATACGCTTAAAATCCTGGCTCAGACATTTAAAGCTGTGTGATCTTGGGCATGTTACTTAACTTCCCTGTGCCTCGGTCTCTTCATCTGTCAAACAGGAATCACAGGCTAGTTGAAGATTCAAAGAGTCAACAACATGAGAACTTTAGAAAGAAAGGATCAATAAATGTTTGCTACACAGGCCAGGAGAGGTTTGGGCCTCACAGAGTTATAATTGGCAGCTAAGTTCCTAACCTGTGCCTCGAAACTGCCCTGCCCCTCCTAGCCTTTGCTCCTGTTGTTTGCTCTGCAAAATCTCGATGCCCTTTCCTCTCGGCTCAAATGCTAGCTGCAATCAGAGGTCATCTCTCCTCTCCGCTCCTTCTGTACTTAATTGTTTATAGCAAAGGCTTGGAAACGGTTAGATGGCATATGGTTAACACTGTTGGCTCACTGGTCTGAGATCCTTGGGCCAGGGAGAGGGAACATCTTGTTTGCCCTACTCCTGTCTCAGTGCCTGTGACCCCACTGTGACAACCTGGGTGCTGAACTGAATCCAATAACTGGGCAGGAGCTGAGGCTAAAACATCTTCTGTGGATCCCACCCAGCACAGTGGCCACAAAGATCAGTGAAGGTAATGGGGTGACAATGAAGGCAGGTGAGCTAAAGCAGTGACAGGTGACCCTCCTTGGGCCCAGAGCCTCCTCATTTGCAAGAAGTGAATTCCTGTCCCCACTCCCCTGGAGATTTGGTGTTTTCAGATGCTTGCAGAGCTACACCACCATGACTCTGGGGCCAGGCTCAAGTCAGGAGCCTCCACTGTCCCATCCTCGGCCTCTCCGTCTGAGCCCATAGACAACCCAGGGCCCAGGCTGACCTGGCAAGAGCCTGTGACCCCAATAAGAGAGTAAGTGCCTTGCGCAGACTGGTATCCTACTAGCAGCGGTTCCTATTGACTTTCCCTGAGCCTCCCTTGTGCAGAACTAAGAGTGTGGGTATCTAGATAGTAGCCCCCTCTCGTTGCCTATGACCTTGGGCCAGGAGCGGCCTGGCAGGTACTGCGTAAAACAGAGCAAGTAGAAAGGGTGAGGGTTAAAGGGGCCACCTCAGCCCTCCGTGGGGTGGGGGGCACTTCTGACTCAACAGAACTTCTGAAGGAGAGGCCACTGCAAAGGTCAGGAAGCTTTTCTAGCAACACAAACATAACTTCCTACGAGGAGGGAAAACAAACACCTTGGAAGAGGGACTAGGATCAGATGTGGAGGAGCAAAGGTCTCCACCCTCGCTGCGGAGAGGGTCCCCTCCATCCGCGCACCTTCCTCCCCGCCGCGGCCCTTTCCCAGAGACACCCGCTGCGGCGGCGCCTCCCCTTCCACACAGCTCCTTCCCGGCCAGTTCACAAGTTCCAACGTGTTCCTGCCCCTCCGCCCCTAGCCGCGCCGAACGCCCGCAGCCCGGGAGGGGGCAGCGCCGCCGGCCGCCTCCCAGGGGTGGGGGCTGCCACTCGGCGGCCCAGCGCCCGACCCTCTCCCTAGGGCGCACTCACCGAGGTCCCTCGTCCTCTCCTCCTGGGTGAAAATCCAGGGGGGATTGGTGGCGTAGAGGGAGTTGCTGTTGGGGTTGGCATGCTTCTTGCCGAAGATTTTGCTGAAGGTGCCCTGCACCGTTTGGTTCTTTTTCATGCTGCCGCAGGCCACGCGGGCACCGAGGAAAGACCGTCCCTCGGTCGCCCTGCCCTGCCCGGGACTGAACCGTGCACGGTCTCCCTCGGGCACTCTACCAGGCCATGCCCAGCGCCGTCCTTCCGGCCCCGCGCACCGGGCGACAGGTGCTGCGGGCGCCGCCGCTCGCCTGGAAATGCGAGCTACCTGGACAGGTAAGAGGCTGAGGCTGAGAGCGGCCCCGCCCCGCGGTCGCCCAACTCCCCCGGCCGCATTCCTGCCCGCCTCCTTCTACAACAGGCCATTGTTGGCACGGCCCGGTGGGCTTGGGACCTCGCCCGGCCCACGCCCCTCCTGGAAGACGAGCCGCTCCCCTCCTGGCCCTCCTCGTCCACCTCTTTTCTCCCCCGGTATGGGAAAAGGCGAGCAAGTCCCCTGCTTCCAAGGAGGGTCATGACCCGGTCAGTATGGGAACTTTGACTCTGTACCCAACAACACTCGGGAAACGGCTGGCCAAAGTGAGCACGCCCGATGGGTTCGGCAGGCCTTCAAAAACACGGGCCACTAGCCTTCAATGGGCATAAGGAAATGCCCCTAAGAAAAAAAGGTAGGGGGGAGGGGAAGAGCAATAAACTAGAATCCCAATCTGATGACGAAGGTGGAAAATATCCTCATTGGCAGAGCTCCAAAGAGAATGTAGGATGACTAAATCTTGGCATTTTTTTGTACATCGAATTCTTTTTATTTTTTCTGTGAGCTTAAGTAAATATAATTTTTAAAAACTCAAGGTGAGTTGAGCCCACTTACGGTTGGGGTCACTCTCCAGGAAGATGAGCTGTGGACCTTTAAGGTGCATGGGGTACCATCCTAGCTAAGGCAGGGTGTGACTGTCCGCTGAGGAAGGTCGCATCAGATGAGAACTTGGGGGATGGTGTGAAATATGCTGAATGAGGGAGAGTCAGCCCAAGGGGTTAGATTTTGATGTTTTGGGGGCAGCAGGAGTGGAAGGCGATCAAGTCACAGATAGTCGATGTGTTTCCTGGAGATCCCCAGAACAGCACCCACTGCAGCATTTCCTCTTCCGTTTCTCTCAGACAGTTGAAATAGTATAGTTCTTTGTACCAAAGGTATAATTCCTCTCAACTTTTCATTTGGAAAACTCATTTGAAAGACTAGTAAATTAACCACTTTTATTCCTTCCTCCTGGATTTACCCATTATTAACATGTTGTCACATTTTTATTCTCTCTCTGTCTCTCTCTCCACACACACAAATACACGCACTTTTTTTTTTCCTTTTCAGTAGGCTAAGAATAAGGGCAGTCTTCTATATGACTACAAAATAGTTAACACTCTCAAATTTAATATTGATACTCTATTATCATCTCTTAAAATGTCATTTTAGTTTTTAATTTTTTTTAAATCCACAGTCTAATCAAGATTCACATATTGCATTTGCTTGTCATATCCTTTTAATCTCTTAATTTAGCACAGTCCAGTGCTTTATTTTTCATGACAGTGGCATTTTTAAAAAGTTTTCTTTACTTGCTCCAGCCTCAATGGACAAGATGAGTCAGACCTTCAGGTATTGTGGCTGTGAGGTGTTTCCCAAATGCTTTTGGTTGGAGACATGCCTGTGGCTGACCCTATCCCACCCACCATGGCTAGTGCTCCTGGAACCAATTCCTGTTTTTAAGGAGTATCTGTGGAGGCTCTCCCAACTGTGTGGTACTGTGCTGAGGGTTTGGGGTACATGGGGATGTAAGAGAATTAGAGAAGTCTTATTTCTACATAGAGGCTCTTGGGGTCTCATCAGTGAGATAAGGTTTACATGATTCAAGGTGGCAGGCCATGATGACTAAATGCAAAACAGTGATCACTGTCATTAATATACATAGCATGAATTCAGAGGAGGGGAGGTCAACGTGGGGTGGAGAAGTCCAGGAAGGCTTCTTGGAAGAATTAAGGCTTGAGCTGGCCCATGAAGGATGACAAGGATGTTAATGGAGAAGGGAAGGAACTCATTCTAGGGCATGTATGCACACCTATGCCATCCATCCTTGCCTCCTCCTACCTCCACATCATGGTTCCTCCCACTGTCCACATGAGAAGAGCACAAGAGAACCCTAGATGCCCATTGCACTTTGGACATTATCACAACTCACCCAAGTGCTCTAGACATTCACGTACATGATAAAGCCTTCTTTTTTGGACACCTCTGAGATCAGAAGTCCCGCCCACCTTGAGTAGTTTCTGGACTCTTATACCCAGAACCAGCCCTAGCAGAGTCAAGTGGCTCCATTCATATGCAACTTCTACTATACAACTAATATTCTTAAGAATTGCTGTGTGCTCAGCTCTGGGCTGTGAAGGATGCAGAGAAATAAAAAATGTGGTTCCTGAGTTCAAGTTGCTTTAGTCTCTTTTGAGAGACACAGGGATAGATGAGGAGTAGGGAAGTAAATGATGAGGAGGAGACTTAACAGCAGGAGCCATCAGGGTGTGCTGAAGGATCTAGGGGGGCTGCAAGAGGTGTGATGACCTCTGCAGGGGCTCAGGATGGTGGAGCTGGGAATTGGGGAATGGGACAAAGGTTACAGCAAGGTAGGCCAGGGTGTAGAAAGTTTAAAAAGGCCACCTGGAAATATCAGAAACAATTCAAATTGTCCACTGGAGATGACTGATTAAATAAATTATAGCACATCCACACGATGGAATAATAATGCAACTCTAAAAATAAATGAGTCAGCCAGTTGTGTCGTTATCTCCGAGATAAACTGATAAACTGTGATAAAATGTTGACAAAATAGTGTATGTAGATGCTACCATTGTGGCAGTTTAAGTATGATCTTATTTGCTTGTATTGACAGAGAGAAACTTTGGAAAGATGCATAAAAAACGAATAAAAGTGTTTACTGGGGTCTGGAGGTAGGGGGAACTGGGCAAATAGAGGGATAAGAATGTGAGGGAGAATTTTCACTGAATGCTCTTTTGTATTTTTAAATTTTCAAACCATATAAATGTATTTTCTATTTAAAAGTTAAAGAAAAATAGGCAGAAGAGTTTAGTCTAGAAATGTGGTCTATGAACCAGCAGCATCCGCATCACCTAGGATCTTACTAAAAGGGTAGGCTCTCTGGCCCTATCTCAGACATTGAGCAACTTTGTTCTTCTCTAAAACAGACTATTAATTTAAGGTCATTAGTAGTTTCAGTCAGCTGATGGATTAAGGTACCTAGCAGAGGATCTTTGTTTTAACAGGCTCCCCAGGTGATTCAGGAGCATGTTAAAGTTTGAAAAGCTCTGGCCTAGAGTCAGTGGCTACCAGGAGCAGCAGTGGTAACTATGTGGACCAAGACTGCTAACAGTTGTGTCTTAAGGATGTTCATCTAACATCTGGATGAAGGATGAATGGGAAGGAGAAAGTGTAGGCTGAGGGATTAAAGGTCTTAATTGATTGGTTAATTGCTTAATTGATTGTTTAATCAAGTGGTAAATTGACAAGCAGGAGAGGATGGGGGCAGGCCTTATGTGCTGGTGGCAAGAATATAAAGAGCAGTTATTCGTTTATGGGGCATTTCTTGGGAAGAAAGTAAGAACTTGATAAACAGCTTGTCTATAGGAAATATCTCTGAGCCAGTTTCCTTATCTATAGCATGGGAAGGGTAACAGGACCGCCTCCTAGGACTGTTATGAAGATTAAATAAGATGATGGCTGTAAAGTGCCCAGGATAGGGCCTGGCACACAGGGGTACGCCTTAAGTATTTGTTCCTATCTCCCTCCTCCTTGTTCCCTTGCTTTTGGGGTTTGTTTTGATTGAGGATGGAGAAAAGGGGGAACCACGATGATGATGAACCCCAGAAAGGCTTGAGGCTGCAGAATCTGTATATCAGGGCTCTCCCTGCTCTCATACCAGCCATTTTACCCTGATTTCATTCTCAGTTTGATGGGGCCCAGGAGGAATCTCTGGAAGGCCTGGGTTGAGTGGTGAGCAGTCCTTCCCATATGCCTAGTTTCAGTTTCACCCTGTCAGCCTGGTAACTTTTGAAGCCAAGGTCCCTGGGGCAGGGTTGGGGCCTAATCCTCTGTCCAGCTCAGCACCCTATGCTGTTGCTGTTCGGCCCCCGCTCCATCTAATAACAACACCTCACACCTCTTCCCCCAGTAAAAGAAACAGCCAAATAACAGGCTGCTCTCAAAACAGCCAAAAGCCCAATCC
Organism: Macroglossus sobrinus; assembly: GCA_004027375.1. Taxonomy (NCBI): domain Eukaryota; kingdom Metazoa; phylum Chordata; class Mammalia; order Chiroptera; family Pteropodidae; genus Macroglossus; species Macroglossus sobrinus. Next base: position 625,084 of record PVKZ01000438.1, read on the forward strand.
TGTAATTAAACCTCTGCTCAATGATTACTTTGTAACCTCCAAGAGCTGACTTTACTGGCCAGTTCTGGAGTGTGGGGTAGGATTGGGGCCTGGGAGGTGCAGTCTTCCCAGAGACTCAGTCAGGCCCTAGTCAAGTTCATGGTGTTTCCTCCAACAAAGCCAAGGGCTCCTGGCTAAGAGTGTGCACTCTGTGTTAGAGAAGGGTAGGCTGAGACGTCTTGAGAGTCATCTTTATCACCCCAGGTCTCTGCAGCTAGCTCTCCGGGGGCAAAAGTCAAACCTCTGGACATCCCAACTTTCAAATGATACTGAGCTGCAGGTCATCTTGTCTAGCCTCTTGTTCCAGGCCAGAAACACCTGATGCCAGACCAGCTCCTGAGACCGTTTCTTCGGGCCTACAGGGGAGGGTGGGCTCCAATCTCTCTACCTCTGCGTTCCTCTGAGCTGGGCAGGTGCCAGCAGATGTGATCAGGCTAAGAGGAAGTTGGCTAGTGTGGACTCCTATATCTTGAGATGTGCTCAAAGTCATTACCTGGTGCTTGGAAGTGTGAGAATCCAAGGTCCAGTCCTGGATGGACGGTGGTGTGTTTGGGAGTGCTAGGGAGAGACTTATCTTTGTAACTATGGACTCTGTTGATGTGTTCATGACATAGTGGGAAAGATCCTCGCCAAGGAATAGTTTTGAATTCTGACTCTGTTCCTTAGCACTGGCATGACCTTGGCTGATCTACCACCTCTCTGAGCCTCAGTTCGTTCATCTGTAAAACAGGGGCTATTAATATAAGTTTGTTATGAGATTCAGTGACATAGTAGGTTAAGGTACCCAGCAGAGAGTCTGACTCATGGTAAGTACTTAGCGTCTGCATGTTCCCGTTCCTCTTCTCTAACCTGACTTTGGGCATGGAGATGCTAAACAGAGAACACAGAGACAGAACAGAGGCTGTGATAGAGCCATGCCAGTTCAGCAAAGAAGGAAAGTTTAGCTGGGGCCCAGGAGATAGTGTGAGGCAGGTGCCTACCCATCAAGGTCACCTTGAAAGCCAGGCAATAACATCCCATTATAAAACACATTCCATGATCTGAAATAATGTGTGTTTGTGTTTTTAAAGGACTGTTAAGTACAAATGCAAAAAACAAAATTCTATGTAGATTGCAACTATAAATATATCGAGTGTATGTGAATGGCCAGGGATTGGAAAGGAACAGAACCATGGAAGATGTTCAGTTGCAATGCCAGGACTCCACGCAGGGGTTTTTACTTTTTAGTAATCTGCTTTATTAAGAGATGATTTGTTTTATTTATTTTTATTTTTTAAACATTTTATTTATTTCCCCCCTTTCCCTCTTCCCACTTGGGAGATCTTTTATTTTAACTTAAAGCTTTACAAATAATGAAGAATGTAGTTTAACATGGGGTGTATTTTCTTTTTTTAAAGAGCACAAGTGGGGGGGACCTGGAGTTGTGGATTCTAGTGCTACTTCCGCCACTCACCTCCTATGAGACCTTGGAGCCTTCATGAGCCTCAGGCTCTCCACCTGCAAAGTGGGATGGTGGGATCTAACACTCAGGTGTGGTTTCACATGACGTTAAAAAGCTAGCTGGCTGGCAGAGGCAGAACAGCAAATGAGGCTTTCTAGAACCTCCTGTATGTGAGGAGGCTACTTCTGGCTCTGAGAAGACAGGTCAGAAATGGGGTGCAATAATCGTTTCCTGGGCACAGCCATCTCCTCTGCACCAGGTCCTGCGCTAGGCCATGTAAGCTTTTAACAGTCAAGGTTGGTATAGAAATCGGCACCACCCCACACACTTCTCGTGAATTCTGGAGACCAACTCTTGAACTGGAACTCAAGCCCAGTTTCTATGCAACCCCTCCTGGGTCTGGCTTATCTCTCTCTCTGAGACCTAAGAGGAAAAACAAGCACATCTGCCATTCACTGAGCATCTCTTCTGTGTCAGGCATAGGACCGAGTGGATTATACACATTAACCCACTCCTGTCAAGTCAGTCCCACAAGAGAGGGTACGATACACCCATTTTATGGATGGAGAAAAGACTACAAATGATGTTTACTCATAGTCTATGGCCAATCATTTCTGCTCTTACGAATATGCCTTAATCCAAGTCCCTTCTGTGACGTGAATGCAACGTCATTCAGTGCTGTTTGTAGGGATGGGGTGTTGGAGGCACCTTGGGGTCCATCCCTAGGGGACTGGAGACGTAAAATGTGGTGGATGCACCATGTGGACTACACAATCATTGGAAGCAAGGAACTAGATGCTCATATAGCAGCACAGGCAGAGCTTAAAAACAGTAGGGAGCAATCTACACAGTGCGATCTAAAACACATGATGACACTTGTGTAAATAAAAATGACCTGCACACAAAACAACAATATATATATTTTTCAATAACACATATGAACAAGAAGATACTCATTAAACATATTAGCATGGTTGCCTCTGGCTGGGGTGGGTGAGGAATGTAGTTGGAGACTGGAGATAAATTAAGGGGAAAATTAATACAATGAGAGAGGAGGCCCTCATAGACCAGGGATAATAATGAACCATGACGCAAGGTGTAAGAATAACTCAGCCTCCTGTACTTGAGGTCAAAGAATAGAAAAATAAGTAAGGATCAGAGAGGTTAAGTAATTTGTCCAAATCACACAGAAGGTGATGAGGGATGGAAAGAATGTCCAAGTAACCAGTCCTACTTAGAACAAGGTGGTAGCAGGACACTTAAAACAATTTGCCTGTCCCTCAACAGCAGAAAGGGCAGGAGGGATGGAAGCCGTGTGTGTGCCAAGGTGGTCAGTGGATCTGCCTGTGAGCCAAGCCAGCCCTGAGTCTCGCTAGCTATCTTTATCCTTCCCAAACACCCACTGAGCACTGTGGGTACAGATTGCAGTCCTTACCTTGAAGGAACTTTGATGATGAATAAAATGAGGTCATGCCTGAAGTGTGGCAGCAAAGTCAGAGAAAGGGGGGCTTCCAGGAGGCAGGACTGAATTAATGTCTTTGGAAGTTTAGAAATAATATAACTCAGAGAGCACTGCTCTCAGCTCACATAGTCCTCACAACAAGCATTCCATGTAAATTTTCTTATCAGCCTCATTTTGCAGATTAGAAATTGAGGCACGGAGAGGTTAATGATTTGTGAAAGTCATACAGAGGAGAAGAAGGAGAGCTGTGTGGGACCAGAGGCCATGATATTAACCCTTCTGCAATTTTCAAATGAACTAAGACAGATATGGCTTGACTAGCCAGGCCTTCCTTGAGGTGGTGCCCCCATCTAGTCACTGCTCCACCTTAAGATTCCCACAGTGAGTGTGTTACAAACTGGGGCAGGGACACTCGTGGCAGGGCCTAGTCCCATGCTCAATCAGGGGGTTCCTGCCTGAAGTCCTCAGGATGTGATTCAAGGCCCCCTCCTTCAACTGTCCAGAATAGAGGGACCCAATATCCTTATTGTACACATATGGAAACAGGCCCAGAGAGGGGATGAGACTTCTCTCAGGTTACACGGGACTCCTGGCAATCAGTCCAGCACTTCACCTAATGTGTGCTAAGTCCTGGTGCTCTGCTCCCCCAACCCCCCACTAGCCCCCTAGGCTTCTTCCAACAGCTCCTTCAGGCCCTGGGCTGGGACCCAACCTACTTTCTCCAGAGCCAGAGATGCTGGCCAGTCTCCCCAGAACTCCATGTTCCCATCTTCCCTCCCTCTTCCAAGCAAGATATCATTCATTGCCCAGAGCCTTGGAGATTCTTTGGAGATTCCGGTAGGGCAAACCCTGATTACTGCCCCTTTTCCTCCCTCTTGCCTGCCAGCCTCCCCTCCTGGACCTTCTTAACCCCCTCAGAAATTAGGGATCCTTACCATCAGGGTGCGAGATCTGAGCACAATGCACAAGTCATCAGCACTCCAACTCTCAATCTGCCTATGGGCCCCAAAGTCCATTCCATATCCAACAGTCAGGGCTGACACAGTGCCAGGAAGGAAACAAGTCCTGGGCCCAGCCCAAGCCAAGATGGCAAAGGATAGGAAGTCACCAACTTGCTCTATTTTTCTCTTTTCCTTGTTCTTCCCCTCTCCTCCTCCACTGAGCCCAGTAAGAAGTCCAGCTTCCTACATGTGAGATTTCTGACACGTTCCTGGGAGGTGCCCACCAAGTCTAGTGTTGGAGAAATAGGACCCTAAGGGGAAGTGGTCTGGTTTTTGAGGGTGGGGACAAGGACAGCCCATTCAGTGCTCCCTTTTATCAATTCAATTACCCACACATGTATAATAATAGCTAATATTTATTGGGTGCTTACTCTTACTAAATACCACTTACTAAGCACTTTGCCCAATTCTATTAGGTCGGGACCTTTATTTCAGTCCACTTACTTTACATATGAACAAATGGAAGTACAGAAGGGTTAATTACTTGCTCAAGATCACACAGTAAAAGTAGATCTAGGATTCAAACTCAAAGAGTCTGACTCAACTCAATTGGGAGGGACCACCCATCTATCTTTTTTTCTTTTTTCTTTTTTCTTTTTTTAATGCCTACAGCACCTGGTCTTCCTAGGTGGTCTCCCATCCAAGTACTGAGCAGGCCCAACCTTGCTTAGCTTCCGAGATCAGATGAGATTGGGCATGTTGAGGGTGGCATGGCCGTAGACAGGGACCACCCATCTACCATCTAGCCATTTACCCACACTCAGCCACCTGCCCATCTACTCTCCTACTCCTTCTGTCTGTCCATCCATTCGTCCATCTGCCCATCCATCCATCCATCCATCCATCCATCCATCCATCCATCCATCCATCTATCCATCCATCCTCTCAGCCATTCAGTCACCCATTATCTCTGTAATTTTGAGGGCAGATAGAAAAAGAAAGAGAATGGTGGGTTGACTGGCAGTGGTTCTTTATGACATGTTGGGGGCCTAGGGAAAATTAGGACTTCTGGTGGTACCTAGATAACTAGGATGATTTTTCTCCTCCTACTATTTAACCTGCCACTCACACTTAAGGAAGCTTGGGAGATCATGGGAAGGAGGGAATTGCAGAGTGTCAAGGTTAAAAGAAAGACCCTTCTAGGCCTTGAAACTTTAGCCTCCAGTCCTGCCCCTATATCTCCTTAGGAAGACATAGGAATTGTGCTGTCAAAGAGACATCACAATGCCCCTGCCCACATAAGTTTTCCCCACCTTGGTACACCCAGTAGCATCCCAAGAGTCCTAGGAGCCCCTGGAGCCTCTGACCACCAGAAATTCCATCTCACCACCAAGAAAGGCCCTTGTCAAGGATGACCCAGGTGGGATGACATCACAAGCTAGATCAGGGTGCCCAAGGTCACAAGAAGTTTGGCAGGAAGGAGTATGAAGGCTCCAGCCCTACCCGCATGTGTAGCTGAGAGTTAGGGGTCCCTTACAGAAGGTTTAGATGCCAGTGCCACTGCCTGACTCTTGTTTCCCTACTGTAGAGTTGGCAAGGGGCCAGGAAGTGGGCCACATCCAAATCCACTGGGAATTCTGCTCCTTCACTTCCCCAAGATACTTCCTGGATTGTTACTTTGCATTACTCCATCTCATAGCTAAAGTTTATTGAGCGCTTAAAAGGTCTAGGCACATTATATGACAAATCTCATTAAATCCTCATGGTAACCCTATGAGATAGATGCTCACGTTATTCCCACTTCCTACTTGGGAAAACTGAAGTAGAGTATTATAAATTACCAAAATATCAGGTACCCTGTGGGTGGTGGAGCTGGAATTTGAACTCTGGGCTCCATGTTGCACAGCCTCATGGAGAATCCGAGGCCCTATATGGCCTCCCCTCTCAAGCCCCTCTGCCCCCACTGCAGGCAAACTTGCTCCCTTAAGGGTTCAAATGAGCACACTCAAAACCTAGGTGTAACTGCTGGACCAGGCTGATAATAATTACTATTTGCATTGTGCTTGCACAGTTCCCATACTCATCGCACCCCCACAACAAGATGCTGAAGTAGATAGCCTTATTATCCTCATTTTGCAGATGAAGCAACTGAAGCTCAAAGAAGTTCAGTGACTTGTCCGAGGTTGTCCAACCTGTAAGGGCAGAGTCAGGCCTTGAGCTCAGGCCTTCAACCTCCAAAGCCCAGGCACATTCCGCTGGACCAAGTGCCCCAGGAGGCTTAACCAGCAGCCTCACCTACTGCAATTTTGCATTTCAACAGGGCAGGAGTCCTTCCACCCAAAAGTGAGGTGCTAATGGTGGAATGTCAGGCACCAGCAGGCAAGTGGATCTGCCAGGGGGCCTGGACTATTTGAAAAAACAGAAAACCTGTAGTAATGTCACATATGAGGTTTTCTTGCCCTATTTAGAAAGCCCCACTTTTGAGTCACCCTCTTCCCCACTCTAAGCCCTGGGTATAAGGGAAAAATACATACATGTATATATCTAAAAGGCCTTAGTGGGTTCTGCCTGCAGAAGTGGAGGCTTGAAGAAAGAGTTCTATTTGGGTTCCTTCTTTTAGCTCTAGTTTGAACCCCAAGTGAAAATAGGAAGGGAAGGGGCTGGTGGGACGCTCTACTTTCCCTTTAAGTCTCGTTGCTTCCTGTGGAATGGGAGGCTTAAACCAAGGCTGCAGGAAGCAGATAGGGAAAAAAAGGGTCTGCCTCCAACCTCTAAACATTGTGAGCTGATCTTTGCTGTGGGGGCTGTCTGTGTACTGTGGTATGTTTAGCAGCATCCCTGGCCTCAATCCACTAGATGCCAGTAGCACCCCCTAGTTGTGACAGCCAGAAATGTCTCCAGGAATGCCAAACAGCTCTGCGGGGGGATGGGGAATCACCCCAGTTGTGACCCACTTTTCTCAAGTCACACACACACACACACACACACACACACACACACACCACACACACGTACACACATGCACACGCACACACACTGCACTTGACAGGGAGGACCTGATTGGAGAGGAGATTAGATAAAACCAGAAGTTAACCTAGAAAGTATGCAGTTAGGCCCCACCCTCCTTCCAAAGCTGTCCATGCTGGGCCCTGGGGGAGGGGCAGGGAAGGCTGGGACTGCCAGGCTTCCCCCTCTGTTTCCTCTTCCTCCTCTTTCTTGCCCAATGTCTTCTCTTCATTCTTTCTCTCTTCCTCCTCCTCTCTCTTTTTCTTCCTCTTTCTAGAGACTGTCCAAATTTCTATGAGGGCCTCTCTCTGGATGTGCTTAAATCCCTGCCTCCCCCTGCCCCTCACTCCCCCCCCCCCCAGGGTCCTGAGTGTTGCAGAAGCAACATCTGGGACAGAGCTGACTGGTAGACCAAGGGCAGGTAGGCCTGAGCCAGTGCCTGGGCTGGAGCAGAGAGGGAGGGGAGTATTTAAATCTTGGTTCCTGCACTAACTAGTCAGTAGTAGGGAGACTTCTGCAAGGTCTTCACACATCACTTCATGAACTGTGTGAACTAAGACTAATGATAAATGCCTCTGAGCCTCAGTTTCTGCATTTGAAAATGGAAGTGATATCTCAAATGGCTTGTAGGAGCTTTTGCAGAGCTGAGTGGTTAGTGCCTGGCACTTGATAGATGCTCGATTTTGTTATCAAAATTTTAAGACCCTCTAACCATTCTGAAAGCACCTTCCTTTGTTATCCCTGACACCAGCCTCCTGAGCCCAAGGTGCACTGTCCCAGGGGCCAAGGGTAGGCTGAAGAGCAAGTTGGGGTAGGGAGGGGTTGGAGTCTCTGCAGTTTCCTCATCTCCATGGCCACAGGCTGAGCCCTTCTGCGGTGTCAAGAGGACCAGAACTCCACATCCTCAGGATCATGCTTAACATGAAGAAACCTAAGCCACTTCTGTTTCCCAGGAAATGGAAGATTCTATAGGGCTAGAATGTTAACCTCAACACCAAGCATAAAGAGATTGTCGTGGACGCTATGGCAGTGATTCTCACTGCTCTCAGGTGGCATTTGCAATATTGAGGGACATTTTTGTCTGTCACAACTGGGAGGGGGATAGAATGAATAGAGGCCAGGGATGCTGCTAACCAGCCTACAATGCACAGGACAGCTTCCAGCAAAAAAAAAAAAAAAAAAAAAAAAAAAAAAAAAAAAAAAAAAAAAAAAAAAAAAAATTATCCAGCCCAGCATGTCATTGTTGCCGAGGGTGAGAGGACTTCATATTTGTGTTCATATTTGTGATGTCTTTGTATTTGCACACCCAGAGCCTGACATTCAAGAGGAACAGTTTGAATGAATAAATCAATGAAGCAACCAACATCATATCCTCAGCTCCGCTAAGGATGGTAATTCATACAATAAGCCTCACATTTCTCAGTGTGCCGTCCTGTTCATACCAGGTTTCAGAACCCAGAACCAAAATCCAGCATTCAAAACCCAATATTCTGGCCAAACTGGGCAATCTGGCTTCCTGACTCTCCAGCAAGCCTGCAGGCTGTGTAGGGCGGCCTTGGCTACTCGCCTGCTGCTACCCAGCAACCTGGCAGGAGCTCAGCGAGTTGACTAAATGAGGGCAGAAATGACTTGGCAGGCCCTGTCCCCACAGTGCAGTGGACACAGGATCCATCACAGTATAGGGTGTGGAACTTGGAGTCAGTCAGGCCTGGGTTCAAATCCCCAAACATGACCCTAAACTTATGACTAACCTCCATACTTCAGTTTCCTTAACTCTATATATTGGGGTAATAATAATAATACCTTCTTTAAAGGGTTAATGTCAGGATTAGAAGAGATAATCTATTTTAAAGAATTTGGTACTGTGCTCATAACTCATAGTAAAAATATGATCATTGATGAACACTATCATAGCTCATCTCCAGTGCTTGCCCCTCTGCTCGTAATCCCATGTCCCACGGCTGAGCCTGGAAGAGTCTGGAGGGCTGCCAAACACTTGTTCATGCCTCTCTCTAGCTTGACTGTGTGCCAGCACTGGTTTAAGCCCCAGGGACACAGAGGGACATAGAATGTGGTCCTGAGTGGTTTACAGGCTGTTGTAACATTAGCAGGAGCATTGAAAGGACCACAACTGGAGATGAGGCAAACACGGCACCAAGAATACTAAATGCTAGAACGTACTCACTGTGCCCTTGCATGTCCCAGCCCAGCAAAAGGCCACATTGCAAGAGGAATGCCTAAAGGCACAGAGGAGAGTGAGAGGGAGCAGGGGCTGAGGCATCAGGGGCTTCCTAGAGGAGGTGTCAAGAAAGCTGCTGGCTTGGAAGGATAGGAAGAATTTTGAAATGCAAATCTAAGGCACATATGCTCATGAGTAGGAACCCATAGGAGCAAGGACTGCTTTGAGGAATACCCTGGGCAAGTTTGAATTGTGCAAGTGGTTTGTAAATTAAAAGCAAAGGAGTGTACTCTATGACTTGAGTATCAGGGATTTTTTTTTTGTAAGATGGTGGGGGCTCAACTTCATGTATCTCAGCAGCTAAGGGTTCCCTTCTAGTTCCCCAGGCCTTGCAAAGCTCAGCAGAAAGAAAATAAATGGGTCCCCCTGACAGTTGTAGCCTAGGGGAGCAGGACAGAGCCAGCCCGACACACAGGCATCTCATCCTTTGGGCTGTGCTGTCATGGCTGTGAAGATGCCTAGTGAAATGGGCATCTAGTAGCTGCCCATAGTGTGGGGGTTCAAAGGTCATAGGACAGTCAAGGAGGGTGGCGCCAGAGAAGCAAATAAATATCAGTGTGATGTGATACATGTGGCAATGGGGAACTCCTAGAGGAGTAGACCTCCTTACCTGATCACCCAACCGTGGTGGTTCTGGAGTGCAGGCATTGTTGGGTAGGAGACACACTTAACAATGAGAGACGTTCTGAAATAGAATGGACTGGATGGTTCCCTTGATTAGAATCCGGTTCATTTGAACGAATATTTCTAGTGCACTCATTAAATGCCTTGATCTGGAGTAAAAGAAGGAATAGGATTTTGGAGACTGTTATGCCAAGGGTAAGGGTGAAAGAGAGGGCACTGCTCTTAAGGAGCCGACAGCTGAAAGGAAAAGACAGAACTCCCTGGCAATGGAAGGGAGAGCGTGGTAGGCTGGGGAGACAGCCTGAGCAAAGGCCTGGAGGCCTGGAAAAATGAAATGTGACCAGGGAATAGTAAGCAGATGGTAAGGCTAGAACATAGGCTAGGGGGAGCCCTGTCCTTAAGGGTTTTGCCTTCCAGGCTGGGGGCCTTGGGTTTTCTTTCCTAGGCAGCAGAAAGTAAAAGATGCTTTGAGGAGGGGGAGAGTCACACGACCTGGTTGTTAATACAGAAGATTAATTTGGTGTGAGTATGAAGCACAGGTTGAAAAGGCAAGTGATCAGGAGGCAGGTAGAAATCTGTAACCCTGCAGGAGAGAGAGGATGGCTGGCTGGAGCAGTGACAGAGGGCAGAGAGGGGCAGGCCAGAAGATTGGTGGGCCAGTGATGTGGAAGACTATTGGGCAGTTTGGATGAAGGAGGAAGAGGTAGGGGTGTTTGAGGATGACCCCAGGTTCCCAGCCTCTGATCTGGCAGAGGCCTCTGAAGCAGGTCATGGTTTGCCTTAGCAGGGGGCTGGTCAGCGACCTTGAAGGCCCTCCTCTGCCTGGAGGTGTCTGGCTTCACAGCCAACACAGCTGTGCTCCAGGGTGGCTCTGCGGGCTTCTGACCAGTGGCCCCTTTCTCCCTCTCCTTCCCTTGCCCCAGCATGTGAAGTCTGTGTCCGATGCCTAGCTCTTCCCTTCTTTTCTTCTTTCCTTCCTCCCAGGATTCACGGAAACCTTCAGCACCCAGCCACGGGCCAAAGACACCATCAGGCAAAAAAGCGGAGCCTCCATGTTCGCCCCTGTCTCAGTCGTGGAAGCAGGACCGCAAGCAGACTCTGGCAGCAGCCTATGTGCCTGTGGTGGTGAACTCCAGGGGTCAGAACCCAGACAAGCTCAGGTTCAATTTCTACACCTCCCAGTACTCCAACTCCCTGAACCCCTTCTACACCTTGCAGAAGCCTACTTGTGGCTACCTGTACCGCCGGGACACTGACCACACCCGCAAGCGCTTTGATGTGCCTCCTGCCAACGTGGTTTTGTGGCGCTCCTAGGCAGTCAGAAGCCTATCCACCTCCACCCTCATCCCCGTAACCACCAGTCTTGGAGGAGAAGGGGTGCTCACTCCAGGAGGAAGGGACCGTGCCTGAGCTAGGGCAGCTGTGCCATGCCCACTGTCAACGATGGTAAAAGGACTCTCTTTTAGGCAGCAATTAAAGTTTGTCCTTCCTTTCTCTGGCATCTAAATGGGTGGCTGCGAGTAGGTAAACTGAGGCCACCAGGTGTTTTATAGCAAAGTTATGTCCACAGGTGCCTGAAGACTTGGAAGGACTTGATTCTTAGTGCCCGGAGAATAACCTCCACCCCCTCCAGAGTCTAAGTCCCAAGCAAAGCCTTTGCTGGCCATACTCTCCCCAGGGTCCAGGCTGGGAAACCCCTACAAAGACAAGAAAAAGATACATCAGCTGACTGTGAATCCAGCTCTCTTACAAAGCCCTCTCATCCCAGGTTGGAGCAGCCACTGGAGAATGAGAAGTGAAGCAGGAAGTGAACACAAATTCAAGGGGCATCTCCTCTCCAGCCCTAGTTTTATATAAAACCACCACTTTTGACTTCTAATTTGTTAGTGGGGATGGGTTTTCCACCTCAAGTATCTCCTCTTGTCCTGATGAGCTGCCTCTGAGGTTAGTTAGGCTCATGCACTATGGTTCATGGAGAAGGGAGGTGAAGGCAGAGGGTGCCTCACCCATAGCAGTGGCCTGAGTGAGTCCCTGGTCATTGTCACCCAAGGAAAATCATGATGTGCTGGAGCCAGCTCCAATCAGCCTGTGGGCCTCTCCTCCCAACTCTACAATCAGCAACTTCATGTAGCCTGAAATTGGCTGAGATAAGAATATTTACATCACTGAAATTAGCAAATGCCTACAGTCCCACCACCACCCCCAGAGAGCCAGTTGTTAAGTATTTAACAGTACATCACTGGGTAAATCCAACTAGTTTCATTTCTAGAAGTCACATCTCATTCTAGGTAGAATGGCGTATTCAGTGGAGCGTACTTCTAGAGCACAAGAGGTTGGGGCTGGCGTGGGATAAAGGAATAAGATGACCGGGGACCCAGACAAGCAGTCAGTGCAGTGGCCAGAGTTCCCTGGATGCCTTTCTCTGAAAAAAAATGACAAGGAGGGAAGACGGATGTAAGGCCCTCCTAAAAGTTACCCTAACAGCCCAGAATCCAGATTTTTCTGTTTGTTGTAGGTTCTCTTTCAAGTTAGGACCTTTCCTCTGATGTCTGGTAAACCTGGCTGGAAGAGGACCATTTGGCATCTGTACCAGGTCTCTCCTATTTGGTTGTCGGTGTTTGAGGACACAGCATGGGTGGGGGATTGTCTTATTCTTCATATACAGACTTTCCCTTAACTCCTCAGTTTTCAGAGCAGCCCTTCTTTCTTTCTGAGCTGTACCTAGAGGCTAGGACCTCTCTGGTTAAAATCTCCAGAATAATCTTCTGCCAGGGTCAGGGGGGGATAGGTGCCTCGAGATGCCCAATCTGCTGCCTTTGGAGGGCATCTGGGAAGGCAATTTTTCCTTATACAAACTTTCCATCAGTCTTCTTATTTCAGTTCCATGTCCTGCACCTCAGCTTTCTGTACCCATCTCTTGAGTTCTACGGCAGGAATAGGCTTTGTGTCTGCACCGACCTCCACGTCGTCCTGCTCCTTGAAAGCATTCAGGTTTCAACTTTCTGCTCTCTGATTAATTACCGCTTGTCCATCTGCCTCCTGGTTTCTCTAATTTTATTAGAACTTCTCATCTTTTGTCCTCCTTCTCTTTGCCTCTGTGGATGTGCAGCTTTGAAAAATGCATTTATTGCCATTGTAGTGGGATTGCAAAAAGGAGCAGAGATAAATACAAGTTTTCCATCTATTATAACCAAAAGTCTTCATCTTCCATCCAATTAATTGATCATCCAACAGACACTTGCTGAACACGTAGTGTCAACTGGGTCCTTGGGCTGCAAAGATGAAGCAGAACCATCTCTGCCCACCCCGACCTGACAGCCTTGGTAGGGGTGGGGGTGGGAACAGCATTTTCACTCCCCCAACTGATGCCTCTTCCTGTCCCCTGGTGAATAGTCTCCCCCTTGAGGTTCGCCTTAGTAGAGCAGCCTCCATGGAAGCTTCCAGGAACCTTTTAAAGAGCCAGCATGAGAAGGATCCATGTCAGTCCCACGTCAGTCCCACGTCGGTCCAGGTGGGATGGTTCTGGGAGGAAGAACTTTTGCTTAAGGCTCTGTTGTGTTTCTGTGGGGGTGGTGAGTGGGCGGGCAGCCTTGGATCCCTCAGGCCTGTGGTTGCTGCCCCTCCTCCCGTGTCTTCCCAGCTTTCACTACTGTGCACCTGTCCCGCCCATCTCTCTCCTTGGTGCCATTCTGCCAGGTGGATCCTCTCACGCCGGTATGATATCTGTCCCAGGAGGAATTCCTGCAGACAAAATAGTTTGGGAACACACAACTTCTATGGCCACCACGTGAACTGTCTGCTCTGTCCCTCTATCCCCCTCCAGTACACTCGCCGCCTCCTGGAGGCACTCTGTGGGTCCCAGTCCTCCCTGACTTAGCATCTGTGTCTTTGGGGGCAGGGGTGAATGGAGAATGGACTGAGAGGGATCACTGAAGAGGAAGACACTGGACTTAGGATTGGGAAGCTGTGGGGTTCCATTCCCACCCTGGGCTGGAGACATGAGATAAGGACTTCCTCGAATACAGATGTAGCCAGCTGTTAATGGGATTGTGCAAGCAGAAGGGCCACAGGGGAAGGCATTGAAGTGAGGAGCTGTAGGGGCCCTCCAGTTCTGTCCAGGCCTTCCTCACAGATTTAAAGATGGGCTAAAAGCATAGTGATGAGGTGGAAAGACCTTGGTATCACCACTTAAAATTTTGTCAACCTTAGAATGTGATTTGTCTGCCCCTCTTGTCTCATGAGGAAATAATACCCACCCCACAGAGCTGTGTGAGCCTATTCAACAAACAGCATGGTGCCTTGAACACAGTTGGTATTTAATAATAGTTCCATCCTACTTTAGCTTTCTTTAATCCTTTTGTTAATCATGCACACATACATTCATTCACTTAATATTTTATTGAGCTCAAGCCCCTGTCAATCAAATGTTCTCTCAAAAAGGTAATTGAGGAGGGTTTAATGAGGGGAATATTTACAGAGAAGTGGGATGATTAAGGGACTAGTGATGTGCACAGACAGTGGCAATAGAGGGAAGCCCTTCTTATCCCTAAGCTTGAAGAGTAAGGAGAGGGGGTTTTGTTTTAGGAGTGCAGAGGGAGCCTTGGCAGGAAGCATGGCTGAAGGTAGAAGAAATTGACCAGCCTTTCTCTCTCCCCGCCCTCCAATCTCCTTCCAGTGCTTCTCAATGGATGAAGCCAGCCTGAAGCCAGAGGGCAGGGAGCCTGGTGACTTGGTCCATAGGGGTCAGCCTCCAGGGGCTCAGAGCGGCAGAGAAAGGTAGAAAATGAGTGGGGTGAGGCAAACAGAATAAGCAACACAGTGCCAAGTGGAATCCATGGTTCCAGGTGCTGGGAGGATGCAAAAGATGAATAAGATAATGGGCTCTACCCTCTGGGAGCTTGCTGGATTCCTGAGGGCAGCTACTTATAATTCCAGAAAGAAATGAATGTTATTGTAAAATAATTGAATGTTGTCACAGATCCTAGGATGACTCCCCCCCCACACACACACCAATTCCAACCTCCTGTTGTCCCTGACCTTGTCCCATAGAATACTGCAAAGGTGATGGGATGTCACCCTCTTGATTAAGTCACATTATATGACTCCATTTTAGCAGATTGTAAAGGGATTCTCCTCTCTGGCTTTATGAAATAAGCAGCCATATCGAGGAACTCATATAACAAGGAACTATAGACAGCCCTTGGAAACTTCAGACAGCCTCTAGGATCCAAGAGTAGTCTCCAGTCAATATTTACCAAAAGCCAGAGCCCTCAGGCATAGGGCTGGCAGGAAATGAATTCTTCCAATAACCTGAATGAGGTAGAAGTGAATTCTTCCCCAGTCCAGACTCCGGATGAAAACACAGCCCAGGTGACACTTGGATTGCAGTTTTGTGAGACCTTGGGCAGAGGACCCAGCTAAATCATATCCGGACTCCTGGTCTGCAGAAACTGAGATAAAAAATGTGTAGAGTTTGAAGCTGCTGACTTCGTAGTAATTTGTTATGCAGCATAGACAACTAATATAACGCAAAGGAAAAATGCCCGTGTGCTGAGGTAGGAAAGGTGAATTCTGCAGAGATTTAGAAGGCTTCACAGAGGAGATGGCATTTGTACTCACACATGAAAAGTGAGGAGGATCTAAATAGGGAGACATAGAAAGATGAGCTTTACATCCTTCCTGACCCCTTAATTCCCAAACCCTGGGCCTGAGAAGACTGTAAGGACAAGGGACTCTAGCCGGGGTCCTAGGCAAATTCACTGGAAGAGCCTTCCTTACCTTCCTTCCTGAAACAGACTCTGGAGAATTTGATCAAAACTGGCAGATCCCAGCCCACCCCATCAATGCACTCTAAATTGATCTCTTTAGGTAGAGGAAGGATAAAACAGGCCTGTTTGATTTCCTTTTAAAAAAAATAATCATCTTCTGATTATGTGAGCAACATACATTCATTATAGACTATTTAAAAAATAACAAGTAATTTTTAAAAAGCAAAGATTTAAAAAATCACTGGAGATTTCATAACCCAGAAATGAACCTTGTTAACATTTTAGTTATTTTATTCTGATCACAGGTACACAGCAAGTGACTGAGATGTCACCCCATTTCAGTCTTTCTGGTCTTCTCAGGAGTGTTCAGAGCTCTGGGCCCTTTGGATTAACTTGCTCAAGATAATGGGCAACAAGTGTTGTAGAACTGGAAACAAGAGACGATGCATGTTTTTATGATGAAAAGGAGAAAACTGCTCCTGGGGAGAAGACCAGATCCAAGAAGGCAGACCTGGCCCAGAACACATCTCTCCCCACCCTATTTGCACTCCTGGTTATATCTGGCAGATGCCATATAAGGCAGGGACAGAGAAGCAGCCCTCTCAATCCCCTCTGGTTCTTAGAGCTCTTTGGGTTGTTCCATCTGAAGCATCTTGGCCAAGGAGGGAGATCCCTGCCTTGGTGTCCAGGGTCCCACTTCTGGTGGTTTATATGTAACCTGAGCTGTTGAAAAAGAGTGTCCACCTGAGGAAGGGCTGCTGGGGCAGAGCAGTGTCTAGGGACATAGATGCCACCAGTCTGAACTCCTTTCTTTGCTCAGGCAGTGGGCACAGGCTGTGGATGCAGAGACTGGGCCGTTCCTGATGGTTGGAAGGCTGCGACTGTCCTTCCTTGACAGAGTTGGGCCATCTCTCTGAACTGACCTTCAGGTCACTGGCCCACCCCCTCTGTCCATTTCTCAGCGAACTCTCCTAGGATCTAGGATTAATAGCCTGCCATTCTTCACACAAAATTGAATAAGTAACACTATTTTCCTGGTGCTGGCGTCCTCAAACTCCCTCTGAGAGTTCTAGTTTCCATTTTTTGTTTTTAATAAAGAGGGGATTCTTTTTTTCATACCAGTACTGTTGAAAGAGGCATTGCTTATTGCCATGGGTTTAGCAGTTCAATAATGATGGTTGACATCTCTGATTTTCTTGGCTTTTCCTTTTGTGTATCACCTCATGGTTATAACTGCTACATTCCAGGCATCATATTTACATTCAAGGCCAAAAGTAGAGAAAGGGTAGAACCAGCTGCATCTCTTATTACTTATTATCAAGAAAGCAAAGCTTTGTCAGAAAACCGTGGCAGACCTTCACTTACATTTCTTTGTCCAGAATCATGTTATGTGGCCACTTCTAGCTGCAAGAGAGGCTAGGAAAATAATATTCTTGCTGCTTTTTAGTAGAGGCAGGCAAGGAGGCAGGGATTTGGGAATGGGGTTGAATCTAGTAAGGTACGAAGTTCTCTATCTTCTCTATGGCCTGATCATTGCTGGTAGATGTCCTGTATGAGACAGGTAGATGTCTGTCCCCAAAGACAGTCCAGGGCCATGAAGAATGGGGCTAAAGGGACAAAAGGCACATTTGGCTGTCATCTAGGGACACTGCTCTGCCCAAGATGCAATATAACTGCACATAGATTCCAAAGTCAACAGTATAACAGACACTGTAAGAGGAGAAATAATAAAATGTTAGCTAATACACAGCACTTACTCTATGCCAGACTCTGTTTCAAATGCTTTTCATATATTAATTTTAATTCACGTAATCCTCTTAAGAGTCTTATGAGGTGGACACCATAATCTTCATTTTAAGGATGAAAAAAATGAGGCCCTGAGAGGTTAAGGCACTTGCTCAAGGATACCCAGCCAGTAGTGTGAGCAAGAAATAAACTTGTAGTGCTTTTAGCCACTGAGATTTTAGAGTGGTTTCCTACTCTAGCATAACCTAGCCAATTCTGAGATATATATGTATGTACCCTGATATCTAATTATGTTATATATAATATAGATTATATAGCATATTTATATAAATTACTTTATATGTAAAGATATTTATATATCATTATATACATATTATGCAATTTATTTAAATAAAATATGTTTATATACATACACATGTATATAAAAATCTTCCTTAGTCTCTACTCGGAAGAAAAAGCTTTGCAGCCTGGAATAAAGAATCCTCTCCTCACAGCCTTGCAGTCTGTGGGCATGAAGTGGAAATTCCTGAGAAAAGCTTCACAAGCCTGGTGCTGCTAAAAAGACCCATGAAATTTTGTCCAGTATTTAAAATTGCAGTCTTTGTATCTGTCAAGAGAGGTAGATTAATTGCAGTAATAACCTCTTCTGCCAAAGGCACCCCTTTAAGTATAAAAGACACTTTAGTGCTAACATATCAGTGCACAAGCTGAACACATATCCAAGTGCCTGCTGGGAAAGCAGAAATGTGGGCAATGGTTCCCTCTGGCTGAGGTAGGGTACAGGACATGGTCTACATGTAAAGAGGGGAGGTAAATCAGGGTAAGGGGCAGAGTGAGTGAGAGCTGGCTCTGGGCTTTCTCAGTAGCATCGAGCTTAAGTGCACCTGGGTATTAGTTCCATAAATGAACCAATCTTAAAGTCTATAGCCAGAGAACATCCTACTAGGGGTCAGAGAAAGCTGTTGCTGCAGAGATGGGCCCCTTGGCTTCACCTGGGAGATTTCTAGGACCAGCAGGTAGCAGCTCACTCATGTACGTCTTTGCCAGTCCTCTTACTTACATGCGCCCCAGGCCACTGGGCACGCAGTCAATATCCCCTATTCCCATGCCCCTGGGAGGTGATGATGTCAGATTCGAAATCAGATGCAGAGCTGAATTCAAGCCTCCCAGGATGGGAAAGATGCGATTTCCGAGAATATGAGAGTGTGGTCAGAACAGGACCAGTGAGTATGTATGTGCATGGCTATGTGTACTTGTGCAGATTTATGTAGGTGGGGGTTCCTTCTGGCTGCTAGGACTCTTCTTGGAAGCCCACACACTCGGCATCACTGAGGTGCTCTCACATGTTAGCCATCCGTGGTGTGATTGGAACCCTTCAGTTTTGATGGCTAAGTGCTGTGTACATAATGGATAACTGTTCACGACAGCCCTGGCGAGAGCCCATTGTTGGTCCAGCTCTGACAGAGGAACCAGCTCTTTCTCATATGTACCTCCATTCTATGTCTGAGGGAGGAACCAAAAACATGGAGAATCCACTCAAAACAGGAGGAGAAGAGAGTGGAGGTCAAAGGATCAGAACAGCTGCTGGCTGGCCACCCACTCTGTCCTGGTAAGAAGGGATAAGAAGGCTGCAAACTGGGTAAGAAAATCCTCTCACCTATCAGCTCAAGGCTATAATCCCAGGCCTCTGCTCCTCTAAGCTTTGTTCTATTTTCATTCCTTTCCCCCAGGAGCAGTCCCATTGGCTGTGAGGATTTAGTGGGGACTTGCATGCACAGCCCCCATTACCTTCTCCCTTCTTACTGCCTCTCGACATTTCTCTGCAGTAATTCATCAGACTTCCTTGCTCAGCTCAGGCTTGTGAGTGAGGAGGACCGAGTTCAAGAAAGCCAGGCCGCCCTTGTGCAGGGAACAGCGGGGCACAGGACTTGTCCATCTTGAGCATCGGCCTCACGTGGGCCCGAAAAATGGGTAACGTGATGGAGGGTAAATCGGTGGAGGAGCTGAGCAGCACTGAGTGCCACCAGTGGTACAAGAAGTTCATGACTGAGTGCCCCTCCGGCCAGCTCACCCTCTACGAGTTCCGCCAGTTCTTCGGTCTCAAGAACCTGAGCCCATCGACCAGCCAGTATGTGGAGCAGATGTTTGAGACTTTTGACTTCAACAAAGTGAGCAGGGGTCTGAGTGGGGAGTGCTGGAGGGGTTACCTGGGGACACCAGGCCAGCTGGAGGGTGAGGAGGAACAGGCATGATAACATTAGTGTCTGCCGGAGGAGTGGCTTCATTTACAGAGTTCTTGTTTATCTGGGAGGTTGAATGTCAACATCAAGAAATCAACTGATCTCACATTCATTGAGAACCTACTGTAGGTCAGGCATGGGTGGTTCAGAATGACTCAGGCACCATCCCTGCTCTCACGCTCAAGGGGAAGAAAGAGAGGGCCACAGTTAGTGTACTCACAAGCTGGATCAAATGGCTCCTTCTGCCTCTCCCACACGTACAGATTGGTTTACTCCAGAACAAGAGTGAACACTTACAAGACAGTTATTGAGCATCTACTAAGTGCTTGGCACTGCATGTTGTGCTTTTGCACAGGCCCTTTGATGCTCACAAGAATGTAGAAGGAAGGGTAGAGAGTAGATAGCAGAGTGACGAGGCTCCAGTCCTGGCTGGTCTGGGATGGGCAGGCCCACATTACTTGGGTCATCCATGGTGATCTGGGCCTACTAGACCTGCGGACAGGCGGCGTTGCCTGGTCGCTGGGGAATCCAGGCTGCTCTGACTCCAGAATACCCAGAGGCCTCAGTTCACCTTTGCTCAAGTGGGTGGAGGGCTTGCACAAGGGTCAAACTGCATGTCTCCCCAAGTAATCACCTGGACACAGTGGGAGAGGACCTCCGGAGAGGCTAGAGGGGACACTGAAAGGAGTTAGTCACCATGAGTTTGGGCTCTTAGTTTTTGTCAGCTGGATGACCTTGAGCCCATTCTCTCCTGCTCAGCTTCAGCTTTTTCACCTGTATCTGCCATGGATGTTGATAGCACAAGTTAAGATGTTTGATGGTTTTCAATAGCAAATCTTGCATTTATTTGGAACAATTTAGTCAAGAAGTAGTGGTAGAAGAATCCAGACCCACAAACCCATCTTCCCACCCTGGCTGGTATCCCCCAGCTGGTGCTCACTTGAAAGGCAAGGATGTGAGGATACACTGCCATGTGTTCACCACAAGCTGGGAAGAAGCTGCCCAGAGCTTTCCTGGCTCCCCTCACTGATCAGAGGTCCAAACACCACTGTAGGCGAGGCTTCTAGGGAGAGCTGGGGCTCAGAGGCTATTTAAAACTCGCTAATATTTGGAGCTAAGGAGCCAAAGCAGATTATGGGCTTTGAGTCCCAGCCTCAAGGGCAGTATTGTGGTGCCCGAGGGCTTTCCTGAAGGGGGAGCAAGGGAGCAGGGTACTGGAGGCCGAGATGTGGAGACCAGAGGGATGACACCAGCATGCTAGAATGCCCAAACTCCTCCAGAAGCAGCAGTAATTCCTGAACAGGACGGGGAAGAGCCTCAATACTTTACACCCAAATGCACCAAAATAACTCAGCTTCTCACCTGCTAAGGAAACCCTTTGGGTCAAGACATATCTTCAGAAAGACCCTCTAAAACCACACATATGACACCATGGAGGGGCAACCCACCAACCTTGCATTTGTTTAACCTGAGTCATTCATATGCCATCTCTTCAATTTTTGTTGCATGCAAGTATCTGTACTGTTCCAAACCTGACTTCTTCAATTATGCCACACACACCACACCTTAGGGCCTTGCTGCTGTCTGAAACCCTCTTCCTCCAGGATTCTGCTGTGCTCACACCTTCCCCTGCTACAAGTCTCTGCTCAAATGTCTTCTTCCCACTGACCCCTGCCCTATTTAACTGGGACTAACTCTACCCCTGCATTTCCCAGTTCTCCCCGCATCCCAGAGGACATCTCATCTTCTAATACATGATTTTGAATAACATTTAGCCACAATGCCTACTGTTTATCTCTCCTGCTGGAATGTGGGCTCCATGAGGGCAGGGATTGTAGTGTCTTCTCCATTGCTGTATCCTCAGTACCTAAAACAGTGCCTAGAACACAGTAGGTGCTTGAGAGATATTTGTTATAGAACTAAATGAATATATGAGAAGTCATGAGTTTGTGGGCTAGTTTTATATTTCATAATGCACATTAACTTAAATACCTGTTTATTTAAATGAAGAGTATCTTTGTAACATCCAAAGGGCCTCATAGACACCGATGGTGTAAATCACACTTAGGGTGCCACAGCGTCCATCCATTGGCATGAGCAATGCTGGGAGACTGGCTGGGAGAAGGCACACAGGACTGGGAAGTTTTGAGACAGAGAGGAGTTAAAACAGGGGTATGCAAATGATGGCCAATGGGCCAATTTTATAAATAAAGTTTTATTAGAACGCACCACCCTCGTTTATTCACATATTGTCAAAACTGAAAGATTTGCTATCTGGTCCTTTACAGAAAACCTCTGTCAGCCTCTGAGCTAGAAGAGAGTTGTATCCTAGGATGCTGCTCTGGGTGGGCAGGGTTGGGGAAGTGCTACGGCAGTGTGACTGAGAGTGTGACCTGGGGGACAAGCATATGATCTGCTTACTTCAAAGCCGTGCCTAGTGTTCACACAGGTACATTCAAATCAATGTAAATCTTGTGTAGGATTTAGGAGACCCAGTTTCTAGGCAAGGCTTTGTCATTTGTTAGCTGTGTGGCCCTAGCCTCTTTCAACTTCAGCTTTTCATCTGAAAATGGGGACCAAAATACCCACCTCCTGGGGGCGATTGTGAGATTAAATGAGTAAAGTGAATAAATCCTAAGCATAGGAAGCACTAAAAAGAAGTTAGTATTATAGTAGTATTACTGAATCTAATCCATACCACGATCTTGAGAAGTACATACTGTCATTCCCATTTTACAACTGTGGAAACTATACCTCAAAGAGGCCATTTGACTTGTCCAAGGTCACACCTCTCCTAAGATGTGGTTGAGGTCTTTCTGGCACAAAAGCCTATACCTTTCCATTGCCCGTTTTAGCCATTTTTAAAAACTACAAAAATAATACAGCACATTGTAAAAATTTCCAACAATATAGAAAGATAAAAAATGAGAAACATCCTCACTCCCTGTTCTTGCCCAGAAGAAACCTCTTTAGCTATTTCCTTGCTTCTCTGAGCATTGTTGCACAGGAGCCTTGCTCCATTCTGACAATAGTTCTGGGAGGTGCGTTGGACAAGGATTGGTAGAGCCGAGTTATCTATGAGAGCCCTTGGGCATGGGAAAGTACCACATAAATGTTCACTACGATCATGGCACTCACTGTGGGGCTCAGATTGGTTAAGGCCTCACTTAAAGCCAAAGGCACAGAACCAGGAGATCTCAGAGGCCGTCCTGCCCAACCTCTTCCACATCCCTAATGACAGTGCTCTAGCTTCTGCTTGCACATTTGCAATGACAGAGATCTCATTATTGCATGAGGCTGGCCCTTCCAACATGGGCATCTCTGCCTGTTAAAGAATGCTTCACACTGACCCAAAAATTGCCTCTCAGTAATTTACTAGTTCTGGAGTTATGATTTTAAGTGGAGGAATAGGAACTGGACTCCAAGATCATATGTTCTGAGTCCAGTGCCCCTCGCCCTACAGTGCTCAGCCTCTCTGCAAAACACAAGCTTCCCTCTCCCAGCCTCACTTGGCTTGTGTGTGTGGCGGGGGTGCAGATGCAGGCCTGTGCTCCCTGCTTTCCTGACTCCATTGATAGGGTTGGCAGGGCTGGCAGGGCTGGGCAGAGGGTCAGCTAGTCAACATTTGCTGGATAGTAAATATCCCACAGAACTGTCTTGTGCCATGGCCAATTCCTCCAAGACTCAGTGAGGGCATCACCTCCCTCAGGAAGCCACCCTAAGCCCTTCTCCTGCCCTCTCCCCAGCAGAGTTGGGTGCACCTGTTCTGTGATTCTATAATGTCTTGTCCAGATGTGTTGTTGCTGAATACACATCATGATGGCATAGCGATCTCTTTATAACAGTAATAGTAGTAATAATAATAACTAACACTTATTGAGTGCTTACTATATGCTAGGCAGTATTGAGTGCTTTATGTACATGAACTCATTTAATCTCATGACAATCCCACAGAGGTAGGTACCATTATAATTATTATAGATGAAAAAAATCAAGGGCTGGAGACATATTGAGTCATTTGTGCCAAATCCTACAGTTTTGAGAGAATAAAGTCAGGAGTCAACACTGTACGTAACAGGTGCTCAGTTAAGTTTGAAGAATAAAGAAAAGAATGAGAAAGGCACTCCTTACCAACTGCCCTTAACCCAGCTCCAAAAAACTCTTCCAAAGCATACCTCCATCCCTGGAAATTCAGTTTCTCTCCTCCCACTTCCAATCGCCTTGCAACTGGAAGGGCTTAAGTTTGAGAACAGGAAAGCAGCCAGTGACAGCTGGAACCCAAATGCTTGTGAAGAGATAACATCAGTCATTCACATCCAATTGGGGGTCACTTTATTAAATTTGATCGCTGCCTCTAGGGCAAGCAGGGTGGACAATGGGGGTGTCCAGGACAGAGGCTGGAAGCAGGGGAACAAAGCGGGAGGGGTGCAGGGCAGAGCCTGGGGTGGGCTCAAGGAAGCTCCTCACCCTCTCTCCCAGGACGGCTACATCGACTTCATGGAGTATGTGGCAGCGCTCAGCTTGGTCCTCAAGGGGAAGGTGGAACAGAAGTTGCGCTGGTACTTCAAGCTCTACGACGTTGATGGCAATGGATGCATTGACCGCGATGAGCTGCTCACGATTATCCGGGTAACTCCAAGTGCAGAGGGCTGGGCCTGGGGCAGGGACAGAGGCTCGGAGCTGAGAGCCTGGGGGTTGGGTCAGTGGGCAGAACTGCTATCTCAGAAGGTGGTAGGATGGAATCAAGGGTCTCCATGGCAGCTCTGGCCATCACTAGCTGTGTAATCTCAGCCCCGTTTTTTCTCCTCTCTGGGCCTCAGTTCCCTCATCTGTACCAAGACATTGTGTAAGCTCTTAAGTCCCAGCTCTGCCTCTGCTGTCCACCCCACTGCTCCAGCACCTTGGCCTCTACTTACCACTGCTGTTTGCAGGCAGAGGAGCTGTCACTGCCTCCACTCCCACCACTGCAATCAAATTTTCAGATCCTAAAATGAGTCTTGTTACTTCTCCTCCTTCTCCCCTCCAGGCCATCCGAGCCATTAACCCCTACAGTGACACCACCATGAGCGCAGAAGAGTTCACAGATACAGTGTTCTCCAAGATCGATGTCAATGGGGATGGTGAGGAGACTGGTGTGGGGGTCCCTAGAGGGGAGTCACTAGTCTGTAAGGCCCCAGCCACAGAGCTAAATTTTAGGGAGCCTTGGACCAGACTTTGGTCTCTGGCTCCTTTGCTTGTCCCGCTCACAGCCGCTTCTCCCTGCATTGGCTCGGTCCTCCCTTGCAAGACTCCAGCTTTGGGCTCTGGTGTAATGACACCAAGTAGATGTGAACACCCTCCTCCCCATGACACCCCTTCTCTCTGCCAGGGGAGCTTTCTCTGGAGGAGTTCATGGAGGGCGTCCAAAAAGACCAGATGCTCCTGGATACACTGACACGAAGCCTGGACCTTACCAGCATTGTGCGCAGGCTCCAGAACGGGGAGCAAGACGAGGGACCTGGTGGTGGGGATACTGAGGCAGCCGGCTGAGCCCGTTGACCCAATGCATCTGTGTTGGGGAGTGGGTGTGTGGTGGTGCTGTTGTCACCATTGTTTTAATACTATAGAGTTTACTGAACTAAAAGTCTCAGCTCACATCCTTGGGGTGCACGGTGGCAGCAGAGGAATAGAGGTTGGAATAGAGCTGGGGATGGTGAGAAATGGTCTCTGAACCCTCTGCGTGACTCAGTTTATAGTGAGTGCTCTCTAATCAGGGGCACTCCTCAACATCCCTCAGTCTTTAGGCTCCTTCCTCCCTTACCCCTTCTGGCACCTCCCACCATTTTTCTCAGCTTTCCCCACTGAGTTTCTCCAGTCCCACTCTCTTCTAGACATGGAAGCTCTGAGGAGAGCTGGGTTTTCCGAGGACTCTGATGGAATCCTACAGATCCTGTGGCAGCAGCATCCATCCTGGTGCTGCAAGGACCCCCAGGACTGCCCAAGACTACTTGTGTGGTTTGCATTGATTTTTTTCTCCCATTTGACAAGCATTTATTGAACACCTACTCTGTACTAGTGCTAGATGTTAGACATGCAAAGGAGAGGACTGTTCTCATCCTCAAGGAACTCACAGGCTAAGCATCATTTTATATATTATATATTGTATATTGTATATTTATTATGTATTATATATCATATATTATATATCATATATCATACATCATACATCATATATTATATATCATATATCATATATTATATATTATAAATGTGTGTGTGTGTGTGTGTGTGTGTGTGTGTGTGTGTAAAATAGAAACACTGTGAATGGAGTCCTGTAGGAGCACAGGGAACTATGAGCAAGTCTGACTCAGAGAGAACCTCATAGAGGTGACCTTTGACTTTGAACATGAAAGAGGAGTTGGGGGTTGCATAATGGAAAAGAAGATATGTGGGAGGTGCATACTGTGGGACATATGTGGGGGCTGTGTAATGTGAGGAGGAGCTTTCTTAGGTGTAAATGGGAGTATCTCTTAGAATTTATGTTTTTCCAAATTTGAAACAATAAGAGATCATCATATCCATTTTTAGGGAGCATCATCCATGGCCCTAGTAATAGGAAAAAAAGTAAACTCCTTCAAGAAGTTACAATGCTACCAAGGAGACAGGGATGGAACGTTTGGATGGCACTAGAGATCTGAATCACAACTAAATGACCAGCCACAGTGTGTGCGCACATGTGCACACATTCAGACACTCTGGGAGGATTTGTTCTAGGTGGATATTGACCAAAAAGTGAAAGAAGGTGGAGTGGTACTACAGAAAGTCATCATTTATCAAGAGGAAAACCATATTTATTTAGAAGTGACTGCACAACACCCTCATGCTTCACTTGCTGGCCCTTGAAAAGCATGTGGTGCTGCCCAATGCCCCACAGACCTGTGACTCATTACAAGTGACCCAAACATCCCTGGTCTCACCTAAATCCCTCTCGCTGCAGTGACACCTGACAGCAGTTGGGAAATGGAGCAGTCTGTTACAGGTGGGCCTCATCCCCATTCTTTGAGCACTCCAACTTTAAAAATATCTGCCCAAGAACCTGGGGAGAGACATAGGCTACAGCAGTTGTGCGAACTTTTTCAAAGACACTATTTCTTCTGAGCTTTGAGTCTTCACTTTAACTGGGTGTGGGGGAGTGCAGGAAGTAAATAAAAATCTAGGGTGGAAGGGAGAAAAACGGGGAAAGGGAAATGAAGCCCCAGGGTGTGGAGGGCTCCTGCCTGGGTGTATGTGTGTGTGTGTGTGTGTGGGGAGGTGTGTGGTGGTGGTGGTGATGAGAGAATGTGTTTTGCTCACATCCATCCTGTTCACCACTTGGACCATCTCAGACTGGGAAGCCAGCCAGGGTCTGAGCACAGACGTGAAGGGACAGTGGAGATCAATGCCAGGGGCAGCCTGGAAAAACAGGGAGTTGACATTTTTGTTGCTTCTCTTGGTGGCTGCCTCTTGGGAAATCCTGAAGGTCAGAGTCAGGAGCGTATCTGGGTAGAATAAGGACATTTTCCCAACCTCGTTCACAGACCACCTTTATGATTTGGGGCATATCTATGTCTCATCTGGATTATTGCTTTTTTAATCAACCGTTTTTTTACCTAAAATTTATTTCTAAAGAAACCTTTATGTAAATATCATACTGAAGAAATCATAGGTTCAACAGGTTAATTTTATTTTTTATACATCAATATAGAAGCATATCCATTCAAGGTAAAGCAAGTGTTTTTCCAGGTCCCACTTTACATGGTCTCCCAGGGGTAAAACTGGTCGAGGGCCCTGGTTGTTAATTTGTGTTTTCAGAGGAACCTCTGGCTCCAGGGATGAGATGGGTCTGAGTTGCTCAGCTCCCCTTCAACCAGAGCAGCTCCCTTTTAATCAAGTTTCAATTTTGGGGTTACACACAAGAGTTTGTATAACAAAAATAATTCTACATCTAAAAAAATAATCTGGAAACTGCTAGTCTAGTTCAGCCTGCTCACCGTGCAGATGAGGTAACCAAGGTCAGAGCAGAGAAGTGGCCATTTTGGGTCACACAGAAATTGGAGGCAGAGCCTGACCTAGAACCCAGGTTGTCAAGCTTCCAATTATCCCTGGAGCCAGAGGGAAGGCTTCTCGATCTGATCCATTAGAGACACACTTTGGCTATGGCTGGAAAGTGTGGAAGGTCCCTGCTAGCAAGAGAGTTGGAGAGGTGGGTGAGGGGTAGGGAGGGGAAGAAGAGGGTGAGAGTGGCAGCAGGGACTGGGAGAACAGCACCAGGGTAGAGCTGAAACAGCCCCTTAAGCATGGCTGACCCCTCCAAGGGCAGGAGACCATGGCCTGACTTGCAGCAGGTTTCCCTTGCTGACGTCCCTGGTGCGGCCAACTTGGAGAGAAGGAGGCAAGCATCCTCTCATGAACACCCCTCAGGATGCTGGCGATGTAATTATTATTCACCCCACCGCCAACTTCTACTTTTTTTTTCAGACTCACCACCTTCGGGCCCCTGCCTTCTACCAGTCTGCATCACACAATGAACATTCTCATTGCTAGCTTGGTATATAGGATCCTGCCTCTCAATTTGCTCTTACTTCTAGCTAAGAACCATGTAAGAATTTTTGGGACCCCAACAATCATCCAACCAAGGCATAGTTTTCTCAGAAGCCACTGGAGGGGGTGAGCAAGCTATCCCCTTCACCACCCAGTAAACCCTCCCAGTAGGCTCTGCCCTGTCAGTAGCTTCAGACCAACAGCATCTCCCCCTTCCCACGCAGCCCCATCCCCTTCACAGGGCTGACAGGAGCAGGCTGAGCCAGGAGCTCTCCCACTGCTCCAGAAATCTGGTAAGCCTGGAGTCTTGGTGGGGGTCTGTGGACTCTGGCAGGGCTCCCAGGGCCCCAGACCCCTCTAGAACATGGCACTTTTCCGCCTCTGCTGAGAGATCCAGCCACCGGGATTCACATCCATCTGCAGCATCTTCATCACCCACTTGTCACGACGGGCACCTTCAATGAACTCACTCAAAGACAGCTGGCCTGAGCAAGGGCAGGAGAGAGTCATGCAGGAGAATGGAAGAAATGGAGTCGGGGGCAAGAGTTGACAGGAGAGGCCATCTCTTGTTGGGTGCACCTATAGCTCTTATACGAACAAGCCTGCAGTCTCGGGGCCTAAGTTTAGGGCCTGTCAATTCTCTGATTCTCCACGAATCTCCTTGAACCTTCAAAGGTTTTTTCAAGGGACTTTCTTTGCAAACGAATTGGAGTTTTACTTGTGACCACAGTACTCCCAAAATGTTCTGAGGGCTCTTCTGGGCATGTTGGGGCTGCCAGGGAGGAGAGCCCCAGTAGCCTCAATGGGCTTCCCCTATGCCCGGCTCTTAAATACGTTACCCCATTCCTCTCAGCGTTATTATCCCCACCTTCCAGATGAGGAAACGGAGACCAGGCTGAGAAGTTTAAATGTCTGCCTGACTCCAAAGCTCCTACTCTTTCTCTCTGCTTACCTGGCCTCCATCAGCAACTCCAGTAGAAATTTTAATCACTCTTAAAATGGCATGTGTTAGTGACACCCTTTGTCATTTCATGTAGTCCTCTACACACTCAGCTCATAGATGAGGACACCAGTTGTTAGAAGGTGGAGGGCTTTGCCCAAGGTCACATGGCCAAGAAGTAGGGGTGCAATGGAGTGGACCACCGTCTCTACCCCAGTTACCATCTCCGTTCTCATCCACCAGAAGGAAGATCCTGTCCACGACCTCCTCAGGTGTGAGCAGCTGGCCTTGGTGCTCGTACTCCATCTCCACCCTACAGGCTTTCTTAAGCTTGTAAATTGCCTGTCAGAGAAAACCCAGAGGCATTGATGAGACCCTGAAAACTCCACCCCCTCCCCCAAGATTAGGTCCCTCAGCACCGTGTCCCCAGCGCTGTCCCCTAGGCTGTGCATCTGAGGACCAAAGGACCCAGATCCAAATAAGAACTGACCTGTCATCAGGCTGTTCTCTCAGGGTTGCATTGGCCTAGTTCCAAATGAGGAGTACCTGGCCTCACATGCCACCCTGACACCATTGGCATTTCACTATGAGCACCAAAGCTGAAACCCAAAACCTCTAGTGAGGGATGTATACAGCACTGTGATGATCTAAAGAGCACTCTACAGAGGAGAGATTCAGAGAGGAAAAGAGACTTTAGTATATTTATGGATGTGTGTATCTATGTGTGTGAAACAGGATGATGGGAGATATGAGTGTTTGGACTGGAGGGGAAAGAAGAGGTTTCTCCTTTGCCCTGTTTCCTCTTCCAGTGAGGCAACATTCGTGAAGTGAGATGGAGAAGAGACAGATAACATGAAGATAATCCTTAGTTCCTAGACTGGGTGCTTTCTGAGGGCAAAGGCATAGCTGGCCGATCCCCAAGGCCTCACTGCCCAGCACTACGCCTGGCACAGAGCAGGCTCCCCTGACTGTATTTGAGAGCCTCAGGTTACAGCCAGCTACAGCACCTTTTGGTGAATGAACTTGAGCAAACACAGAACCTCCACGAGGTGATTTTCTTTTCTGTAAAATAGGCTAAGAACTCCCACCTCTGGGGGTAACAGGCTTAGCACAGTTCATGTGTCAAAGTCTGTGCTCTAGTGGGCATTTTCTCCCACTTGATTATTATTGCTAGTAGTCTATCATCTTTGCTAGTCTTTCCAAAGAACAAGCTTTTGGTTTTGTTGACTTTTCTCTTGCACATTTTTTTTTTTCTATTTCATTAATCTCTGTTTTCTTATTTCCTTTCTTCTACTGTCTTTGGGTTTGATTTACCTTTCTTTTCTCTAATTTCTTGAGATGACTTCTTAGATCATTGATTTTTGGTCTCTTATTTTCTAATACACAGTTTTTAAGGCTATACACGTTTCTGCAAGCCCAGCTTTGGCTGCATTCCACAAGTTTTGTTATGTTTGCATTATTTTTCAGTTCGTAATGCTGTGGATATGTGTGTGTGTGAGTAATATTATTTCTTTGATTCATGAAGTATTTAGAAGTGTATTGTGTAGTTTTCAAACACATGGGAGTTTTTAATTTATTTTTTATAACTGATTTCTAGCTTAATTCCACTATGGTCAGAAAGCTCACTCTGGATGATTTCAGTGCCTCTTCCCAAACCCCAGCCCCAAGGGCCCCCTCTTCATCAGCCGGCCCTCAGAGCCCAGCAGTGCTCCTGTGCCCAGGTACCAGGTCCCACAGGCAGACACTAACCTCCACAATGTCAAGCAGCTCCAGGCGGTCAATACAGCCATTGCGGTCCTTGTCATAGATCTTGAAGGTCCACTTCAGCTTGTGCTCCAGGGTGCCCCTCAGCACCAAGTTCAGGGCTGCCACATACTCTAGGAAGTCGATGGTGTTATCCTGCATTGGGAGTGGGAGCTGTGAGACCCCCTCCTGCCTACTGCTTCATTCCCAGAGTGAAGGTGTGTGCTCTATTCTGGGCCGTCCATCTGTACAGACTTAGGGCTTTGTCTCGTCCTTGCGGTCCGTGTGGCCTCTGCATCTTTGTTCACGCTGTTCTCCGCCCCAGGATCATTTCTCAGTCTCCATGATCATCCAGCCCTACCTGTCCTTCAAGGCTCAGCTCAAGGGTCCCCACCTTTAGGAAGCCTTCCTTCTTGGCCCACTTCAGCCACAGGGATCTCTCACTTTCTATTCTAACATTCACAGCACCTACTACCTATTCTGCAGTTTGAAATTTACTCTGTCATTGTTGCCTGTTCTGTAAGTATGTCTCATTCTCTAGCTGGATTATATGCTCCTGGAGAGAAGAGGGGCTTACATCAGTTTTGTTTCTCTTCCACACCTAGCGCAGTGCCACTCATCCCCAGAGTCAGGGTCTCATAAATATTTATGAATCAATGAATAAACGATCAACTTAATCTGAATTTGAGACCAAGGTAGTTTTGAAAAGAGATTGGAAAGCAGCACTTACATTGAAAGTTTCCTTTGCACTTTCATTCACTCTGAGCCCAAGAGAAGGTGAACAAAGCAATGGCTTCAGCTCTTGCTCACCTCTAGGTCCCGGGTAGACATCAAACTGAAGGACAGGACTGCATGCCACCCACATTCAGGAAAGTAGAGGTGGGGGGACAGAGCTCAACTCAGGTGCTAAGTGGCCAGAGGAAGGAAGAGGGGCCTAGTTTACTTCTGAGGTGACTCTGACCAGAAAACTAAACCTTCCTTGAATAGAAATGTGACAGCAACTATTATTCCAAAAGCAGTACATGAGAATTAGGGGAAGAACAAGCTTTGGTTCCAGAAGAGTTTGAGGTGAGAGGTTGGTGGTGCTGGCTACAGGAGGCTGACACCTTGTGACCTCACATATTTCAGATTGGGGATCTCAGCTCTCTAAGTCAAAGGCCTGAGTCATCAGCTCCCCCAAGAGTATCTGTTATTCCACTGACATTATAATCAGAAATGACATTGCTGGTCCAGAGCACCTCTGTCCCACTGGTTCAGGCTACTTAGAGCCCTAGCCCCAGATACAGGTGCCTGGGTGAGTGAGGTGTGAGCCAACAGGAGAACATGGCAGGAAATGAGGGAAATGGCAAAAAAGCCTGAGGAAAAACCGAGAAGAAAATAAAGCAGGACTATTTCAACTCCTGAAGTGTTTTATTCAGCATCTTTTATATAATCCCTTTTGGTCCTCACACTCTCCACCATGTATTTACCTAACTGAAGTCAGACTACAGTTGTAGTTTCATTTTCTGGATTTTCATTTTAAAATATCTCGTCTTCAAAATGATTTAAAATCATACCATTTTTGAGGGGTTCTAGGCAGTTCCTCTTGCTGAATATGATTTTAATATTTTATGTTATGCAGTAAACATCTTTGTACATATATATTTTTTCCTTACAACTCTGGTAATTTTATTAGGGTAGATTTTAGCAATGGCTGTTTGTTCCTATCTCTGCTCCCACTAGACTTTAATGCAGTTTTTGTAGGTATGTAATTTTATGAAATTTTATCACGTGCATAGATATAAGTAACTATCAACACGAACTCTTTTGTGTTACCTCTTAATAGTCACATCCTTCTCTCAACTGTCTCACTTGGCAACTAATGATTTCTTCTCCATTCCTTGAATAGTTTCACCTTGGGAATGATATAGGAACAGAATCGTACAGTGTATAACCTTTTAAAATTGGCTTTTTTCACTCAGCATGATGCCCTGGAGATGCATCTAAATTGCTGTATGTATAAATAGTTCCTTCCTTTTTTCATTGCTGAGTAGCATTCCATTGCATGAATGGTCCCTAGTCTGTTTTCTATTCACTCATTGAAGGTTATTTGGCTTGTTTCCAGTTTTACCACCAGCTTTATTGAGATATAATTGCAAAATAGCCCTTTAAAGAACATTGTGTAAATTTAAGGTGTACAATGCCAATTGGTCGTTCTTTAAACGGTTATTTTCATTAATAATTATGATATAGTAAGCTTACTAAAAATTGATCTTATGGGTTTTTTTTACTAGGAGTCGAGTAGGAAAAATTATGCAAAATGGCTGGAAGAAACCATCTATTTTACATACCTCATCTCCTTCAGGTCTGTTTTCCCCATTTAATGGGTGAGGAACCAGAGACTCAGAGGTCAAATAAGTTGCCTAAGGCTGAGACTTTCAAGCTATAGGTCTTCTGTTCAC
The DNA here is from genome assembly GCA_004027375.1 of Macroglossus sobrinus. NCBI lineage: Eukaryota > Metazoa > Chordata > Mammalia > Chiroptera > Pteropodidae > Macroglossus > Macroglossus sobrinus. The sequence goes on from PVKZ01000438.1 coordinate 658,273, forward strand.
TAAATGGGGAGAACTTTCAATGTCTATCGCTGTCTAAAAAATGAGCCCGGTGTCCAGCAGTAAGAGGAGAAAGGCAAAACCAAAACCCTGGCAAATCCCTACTCTCTAGATCTCTGGATTCTCCTGCATTTTTTGTCTGGAATCTTCTCACAATATTTTCTCTCAACACCAAACATTTTTCCACAATAACCCCAAAGGGGTTCAGAACAAGTCATCCAAAGATGTTTTTTGTGGCAGGTGGATCGTTTTGTACTAAAGGCAACTTTAGCCTAGGACTCAAGAGAAACTTCTGCCCCTCTCTTAACTGCATTGAAGAATTTGAATCAGGGGCCTTGCCCATAATAAGAGATTATCAGAAACAACCTCTTTAGACCTACCTATAGGGCAACCAATTCTGTTTAATATACTTTTGTTGTTCCTGCAATGACCTTTTGAAGCTCCCAAGGCACCTTACCTCATCCCCAGCTTAGACTGTCTTATATACCCATGTTGCCTTTCTGTTTCTGGACCTCTCATGCCTGTGTGGTCTCTCTCTCCTGTATGCAGGTTCCCATACATATGTACGTATTAAATTTGTTTACTTTTTTCTTACTAATCAGGATCATGACCATTTTATTATTAGAATAGCCAAAAGAACCTTGAGAGTAGAGGAGAGTTTCTTCCACCCCACAACCCTTTCCTGTTCTAGACACTCATTCTAGAGTAAACCCTTCCTGACAAGTGATCTCACCTGTGAGGTTATTGCAAATCCCAGGGACATTACCAGAAAGCTTCCAGCCCAAACTAATCCCATCAGCTTTGTATCCACCCTCGTCAGCCTTAATTACCCACCAAGGACCACTGGGTAGGTTCTGCCTACTCAGGAGTGGGAGTGGAATCGACAAGCGTGTGATCTGCTCTGTGGAGTCATCTGCCCTGTTTCTCCTTGAATTGGCTGCATCTGTGTGCCAGCCCTGACCCCAACACGTTACATAAGGATCCCAAATGACATTTGAGCTTCCCTTTTCTTCCATTCCAGTGCATCACAGGGCAACAGCACAGAGAGAAGAATGTTACAAGGGAGAATGGCAGCAGAGATGAAATGCTCCTCTCTCCTCGCCTCCACCACACCCCTTTTCCGTCACCCCAGATTTTGACATGGGAGCTAGCTCTATGAGCTCTTTTGATTTTATTTGCCCTAGAAATCTCAGATCAGCGGCCCAGAAATGAGACTTCCTGACTTAAAGATTGTGCTGAGGTGGGAAGGGGAGTTGGATGTGGGTTTGGAGACAGAGACTAAGTGGGAAGAGAAAAGAAAGAAGGCTCAGTGTATGACAGATGAACTTAGTACACCTTCTAAGATAATTCTTCCTTCCAGTATAATGTCAGCTAATAAGTAGAGAAAGGGAGGTGGAATCAGAAAATTATCAATAGATGCCAAACTCATTAGATGAAAATTCGATGAGCAACAGAATATTTACTTTGTCTAAAAGTATCCCCCTATAAAATGTTTACCAATTACAAAGGAAAAATATTAACTTTAGTAGAGAAACCAGGCCAACACCACATAAGCCCAGTAATGTGACAGACCAACTTCATGTGCCCCCCCTGACATAATACACTGAGAAGGAAAAACATCACTTTCTGAGGCGTTTCTGCCGGAAGTATAAAACCTGAATCTAATCACAGGGCAATACTGGACAAACCAAAATAATTGACCTGCAATCTTCAAAAATATCAGGGCCAAATAAGACAAGAAAAGCTGAGAATAAAGATTCCTAATTAAAACTAAGGAGACAAGTAAATGCAATGCCTCAGTAGACCGCTTCCAACCCTCCTCCCTCCCAAACCCCTCCCCCGAAAAAAAGATAAAAAAGCACTAAAGGACATTATCAGGACAAATTGACCAAACCTGAATATGGATTGTCAATTATATAATGGAATTCTAGCAATGTTAAATTTCCTGATTTTGATCATTATATTAGGTTATTTAAAAGAATGTCCTTATTCTTAAGAGAAACATACTGAAATACTTAGGAGTAAAAAGGCTCAATGTCTCCAACTTTCTTTTTAAAAATTATATGTGTGTGTGTGGAGGAGAGAGAATGATAAAGCAAATATGCAAAAAAATGTAAATATTGACTAAATTGTACATGGGAGTTATTTGCATTATTATTCTTCCCCTTTTAAGTGTAAACTTGAAATCTTATTAAAATAAAGTTATAAAGAAAGGGGAAAAAAGCAATTGATGAATATATATGCTAATTTGAAGGAAGAGATGAGGTGTAAGGGGTACAGCTATATTATGTCCAGGGGCTTAATAATTCTTTTTGGATCTTAAATTGTTATATTGGATTTTTTGGTAAGTATGGGAAAGATTGATATATTTATGATAGTAAGTTTTGTCATATATGACCTTTTTAAAAATCATTTTTCTCTTTAAAAAAGTAACTGCCTTCTAGGCAAGGGCACTTGCTGAAAGTGAGGACCCCTGAGTGTATGATCTTGGGCAAATCAATTCACATCTTCTTGCCCTAGTTTTCTCATTTAATTTGAAGTAACAAACTCTGCCTGCTCCCTCACAGGGCTGCTGCTGACTAAGAGACTAAGGAAAGGAGGAGCTTTGGGAAGTCTGCTCACTATGTGTCCTGAGAGGGAGTTTATAGGATTTATTTCCAAGGAGGTTTCTGTTGTACAAAAGATGCTGACCCCATTCCCTGACAGGTGCTGAGATATGCATTGACTGTTCAGCACTCCCCATGACTCAGCCTAGGAAGTGAAGTTCTCCACTCACAGAGGAGTGGGATACTATTGATGTCTTAAGATTAATTAATTACCTAGGTCCAACACACACCCCTTAATTTTGAGGGCTAAAATAAATATTTGAAGTAACTCTAATGGTTTAAAGGATTGCGCTAGACTGGATGACCTTAAATAATGAAGGAGTTTCAATTTTTTAATTCAATTTTCAGGTGTGCATTTATAAAACATATTACTCTTTAGCTGCTTGTGTCATGGGAGGGCTTAAAGAAACCCTTTGGTTGAATGATATCATGGGATCTTCCATTATTTGAAGAGTAATAATCCATCCATGTCCCAGTCCATGAAGGAGGCTTCTCTAGAATTCTTGGTGGAGAAGACCTGACCAGCCTCAATTCAAAGGGCCCATCATTGGGGAGCTCATGGTCTATGATAAGAAAACTTGTCCCACTTGGGACAGCTCTTTTGTTCCTTATCATTAGACAGACAAGGGCTGTGTGTGTGTCTGTGTGTGTGTTTGTGTGTGTGTGTGTGTGTGTGTGTGTGTGTGTGTGTGTGTGTATAAAACCAGGTCCTGGGGCTGCAGGGTCCTGGCCGGAAATACTCAGAGAGGACTAGGTAGGCTATGTGCCCTTCTGCCAAACCAACCTTCAGCTCTCAGAAGAAGAGACGCGGAGAGTCAGATGAAAGCAGAGAGACAGGGAGAAGAGGGAAGAGAAGATGGGAAGGGACAATATTATGGGGAGAGAGAGGTGTTTTGGAGAAAAGATGAGGCAGAAGTGGTGAGAGGGGAATGGAGAGAAAAGAGCAGGAGGACTGGGGAACCAGGAGTCCCCATTGAGGATACTCCCTTAAGGCTGAGAAATATGCCAGGTGGACTGGCTGCCAATCCTCCCTTTCAGAGTGCCTTACCCCATTCTTGTCGAAGGCTCGGAACATGCCCTCTACATACTGGGTGGCCTCCTCGTTGCCTGTGACCTTGAAGAAGCGCTTAAACTCGTGCATGAAGAGTGTGCCACTGGGACACTCCACCACGAACTTCTTGTACCACTCCTGGAGCTCTGCCACATCCATCCCGCCGGCCGCCTCTGCCTCCTCCCAGCTGAACTGCTGCCCCATCCTGGCCCCCAGGAACGTCAGTGTTTCCTCTGGGCTTCTGCCTAATGATTCCTTAAGTTGCGATCCTTTTCTTCTCTTTCCTTTGCTCAGCCAGCCTCTTCACCATCTCCTGGACAACTGAACATGACAGTTTAGGGGGCAGGCGACAAAGAGGGTGGGACCAGGCCAGCTAAGCGCCCTAAGATCATTAGAAGATTCCCCTGGGAGGTCTGACCTCCAGCCTGCTAAGCTCCCCGAGCCCAACCCCTGCAGTTTGTCTTGTCAACCACTCCACTAAGCCACCTGGCAGAAGAGGGCGAAGGGGAAGAAACTGAGGTAGAAGGAGGTGGCTGAAGACAAGTTGGAAAGACGGCTGAGATCCTCCCATCTCATACACACTCCCTGTTCCTTTAGTTGGGCACCACACTGCTCCAGAGAGGATCATTTTAAAGGCACAGGAGACTGAAGTCCATAGAGGCAGCAGGGCCAACTTCTAGCCCATAAAATAGAATCTGCTGGGGATCTGGGGCTCACTGCTGCTGCACGTGGTTTAGTGAGAAGTAGCAGAATCTACGATGTGAAGGGCTCTAGGTGAGCAGCTCTGTCCACAAGCTTAGTCCCTAGCACAATGTCATTAGCTCCATTACAGACCACACCCTTGAGTCTTGGAAGTTTCTCATTTTCTAATTTAAAGTACAAAACGCCAGAGGATCATATTACATACTCTACTCTGCTGCCTTCAGTTTCCTCTCCCTGAGATGACTATTCCACAATGCTTCCTGCCCTCAAACCCTCCACTTACTCCTATGTTCAGCTGACCTTGTCTCATGTTTTACTGCACAGACAAATAGATAACACTAGACATCCACCTCACCTTCCCACCATAGACACACTTTTCTGCATCTGTGCTCATGTACTGTGAGCTCTTCCTGGTTCAGTGGAAGCAATGTTCCTTTCCCTCTTCTCCATCTGTCAGCTTCCCTACTTGTTTTCTAGAGCTTATCGCTCTGCCTATTCAAGTGTAGAATGCATTTTCTTCCTACAATTATTCCTTTTCTCTTCTGCATCCTCGGTTTATTCTTCTCTAATGGATCATTCTCATCTAAAGACATGCTTTAATATCACCTTTATTAAAACCAAATAAAACAACAAAAATCCTGCCTATCACATTCAGCGTCCCATTACGACTTTCTTGGGCCTACGTACTTTTACCTTCATAGGTCACAATAAAAATATGGAATAAATTAATATGAAATTTAAGTATTTAAAATATTTTATCACTTATTGATATAAAGATTAATATAATTCAATCTAGTCCAGACTGGATTAAACTCATTCTTCTGAATTTAAAGGAAATTAAAACACTTCAACTATTGTGGGCTCTGGGCACTCTGAATCCCTGGATCCATTGGCCCTGCCCACATTCCCCTCAACCCACAGTCCTAATTTTGGCTCCCCTTCCAACAAAACCCCCTGTGGCAGATTTATTTTCCAAAAAATGGCACAGAAGTAGATCTGATCTCACGTTTTTCCCATCAAGGAGGGAGTCTATTTCTCCTTCTCTTCAACCTTGATGGGACTTGGTGGCTACCTCACTGAAGAGAATGGGGAGAAGTGACATCATATAATTTCCAACACTAGGTTATCAAAGATGATAAAGTTTCTGCCCATCTCTCTCTCAGGACTTGCCCTTGAACCCAGCCATCATGTTGTGAGGAAGCCCAGAGCACATGTAGGGGTTCTGGCTGATTCACCCACCAGACGTATGGGTGAATGAGTGGCTCCAGCCTCAGCCTTCCAGCCACCCCAGCTGATACCAAATGGAGATGATGACGCCACAGAGCCCTGACCAAATTGCAAATTTGTGTGTAAAGTAAATGTCATTGTTTTCAGCCACTGAGTATGAGGCATTTTTTTTAAGGTAGCAATGGATAATTGAACATTCTCAAACTGTTTTGTGTCTCTTTCTTATTCTCACCTCAACTTACTCCAGTTGGATGCTCATCCCTGTCACTGGATGAAAAAGACTTCTATATGGGTCACCAGTTACCTACTTTTGTTATTTGACTTGCCAGCAGATTCATCATAGTTCACCAAATGAATTCTTTCTCCAAATACTCTAGGTTTGAAGAACCCACATTCTCTGAGTTCACAACCTCACTGATCACTCATCTCCTTTGTTAGCACTTTATCTTTTTTTTTTTTTTTTTTTTTTTTTAACCAAATTTCTACATGCTTGGGGGCTTCCTGGGCTCATCCTCAGTACTCTTCTCTTACCTACACTCTCCCTAGAGGAACTCATTCATCCCCTGACATTACAAACCATTTGTAGGCTGAGAGCTCCCAAATTTACATCTTCAGCCCGGACCTCTCTCCACAACTCAAGATTCATGAACCCAGCTATCCACTGGACAACTACACTTAGATTGCGAACTTAGCAAGGTCAAGACCTACTCATTTCCTTCCCCAATCCCTTTCAACCCTCCTCCATCTCTGTAATTGCATTACTATTTATCAAGTTGCTTAGGCCAAAAACTAGGAATTATCCTTGAATTCTCTTTCTCTTAGATCTCGTTTCATTCTATTAGTCAGTCAGTCCTTCAGCTCCACTTCCAAACTATATTTTTTTAATCTAATCACTTCTAATTACCCCCACTACTGCAACTCTAGTCCAGGCTACATCCTCTCACTTGGTCCACTGCAGCAGGTCCTAACCAGTCTCACTGACCTCTCTTGCCAACTTCATCCTTGCAGTCCATACTCAGCGGGCAGATGTATATTCTAAAGCACAAATCAGATCCTATAGTTAGGATCCTACTCCAAACCTCCTATGATTTCCCATTTACAATCAATAAGATCTACACTCCTTCCGACAGCCATGATGCATCACA